>JAYESD010000005.1:90765944-91365944 GCA_036927565.1 Tuctoria greenei | reverse complement strand
TTGTTAAAACACAACGTTTGTGTTGTCCGAACTATTCTACTACAGTAAATTTAACATCACGTGGAGTAACGGCTCGCGTCTCTATCACGGTTTAGACTAGGACCAGCACAGTACCATTGTGGAACGTTTATTCAACTTGTTGTGACTAATGTGGCACTAGCTTTTCCCTTTGTGCAACTCATTTCTAGCAGCCACCTACAGCTCCACAAAATCATCTACAACACCACAGGATTGTGCTGGCAGCCAACGTTTGTTGTTGTTCTTGCTGTTTGCCGGCGCCTCCTGCATTGCGTGGTAAGAACTTGTAAGAGCTTGATTTCTTGCTAGTGAGGAAGTGATTGTGTCCAACCACCTCTTGGCAACTGCTAGGATTAATCTGCTTGATGTTGTATTTCCTTTCTTTACTACCATGTCAGCTGATGCGAATGAGACATTTCCACATTCACCACGTACGAGGGGCATCATTCAGCATTTCGAACGCCAAGTAAAGCTACACACGTATCTTCTCAACGAGGATATTCAAGTCACCAACGAACGCATTGGTCAATTAGAGTCAACGTAGATTTGCACCAACACCAAGCTGACCACATTAGAAAGCACTGTTGGGGCTATTGATTGTTCTCTTGCAGCAATCATTGAGCGATTGGGGAGGATGGAACAGGTTGGACGCGAAGAGAGGCATAGACATGTTGATGACAGCCACGACTCCGTTGGCAGCGCTGCACGATATGACGAGGCGGAGTATTCAGCGGATACCGAGCTTGATAATAGACCTTTCAGGTATCGACGGCAGCCACGTCGCGACCATCAAGGTATGGGTGGTTGAGCCCTATGACGTGAGGTACGAGACAATGACGATTCCCTACGCAGCATTAAATTCACCATACCACCACACTTTGATGGTAAATATGATCTGGATGTATATCTGTCTTGGGAATTATCAGTAGATCAAAAATTTGCATGCATGATTTTCCTGATGGTAAAAAGGTTAGAGCTGCCACTAGTGAATTCACTGACTTTGCTTCTATTTGGTGGCATGAGTATCAAACTAAAAATCCAGCTACCATACCACAAACTTGGAATGCTTTGAAACGAATCATGCATCGTCGTTTTGTTCCTTCCTATCATGCTCGTGACCTGCTGCATAAATTACAACAACTTAGGCAAGGCAACAACTCTGTTGAGTAATACTATCAAGAACTCCAAATAGGCATGATGCGATGTCGCCTAGTTGAAAATGAAGAGGCTGCAATGGCTAGGTTTATGGGTGGTTTAACAAGAGAAATTTAGGTCATATTAGCTTATAAGGAATACACTAACGTCACCCGATTATTCCATCTTACTTGTAAGGCTGAAAGAGAAGTCCAGGGACGATGCACAAGAACTAACATTTCTGCAGATCGAACTACCTCATGGCAGTCCGGCTCAAGTGCTGCTGGTCTTAAGAATGATTCTCCGGACGGTGCTTCCAATTGGTTGCCCAGGACTACCACAAAATTTGCACCTTCGCGTGCTATCGAGACAACAAAAGGATCAACCCAAGTTACAGTCAACACTTCTTGTTCCGTCACTTCCACCGGGAGAACAAATGACATTCAATACCTCCAGTGCAAGGGTTTTGGGCACCTACGAAGGGACTGCCCAAGCAAGCGTGTGCTGATTGTAGAGAGAATGATGAGTACTCATCTGCTAGTGATTTAGATAATGAAACATATGTCATGCTTGCTGCACAAGATGCAGGAAAGAAGAATGATGATGAAGAGCACATTGGGGCTGATCATGCTGACTACTATGAGAGTCTTGTTGTGAGGCGTGTCTTGAGTGCCCAAATGATCAAAGCTAAACAGAATCAGCGACACAATCTATTCCAAACTAAGTGTGTAGTTTTGGAACGATCGTGTCGCATTATTATTGATGGAGGAAGCCGCAACAATTTAGCAAGTGTTGCCATGGTAGAGAAGCTTCGAATGACAACATGATGAGGACATCAACAACCTCGATACATCCACACCAACTCAGCTACCGGTTTCTGGTCCGATCACTCGCGCTCGTGCACGTCAACTAAACTATGAGGTGAACTCGTTCTTGGCCTTATATCCATCTTATCTGGACCGTGGAACTACGTGATTTCTTGTTTTGCTTAGGAATAATGGAGGGGAGCCAATGGGAAGGGAATTCGCGTGGACAGGATTTGGACAGCAGAACAGCACCAACTTGTGATGGCCACCACTACTTCATACGAACTCCGATATGAGCGTTCAAGTACTTCCTGGAAAGATTATCAAGTCTATTTTGAAACGGATCTGGCCTCATGTCCATATCTATTGGGAGTCGGCTGCAATCCTTATTTTAATACCAAGACCTTTTCTATCCATGGTGCTGCATCACCAAAATTGGGCCCATGGCCCCTGTATCGTTTGGAGTACATTAGGGACTCGTGATTATGGTTTCTCACGACCCTAGGGAGGTAACAAATAGTATTCACCGCCCTCATTAGCTGGTGGGTTTTGTTTATTTGTAAGTTAGCTTTTGTTGCTTCCTTGTACACGCACGTGTCGACTAGATCGCCCGTCTACTTGTATCTAGAACCCCACTTCAGATTGATTCAACTGATAAGTGCTTGTTCTTCTTGTTCTTGTGTGTTCTTCGATTTCTTGTAGGAACAAAGGCCCTCTTGGTCAGGTTGATTGTGCGCCAGCAAGATCAATACAACTTTGGAGTTAGTGTACCGATCGCTAAGGCGCATCATCTTTGGGACGGTGTAGTCGGATTGCCAACGTCTCCTCCTCCACAAATCAAACCCTCCTATTCTCATCGAAAGATCGGGAACCAAGATCCTATCAAGTGGTATCAGAGCAAGGTTAATCGGTGAGAGAGCTACCATTACTTTTCCTTCCGCTGTTATCATACTATAGTCCAGAAAAAGCCCAAAAAATACCAGATCTATTTTTTCCATTATTCCTAGACTATTGTGCCTTTTACTTTATCTACCTAGTCAAGACATGTTGAGTTCATGGTTGCTTCGACGAGTCAAGTTGTTGCTCTTTAGTTCTGCACCAATAGAGTTTCGAGTTCGTGTCACATTCAGTCACCTAGTTCGAGTTAGATTTGTAGTTTGAGTTTTAGTCGGATTACTAGTTTAAGTTTGAATCAGATTGCTACTTCGGGTTTGAGTCGGATTGCTAGTTCGAGTTTGAGTCGGATTACGAGTTCAAATCAGATTGTTACTTCGAGTTTGAGTCGGATTGCTAGTTTGAGTTTGAGTCGGATTACTAGTTCGAGTTCAAATCAGATTGCTACTTTGAGTTTGAGTCAGATTAGTAATTTTAGTTTGACAACAAGAAAAAGGCAAGTGCAAAATCAAAAGCCGCACAAAAGCCACAAGCAATTAGAGAAGAAAAAAAAGCAAGTGCAAGATCAAAAGCCACATGTGAAAATTTTGTTCTAGGATCTCCTCATTCCATCTAGAGAGAGTTTGGGTGACCATCCCAACAAAAGAAAAAACGAAAAAAAAATCAGATTGTTATTTGGGGTGTTTTTGGTGACGACATTGGTGTATCGGCTCGCATCTCTAATACGGTCTAGACTAAGATCAGCACAGTACTGTTGTAGAACATTTATTCAGCTTGTTGTGATTAACATGGTGAAAGTTTGCTCCTTGTGCTAGTTCAGCCACCTAAAGCCATAGATTGACACCTGCTCTTGAAGTTGTTCATTACTTGCGGGTTGCCATCACCTTCTTGCTGAGCTTGGTAAGAACATGTAAGAGCTTGATTGAACAGGTTGAGAGTGAGCGTGTTATCTCCACCAGCACCTTTGTGGCTAGGGATAACGTTACCCTTTCATATTGGATTGTTCTTTTTTTTTCTACTAACCATGGCCGGAGGAGCAAATACAAACGAAGACTTGCATTCACCTCGCACACGGGGAATTATACAACACTTTGAACGCCAAGTGCGGCTACGCACAGAAGCGCTTGATGAGGATTTTTGTGTCACCAGTGACCACCTTGGTCAATTGGAAAATATGCAGATTGACACCAACACCAAAATTAGCACGTTGGAGATTTCCATTCAAACATTGAACACCTATATTGGAGCCATCCTACAGCGCCTTGAGGAGAGGGATCGTGGACGCACCGCGGATGGACAGGTGAGCAATGCTCCTAGTATTGTACGTGACAATGAAGATGACTATTCTGCAGATACAGAGATTGGGGAAGATGAGGAAGCTAGGCCACGGCGTAGGCTACAACGCAACCATCAAGGTATGGGTGGACATCGTCGGCGTGAGGTACGCAATCATGATGATACTTTTAACAAGACCAAATTTAAGATACCTCATTTTGATGGTAAATATGACCCTCATGCATATATTACTTGGGATATTTCTATTGGTCAAAAATTTGCATGTCATGGGTTTCCTGAAAACGCAAGAGTTAAAGCAGCCACTAGTGAGTTTACTGATTTTGCTTCTGTTTGGTGGATAGAGCATGGCAAGAAAAATCCTAATAACATACCACAAACATGGGATGCTTTGAAACGGCTCATGCGGGCTAGATTTGTTCTTTCTTACTATGCACGTGATCTGTTAAATAAGTTACAACAATTGAGACGGGGAGCTAAAAGTGTAGAACAGTATTTTCAGAAATTACAAATGGATATGTTGCATTGTAATTTAGATGAGGATGAGGAACCAGCTATGGCTAGATTTTTGGGTGGTTTAAACCGTGAAATTCAGGACATACTTGCTTATAAAGATTACAATAATGTTACCTGTTTGTTTCATCTTGCTTGTAAAGCTGAAAGGGAAGTGCAGGGACGACGAGCTAGCTCTAGAACTAATATTTCTGCAGGAAAGACTAGCTCATGGCAACCACGCACGACTACTCCTTCGACTGGGCGTGCTTCCCCGCCATCTTCTTCACCAAGTCGAGCAGCACCTTCTTCCTTCGGCAACAAGCCACGTGCTTCTTCCACTAGCTCAGCAGTAAGGACCTCCCAAAAGCCCACCGAGAGTGCTTCTTATGTAGCATCTACCGGACGATCTAGAGACGTTCAGTGTCACAAGTGCAAGGGTTTTGGCCATGTGCAGCATGACTGCCCAAGCAAACATGTTCTAATTGTTAAAGATGATGGTGAGTACTCATTTGCTAGTGATTTTGATGACAATACATGTGTTTTGCTTGCAGCTGACTATGCAGGTAGCGATGAACATCAAGAAGAGCATATTGGTGCAGAAGATGCAGCGCACTATGATAGTCTCATTGTGCAGTGTGTGCTTAGTGCACAAATGGAGAAAGCGGAACAAAATCAAAGGCACACATCATTCCAAATAAAGTGTGTTGTCAAAGAGCGATCTTGTCGCATGATCATTGATGGAGGTAGCTGCAACAACTTGGCCAGCAGTGACATGGTGACCAAGCTGGCACTAAGCACCAAA
This sequence comes from Tuctoria greenei, assembly GCA_036927565.1. NCBI lineage: Eukaryota > Viridiplantae > Streptophyta > Magnoliopsida > Poales > Poaceae > Tuctoria > Tuctoria greenei. Next base: position 91,360,502 of record JAYESD010000005.1, on the reverse strand, counting down.
CCGCACCCACATCCCTATTACATTCAATGGTTAAACAACAGCGGTAAGGCAAATGTAACTAGACTTGTGCAAATCAATTTTACTGTTGGATAATATAAGGATGTCGTTGAATGTGATGTTGTGCCTATGCAAGCTTGTAATATTCTGCTAGGAAGACCTTGGCAATTTGATAGAGATTATATGCATCATGGTAGATCAAATCAGTATTCTTTTCTTTACCACGATAAAAAAATTGTGTTGCATCCTATGTCTCCTAAAGCTATTGTGCAAGATGATGTTGCTAGAGCTAGGAAAACTAAATCTCAGGACCATGCTAATGTTGAGAATAATAACAATGTCAAATCTGTGTTTGATAAGAAAAAATGAGATATCTCTGAAGGGAAAATGTTTGTTTGCTATGAAATATGATATTAATGAACTGATTGCTTCCACCTCTGTTTCCTATGCTTTTGTATGCAAAGATGCTTTGATTTCCCTTTACGATATGCAACATTCTTTGCCTCCTGCTATTGCTAACATTTTGCAGGAATATTCTGATATGTTTCCAAGTGAAATACCACCAGTACTACCACCACTTCGAGGGATTGAGCACCAGATTGCCCTCATTCTCGGTGCTTCATTGCCCAACCGTGCACCATGCAGGACAAATCCGAAGAAACAAAGGAGATTCAGCGCCAAGTACAAGAAAGGTTAATATTCCTGTACTACCCCTTGTTGGTACGGAGGGACGGAGGAGGACTCGACAAAGATTATGTACGTGAGTTGCTTAGTCCTTGTGCTGTTCTAGTTATTCTAGTACCTAAAAAGGATGGATCATGACGTATGTGTGTGGATTATTGAGCAATCAACAATATCACCATTCGATATCGTTATCCTATTCCATGCTTAGATGATATGCTTGATGAATTGAGTGGTGCTGTTGTGTTCTCAAAGGTTGATTTGCATAGTGGTTATCACCAAATTCGCATGAAACTAGGAGATGAATGGAAAACTGCTTTCAAAACTATGTTCGATTTATATGAGTGGTTAGTCATGCCTTTTGGGTTAACTAATGCACCTAGCACCTTCATGAGATTAATGAACGAGGTTTTGCGTGCATTCATTGGAAAATTTGTTGTTGTGTATTTTGATGATATGTTGATTTATAGCAAATCCATGGATGAACATCTTGATCACTTACGTGCTGTTTTTAATGCTTTACGTGAGGCACAATTATTTGGTAATCTTGAGAAGTGCACCTTTTGCACGGATCGAGTCTCTTTCCTTGGCTATGTTGTTACTCCACAGAGAATGAAGTTGATCAAGCCAAGGTAGAGGCTATTCAGGGGTGGCCTGTACCAAAGACCATCACACATGTGCAGAGCTTTCTAGGGCTGGCTGGATTCTATCGTCGCTTTGTGAAATATTTCAGCACCATTGCTGCTCCATTGAATGACCTTACGAAGAAGGGGGTGCCTTTTTCTTGGCGCACCACACAAGATAACGCCTTTACCATACTGAACGATAAGTTGACGCATGCACCTCTTCTCCAACTTACTGATTTTTCTAAGACTTTTGAGCTTGAATATGATGCTATTGGGATTGGATTGGGCGGTGTTTTGTTACAAGAAGGAAAACCTGTTGCATATTTTAGTGAGAAAATGAGTGGGCCTGTTCTGAATTATTCTACCTATGATAAGGAATTATATGCTCTTGTACGAACTTTAGAAAACATGGCATCATTATTTGGGCCCAAAGAATTTGTTATCCATTCTGATAATGAATCACTAAAGCATATTAGGAGTCAAGGGAAACTGAACCGTAGGCATGCTAAGTGGATGGAATTTATTGAGTCTTTTCCTTATGTCATTAAACACAAAAAGGGAAAGGATACTGTTATTGCTGATGCTTTATCCAGACATTATACTCTTCTATCTCAACTTGACTTTAAAATTTTTGGATTAGTAACGATTAAAGATAAATATGAACATGATGCTGATTTCAAAGATGTATTTCTGAAATGTAAAGATGGAAAAACATTAAATAAATTTGACCTCAATGATGGCTATGTGTTTAGAGCTAACAAGTTATGCATTCCAGCTAGCTCCGTTCGTTTGTTGTTGTTACAGGAAGCGCATGGAGGCAGGCTGATGGGGCACTTTGGAGTGAAAAAGATGGAGGACATACTTGCTGGTCATTTCTTTTGGCCAAGGATGAGGCGAGACGTGGAGCGCTTCGTTGCTCACTAAATGACATGTCAAAAAGCTAAGTCATGACTTAATCCACATGGTTTGTACATGCCTCTTCCTATTTCTAGCATGCCTTGGGAGGATATTTCTATGGACTTTATTTTAGGACTGCCTAGAACAAAGAAGGGGAGGGATAGCATCTTTGTTGTCGTGGATAGATTTTCTAAAATGGCACACTTCATACCTTGTCGTAAAAGTGATGATGCTACACATGTTGCTGATTTGTTTTTCTGAGATATTGTTAGGTTGCATGGTGTGCAAAACACAATAGTTTTAGATCATGATGCTAAGTTTCTTAGCCATTTCTGGAGAACGTTTTGGGCAAAATTGGGGACTAAGCATTTATTTTCAACTACTTGTCATCCCCAAACTGATGGTCAAATTGAGGTTGTGAATAGAAGTTTATCTACCATGCTTAGGGCTGTTTTGAAACAGAATATAAAAATGTGGGAAGAGTGTTTGCCTCATGTTTAGTTTGCTTATAATTGTTCCCTACATTCTAGTACTAAGAAATGCCCTTTTTAGATTGTTTATGGATTTGTACCCCGTGCTCCTATTGATTTATTACCTCTTCCTTCAATGGAACGAGTGAACTTTGATGCTAAACATCGTGCTGAATTGATCTTAAAATTGCATGAAACCACTAAGAAGAATATAGAGTGCATGAATGCCAAGTATAAACTTGCTGGTAGTAGGGGAAAGAAACCTATCACTTTTGAACCTGGTGATTTAGTCTGGTTACATTTGCAAAAGGATAGGTTTCCTGATTTGAGAAAGTCTAAATTGTTACCTCGAGCTGATGGTCCATTCAAAGTGTTAGAAAGGATTAATGATAATGCATATAAACTAGAGTTGCCTGCGGATTTTGGGGTTAGTCCCACATTTAACATTGCAGATTTGAAGCCATATTTGGGAGAAGAAGATGATTTTGAGTCGCGGACGACTCAAATGCAAGAAGGGGGGATGATGAGGACATCAACACCCTCGATACATCTACACCAACTCAGCTAGCGGTTTCTGGTCCGATCACTCGTGCTCGTGCATGTCAACTAAACTATGAGGTGAACTCATTCTTGGCTTATGTCCATCTTATCTAGACTGTGGAACTACGTGCTTTCTTGTTTTGCTTAGGAACAATGGAGAGGAGCCAATGGGAAGGGAATTCGCGCGGACGGGATTTGGACAGCAGAACAGCACAAACTTGTGACAGCCACCACTACTTCATACAGACTCCGATCTGGGTGTTCAAGTACTTCCTGGAAATATTATCAAGTCTACTTTCAAACGGATCTGTCCTCATGTCCATATCTATTCAGAGTCGGCCGCAATCGTTTAATACCATGACCTTTTCTGTCCATGGTGCTGCATCACCAAAATTGGGCCCATGGCCCATGTATCGTTTGGAGTCCATTAGGGACTTGTGATTAAGGTTTCTCACGACCCTAGGGAGGTAATAAATAGTAGCCGCCGCCCTCATTAGCTGGAGGGTTTGGTTTATTCGTAAGTTAGCTTCTGCTGCTTCCTTTTACACGCGTGTGTCGACTAGATCGCCCGTCTACTTGTATCCAGAACACCACTTCAGATTGATTCAACTGATAAGTTCTTGTTCTTCTTGTTCTTGCGTGTTCTTTGATTGCTTGCAGGAACAAAGGCCCTCATGGTCAGGTTGATTGTGCGCCAGCAAGATCAATACAACTTCAGAGTCGGTGTACTGATCGCTAAGGCGCATCGTCTTGGGGACGGTGTAGTCGGATCACCAACGTCTTCTCCTCCACAAATCGAACCCTCCTATTCTCATCGAAAGATAGGGAACCAAGATTCTATCAATCAGAACACCCTAAGACTGACAATTCTAAATCTGCTCATGTGAAGAAGAATGAAATAAAAGTGTTTGTTTTCATGCTTCCAAATCTGATTTGTTCGAATTAAAAAATAAAGCTGCAATCTGCTATGTGTTTGTTTGCAAAGAAGCTTTGTTCTCACTTCATGACGAACCATGTGCTTTGCCCCCTGCTGTCACTAAGCTTTTGCAGAAATATGCTGATGTGTTTTCACAAGAGGTACCAGCCGGGCTGCCACCATTGAGAGGGATTGAACATCAGATTGACCTCATCCCTGGGGCTTCTTTGCCAAACCGAGCACCATACACGACCAACCCGGAGGAGACTATGGAGATTCAATGACAAGTATAGGAATTAGTCGATAAAGGTTATGTGCGGGAGTCCCTTAGTCCTTGCTCTGTTCCTGTTCTTTTGGTTCCAAAGAAAGATGGATCATGGCGCATATGTGTAGATTGTCGAGCAATTAATAACATTATTATTAGATATTGTCATCCCATTCCTAGGTTAGATGATATGCTTGATGAACTTAGTGGCTCGATGATTTTCTCTAAAATTGACTTACGTAGTGGATACCATCAAATTCGCATGAAGCTAGGTGATGAATGGAAAACAACGTTTAAAACCAAATTCGAGCTAACAAATTGTGCATTCCAGCTGGTTCTGTGCGTATCTTACTATTGCAGGAAGCTCATGGTGGAGGGTTGATGGGACACTTTGGTGTCAAGAAGACGGAAGACATCCTAGCAAGCCATTTCTTTTGGCCAAAGATGAGAAGAGATGTGAAGCGGTTTGTTGCTCATTGCACCACCTGTCAAAACGCTAAGTCTCGTCTTAATCTACATGGGTTATACATGCCTCTCCCTGTTCCTAGTGCTCCATGGGAGGATGTTTCTATGGATTATGTTTTAGGATTGCCTAGAACAAAGAAGGGGAGCGATAGTATTTTTATTGTTGTGGACAGATTTTCTAAAATGGCACACTTCATACCATGCCACAAAACTGATGATGCTACCCATATTGCTGATTTGTTCTTTCGAGAAGTTGTTTGTTTGCATGGGGTTCCAAACACTATTGTTTCAGATAGAGATGTCAAATTTCTTAGTCAGTTTTGGAAAACCTTATGGGCTAAGTTGGGGACAAAATTGCTCTTTTCTACCACTTGTCACCCTCAAACTGATGGACAGACCGAAGTAGTGAACCGTAGTTTGTCTACCATGCTTAGGGCTGTTCTGAAACATAACATCAAATTATAGGAAGAATGTTTGCCTCATATTGAATTTGCTTACAATCGTTCGCTGCATTCTACTACTCAATTGTGCCCTTTTCAGATTGTATATGGTTTTATCCCTCGTGCTCCTATTGATCTTTTGGCTCTGCCACCTTCGGATATATTGAATTTTGATGCTTCTCGTCGTGCTGAATTAATTCTTAGAATGCATGAGCAAACTAGAGCAAACATTGAGAGCATAAACGCTAAGTATCAACAAGCCGGTAGCAAGGGTAGAAAGCATGTTACTTATGAACCTGGTGATTTGGTTTGGGTGCATTTGAGAAAGTATAGATTTCCTGATTTGAGAAAATCTAAATTGCTACCTAGAGCTGCTGGACCCTTCAAAGTGCTTCGAAAAATTAATGATAATGCATATGAAATTGATTTGCCTGCACATTTTGGGGTTACTTCCTCTTTTAATATTGCAGATTTGAAACCATATGTGGGCGAGGAAGACACATTTGTATGGAGGACGACTCAATTGCAAGAAAACGAGGATGATGGGGACATCGCTACCGTTGATACAACCACAACAGCAGCCCATTCACCACTTGCAACTAATCAAGATCCAATGACACACGCTCGTGCACGTCAACTTAATTATCAGGTGAACTCATTTTTGGCTGTTCAAAGTAATTATCCTTCAAATGGGGAACTATTAAAGCCTTGTGATGACCTTGTTATTATTAGGTGCTTGGGAATTGATCTAGCTAGCAGGAATGGAGGGACTAATGCAATGAAGGCTGCTCCACCCGAGGGGTCCTCGTAACTGCAGCAAGTATCAACTTAAAAGGAGCATAACTTTCAACTCTCAAGGTTGTTTAATGCAAATAAGTACTTGCTGGAAAGGTCTCTTCGTCTAGTTTCCATTGGATCAAGAATCAAAAGCACATGATGCTTGAGCTGCTCAGGAAAGGCCGAGCAAGACTCGTGACTCCATCCCGAGTTCTAGTCTTCCTCCTCTATATAAACAACTAGCAGCCATAGGAAGAACTTGAGTTTTGTTTTCTGTAAGTTCAGCTATTGCTACTTCCTTGTAACGCAAGTGTCGACGAGACATTCTGATTACTTGAAACAGATTTCCAACTTATCACACCCGTGAGTGTTTGTTGTTATCTTGTTCTTGCTTGTTCTTTGATTGCTTGTAGGTTCAAGGCTGTTCTTGGCACGGTAAGAACAGCAACAATAGGAGCTAGTGTAACTATTGCTAAGGCGTAGCACCCTTGTGGTTATTGTAGTCGGTTAGCATAACGTCGATCTCCATCCAAATCATAGTTACCAGGAGATGGTGTACCTGTCGCTCAAGGAGCCACACCATTCTGGTTGTGGTAGTCGGACAGCCAACGTCGGTCTCCACCAAATTCATTCACCACCAACATCTCTCATCGAAAGATAGGGCATCCCCCGTACCCGTTGGGTTTATCGTCCTCACTAGCAAGAAATCAAGCTCTTAGAAGTTCTTACCATGCAATGCAGGGGGCACCGACAAACAGCAAGAACAACAACAATTTGTGGCTACCAGCACAATTCTTGTGGTGTTGTAGAAGATTTTGTGGAGCTGTAGGTGGCTGCTAGAAATGAGTTACACAAAGGAACAACTAGTACCACATTAGTCACAACAAGTTTAATAAATGTTCCATGATGGTACTGTGCTGGTCCTAGTCTAAACCGTGATAGAGACATGAGCCGTTACTCCACGTGATGTTAAATTTACTATAGTAGAAAAGTTCAGACAGCACGAATGTTGTGTTTTAACAAAACTTTCAAAACAGCAAGTTGAACTCCGAAACTTGAAACAAATATTCCACAAATGGTTTCTTTTTTGTACTGATAAACTTTTTCTAGGAATTTTAATCAGTGTGGCTTTTATTTCTTTGCACGTGCCTTTTTCTTGCTGATCTGTGTGGCTTTTCTTTTGCACTTGCCTTTTTCTCAACTTTCGAGATGTAATGAAAATGGACAGAGAAGAAAGTGGCACAAACTCAAAACTCTAGCGGTGAAAAACTTAGGACCAGCAAGGCAACCGTGAATTCAACATGTCGAGAGCTAAGTAGCCAAGCAAAAGGCTCAAAGTGTTTTTAGGATTTTTAGAGCAAACTTTTGTAGGCAAAAGTGGACTGTAGGTAAATGATGAACAAGGAGAAGGAAATCTCTCACCGAGCAACCTGGCTATGATACCACTTGATGAACCCAACGGGTACGGGGGGATGCCCTATCTTTTGATGAGAGATGTTGGTGGTGAACGAATTTGGTGGAGGTCGACGTTGTCTGCCCGACTACCACAATGAGAATGGAGTGGCGCCTTGAGCGACAGTTACACCATCTCCTGATAACTACGATTTGGGTGGAGGTCGACATTGTGCTACCCGACTACAACAACCACAAGAGTGTTGCGCCTTAGCGATAGTTACACCGGCTCCTGTGGTTGCTGTTCTTGCCATTCCAAGAATAGTCTTGAACCTGCAAGCAATCGAAGAACAAGCAAGAACAAGATAACAAGTAAACACTCACGGGTGTGATAACTTGGGGTTCTGATTCAAGTAATCAGAAGGTCTCGTCAACACTTGTGTTGCAAGGAAGTAGCAATGGCTAAACTTACAGAAAACAAAACTAGGTTCTTCATATGGCTGCTAGTTGCTTATATAGAGGAGGAAGACTAGAACTCAGGATGGAGTCACAAGTCTTGTTCGGCTTTTTCTAGGCAGCTCAGGCATCATCTGCCTTTGATTTTCAATCCAATGGAAAGTAGACAAAGAGACCTTTCCAGCAAGTAATTATTTGCATTAAACAAAATATAGAGTTGAAACTTATGCCGCTTTTAAGCTGGTACTTGTTGCAGTTACGAGGACCCCTCGGGTGGAGCAGCCTTCATTGCATTAATCGCTCCATTCCTCCTAGCTGGATCAATTCCCAAGCACCTAATAATAACAAGGTCATCACAAGGCTTTAATAGTTCTCCATTTAAATGATAATTAGTTTGAACAGCCAGGAATGAATTCACCTAATAATTAAGTTCACGTGCACGAGCGCGTGTCATTGGACCTTGATTATCCACAAGTGGTGAATGGGCTGCTGTTGTGGTCGTATCAATGGTAGTGATGTCCTCATTAGGATGGCTTGTGCTCGGATCCTTAGGTATTTACTTAATATGCTAGCATCGTGCTAGGATAGTTAAGTAGCGTTGGATGTCTCGTAGACCTACGGATTGAAGAGGTAGGCAGTAGGTGGTCACAACCCTATCTGTTCTTTGTAATCCTCCACGTTCGGCTATGCGACACGTATGCTATGTTTCAACATTGGATTTAGTGATGTTTAGGTTAGTCATTGCCTTAGGATGGCTTGTGCCATGGCTCCTTAGGTTTTTACTTAATATGCTAGCATGATGCTAGGATAGTTAAGTAGCGTTGGATGTCTCGTAGACCCACAGATTGAAGAGGTAGGCACTAGGTGGTGACAGCCCTATCTGTCCTTTGTAATCCTCTACGTTCGGCTATGCCACATGCTCATTGCGAGAATCATCCTAGTATTGCTAGGGGTAAACCCGTGTCCGATATGTTGAACAACTTAGCATAAGGATTCACCATTGACATGCTCATTAGTATCTGACCTAGGCTATGTATATCTATATTAGAGGCACTGTAGGAGCAACGCCCTAAATCTTAGTCTAATCTCCCTTAGATCCATTTATCCTCCTTAGAATAGAATGTTCTTGTGTGTGTCACACTAGTCACACTACCTCCACATATCTATTACCCATCCTCACTAGAACCCTACCTAGACCAATTTACCCTTTCCATTTGATGATTACTTTACTTCCACTTAGCCTTCCTTTGGGAAAATATAAAATGACACCCTTGGGAATACTCTTTAAGAGGAAATGCTACATCGATAGTTTCTGTGCGCTTATGGATTTTTAACTGTGACGTAAGAAACGTCAATACCACACATAGAAGATTTGTTTGACCAAATAAAGGGAGCTCGGATATTTTCCAAGATTGATCTTTGATCAGGGTACTTCCAACGGAACATCAGACCAGCAGACATACCCAAAGCAGCCTTTCGAACATGGTATGGGTCATATGAGTACACTGTTATGTCATTTGGGTTGATGAATGCACCTGCTTACTTCATGTATCTCATGAATAAAGTCTTCATGGACTACTTAGATCAGTTTGTCGTAGTGTTCATCAATGGTATCATGGTATACTCGAGAACCGAAGAAGAGCATGAAGAGAATTTAAAGCTGACATTGCAAAAATTGTGAGAGCACCAGCTGTATGCTAAGTTTAACAAGTGGCAATTCTGGTTGAGAGAGATATCATTTTTAGGCCATATCATCTCTGAATGAGGAGTATCTATCGATCCAGGAAAAGTGAAAGATGTGTTAAAGTGGAATCCACCACAGAATGTGAAGGAAATCTGAAGTTTCTTAGGAATGGCTGGATATTATCGCTATTTCATCAAGGACTTCTCCAAGATAGTGAAGCCCATGACTGAACTACTAATGAAGGAGAAACCATTCAAATGGACTCAGGCTTGTCAGGACAGCTTTGAGGAGTTAAAGAAGAGATTAACCGCTGCACTGGTATTAATATGCCGGATGTGAGCAAGAGCTTTGATATTTATTGTGACACATTGATGCAATGACCTTGTTGTGTACTGATGCAAGAAGGTCGAGTAGTAGCTTATGCATCTAGGCAACTGAAGAAGCATGAGCTGAATTATCCAACATATGATCTCGAACTAGCAGCCGTGGTACATGCCTTGAAAATATGGAGGCACTACATTCTTGGTCATGTGTGTGAGATTTACATGAACCACAAGAGTCTCAAGTACATATTCATGCAAACAGCTCTGAATTTAAGGCAACGGCGATGGTTGGAACTCATTAAAGATTATGATGTGGGGATTAACTATCACCCACGAAAGCCCAATGTAGTGGCAGATGCCTTAAGCCGAAAAGGAGCAAGCCACCGACTCACTGTTCGGGAGTTGCCATCCGAGCTATGTAAGGAGCTTGAATGATTGCATCTTGGATTTTTGAAAAAATAGGAGCAATGGAAGCAAACCCAACACTGGAACAGGAAATATGAGCGGGTCAAACAACAGATGAGAAAATCCAAGCGATCAAGGAAAGAATCCTGGAGGGGAGAGAATGGAGGTTTGACGAGATGACAATGGCACACTATTGCTTGGGAAATGAATTGTCGTGCCTAATGTGAAGCATATCCGAGAGACGATATTGAAGGAGGCACATGTACAAGGACTCACCTTATTCCATTCATCTGGGTTGTACAAAAATGTACAAGGACTTGAAGGCGTGCTACTAGTGGGAAGGAATGAAAAAGGACATAGCTGGATATGTTGCATTATGTGATGTATACCAACGAGTGAAGACTGGACATCATCGGCTAGCTAGATTATTGCAGCCATTGAAGGTATCGGAATGGAAGTGAGAAGAAGTTGGTATGGACATTATAGTTGGTTTACCGCGCATCCAATCGGGATATAACTCATTTTGGGTTATTGTGGATCGGTTGACCAAGTATGCGCATTTTATCCCTGTAAATACTACTTATAGCGGTGTGAAGCTAGCAGAACTGTATATGGGGAGAATAGTGTGTTTACACGAAGAAAATAATATCTGACAAATGTTCTCCATTTACCTTTAGGTTTTGGCATAAACTGCACAAGTCCATGGGAACTCAGTTGAATTTTTGTTCTGCATATCATCTCCAAACGGTGGAGAAACCGAAAGGACAAATCAAATATTGGAAGACATGCTAAGAGCGTGTGCACTAAGGTATGGACGAAGTTGGGACAAAAGTACACTATATGCAGAATTCTCTTATAAGAATAGCTATCAAGCAAGTTTGAAGATGTCGCCGTATGAGGCATTGTATGGAAGAAGATGTAGGACACCCCTGTTTTGGAATGAGATAGGAGAAACCCACATATTTGGGCCTGATGTGATACATGACGTCGAAAAGCAAGTCTATATAACCCGTGAAAATTTGAAGGCTACTCAGTCACGTCAAAAGGGCTATGCGGATAATAGGCGAAGAGACTTAGCTTTCGAAGTGGGAGACTTCGTGTATCTCAAAGTGTCACTTGTCTGAGGTCATAAGCGATTCAATGTTAAAGGCAAGTTGGCACTTTGCTATATTAGACCATTCAATATTTTGGACAAACGGGGAGAAGTGGCATATCTGTCACACCCGGTCCCAACAAGACAACCGGATGACTTCCACATGTATGCCAGGATCGATTCACATCATACATGTGTAGACGAAAGTGTAATATTATTTATTACAAGCCATGTTTGAATACATAAATGTCTTACAATAATGACCCGTAGGTCTAAAATAGGATTACAAAGCAAAACAGCGAAAACGTAAACTAGTGTGGCTCCATGCACAGGCGTTGCCCGGGGGTTGCGCCAGCCTAGAACGCCTCGTCCGGATCAGCGAAGAAGTCTTCATTCTCTACATCTTATCCATTGTAGACTGAGGAAAGATAAACAACAAGCAAGTTTGAGTACCAACGGTACTCAGCAAGTGGGAAAGAGATGACATGCAGGTTGTTAGAAAGGAAGGGCAAATTTGGGTTAAGCACTATAGCATTACATCCTATCCTTAGCTTTCATTAGCGCCTAATTCTAGGTGAGAGAACCCAACCATAACCCATGTATAAGTCAAAACCAAACCAACCAAACCACCATTCCCAATCATTGACTAATTATGAATTGGACACCAAGCCGCTCTTGTCCGTGAGCACGCCTGTCATGACAGTTTCTAAATCTCTGCAGAGAATGTACCCTTTACCCACAAGCCGTGATTTCATCCCTTGTTGCCAGGTGGACTAAGTAAACCTCCCTGATGCTCGTGGTCGCGAACCACATTGCACACTTCCTTTAGTGTGAGGCCAGGAGATCACTACGAGGTCTTTACAAAGGATTCTCCCAACGTGTACTAGCCCTCTGAGGTTTCACCCCTGTACAAAAGTGTGAGCCATTACACCACGACTCAACACCCCAGTTGCCCCCTCTTGAGCCATGCAGATCCCAAGGCAGTACACCCTGAACCAATTCACCGCACTATCCAATCACTAATACTACGCCGGGAGAGGCCTAATTAATCGACCAAGCTGCCCCATACTCAGTCTTGTGGTGATACTATAAAGCTTAGTGGCTTCCTCCATAAACCGGTCCTTAGAATCCGGCAAGGTTCATAACCCAAAACCCGGGTCTCGTGCGTACTGCACCATACCAAACAAACCAACCCGCCAAATTTCTATCCACTACAATTCAATTCACCAAATCTCAATAAATGACCACAACAATTAATAGTATAACATGTATGTAGAGAAATTCCCTCCCAAAGCTAAGCATGACTAAGCGTAGAAGTAATAATAACATCTACCCAAACCAACCCGGTGACAAGGAATTATATGGAAGGGTGCAGTAAACAGGATTCAATTTATTAAGCATGCAACTAACTAAAACTTAATAAAACAGGTGCAAAATGTTCAATGAACTTGCCTTCTTCGAAGTGTGGGTCGGTGAAGTGGTAGTCCTGAAGATTGTATGTCGGCTCGGGAACCGACTCTAAATACATCATCGCATGCGGAACGGAAAGTAGCAGCACACAATAAGAAACAAGAGAATAAAGGAACACCACAAATAAGTAAACACAAAAGAAAACCTACGCAATTACATCGCTAACACTATGTCCTTAGTTAAGACTTTATTTAGTGATGTGGGTGGAAGTTTGGATTTTAGTGTCTATATGGGTTTATTAGGAATTCAGCACAATCAGCAAATTAAATACATTATTTTATCCTATACAGATTAGGAAATAATAATAAAACAATACCCTAAGTGATCTATGCAAAAAGAGAGAGTAATCATATGATTTTATGTAATCTACAATTAAAACAGGGGTTTTTATGCAAAACAGACATGAACAAGGGCCTAGAAATATTTTATAACATAACCATGTGGTTAATCATAATTTACAGAGGCTAAAAACATAATTAGGGGCTAAAATACCATATTTATTCATTTTAATAGTGCTGACATAAATTAATTAAAGTCCAGGGGCTAGCTCATAAAGTACAGGACCTCAGTGTAATTAATTTAAATTCGCGTAGGGGGCTACGTGAAAAATGGCCAACGGTTAAAACAGGATTCAATCTGGGCCGTTGGATCTAAAGCGTGCGGCCCAGATTTTAAATCACCGAAGGGGTACGCCCCTTCTAATCTCGGCCGTCGGCCCTAGATTGGCGGCCGAGATTGCGCCACGTCGCCCCATGGGCGAAAGAGGCAGCGCGCGCACCAGGCCCGGCGGCGCACGACGGCGGGGGGTCGCCGGAGATGGCCAAATCGGTCGAAATCGACGCTGGCGCCTTGGGGCAAACGCGAAAAGGGAGAGGGAGACGAGAGGAGCTCACCTAGGGAGGTCGCGAAGCTCGAATCGGGGCGTAGGTGCGTCGGTGACGTCGACCAGTGGCGGTCCTCGGCGGAGCTCGACGAAGACGGCGTTGCGGCGGCGTAATCGCGGAAAGAAGGTGTCCATCGAGTACCTACGGACACGGCGAACAATATGAGCAAGGAATCGAGGAGCGGCTTCGGCTAGAACGACGAGAACGGTGGTGCCATTACCTTGGCACGACGGCTAGGGTTCGGAGCTTCGGGGAGGGGAAAAATTGGGGCGTCGGCCGGAATTTATAGGGGGAGGGGGCGGCGAAGTAAGGAAGGGGATTTCCCCCAAAGGAAGGCGATCGGGGCCATAATGGGGGGGATTACCTTGCCGGCGATTTGAATTGGGGGCGGATTCGGGCGGGGCTCGGTCGGGCGCGGCGTAAGGAAAGGGAAGGCCCTGACGGGCGGGTCCTAGCACGCAGAGAGGGAGGGAGAAAGGAGAGGGAGGGGGCGCGGGGGCGAACTGGGCCGCTGCGGGTTGGGCCAGCGGGGGAAAGAAAAAGAGAAGGGGAGGGGGGAGGAAGATGGCCGGGTGGGGGTTTAGGCCCACGCAGGGGTTTTACCCTTTTTATTTTCCTTTTTCTCTTTTCTTTTTCATTTCTTTTTACAATTTGAATTTCTTTTCAAATTTCAAACGAATTCTAGCGCATTTTGAAATTGAATTTTCAATCAAATGCAAACATACATGATGCATTCCTAGTACATTTTCCTGGTTTTGAAATTTTGAAAAATTTTGGGTGTTACAAAATCAATTGGAGATGTCATCATCTTTCCGATGTTCATGATGCATTTTATGTTTCTCAACTCAAGAAGTGCCTATGAGTACCGGGAGAACAAATATGAATGGACGAATTGGAGCTTGAGGAAGATTTGACTTAGTCGAACAACCCATCAGAGTCTTGGAGACAAAGGAGAGAATCACAAGGAGCAAAGTGATTCGATGGTGCAAAGTACAATGGAAACATCACACTGGATCCGAAGCAACATGGGAGTGGGAAGAAGATCTCAAGAGGGAATTTTACTATTTTTTCCTTCCACGTCGAATCTCGAGGGCGAGATTTATAAAGGAGGTAGGTTCGTAACACCCTCATTTTCATTCATCATACAATGCATTCATTCCCATACATGTTTAACATAACACAGCACAAAAAGGAACAAGATTAAAATGAATTAGAGGCAAAAGAACAATTAAAATCAGCCTTGGGTACGGACTTGTCCGGTCCTCACCCAGAACTAGTCGGGTATACCCATCTGCTCTGACAAATTCAGTTTCTTTAGAGCAACAGACTTGTCTGATAATTGGTACCGACTATTCTTGTTTTGCTTCTGTTCCCGTCCGGACTTTTCTGTTAATATTATCGACTAGTCCGATGTCGAAACTGTAAAGCCCCAGACTTGTCCACATAATTGCGTTCTAGTTCGTGATTCCCTTTTTTGCTGTCGAATAGCGGACTTGTCCGTTTAAACAACATACTAGTCTGTTGTGACATCAGAACCGAAAAGGGACTCTTCCGGCCTTCGTACGGACTAGTCCAATTTTTAGGGTTTCTACTCGGATTCCTATTTTCCTGCACAACGAGTTATTGGGTAATTGACTTATTTGGGCCCTAGAACGTCGTACCACACCCCCCAAGGAGCCCATGTGGGACTCCACCAAGGCCCCTACTTGTCCCCACCAACTTCTACTAGGAATCCACCCTAACCCCACCACTTTTCTCCCTATATAAACAACCCACAGCCCACCTCTCACCCTGCCCATGTAAGAGGGAAAAACCCCCACCACCCTGCCTCTCGTCGTGAGCCACTGTCCAAGAGGAGAAACTCTTGCCGCAAGGAAGAAAGAGGAAGGAAATGAAGCAGGAAGAGGGAGGATCAAGAAAGGTCGCCATCGCTGCTGCGATCTTCTTCATTAACTCCTCGACATCAACGTTCTTCTTCTATGTCTTGCTTCTGATTCATCATCAATGGATCTAGACATCAAGTTTCACGCGTTACGCCAAATCCTCGACCGCTGGACCATTACTTTCATGGTAACTACCTTAGATCCAACTTTCCACGCCGATTTCGATCCCAACCTTGATTCAAACCATGCCCTAGTTGGAAAGTTTGCAAAACTCTAGACCATATCGGACTAGTCCGGTCCAGAGCGAACTAGTCCGGTCCGGAGCGAACATATCTGCCCCATTGTGCAGACTCGTCTGGCCTTTGAATTCTTGAAATCCTGAAACTTTCCCAGTTTTTCTAGAAATGGCTTGAATCTTACTTGTGACACCCGGTTCCAGAAAAAGAACCAAGTGAACGCATATTTGTGCCCAGGACGTTCAACACACATACACGAGTGCATTCACAAAAGGATATACAGTGTACAAAAAGCTGTCTTGGGTATGTCCGATGGTCTAATCTTCATTTGAAAGTATCCGGACCTCAAATAAATCTTGGAGAAGACACAAGCACCCTTCATCTGATCGAACAAATCTTCTATGCGTGGCAAGGTGTACTTGTTCTTGATGTTACCATGTTAAGAGCTTAGTAATCCACACACATCCTTTGGGACCCATCCTTCTTATCCACGAAAAGAAGGGGCACTCCCCATGGTGAAGAGCTTGGGAAAATAAAACCCTTCTCTAGTTGCTCTTGAATCTGCTTCTTGAGCTCCGCTAATTCCTTAGGAGGCATCCTATATGGTCTCTTAGCTATAAGTGCAGTGCCAGGTATTAAATCAATGACAAACTCAATATCTCGATCAGGTGGCATATCTTACAACTCGTCCGGAAACACATCCAAGAATTCACACACCACTGGGATCTCCTCAATTGCAGCACCGTCTATATGGTTCAGCTCCAATGGCTTTGGTGCATGTTAAGATGCTTCAAATTCTATGGTGATCCCTTCATCATTGGTCAACTTCACCATCTTTGTGGCATGTTCAGTGACTCCATTGTGCTTCCTCAACCAGTTCATACCAAGTATAATGTCCAATCCTTGAGAATCCAAAACAATGAGGTTGGCAAAGAAGTCTACCCCCCTTAATCTAAGGCTTATTTTTGGACATACGATATTTGTCCTCATCTCTCCTCTATGAGACTTAACCAATAGAGTAAACTTCATATGAGAGATAGGCAAACTATACTTGGCAACATATTTTGATGCAATGAATGAATGTGATGCTCCAGAATCAAATAACATAGTTGCCGGGTTGGAGTTTGCGAGAAACGTACCAATCACCACGTCATCCGCTTGTTGCGCTTCCTACGTAGAGACATGGTTCATGTTGCCACGGGCAAGATTCTGCTGTTCACGGTTCCCTTGTGGCTGTCCTTCACTAGGTCTTGGGTTTTGTCTTGGCGCATTGCTTTCTTGACCAAGGCCTGACTTAGGACATTGATGTGCAAAGTGTACTACTGCTTATCCACAAGTGTAACACTTCCTAACTGCATCGGAATTATCTGGACGAGCTTGATTTTGAACATTTGCACCAGGAAAGTTGGCACGAGGCGCAAAAGGCATTGGAGGCCTAGGTGTTTGCATGACAGGGCGCTGCTGCACAAACTGAGTTAGGCGCGGTGCATAACCAGGGCGCTATACAGGAGCAAAAGAGCTGTAATATGGCACATTGGTTGGTGCAAAGTGAGGGCGCACATTACTTCCTTGTTGTTGTCCTTGGTATGGCGCCTTCCTCTTGGTGTCTTGTTCCATCTCACGGACCTTGTTCTCCACAACAATTGCTTTGTCCACTAGCTTCTAAAAGTTTGCATAGTCACAATTCAGTAATTGTACTTGGATTTCATTGTTCAAGCCCCTCATGAACAAGTATTGTCTCCGGCTGTCCCGGCTCACATCCTTAGGCGCATATCTTGAGAGTTGAGTGAATTTGTTGAGGTATTCACCCACACTCGACCTTCCTTGCCTCAAGTTCTCAAATTCTTGCCTCTTCAAGATCATAACACCTTCCAACACATAATGAGAACGGAAGCTTTCCTTGAATTCGACCCAAGTAATCCTCTCCTGGTTCTCATAGGCGTTGCATAGCAAATCCCACCAATCCGCAGCTGCTCCAACAAGTTGATGAGATGCGAATAGCACTATATTGTATTGGACAATAGCTAGCTTCTTCTCCACAGACTTGAGCTGATAGGATCTTGGTTCCCGATCTTTCGATGAGAATAGGAGGGTTCGATTTGTGGAGGAGAAGACGTTGGCGATCCGACTACACCGTCCCCAAGACGATGCGCCTTAGCGATCGGTACACCGACTCTGAAGTTGTATTGATCTTGCTGGCGCACAATCAACCTGACCACGAGGGCCTTTGTTCCTGCAAGCAATCGAAGAACACGCAAGAACAAGAAGAACAAGCACTTATCTGTTGAATCAATCTAAAGTGGGGTTCTGGATACAAGTAGACGGGCGATCTAGTCGACACACGCGTCTACAAGGAAGCAGCAGAAGCTAACTTACGAATAAACAAAAACCCACCAGCTAATGAGGGCAGCTGCTACTATTTATTACCTCCCTAGGGTCGTGAGAAACCCTAATCACGAGTCCCTAATGGACTCCAAACGATACATGGGCCATGGGCCCAATTTTGGTGATGCAGCACCCTGGACAGAAAAAGGTCTTGGTATTAAAATAACTATTGCGGCCGACTCAGAATAGATATGGACATGACGTCAGATCCGTTTGAAAGTAGACTTGATAATCTTTTCAGGAAGTACTTGAACGCCCAGATCGGAGTCCGTATGAAATCGTGGTGGCCGTCACAAGTTGGTGCTGTTCTGCTGTCCAAATCCCGTCCGCGCGAATTCCCTTCCCATTAGCTCCTCTCCATTGTTCCTAAGCAAAACAAGAAAGCACGTAGTTCCACGGTCTAGATAAGATGGACATAAGGCTAAGAACGAGTTCACCTCATAGTTTAGTTGACGTGCACGAGCGCGAGTGATCGGACCAGAAACCGGTAGCTGAGTTGGTGTGGATGTATCGAGGGTGTTGATGTCCTCATCATCCTCCCCTTCTTGCATTCGAGTCGTCCACGACTCAAGCTCATCTTCTTCTCCCAAATATGGCTTCAAATCTGCAATGTTAAATGTGGGACTAACCCCAAAATTCGCAGGCAATTCGAGTTTATATGCATTATCATTAATTCTTTCTAACACTTTGAATGGACCATCAGCTCGAGGTAACAATTTAGACTTTCTCAAATCAGGAAACCTATCCTTTCGCAAATGTAACCAAACTAAATCACCAGGTTCAAAAGTGATAGTTTTCTTTCCCCTACTACCAGCAAGTTTATACTTGGCATTCATGCACTCTATATTCTTCTTAGTGGTTTCATGCAATTTTAAGATCAATTCAGCACGATGTTTAGCATCAAAATTCACTTGTTCCATTGAAGGAAGAGGTAATAAATCAATAGGAGCACGGGGTACAAATCCATAAACAATCTCAAAAGGGCATTTCTTAGTACTAGAATGTAGGGAACGATTATAAGCAAACTCAACATGAGGCAAACACTCTTCCCACATTTTTATATTCTTTTTCAAAACAGCCCTAAGCATGGTAGATAAACTTCTATTCACAACCTCAGTTTGACCATCAGTTTGGGGATGACAAGTAGTTGAAAATAAAAGCTTAGTCCCCAATTTTGCCCATAACGTTCTCCAAAAATGGCTAAGAAACTTAGTATCACGATCTGAAACTATTGTGTTTGGCACACCATGCAATCTAACAATATCTCGGAAAAACAAATCAGCAACATGTGTAGCATCATCACTTTTATGACAAGGTATGAAGTGTGCCATTTTCGAAAATCTATCCACAACAACAAAGATGCTATCCCTCCCCTTCTTTGTTCTAGGCAGTCCTAAAACAAAGTCCATAGAAATATCCTCCCAAGGCATGCTGGGAACAGGAAGAGGCATGTACAAACCATGTGGATTAAGTCGTGACTTAGCTTTTTGACATGTCGTGCAGCGAGCAACAAAGCGCTCCACGTCTCGCCTCATCCTTGGCCAAAAGAAATGACCAGCAAGTATGTCCTCCATCTTTTTCACTCCAAAGTGCCCCATCAGCCCGCCTCCATGCGCTTCCTGTAACAACAACGAACGAACGGAGCTAGCTGGAATGCATAACCTGTTAGCTCTAAACACATAGCCATCATTGAGGACAAATTTATTCAATGTTTTTCCGTCTTTACATTTCAGCAATACATCTTTGAAATCAGCATCATGTTCATATTGATCTTTAATCGTTTCTAATCCAAAAATTTTAAAGTCAAGTTGAGATAGAAGAGTATAACATCTAGATAAAGCATCAGCAATAACATTATCCTTTCCCTTTTTTTGTTTAATGACATAAGGAAAAGACTCAATAAATTCCATCCACTTAGCATGCCTACGGTTTAGTTTCCCTTGACTCCTAATATGCTTTAGTGATTCATGATCAGAATGGATAACAAATTCTTTGGGCCTCAAATAATGCTGCCATGTTTCTAAAGTTCGTACAAGAGCATATAATTCCTTATCATAGGTAGAATAATTTAGAATGGGCCCACTCATTTTCTCACTAAAATATGCAACAGGTTTTCTTTCTTGTAACAAAACACCACCCATTCAAGCTCAAAAGTCTTTGAAAAATCAGGAAGTTGGAGAAGAGGTGCATGCGTCAACTTATCTTTCAGTATGGTAAAGGCGTTATCTTGTGTGGTTCCCCAAGAAAAAGGCACCCCCTTCATCGTAAGGTCATTCAATGGAGCAGCAATGGTGCTGAAATCCTTCACAAAGCGACGATAGAACCCAGCCAGCCCTAGAAAGCTCCGCACCTGTGTGATGGTCTTTGGTACAGGCCACCCCTGAATAGCCTCTACCTTGGCTTGATCAACTTCAATTCCCTGTGGAGTAACAACATAGCCAAGGAAAGAGACTCGATCCGTGCAAAAGGTGCACTTCTCAAGATTACCAAATAATCGTGCCTCACGCAAAGCATTAAAAACAGCACGTAAGTGCTCAAGATGTTCATCCATGGATTTGCTCTAAATCAATGTATCATCAAAATACACAACAACAAATTTTCCAATGAATGCGCGCAAAACCTCGTTCATTAATCTCATGAAGGTGCTAGGTGCATTAGTTAACACAAAAGGCATGACTAACCACTCATATAAACCGAACTTAGTTTTGAAAGCAGTTTTCCATTCATCTCCTAGTTTCATGCGAATTTGGTGATAACCACTACGCAAATCAACTTTTGAGAACACAACAGCACCACTCAATTCATCAAGCATATCATCTAAGTGTGGAATAGGATGACGATATCGAATGGTTATATTGTTGATTGCTCTACAATCCACACACATACGCCATGATCCATCCTTTTAGGTACTATAATAACTGGAACAGCACAAGGACTAAGAGACTCACGTACATAACCTTTGTCAAGTAGTTCTTGTACTTGGCGCTGAATCTCCTTTGTTTCTTCTGGATTTGTCCTATATGGTGCACGGTTGGGCAATGAAGCACCGGGAATGAGGTCAATCTGGTGCTCAATCCCTCGAAGTGGTGGTAGTCCTGGTGGTATTTCACTTGGAAACACATCAGAATATTCCTGCAAAATGTTAGCAACAGCAGGAGGCAAAGAATGTTGCACATCGTAAAGAGAAATCAAAGCATCTTTGCATACCAAAGCATAGGCAACAGAGGTGGAAGCAATCAGTTCATTAATATCAGATTTCGTAGCAAACAAGCATTTTCCCTTCAGAGATATCTCATTTTTATTATCAAACACAGATTTGGCATTGTTATTGTTCTCAATGTTAGCATGGTCATGATATTTAGTTTTCCTAGCTCTAGCAACATCATCTTGCACAATAGCTTCAGGAGACATAGGATGCAACACAATTTTTTTATCGTGGTAAAGAAAAGAATACTGATTTGATCTACCATGATGCATAGAATCTCTATCAAATTGCCAAGGTCTTCCTAGCAGAATATTACAAGCTTGCATAGGCACAACATCACATTCAACGACATCCTTATACGATCCAATAGTAAAATTGATTCTCACAAGTCTAGTTACCTTTGCCTTACCGCTGTTGTTTAATCATTGAATGTAATAGGGATGTGGGTGCGGTTTGGTGCTTAGTGCCAGCTTGGTCACCATGTCACTACTGGCCAAGTTGTTGCAGCTACCTCCATCAATGATCATGCGGCAAGATCGCTCTTTGACGACACACTTTGTTTGGAATAATGTGTGCCTTTGATTTTGTTCCGCTTTCTCCATTTGTGCACTAAGCACACGCTGCACAATGAGACTATCATAGCGCGCTGCATCTTCTGCACCAATATGCTCTTCTTGATGTTCATCGCTACCAGCATAGTCAGCTGCAAGCAAAACACATGTATCATCATCAAAATCGCTAGCAGATGAGTACTCACCATCATCTTTAACAATTAGAACACGTTTGCTTGGGCAGTCACGCTGCACATGGCCAAAACCCTTGCACTTGTGACATTGAACGTCTCTAGATCGTCCGGTAGATGCTAAGGAAGAAGCACTCTCGGTGGGCTTTTGGGTGGTCTTTACTGCTGAGCTAGTGGAAGAAGCACGTGGCTTGTTGCTGGAAGAAGAAGGTGCTGCCCGACTTTGTGAAGAAGATGGCGGAGAAGTACGCCCAGTCGAAGGAGTAGTCGTGCGTGGTTGCCATGAGCTAGTCTTTCCTGCAGAAATATTAGTTCTAGAGCTAGCTCGTCGTCCCTGCACTTCCCTTTCAGCTTTACAAGCAAGATGAAACAAACGGGTAACATTATTGTAATCTTTATAAGCAAGTATGTCCTGAATTTCACGGTTTAAACCACCCAAAAATCTAGCCATAGCTGGTTCCTCATCCTCGTCTAAATTACAACGCAACATACCCATTTGTAATTCCTGAAAATACTCTTCTACACTTTTAGCTCCCTGTCTCAATTGTTGTAACTTATTTAACAGATCACGTGCATAGTAAGAAGGAACAAATCTAGCCCGCATGAGCCGTTTCAAAGCATCCCAAGTTTGTGGTATGTTATTAGGATTTTTCTTGCCATGTTCTATCCACCAAACAGAAGCAAATTCAGTAAACTCACTAGTGGCTGCTCTAACTCTTGCGTTTTCAGGAAACTCATGACATGCAAATTTTTGATCAATAGAAATCTCCCAAGTAATATATGCATCAGTGTCATATTTACCATCAAAATGAGGTATCTTAAATTTGATCTTGTTAAAAGTATCTTCATGATTGCGTACCTCACGCCGACGATGTCCACCTATGCCTTGACGGTTGCGTTGTAGCCGGCGCCATGGCCTAGCTTCCTCATCTTCCCCAATCTCCGTATCTGCAGAATATTTATCTTCATTGTCACGTACAATACTAGGAGCATTGCTCACCTGTCCATCTGCGGTGTGTCCACGATCCCTCTCCTCAAGGTGCCGCAGGATGGCTCCAATAGAGGTGTTCAATGTTTGAATGGAACTCTCCAACGTGCTGATTTTGGTGTTGGTGTCGATCTGCATTTTTTCCAATTGACCAAGGCGGTCACTGGTAACTCGAAAATCCTCATCAAGCGCTTCTGTGTGTAGCCGCACTTGGCGTTCGAAGTATTGTATAATTCCCCGTGTGCGAGGTGAATGCACGTCTTCATTTGTATTTGCTCCTCCTGCCATGGTTAGTAGAAAAAAATCCAATATGAAAGGGTAACGTTATCCCTAGCTACAAAGGTGCTGGTGGAGATAATTCGCTCACTCTCAACCTATTCAATCAAGCTCTTACCTGTTCTTACAAAGCTCAGCAAGAAGGTGATGGCAACCAGCAAGTAATGAACAACTTCAAGAGCAGGTGTCAATCTATGGCTTTAGGTGGCTGAACTAGCACAAGGAGCAAACTTTCACCACGTTAATCACAACAAGCTGAATAAATATTCTACGACGGTACTGTGCTGATCTTAGTCTAGACCGTACTAGAGATGCGAGCCGAGACACCAATGTCGTCACCAAAAACACCCCAAACAACAATCTGATTTTTTTTCTTTCTTTTTTTCGTTTTTTTGTTGGGGTGGTCATCCAAACTCTCTCTAGATGGAATTAGGAGACCCTAGAACAAAATTTGCACATGCGGCTTTTGATCTTGCACTTGCCTTTTTTTTTCTTCTCTAATTGCTTGTGGCTTTTGTGCGGCTTTTGATTTTGCACTTGCCTTTTTTTTCTTCTCTAATTGCTTGTGGCTTTTGTGCGGCTTTTGATTTTGCACTTGCCTTTTTCTTGTTGTCAAACTCAAATGACTAATCTGACTCAAACTCGAAGTAGCAATCTGATTCGAACTCGAACTAGTAATCAGACTCAAACTCGAACTAGCAATCTGACTCAAACTCGAAGTAGCAATCTGATTTGAACTTGTAATCTGACTCAAACTCGAACTAGCAATCCGACTCAAACTCAAAGTAGAAATATGATTTGAACTTGTAATCCGACTCAAACTCGAACTAGTAATCCGACTCAAACTCGAAGTAGCAATCTAATTCAAACTCAAACTAGTAATCCGACTCAAACTCGAACTACGAATCTGACTCGAACTAGGTGACCGAATGTGACACGAACTCGAAACTCTAGTGGTGCAAAACTAAAGACCAGCAACTTGACTCGTTGAAGCAACCATGAACTCAACAAGTCTTGACTAAGTGGAGAAAGTAAAAGGCACAATGGTCTAGGAATAATGGAAAAAAACAGATCTAGTATTTTTTTGGGCTTTTTCTGGACTATAGGATGATAACAGCGGAAAGAAAAGTAATGGTAGCACTCTCACCGATTAACCTTGCTCTGATACCACTTGATAGGATCTTGGTTCCTGATCTTTCGATGAGAATAGGAGGGTTCGATTTGTGGAGGAGAAGACGTTGGCGATCCGACTACACCGTCCCCAAGACGATGCGCCTTAGCGATCGGTACACCGACTCCGAAGTTGTATTGATCTTGCTGGCGCACAATCAACCTGACCACGAGGGCCTTTGTTCCTGCAAGCAATCGAAGAACACGCAAGAACAAGAAGAACAAGCACTTATCTGTTGAATCAATCAAAAGTGGGGTTCTGGATACAAGTAGACGGGCGATCTAGTCGACACGCGCGTGTACAAGGAAGCAGCAGAAGCTAACTTACGAATAAACAAAAACCCACCAGCTAATGAGGGCGGCTGCTACTATTTATTACCTCCCTAGGGTCGTGAGAAACCCTAATCACGAGTCCCTAATGGACTCCAAACGATACATGGGCCATGGGCCCAATTTTGGTGATGCAGCACCCTGGACAGAAAAAGGTCTTGGTATTAAAATAACTATTGCGGCTGACTCAGAATAGATATGGACATGAGGCCAGATCCGTTTGAAAGTAGACTTGATAGTCTTTCCAGGAAGTACTTGAACGCCCAGATCGGAGTCCGTATGAAATCGTGGTGGCCGTCACAAGTTGGTGCTGTTCTGCTGTCCAAATCCCATCCGCGCGAATTCCCTTCCCATTGGCTCCTCTCTATTGTTCCTAAGCAAAACAAGAAAGCACGTAGTTCCACGGTCTAGATAAGATGGACATAAGGCTAAGAACGAGTTCACCTCATAGTTTAGTTGACGTGCACGAGCGCGAGTGATCGGACCAGAAACCGGTAGCTGAGTTGGTGTGAATGTATCGAGGGTGTTGATGTCCTCATCATGAGCCAATCATCAACATTCATAGGGTCAACAGCTTGAGCAAAGGTCGGTGGCCTAGTCCTCATGAATTCCCCCAATCGGTTGTGAGGAGGTGGGGGTGGCGGTGGAGGCACGCGGGGCTGCTTGTTGTTGTTGCCAGCCTGCAGCTGTCCCATAGTCTAAATTATGGTCCGCATGAGCTAGTTTTGCATAGCCAATAGCTGCTCAAGGTTGATAGCTCCTTGGATGGGTCCTTGTCTATTGTTCTCCTCCTCATCATTGCCATCCCTCTGGTTGCGAGTCCTCACCACCTGAAGAAAAGCAAGAGATAAGAATTGAGAAAACGTCCCCAACTATATGCATCAAGGGATATGAAACTAAACAACTAACTATACTAGCCTATTTGGACATGGCAATGCTAAAGCATCCCAAAATCCTCTACTAAGCACACAAGCAAACAATACATAGCAAACATCACACCAAGCAAAAACACATTGATTCCTGAGTGCTCCTATGTGCTCTAAAGTGTCCATTCTATCTAGGTTCCGTCCTACAGTCAACCTGTGACTCTGATACCAATTTGTGACACCCGGTTCCGAAAAAAGAACCAAGTGAACGCATATGTGTGCCCAGGACGTTCAACACACATACACGAGTGCATTCACAAAAGGATATATAGAAAATTACCACAGAATATGATTAATTAACCACTTTTATTACACAATTTATAATATCCTCGAATACAAGCTCTAATGAATATTAATGACAAGTTTGAACTAATGCAGCAGAAATTAACTAAATAAGCAACTAAGCAATAGGGGATAAGGGTATAGCGCAGCTCCAATCAACACAACAGACAAAGCTGACGGCAGACACGACCTAGAACTCCGCATTATCATCGATATACTCCCAATCCTGACCTGCAACTGTTGGTGGGGGAATTGCAAGGGTGAGTACATGTCATACTCAGCAAGTGTGGATAGTATGACATGTAGCTGATTCAAATGACGACAATAATAAAGGCTAAGTGCTGAAAAGTACATTAAAACATTTGAAAAACAATATATTATAAGTATGTGAAGTAAACCCATCATAAAATATGTAGTTATCATAGTACCAATCCATGATTCATTACCATCATCCATATTCCAGATTTCACCTTTTCCTATAACCATATCTATTGCCATAAACCATAATTCAATTCATAGTCATAACCATGCTATCAACCACAAACATAAACCAATACCAAACCACCCCAAAACCAAACCCCACTAATCATGTGAGGGTACAGGTTGCTCGTGACTGGGAGCACGACTATCATGATAGTTTTTAGACGCACTATGCATAGGTTGTACTGCTTTACCCACATGTTTGTGATTTCATCACCTTTCACTGACTAGAACATTTATTATGCCGTCTCACGCTTGCTTAGGTGTGTGGCCAAGAGATCACAAAATAGCATTTACAAAGGAACTACTAGCATGCACGGACCCACTGAGGTTTCACTGGTGGCAATGTCTCCAACTGAGCACATCTTCAACCAAGGGCCCCCTCTTGTGCCATTCGGATCTCAGGGAGTCCCGCCAACCATATCCAAACCCAATCTGACTCCCCTTCCCCGATGCTCCAAATGATCCATGCAGTACTAGCAATACCCTAATTAATCAGCTATGGCGCACACATACTTGGCCTTGTGGTGGCACTGTAAATCCTGGATGGTCGCTCCATGAACCGGTCCTTAGATCTAAAGCAAGCCAAACCACCATAACATCCAACGCATCCACATACCATGCTTGCTTAGATCACTCATTACCATGTCATATTAACCAGTTCATATTAACCGTAATCTCATTAATGCATAATTAGATAATATAGTTGCTTTCCCATTCCAATTAATTAAGCAAAGCAAAAAGGTAAAAAGCCTTTCCCGACTCTCTACCATGAATTCCAGGTGACAAGGGTGGTTGAACAAAGCTAGTAACTTCCTACCATAGGATTTCCATCAAATTGACACAAGCATGCAATTTTGAAATCAAAACATTTATTGTAAAAACAGGATTAATATGTTCAAGTACACTTGTCTTGCTCTTGGGCTTGGTTGGGATCAAAGACATCAAACTCCTGGTGCTGGAGGTCCTCCGCAGCACCCTCTAGCGCAAATCTGTCTAAACAGCACAATAACATACAAGACAAGAAATACAATCAATAAGTGCACATATATTACTCAATATGACATGACCTGCATGGTTAATGCAAATGCAAAGCAAAACTAGTTAATGAGTTGCTTTTAATGTTTCTTAACTAGTTCTAATGGTTATTAACAAGTTTGTACAGGTTCGGAATTGATTCGAATCAATTTAGAATTAATTCAGCAGGAAACAGATTGCAAAATCGGACTAGTCCGCTTGGGACCGGACTAGTCTGCCTGTCGCAGGAACAGCGAACTAGGTTTTCTAGATTGACGTGACTTTGGAGAAACGGGGTTGAATTCACGTGAGAAAAGAGGAAGTAGAAGGTGTATCAGGTGTTTAGAACTCCAATGAATCAAGGGTTTTGGTGACAACACTTGGATCTTGAAGATCTAGGGTTGACGAAGAACTTGATGGTGAATTGGTGATGAAGAATGAAAACTCGATGGAGATCTTGATCCTCTTTCGTTTCCTCCTCTTCTTCTTCTTGCTCGGGATCTCCTTCTCCCTCCTTGATGGTGGCTCTCCATGAACTAGGGTTTTGTGGTCTTCAATTGAGGCAAAAGGATGTAAAGTCAAGGGGTGGGGTTGTTTATATAGAGGTGGAGAGGTAGGGTTTCAATGAATTCGAGTTTGGGGTGGGTGGAGGCCGGTGTGGGGTCCCACATGGGCTCCAAAAAGAGCTAGACATGACGTCCTTAGGTCCACTTAAGGTAAAACCCAAAACCAAATCGTGGGACAGAAGATCAATTTGGAATCGCAATTTACAGGACAAGTCCGAAAAGGGCCGGACTAGTTCGAAGATTGACAGAGGCAAAAACAGACAAGTCCGGACTATATCGGACAAGTCCGAACTTGATCAGAGGAAAATCAGACAAGTCTGGCCAAAATCAGACAAGTCCGATTTTAGTCACTGGGAAAACGGACAAGTCCGCTGGAATACCGGACAAGTCCGGACAAGTCTAGGGACTTATCAAAATTTTGAGGAATTAGAATACTGGACTAGTCCGCAACGGAGCAAACAAGTCCGAAAGTGTCCAGAGGCAAAAACGGGAATAGTCCGCACGGAAACGGACATGTCCGATGGAGGTCAGAGAGAAATCGGACTAGTCCACACTAAAAACAGACTAGTCCGCACTTCCCAAATTTCTTACGTGTGGTTTTGCTCTAAATTCATTTTAAACTTGTTCCTTTTCATGTGGATTAGTGTTAGACATGTATTAGAATGTATGCATTGCATGATGGATGAAAATGCGGGTGTTACATTGCCCAACCGCATAAAACTCAATTGTAAGTAGTTAGTAAGCAATACAGTAACCTAATAACATGTACGACATCATAATTGGCATCACTCATGCATATCATGACATATTGTGTAATATATGCATATTTATTGATTGCAATGCTTGTTTCGCATGTTTGTCGCGCTGAATAGAAGAAAATGTTCTAGAAGGTGCTTTTGAGGACCTTCAACACTAGAACTTTAAAGCACTCAATCCAAACCAGCCACTGGAGCAAGGCAAGTGCCCTTGAACGATGCTGTTTTCAAATGTTTTATTTCGAACTTGCATACTTGTGTCAAATTAATGGGAAAACCCATAATAGGTGTTTACTAGACTTGTATGCCCATCCTTGTCGCTCGGGATATTTTGTAGAGAGTCGGGAAGGGTATTTTACTCTTTTGCTCTACTTTACTTAATTGGGACTAGGAATAACCAAATGGCTTAATTATGAATAATAAACATATGAACTATGTGAATTGATGATAATGACTCTTTAGCAACATGGAACCTATGATCTAAGCAAGCAGGTTATGTGGAATAGGTTCGATGATTTGGTGGTTTTGCTTGCTTTAGATTTAAGGACCGGTTCGGAAGCGACCGCCCAGGATAACAGTGCCACCACAGGGCCAACTATTAATGCAGCTTAGCAGTTTAATTAGTCTATTACCAACATCGTTCGGATTATATGGAAGGCTGGGGGAATTGGAGTTAATTAGGTTTGTAATAGTGGCGGGACTACCCTGGGATCCAAACGGTACAAGAGGGGGCCCTTGGATGGATGTGCTCAGTTGGAGACATTACCTTCGGTGAAACCTTAGTGGGTCCACAGCATGCTGTAGTCACTTTGTAAAGGCTATTTTGTGATCTCTTGGCCACACACCTATGTAAGTGTGAGAAAACATAATGGAGGTTCTTAGTCATCGGAAGGTGATGAAATCACGAACTTGTGGGTAAAGTGGTGCCACCTCTGCAAAGTGTAAAACTATTATGATAGTCGTGCTCCCGGTTACGAGCGACCTGTACCCTCAGATGATTAAAGTTATGGACCTGAGTATTGAATATGGGCTGGAATTGGACATTGGTTACGGTTACTTGAGTATGGATGGATATGGTTATTTATGTTGTTGGTTATTTATGGTTGGTGATTGGTAATTCATGGAATTGGGTATGGTATTGTTGGTTACAAGGGTTATGATGGGAATTGACCTCACATAATAATCATAAGTCGCATTTTCTTGTTTTCATGAATGAAATGTACTTTTCCGCAATAAACCATTATTATCAACCTTGTTTTAGCTATATGTCATACTTTCCCACAGTTGTTGGGTACAACATGTACTCACTCTTGCTATTCCCACATTTATTCAGTAAAATGTGATAATTTGGAGTATCCGTAGGATTATGAGGAGTACTAGGCGTGTGCGTTATCATCAAATTGCCCGTGGAGATGGAGCCTACTAGTGCTTAGTTTTTCTGCTGCAGTATTACTAGAACCTTGTATTCGAGACTATTTGGATATTGTAATAAGGTACTATGTATTATCTGAAACATGGTTATTATTAAATATCATTTGTGATGCACTCATGTATGCGTGATGAACATCCTGGGCACACATATGTGTCACACTTGGTTCATTCTCAGAACTGGGTGTCATAAACAACAATCCTTCGTCCAATCTTCCTTCAATCGAGAGTGAACAACCCGCGGCAAGATCGCCTCTGAGATCATAATGGCGAGGTAATTATTAACATGATCCGAGATTGATAACAACTTAAAAAACTTGTTCGTGTTGGTTCCTATGTATTTTTTTGTTGTGGTTAGATAAATTTCTTGTATTCTTCTTTTTGCACACATTCTTGTCAATAATTTATCAGTATATTAGGAACATATAGGTCATCAATAATTTTTATCCTCATATATGAGTTCTATTATATTAATATAATACTTACACAAATATTTGTTTTCTTACAACAGTTCCGTTATGAAGAGAAGCGGAGACATTGTATCTCTTTTTTAGAAACATGCAGCTAAGAAAGCAACCGAGGAATAAGAAAGCGACGACCGAAAAATTCTTAAAAATTGTGTTGTAAGTCTCCCTTATGCCTATATTTTAAACTGTCATATTATTTTTGACGTTTTTATATTTTCATTTGACGAATTAATATTTACATGTTTTTACTGCATGCATATGAATGTATCACAAATTTTAATTTCTTTACCGAATTATAGATTGTTTTGGCACACCCTTGCATAAAATCGGAGCTACACCACTGTCTTCTGTTAGACGCCGCCACAGACGCCGCCCAATGCCTCCCCGCCCGAAGGCCCGACGCGCGATGTGGATGCCGCTCTGAGCTTCGGCACATGCACACGCCGCTCAGCCATGAGCTTCGCCTAGCCCACACTGCCCTGCCTGGAGCAGCCCTGCACAGAGGTCCGTCGAGCTCGTGCCCGGGCGATGCCAACAGCTCCACCATGCAGTGCAGTCATCAACATGCATGCCCTTCACTTCCGCCCCACCCAGAGGCTCACGTCACCGTTCATCCTCCAGTGCGGCACCACCTGCGTAGCTACAGCAACACCTGCCCGTAGAAGAAACGTGCGAGAATGACGAAGTTGTGATTATTTTTTTCAAAAACTCTCAGTCAGCGCCGGCAAGTATTTCATGTAGTAGACAAATGTTTACAAATGTCACAAATTACAATATGTTCTGGCAACTACGAAGGAAAAAGACGTGCCAGCAGAAAAGGAGACATCGATCAGGCAAGGTTGAGCATCAGGCCTCATTGGCCGCAGGAGCCTGAAGGGGGGGGGGGGGGGGGGGGGGGGAGGGGGGGCAAATCCCTTAGCGCCTTCGCACCTGCACAGCACCAGAGCGACACCTCTTCTCGGAGCTCCAGGAGGAGTTGCGCGACTGGTTTAACCAGGTTTCGGAAGACCCAAGCATTTTGTTCCTTCCATAGCATCCAACAGATGAGCATCAAAACAGACCTCAGTGCCTTCGTGCCACGTTGGCCGCTACTCAAGCCCTCAAGCCAGTCCATTGGTTGCAACACGTCCACCTCGACGGTGCAACGACGGAGCGCCCAACCAGATTGCCATGCTCTCCCAGATCTCGATCGAGACCGAACATTCAGTGAAAAGATGCAGCACTGTCTCCAGATTACGGATACAAAGTTGGCAGAAATAAGCATTGGGCCAGCCTCTTGATTGTAGCCTATCCACCAACCAAATCCAATTTTGGAGAAATAACCATGCAAAAAACTTACATCGATTTGGAGCCCAAGCGTTCGACACTAGCTTCTGCTGCCGTGATTTTGATGAGCCCAGAAACTGCAATTTGTATGCGGACTGTGCACTGTAGACACCGGATGGGGTTGAATCTCCATTGAATCTGATCCGGCTCATCCGACTGTTCTACGTGATGATCACTGATATCTGACTACAGTGATACAAAATCTTGGAGCAATGGCACATTAAGGTCATGTGCAATGTCTAGTATCCAAGCCTCATGGTTTAGGGCATCGGCTATGGAACGGTTTCTTCGCCTCCTATGCTTGAAGAGCAAGGATAGTGTGAAGCTGGCGAAACACCATGCAACCAGCTTGAGGTCGATAACTTAGCTTGCCTGCCACTACAAATCAAGACCTTTGTTGCAACCATGAATAGTTGTTCATCCTTCCCGTCAACTGGAAGCTTTGAACCAACCCAAGGTTTGTTAGGGCATCACCATTGAAACCATAGCCACCTTAAGCGCAAGGCCCGACCAAATTTTGTGAGGTCCGAGATGCCGAGGCCGCCCATGTCGGTAGGGCGACACACGGTGCTCCAGTTTACTTTGCTTTTGTGTGCACATCCGAGCACGTGTTGAGAACCAGTCCAGAGGAACCGTCAACGCACTTTACTCATTTCCGAGAGAAATATCTTTGGAAGCTTGAGGACTATCATTGCGTATGTGGGCATGGAGCTTAAGACGGTTCGGACAAGCTCCCATCTTCCACAAAACGCAACGAGTTTGCTTTGCCACCCAGCCGACCTTGCAGCCAGCTAGTCCCTTATATGATCCAAGTCATTCATCCGTATTCTTGACAATGTTAGAGGCAGACCCAGATAGTTTGTAGGGAGGTTGGCGACCTGACCGTGGAAACTTTGCCGCAAGGTTTCAGATAATGCTTCGGAGCATCTCATGGGGTAGATTGAACTCTTCACTTCACTGATTCGGAGGTCGGATGCCTCGCCAGATCTGGTCATCAACCGCATCACATCGTCCAATTCCTGGTGAACAAGGTTGAGAAAAATTAGCACATCGTCTACATAGAATTACATCCTCATCCATGCGTGAATGTGGGTGAGCGGCGATAGCAAACCCTCCTCTTCGGCAACCTCGATGACTCTTCTCAGCATATCAAAGGCAATGATGAACAAGTGGGGGGATAGCAGGGCCCCCTGTCGCAGTCCCCGGACATGCCTAATAGGTTTATCGCGGCAACCATTTAGCAGAACTTTGGAGGAGGAGGTGGACCAGAGAAGAGAAAGATGGTCCCTCCAGCACGCAACAAATCCTCACACCAATAGCAACTCAAGGAGTAATTCCCATGATACCGAGACAAAGGCTTTTGAAATGTCAAGTTTCAGCACCAGAACCGGAGTATTGCTTTGACGGCAAGAGTGTGCTAGGTTGCGCACATACAGGAAATTGTCCTATATACAACTAGAGCGGATGAATGCGCTTTGACAGACCGGGATCAAGTGATCAATATGCTTGCGAGCCTCCTAGCAAGAACCTTGGTGACCAATTTGGCAAAAGACGAGATGAGGCTGATTGGTCTATAATCAGATGGCTTGTCTGCCTCACTTGTCTTCTCGGGATCAGGGTCATGTAAGCCTCATTTAGAGCCAATAGGGAACCTCCCTGAAGGATGAATAAATGTGCAAAGGCCGACGTAACCTGTTCCTTGATGACAGGCCAACACAACTGGTAAAATTCACCGGTGAATCCATCCGTCCCCGAGGCCTTCTCATTCGGCAGTTCCTTTACAGCAGAACAAATTTCTCCTTTGGAGAAAGGCGTGGCCAGGCAGTTATGTTGAAGGATGCTGAGCTGCATCTGCTGCCAGTTGAAGGTGGTGGTTCCTGCTTGCTTTGTTATGAGCAGCGCCATATAGTGACTAAAGAGGACCTCCTCTTTTTCCGGATAAGTGACAGCATACTGGCCGCTACAGTTTAGGAGCTTCGGGATATAGTGCTTTCCCTTACGGTCGTTAGCTTTCGTGTGGAAGAAACGCGTGTAAGCGTCGCCCTCCTTTAACCAGACTAGCCCTACGGCCAGAGTGCTCCACCGCAGCCAGGCCAAGGAACCTGGATTTTAGGTCTCTTCTTAATAAGATCTCGCCCAGGATGAGCAACCTTGTCTCTTCAATAATATCTAACTGCCTAATTATCTCCGTTGCCATCTCACTGAGTTGCTTGTTCTGGCCGAATAGCTTCACACTCGAATGTCCTAGTGTCGCAGCTGTCGGCCGAAGCTTACCATGGAGACCAGCAATGGGGTTTTTTGGTCTCGTACAGGAACATTCCAAGCTGAGGCAACTATGCCCATAAAACTCCGAACCTTGGTCCAGAAAGTTTCGAATCTGAATTCCTTGAAGCTTCGAATTCCACCCCGATACGAGAGCAGGAGGGGGCAGTGGTCTGATATTGACAATGATAGCGCTTGGAGGTGAAAGTCTTCAAACTGTGCATCCCACTCCATGTTACAATACATGCGATCAATACTGTTGGTACCCGGCATACTGGGTACCATCACGCAACCCTCGCGCACAGGCTAAAAGCACCTAAGTGCCCTGACTTCGTGGTGAGATAGGGTCCAA
Source organism: Tuctoria greenei (assembly GCA_036927565.1). Taxonomy (NCBI): domain Eukaryota; kingdom Viridiplantae; phylum Streptophyta; class Magnoliopsida; order Poales; family Poaceae; genus Tuctoria; species Tuctoria greenei. The sequence goes on along the minus strand of JAYESD010000005.1, from coordinate 91,325,645 downwards.
GGGCGCCATGTGTCCGGAAGGCCCGAACTCCTCCCTACCTCAGATACGGGATCCGGCGCTTCCACATGGATCTCAAGCTGGGGTCAAGCTCCCCCGACGAGAAGGGCTCCCAAGCGGTCACGTGTCCAGCCAGACGGGACCCCCTGTCCCCAGTAGGAGTGGACTCCGGTGCAGCCACATGGATCCAAGCACCAAGCCGACCGCCTCCTGCGGAGGCGACTCCAGCTCAACCACATTTCCCGCAGCACTAGATCCTCCGCTCTACTCCGGAACGGGCTCCGGGGCTGCCACGTCCACGGTTCAGGAGCTGGCCTCCCCCGTAGAGGCTAGGTCTCGAGCTACCACGTACCCTTTGCACTGGGACGTGGGTTGCGGGAGTTAAGAGGGCAGAGCGTCTTGTCTAAATCAAGCATTGAATACACGCACCTTCCCCAGGCACATGACGCGGGGCACGCCTACCTTCAGGTACCGCTACACCTAATTGCATCGTAGTGAAAACACCACAGGCCTACCCCACTTCGCCAAGTGGGTAGCTGATGGCGACAGGGACAATTGGACGGGACATTCCCTACCAGCATAAACGACTACGCATGGACCAATGGCATCTGTGGCAGCAAGACGACAAATATTGAAGCCATGGTGAGAGGAAGCTTATGCGATATCTTTAGGATAAGATTGACCCGAGGCCATCTATCGGCCCCGGACCCCGCTTGTAAGCCATTTGACCTTATCTATAAAAGGATCGGTCTGCCACTATTACAAAGCAACCCCAATCTAATGCATACACACGCTATGCACGCATTCACACCAGCAATACAAACCTTACCGTGGAGTAGGGTATTACGCTCTGGAAGCCTGAACCACGTAAAACCACTGTCTCACCACTCTCATACGTGCAATCTCCATTGAGGACTAAGCCCTGCTTATCAAGAACCTCCGCAGGCTACTATCATAGTAGGTCCGGGGGAAGTGTTGCAAGAATACTGCAACAAATACGCTCCAGTGTCGGTTGCATCCGTCCGTTAGACCATGTGAATTTTCGGCCCTAAAGCTCTATTTCCATCAATTCCACCCTATCTAGTGTGCGACAAAAAGCATTCATCATGCCTCGATACAAGTTGCTATTACTTTTATCCCAAGAATCACTGATCATGTTGAAATCGCCAACATAGATCCAGACCATGGGCTCCTGAGGGGCAATCTATTGCAGATCATGAAGGAAATCACACTTTGCCTCGGTCTCAGTTGGCCCGTAAACCATAGTGAGGAGGAATGGTGTATTGCCACACCACAGGACCCTAGCCGAGAGTGTGAAGGTCCCAGTGGAAGCTTGACCATAACGACTGCGGAGGTGCCCATGCGATGAGGATACCTCCCCGATTGCCCGGCGCTGGAAGGGTTTCAAGTCCATCCAGCGTGCTACCAAACAGTTGTGTCTTGATTGTGGAGTCAATCTGGGCAAGCTACATTTTTTGTATGCATACAACTGCAGGCCATGCCATCCTTATCATCTCAGAGACAACTTTGCGCCTGGCTGGATTGTTCAGTCCACACACATTTCAGGAGAGGATTGTGTGATGGTCACTCATCATGAAGACAAATAGACAACTGAACCATCACTAGAATCACACAATGGACCTTGGTTATACGAAAGCTTCTAGACGGCACATTTGACTGATCCAGGCAAGCTCTAACACAACATCCTAGCTGAACCATACGGGGGGAAGGATAACACCTGTAGCCCCAAACTTGTCTTCCCCGAACAACAGCCTTAACGGCAGCAACCACAAACCATGCTATTGATGAGTTGTAATCTAACATGGTAACTTAGAAAACTTCGACACCGCGTAGTGCCCTAGGCTTTGTCTTCAGTTTCTAGTGAAGGGTTCAGAGAGGCCGAGACAGCACCCAAGTCAGCCGAGTCCAGGTGCAGCACCTTTTGGAGTGCTCTAATGGCCTTCTGGGAGAGGGCGTCCTTGAATGTCCACAGGTATTGGGCCATGGCCGCATCACAGCTGCTTCTTCTTTGCCTATGATGTCAAGTTGGTAGATGAGGTGGTTGACCGCGCGCTGAGCAGTCAGGACAATTGAGCGCTTTGCCGCTTGGCGGCCACTCCAGCGAGTCGGTCTACCGAGACTGAACGCGTGAGAGGACAGCGGCTCTTCGGCAGGTTGGCAAGGAGAGGTGCCGAGGGAGGAGGGAAGATCTTCTTGATGAAGTCTTCCTCTGCTTGTGCTTGGGCAGCCTGGGGAGTAGCATCCATGGCGGCAGCGGGGTAGGCACAGTGTCAGCAGGAGTCTTCAGAGGCAGCACTACAGCAGCCACCTAGGGAGCAGGCACCACCGCATGAGTGCCAGAGTCGACAGTGTCTAAGGGGCGTCGGGGGCACTACAGGAGTGTCGGGGACCACGACCGCCAGGGGGGAGATGATGGAGGCAGCACCCATAGCTTCCGGCGATGGGTCGGATGCAGGCAGAGGAAGAGTCTCTGGAGACAGCTTGTAGGTAGCACCTGGGGACGTCCAGTCAATGATCGGGGCTGGGGGGGGGGGACTCACTGCAAACCTTCTCAGGGCGACAACCACGCGGAGATGGGAGGATCAGAAAGGTGTGGGCCGACACAAAGGGCGTATGGTTGAGCGACCCCGCACCCCATCATGCCGCTAACCCGAACCCCGATGCGGGGGGGGGGGGGGATCCTAGAGCGATGAGGTGAGACAGGCCTATCACCCAATGGGTGCCTGCGCGCGTTGATGTTGGCGTGCAAGTCAGAGTGAGGAGGCACCCCATCGTCATCGCGGTCCGATCGCGATGTGGGTGCTAGACTTGATGTGGTCTGTAGGAGAGGCCCGAGCGACCCAAGGCAGCCGTAGAGTGCGGCCTGTCACACAGACAGATGGAAGCGCGATTGCACTCCTTTGTTGGAGCGCGAGAGGTCCGAAGATAGGAGACCACTTTGTCCGGAGCCAGGCGATAGGACATCAAGCACCGAGTGATTGAAGTAGTGGTCGATGTTCATCAGTAGGTCGACTTGATGGCCCTCCGAGGGGAGGGCGAGCTCGCTGATGGTGGGGGCCATCGCCTGCACTGGAGTGACCCGCCCGCTCGGAGAAGAAACTGATGGTCTTGGAGCGTGGAAGCAAGTCCGAGTTTTGCATCCAAGTAACAAAGGTGAAGGTGTTGATGCGATGGTGCAGAAAGGACTCCTCAAGCATGTGCTCAAAGACACACACATCACCGAGGATTTGGCATACCCCATCTGTTAACCAGGCGTGGACTATCAGATTTTTGACTTAGATTACCACCTGGTACGGCCAGTGATGGTCCTGGGCGGGTAGGGCTTCCAAGGCACAATGTTGTAGCGAAGATCGTTGACGTGGACGACACCCAGGTGGAACGCCCTTTCTTGCAGCTCCGGCCAGTCAAAGAGCGCAAGGAGATCTTCAGGACTGAGGAACGATAGTGCCGTCAAGTGGCATGGGATGCACAGTTGGTGGTGGATGACCTCCGTAGAAGCACCCAGACCTGCGCGTCGAGCATGGCTCTAATTTTCATGCATAATGCATTGCTTGCATCATCATACATGTGTAACATGAAACAACCTAAAAAGGAACATGATTAAAAATGAATTTAGGGATAATCAGCAATCCTATCAGGGAGCGGAATTGTCCAGCCTCAGCCCCGAACTAGTCCGGTGTCTCTTTCCTATTTCAGAAAATTTAGTTCTTCAGAATACCGGTCTTGTCTGGCACATTGCATGGACTAGTCCGATGTAGTTTTTGATGTTTTCCGGACTAGTCCGTTGTTGATTTCAGTCTGGACCAATTTCTTGCAAAGCCCCGGACTTGTCCGACCTCCAACACCAGGCTTGTCCGATATCGTCTTTGTTCCAAAACGGACTTGTCTGGTATCCTTCTGGACTAGTCCGGCCTTCACAGTCCAACTTGGATTATATTTATCTTCAACGTCAAGTTATTGGGTAATTGCCTTAATTGGGCCCAAGAACTTCGTGCTCAACCCTAGAGGAGCCCATGTTGACCCCACCATGGCCCCTACTCGTCCCCCACCGTAATCTACTTGGAATCCACCCCAAAACCCTACCTCTCCACCCCTATATAAGCAACCCAATACTCTCACCTCTCCAACCCTTTGAGAAAACCGTCGCTGTCGTCTTCTTCCTGTGTGCCGCCACCAAAAGGAGTGCCAACAGAAAGGAGAACAAGGAGAAGAAGGAGAAGGATCAAGCAAGTGCGATCTTTATCAACTTCTGGACATCGACGTTCTTCATCACCAAATTGTCATCAACACCTCTCACCAAGACATAGACGTCAAGATTCAAGTTTTACACCCAATTCTCGATCCTTGGATCTCTAAACTCACAGTATGCTCTCTACATTCACCTTTCCAGGTGATTTTAGCCCATGATCTCGCTATCCAGAAAAACCAAAACTCAGAGTTCCTGGACAGGGCAGACTAGTTCTGCCCCGATAGCGGATTAGTTTGTCTTTGCAATCTGTTTTGGCTGAATTGAACCCAATTTTACACAAATCAATGCGAAGCTTGTTCAAACTTGTTAAAAACTATTGTAACCAGTTAGTAAACATTAATAGCAACTCATTAACAAGTTTTACCTTGCAATTGCACAAATCAAGCATATCATGGCATATTGAGTAATATATGAGCATTTGTTTTACTGTAATGTTTGTTTCGCATGTTTGTCGCGCAGAATAGAAGGTATCACCGTAGACAGTGCTTTCGAGGCCTTGAAGAACCAGAACTTTGAAGCTTTCGGTGCAAACCAAGCTCAAAAGCAAGGTAAGTGTCCTTGATCATTTTGATCCAGGTTTTTAAATGTTTTGTTTGCAACTTGCATGCTTGTGTCAAATTAATGGGAAAACCCAATTATAGGAGTTTACTAGTTTTGTATGACCACTCTTGTCGCTTGAACACAATGCAGAAAGTCAGGAAGGGTCTTTCACGCTTTTGCTTTGCATTACTCAATTGGATTTGGGAAACAATCATATTGATTAATTATGAACTACTTAACACATGAATGATGAGAATTGATAATAATGACCCTTTAGCAACATGGTAGATAGGGATCTAAGCAAACCGGTTATGTGGAATGTGTTTTACTGTTTTGGTGGTTTTGCTTGCTTTAGATCTAAAGACCGGTTCATGGAGCGACAACCCAGGTTTTACAGTGCCACCACAGGGCAAAGTATGGGTGCGGCTTAGCTGACTAATTAGTTTGTTGCCAGTACTATTTAGACCATTTGGAAAGCTCGGGGAAGGGGCAGTCGGATGGTTTTGTAGTGATGGTAGGACTACCCTGGGATCCAAATAGCGCAAGAGGGGGCCCTTAGATGGATGTGCTCAGTTGGAGACATCACCACCGGTGAAACCTTAATGGGGCTCCAATAGGCTAGTAATTACTTTGTAAAGGCTATTTTGCGATCTCTTGGCCACACACCAAAGGAAGTGTGAGATGACATAATTGAGATTCCTTAGTCATCGAAAGGTGATGAAATCACAGACTTGTGGGTAAAGTGGTACAACTTCTGCAGAGTGTTAAAAACTATCATGATAGCTGTGCTCCCGGTTATGAGTGACCTGAACCCTTACATTATTAGAGTTTTAGAACTTGAACATGGTTTAATGGCTAGAATTGAATTAGGAGTTTGTAATTGATTCAACAATTGGCTTTGGTATATGGAATTGATGAAATTGAGACAAATGAGCAGTTATGAGTTGATTATGGATTATTGTTGCTAGTATTGGTTACTTAAGTTGAGATTAATGTTATTTGGGTTACTTTGGGAAGGACCACACTTAATGATCATATTATTGAATTTTCGACTGTTTTAAATGTACTTTTATGCAATTAGCCAATTCATTATCATTACTTGTTTAAGCTACATGTCATACATTTCCACACTTGCTGAGTACGAGATATGCTCACCCTTGCTATTCCCCAACAAATTCAGTCACAGGTGACAATGAGGAGTACCAGGTCTTTGAGGAGTTCTAGGCGCACGTGTTACCGTCAAGCTTGCCTATGGAGTTGGAGTCTTTAGTGTTTAGTGTTTTCCGCTGCAGTTCTTTAGAGCTTATATTTAAGACTATTCAGTTTGTAATAAGGTACCATTATTAGTGTTATTATTCGAGACATGGTCATAATCTGGCTATCGTTTGTGAATCACTTGTCTATGTGTGTTAAATGTCATGAGCACATATATGCATTACGCTTGGTTCATTTTTGGAACCGGGTGTCACAAATTGGTATGAGAGCCTTGTTTAACTGTAGGACGCAAGTCTAGGTAGAATGGACACCAAAAATCACTTAGGACTTCTTCCTAATTCAAATTTTGTCTGTTTTGCATTATTTTGCCTTTCACTAGCTATATGAGTAGGAAAATTTTGTGCTTTCGCTGCTGCTGCAATTTTTGCCACTTTTTCATCGTTTCGAGCAAATTCACATCCTCTCATCTTAATTTATGTAATTTTTGCCACTTTTCCATCGTCTTGAGCAAATGCACATCCTCTCATCTTAATTTATCGCTGCTGCAATTCTAGAACTGATATTTATGTTTTCCTCTAATATTCTCATATTTTCTTATAGATGGCTATGTTGATGCCATGGAAGAGATCCACTACCTCCGTAAGAAGTTGTTCATCATGAAAAAGCAAGAGGAAGTTCGTGCCACCGTGGAGGTCAACGGTGGAGCAACCTCTCCAGCGCCTACATGGACGGCCAACTCGCCTTGGCGTGCGCCCATGTATTACTCGCCGCCGTTCGCCTCCGCCGCCTCACGGCCAGGACAGTCACAGCTCACACAATTAAGTCGAGGTCTCCTGTCTAGAAGTTAGAAAAGCGTTTATATCGCTTTAGTTATAGTTATTGTGGTGTGCTGCATTTTCGTGGTGTGTGCTTGTGCTTGTGTTCTTTGTGTGAGTTGTGGGATGCTAAGCGTTTTGTCCACATACGGACTTAGTTGAGGGTTGTGGGATGCTTGTCCGCATCCTCAAATAGGGTTTTTAGTTTTATAAGAGAGTTGTTAAGTTATATATACCTTAATGCATATAATTGAGGCATTCTTTTCAAATACCAAAGTCTTTTGTCTCTTCCGTTCTTTCACCAACAGATGTTGAGGACTCACAACCAAAGGAATGCCGATAGTGAGGAGGAGAATAATAGAGCCCCTCAGAACAACAAATGACTTGGACCTAGGGCTAGCAACCTTGAGCAGTTGTTGGCTATGCAGAATCAGCTTATGCAGACCGTGATGAAGACCTTGGGACAGCTGCAGTAAAATAACAATAATCAGCCTCACATGCCTCCACCACCACCACCCCGCCACCCCACAATAGGTTGGGAGAGTTCATGAGAACCATGCCACCTACCTTTGCTCAAACCAATGATCCTATGGAAGCTGATGATTGGCTGAAATCTGTTGAGAAGAAACTTGTCATCATCAAGTGCAGTGACAAGGACAAGATTCTTTCTGCCTCACACCAGTTGGTTGGATCTGCTCCAAATTGGTGGGAAGCTCTTTGCAACGCCCAAGAAAATCAAGACGGAATCACTTGGGCGAATTTAAGGAGAAGTTCCGTTCTCACTATGTACCCGATGGAGTCATGATACTGAGAAGACTAGAATTTGAAAACATTGGGCAAGAAAGGATGAGTGTGAGTGAGTATCTCAACAAATTCACTCAACTGTCTAGGTACGCTCCAGAGGACATCAGTACTGATAGCGAGAAGCAATACCTGTTTATGAGGGGTCTCAACAATGAAATTAAAGTCCAATTGCTTAACACTGATTATGCTAACTTCCAAAAGCTTGTTGACAAGGCCATTGTGGCTGAGAACAAGGTTGATGAGATGCAACAAGACGACAAGAGAAAATTGCCATATCATGGAAAACCGTAGGGAAGCAATACCCGCCCTCGCTATGCACCGTTTGCTCCACCATATTACAACCCTAGAAACCTGTCTACTATTGCATACCGCTCTACTAATCCACCGTGATCGCAACAGCCAATGCAGCAATGCCCATCCATACAAGCACCTTGCTTACCTATGCAGCCTACACCGTGCACAAATATGACTACTTATGCTCAGAATCAGCCTCGCCCTAACTTCTCTGGCGCTACTGGTGCAAAAACTTGCTTTAATTGTGGTCAAGTGAGACATTTTGCAAATCAATGTCCAAGATCAGGACAAGGACAGATGAACAATGCTCCAAGGCAGAATCCTAGGCCCAATGGAGGAGCAACTCAAGGCAACCGAGGACCACAAAATTTCACTCGTGGCAAGGTGAACCATGTATCCGCTGAAGAGGCTCGACAAGATGATGTTGTGATTGGTATGTTTCTCGCAAACTCCATCCCTGCTACTATATTATTTGATTCTGGAGTATCCTATTCATTCATCTCATCAAAGTATGTTGCAAAGCAAAGCATGCCTATATCATACCTAAAGTATACTCCGTTGGTTAAATCTCCTGTAGGAGAGATGGGAACGAATATAGTATGTTCAAAAGTAAGTATTTCCATAAGGGGGGTAGATTTCCTCGCCAATCTTATAGTCCTGATTCACAAGGCTTGGACATCATACTTGGAATGGATTGGCTAAAGAAGCATAACAGAGTGATTCAGTGTGCCACTCGGATGGTGCAATTGACAAACAAGGAAGGAGTCAATATAGAATTCAAGGTAGTGCAGCCAACAACTGAGATGGCAACGGTAAATCATGAAAAAGGAGTAACTTTAGAGGAAATTCCGATTGTTCGTGAGTACCTTGAAGTGTTTCATGAGGAATTGCCAGTTATGCCACCTGATTGTGACATCGAGTTCGTCATTGATTTAATACCTAGAACTGCACCTATAGCAAAGAAGCCATGTAGGATGCCTCCTAAGGAATCAGCAGAGCTCAAGAAGCAGATTCAAGAGCACTTAGAGAAGAGTTTTATACACCCAAGCTTGTCTCCATGGGTAGCCCAGTGCTTTTTGTAGACAAGAAAGATGGATCCCAAAGAATGTGTGTGGATTATCGGTCTCTCAACGAGGTGACAATTAAGAATAAGTACAGTTGCCCCGCATAGAGGATCTGTTCGACCAAATGAAGGGAGCCAAAATATTCTCTAAGATTGATCTTTGGTCAGAATATTTCTAAATGAAGATTAGACCGTCAGACATACCCAAAACAACTTTCAGGATTTGGTATAGATTCTATGAGTATACAACCATGTCATTTGGATTGACTAACGCACCCGCATACTTCATGTATCTCATGAATAAGGTTTTCATGGAGTATTTGGATAAGTTTGTTGTAGTGTTCATTGATGATATCATGATCTACATGAAAAGTGAAGAGGAACCTGAAGAGCATCTAAGGTTGACGTTGCAGAAATTGCGAGAGCACCAGTTGTATGTCAAGTTTAACAAGTGCCAATTCTAGTTGAGGGAGATATCATTCCTAGGCCATGTCATCTCTGGAGGGGGGGTGTTGGTTGACACAGAAAAGGTTAGAGATGTGCTAAAGTGGGAACTGCCGCAGAGTGTGAAGGAAATAAGGAGTTTCAATGGAGTGGCTGGATATTACTGTCGGTTCATCAAGGACTTTTCCAAGATAGCAAAGCCCATGACTTAACTTTTAATGAAGGAGAAGCCCTTCAAGTGGACTCAAGCTTGTCAAGAAAGCTTTGAGGAGTTAAAGAATAGACTGATGACAGCACATGTGTTGGTATTGCCAGATGTCAGCAAGAGCTTTGATATCGCAGGATTCGTTTATCGCAACGAAAAAATTCATCGCAATAGGTCGTTTTTCATCGCAATAGGTCACTGTTGCAACAAAAAAGAGTGTGGTGATAGTTTTTTACGAATCATTGTAATAATTCCCATGGCGATAGGTTATTGCGATGCCTTGACATACGTGGCAAATAGTATGGTATTGTAACGATTTCACATCGGTGGCAAATAGTACGCTATTACAACGATTTCACATATTGCGACAATTTAATGTATTGCAACGAATAGTACGGTATTGCAATGAGTTCCCGATCATGGCAAATAGTACAATATTGCAACGATTTCATATTCGTGGCAAATGGTATGTTATTACAAAGATTTAGCATATTGCAACGATTTAACGTATTGCAACGAATAGCATGGTATTGCAACGATTTCAAATTCATGGTAATTGTATGTGATTGCAATGATTTCACAGACATGGCAATAGTACAGTATTGCAACGATTTCACATTCATGGCAAATAGTATGTTATTGAAACAATTTAGCGTATTGCGACGATTTAACGTATTGCAACGAATAGCATGGTACTGTAATGATTTCACATTTGTGGTAATAGTATGTGATTGCAATGATTTCTCATTCGTGTCAAATACTACAATATTGCAATGATTTCACAATTGTGGCAAATAGTACGGTATTGCAACAATTTATGTTATTGGGATGATTTAACGTATTGCAACGAATATCACGGTATTGCAATGATTTCACATTCTTGGAAAATAGTATGGTACTGTAACGATGTCACAGCCGTGGCAAATAGTATGGTACTGCGAGCGTTTAATGTCTGTGGCAAAGAGTATGTTATTGCAACTAGTTCACAAACGTGGCGAATAGTACTGTATTGCAACGATTTCAGATCTGTGGGAAATAGTATGGTACTGCAATGATTTCACATCTGTGGTGAATAGTTTGGTATTGCAACAATTTCTTATCTGTGCCAACAAGTTCGTAATGCAATGTTTTCTGATCTGTGGCAATAGGTGTCTAATGCAACGTTTCCTGATCTGTAGCAGTAGGTTCGTACTGCAGCGTTTTCTGATCTGTGGTAGTACAGTTGTGATGCAACGTTTAAGGATTTGTGGTGATAGAGGTGTAATGCAACATTTTCTCATCTGTAGCAATAGTGTTGTAATGCAACGTTTTCTACGTGGTGGTAATAGCAGTCTAGTGCAACGTTTTTTGATTTGTCGCCAAATGTTTATACTACAACGTTTTGTAATTCGTGGCAATAGCTTCCTATTGCAACCATTTATCATTCGTGACAAGAAATTTGTAATGTATGATTTATAATAAGCAGCAGTAGAATCCTAATGCACTAGGTTTGAAAATTAGTGGCAATAGAATCACGAGTTTAACAATAAACATCCATCAATTGATATTGCAACACGCATAACAACACTCAAGTATTATGCTCGCGATAGATTCATGGCGATAGATCCTAATGCCACGAACTAGTGAATCGTGGCAATAAATCCTAATGCAACGATCATGTTCTGTGGCGATAGATGCTATTGCCACAAACTAGTGAATCGTGGAAAAGACCAAGCTTACTGCAACGATTTAGTATTCGTTGCAGCACAATCGTTGCAACAAGGCGGAATCCTTGTGGTGTCTATTGCGGTGCTTCAAGGCAAGGACTTGGTTGTGTATTGATGCAAGAAGGCCCAGTAGTAACTTATGCATCCAAACAATAGAAGAAACATGAGGAGAATTATCCTACGCGTGGTCTCAAACTTGTAGCCGTAGTGCATGCATTGAAGATTTGGAGGCATTACGTTCTTGGCCATATATGCGAGATTTATACGAATCATAAGAGTCTCAAGTACATATTCAAGCAAATGGACCTAAATTTAAGGCAACGAAGATGGTTGGAACTCATTAAGGATTATGATGTGGGCATTAATTATCATCCAGCAAAGCCAATGTAGTGGCTGATGCTTTGAGTCGAAAGGGCGCAAGCCACGAGCTTACCATTAGGGAGTTGCCATCCGAGCTATGCAAGGAGTTTGAACGGTTAAATCTTGGATTTGTGAATGAGATGGGAATAATGGAGTTAAATCCGACCTCCGAACAGGAAATTCGAGAAGGTCAAATGAAGGATAAGGAAATCCAGGAAATCAAGGAAAAGACTCAAGAGGGGAGAGAATTCAGATTTGATGAGGATGACCATGGTACTCTATGGCTTGGAAAATGGATTGTTGTGCCTAATGAGAAGCGTCTTCGACAGACGGTATTAATGGAGGCACACGACTCACAATACTCTATCCATCCCGGCTGTACAAAGATGTGCAAGAACCTGAAGATGTGCTACTGGTGGGATGGTATGAAAAGGGACATAGCTGAATATGTTGCATTGTGTGTTGTATGCCAACGAGTCAAGGCTGAACATCAAAAGTCAGTTGTATTATTGCAGCCATTGAAGATTCCGAAGTGGAAATGGGAAGAGGTTGGTATGAATTTCATAGTTGGCTTACCTCGTACTTCGGCAGGTTATGATTCAATATGGGTTATTGTGGATCGGTTGACAAAATTAGCGCATTTCATTCCTGTCAAGACTACCTATAATGGAGCAAAGTTGGCAAAATTGTATATGGGAAGAATAGTGTAATTACACGGAGTACCAAAGAAAATAGTTTACCTCAAGGTTCTAGCAAAAGCTGCACAAGTCGATGGGAACTCAATTGAATTTTAGTTCTGCATATCACCCTGAAACGGATGGACGGACTGAGAGAACAAATCAGATATTGGAGGATATGCTAAGAGCTCGTGCAATGAAGTATGGAGGAAGTTGGGACAAAAGTCTGTCATATGCTGAATTCTCTTACAACAACAGTTACCAAGCAATCTTGAAGATGTCACCATATGAAGCATTGTATGGGAGAAGATGTAGAACACCATTGTTTTGGAATGAGACAGGATAAACTCAAGTGTTTGGAATCTTGAAGATGTCGCCATATGAAGCATTGTATAGGAGAAGTTGTACAACACCATTGTTTTTGGAATGAGACAGGATAAACTCAAGTGTTTGGATCTGATGTAATTCAAGATGCCGAGAAGCAAGTTCATATAATCCGTAAGAATTTGAGGGCTGCTCAGTCAAGACAAAAGGGCTATGCGGATAATAGGCAAATAAACCTAGCTTTTGAGGTGGGAGATTTCGTATATCTCAAAGTGTCACCCATGCGAAGTCACAAGCGGTTTAATGTCAAAGGCAAGTTGGCACCTCGCTATATTGGACCATTCAAGATTTTGGACAAACGGGGAGAAGTAGCGTATAAGCTGAAGATGCCAACACATGTTTCCAATGTTCATGATATGTTTCATGTTTTCCAGCTCAAGAAGTGGTTGATTGTTCCGGAAGAACAAGTACTGATGGAAGAATTGGAGCTTGAGGAAGATTTAACCTATGCCGAGCAACCTGTTAGAATTTCAATAACCAAGGAGAGGGTCACGAGGAACAAGGTGATTAGATGGTGTAAAGTGCAATGGAAGAACCATACAGAATCAGAAGCAACTTGGGAGCGAGAAGTTGATCTCAAGATGGAATTTCCCTATCTCTTGCCTTCGCATCGAATCTTGAGGGCTACATTCATTTTAAGGGATTAGTTTGTAACACCCTCATTTTCATGCACAATGCATTGCATTCATCCTCATACATGTTTCACATAAGGCAACCAAAAAGGAACAAGATTAAATGAATTTAGGGCTAATCAGCAACTAAATCCTGTTAGGAAGCAAACTTGTCCGGTCTCTACCCCGGAGTAGTCCGGTGTCCCTTTTCTGTTTCAGAAAATTCAGTCTTCAGAACTACGGACTTGTCCGGCACATTGCACGGACCGAACTAGTCCGATGTAGGTTCTGATGTTTTCTGGACTTGTCCGATGTTGTTTCAATCCGGACCAATTTCTTGCCAAGCCCCGGACTTGTCCATCCCCCAACACTGGACTTGTTCGATATCGTCTCTGTTCCAAAACAGACTTGTCCGGCCATCCTTGTGGACTAGTTCAGCCATCACAATCCAACTCGGATTCTGTTTTTCTTCCACATCAAGTTATTGGGTAATTGCCTTAATTGGGCCCAAGGACTTCGTGTCCAACATCAGAGGAGCCCAAGTGGACCCCACCATGGCCCCTATTCGTTCTCCACCGAAATCTACTTGGAATCAAACCCAAAACCCTTCCTCTCTACCCCTATATAAGCAACCCCGTACCCTCACCTCTCCAACCTATTGAGAAAAACCCTTGTTGCCTTCCTTGGTCGTGCGCCCCATCAAGAGGAGATCCATCAACAAGGAGAAGGAGGAGAAGAAGGAAAAGGATCAAGCAAGTGCAATCTTCATCAAATTTTTGGCATCGACGTTCTTCATCACAAAATCGTCCTCAACACCCCATCCTCAAACCCAGCGTCGAGATTCAAGTGGTGCATCCAATTCTTGACCTTTGGAGCTCTAAACTCACGGTATACCCTCTACATCCAATTTTCCACGTGAATTCAATCCTAAATCTTGCTGTCCAGAAAAACCCTATTTCTGTAGTTTCTGGATAGGGCAGACTAGTCAGGCCTTGATACCGGACTTGTCTGGTCTCTAAATCTATTTTGGCTGAATTAATTCCAAAATGATCTAAATTGATTCAACACTTGTTCAAACTTGTTAAAAATCATTATAACTAGTTAGTAAACATTAATAGCAACTCATTAACCAGTTTTAACTCACAATTGCACAAATCATGTATATCATGGCATATTGAGTAATGTTTGAGCAATATTTGATTGTAATGTTTGTTTCGCATGTTTGTTGCGCGGAATAGAAGATATCACTGTAGAGAGCGCTTTCGAGGACCTGCAGAACCAGAACTTCGAATCTTTCGACCCAAACCAAGCTCAAGAGTAAGGCAAGTGTCCTTGATCATTTTGATCCAGATTTTAAATGTGTTGGTTGCAAAATTGCATGCTTGTGTCAAATTGATGGGAAAACCCAATTATAGAAGTTTACTAGTTTTGTATGACCACCCTTGTCGCTTGAACAGAATGTAGAGAGTCAGGAAGGTTCTTTTTACACTTTTGCTTCGCTATACTCAATTGGATTTGGGAAATAATCATATTGCTTAATTATGAACTACTGAACACCTGAATAATGAGAATTGATAACAATGACCCTCTAGCAACATGGTACCTAGGGATCTAAGCAAGCGGGTTACGTGGAATGGGTTCAACTGTTTTGGTGGTTTTGCTTGCTTTAGATCTAAAGATCGGTTCATGGAGCGACAACCCAACTTTTACAGTGCCACCACAGGGCCAAGTATGGGTGCGACTTGGCTTACTAATTAGTGTGTTGCCGGTACTGTTTGGACCATTTGGAAATCTCGGGGAAGGGGTAGTTGGATGGGTTTGTAGATATGGTGGGACTACCCTGGGATCTGAATGGCGCAACAGGGGACCCTTGCATGGATGTGCTCAGTTGGAGACATCACCACTGCTGAAATCTCAAT
Source organism: Tuctoria greenei (assembly GCA_036927565.1). Classification (NCBI taxonomy): domain Eukaryota; kingdom Viridiplantae; phylum Streptophyta; class Magnoliopsida; order Poales; family Poaceae; genus Tuctoria; species Tuctoria greenei. The sequence goes on along the minus strand of JAYESD010000005.1, from coordinate 91,310,341 downwards.
GGGGTTCGAATATGCTAGTAATCACTTTATAAAGGATATTTTGAGATCTCTTTGCCACACACTAAAGGAAGTGTGGGACGACATAATTGAGATCATTTTGTCATCGAACGGTGATGAAATCACATACTTGTGCGTAAAGTGGTACAATATCTTCAGAGTGTTAAAAACTATCATGATAGTCGTGCTCTTGCTTATGAGCGACCTGGACCCTCACATGATTAGAGTTATGGACCTTGAATTGGTTTAATAGATGGAATTGAATTAGGAGTTGGCAGTGATTCAGTAATTGGCTTTGGTATGGAATTGATGAAATTGAGACAGATGAGCAGTTATGAGTTAATTATGGATTATTATTGCTGGTATTGGTTACTTAAGTTAAAATTAATGTTATTTAGGTTATTCTGGGAACGACCACACTTAATGAACATATTATTTCATTTTCAACTATTTTGAATGTACATTTACGCAATTAGCCTTTTAATTACCATTCCTTGTTTAAGCTACATGTCATACTTTCCCACACTTACTGAGTACGACATGTGCTCACCCTTGCTATTCCCCGAACAAATTCAGACGTAGGGGACAATGTGGAGTACCCATAGGTCTTTGAGGAGTTCTAGGCGTGCGTGTTACCGTCAAGCTTGCCTGTGGAGTTGGTGTTATTAGTGTTTAGTGTTTTCCACTGCAGTCTTTTAGAGCTTGTATTCAGGACTATTTGGTTTGTAATAAGGTACTATTATTAGTGTTATTATTCCAGACATGGTTATAACCTGACTATCATTTGTGAATCACTTGTGCATGTGTGTTAAACATTCTGGGCACACATATGCATCATGTTTGGTTCATTTTCGGAACCGGGTGTCACATGATCCTTCTCAGCCTGCACAGTGCAGTCAGGTCGAAGCCGAGCGGCCGGTAAGTTTAAAGTCATTCAAATAAATTTTAAATATATCAGTTGTTGAACTTAAACGATTTTCTTGTTTTCAGGCTAAGTAAGGGGAGGAGGCTAGGAGGATACATGGCGAAGATTTCAATTTGGTAAATGAACCAATGGATCCTCAGGCCGGGTATGCAAGCAGAGGCGGCAATGCCCACAGAAGGTGAGTTGGTACTTCGTTTTATCATTTTCAATTCAAGATATTTCAGTTTCATATTACTGATTTTTTTGTAGGCTCGCCATATTCGACAGAATTGTCAACTCAAGAGCGGTGCGACCTTCGAGAGGCAGCTCCACGCAGGCTTCGTCAGTGGGTCTGAGTTGTCATGTCTCGCAGAGAGACATACAGGTGGAAACCCTCACCTGTCGGTAAGAAGAGTGATGTGAGGAACAGGAGGCGCAAAGGGTGGCAATGGAGGCACCATCTCGTACTAGCAAGCCTGCATGGCGCAGATGCGGCAGGCGATGGAGGCGCAAAGGCAGGTGATGGAGGTAAGCTAAAGTAATTGAAATTAATCGCATTCTTAATAATATGTAACCTGTATTATTTGCAATGAAATGCACTATTTCGAGCCCAGGGAGTCCAGGGGGTGCAGATCGAGCTACCGCCACTGCCACAACCACTGGTGCAGCCACCGCCACTGTTGCAGACCACTCCTTCTCCGGCTATTCAGATAATCACTATCAAGCCTTCATGACATAGATGCGGCAGTAGATGGAGGCGCAAAGGCAGGCAATGGAGGTAAGTTAAAGTAATTCAAATTTATTGAATTCTTAATAATATGTAACCTGTAATATTTGCAGTTGTGACACCCGGTTCCGAAAATGAACCAAGCGTGATGCATATGTGTGTCCAGGATGTTTAACACTTATAAACAAGTGATTCACAAATGATAAACAGATACAATCATATCTCGAATAACAACACTAATAATAGTACATTATTACAAACCAAATAGTCTCGAATACAAGCTCTAATAAAACTCTACAGAGGAAAACACTAAACACTAGTGACTGCAACTCCACAGGCAAGTTTGACGGTAACACGCACACCTAGAACTCCTCAAAGACCTACTGGTACTCCATATTGTCGCCTACGTATGAATTTGTTGGGGGAATAGCAAGGACGAGCACATGTTGTACTCAACAAGTGTGGGAAAGTATGACATGTAGCTTAAATAAGGCATAATAATAGATAATGGCTAATTGCATAAAAGTACATTCAAAACAGTTGAAAATGCAATATAATGATCATTAAGTATGGTCCTTCCCAAAATAACCCAATTGACATCAATTCCAACTGAAGTAACCAATACCAGCAATAATAACCATAATCAATTCAAAACCGCTCATCTATCTCAATTTCATCAATTCCATATATCAAAGCTAGTTAATTAACCAGTACCAACTCCCAATCCAATTCCAGCCATTAAACCATGTTCAAGGTCCATAACTCTAATCATGTGAGGGTTCAGGTTGCTCATAATCGGCAGCACAACTATCATGATAATTTTAAACACACTCTGCAGAGGTTGTCACGCTTTACCGACAAGTTTGTGATTTCATTACCTTTCGTTGACTATGAAATCTCAATTATGCCGTCTCACACATCCTTTGGTGTTTGGCTGAGAGATCACAAAATAACCTTTACAAAGTGATTACTAGCATATTTAGACCCCACTGAGGTTTCACCGATGGTGATGTCACCAACTGAGCACATCCAACAAAGGCCCCCCTCTTGAGCCATTCGGATCCCAGGGTAGTCCCACCAATCTCTACAAAGCCATCTGAGTACCCCTTCCCCAAGCATTCTTAATGGTCCAAATAGTACTGACAATACACTAAAAGTCAGCTAAGCCGCACCCATACTTGGCCCTGTGGTGGCACTGTAAATCCTGGATGGTCGCTCCACGAATCGGTCCTTATATCTAAAGCAAGAAAACCACCAAAACAGTCCAACCCATTCCACATAGTCGACTTGCTTAGATCTCTAGGCACCATGCTGCTAAAGGGTCATTATTATCAATTCTCATCATTAAAGTGTTCAGTAGTTCATAATTAAGCAATATGATTATTTCCCAAACCAAATTGAGTAATGTGAAGCAAAAGTGTAAAAATCCCTTCCCGACTCTCTACATTGTGTTCAAGCGATAAGGGTGGTCACACAAAACTAGTGAACTCCTATAATTGGGTTTCCCATCAATTGACAAAAGAATGCAATTTTTGTAAACAAAACATTTAATACCTGGATCAAAATGATCAAGGCACTTGCCTTGCTCTTGAGCTTGGTTTGGATCAAAGGCTTCGAAGTTCTGGTTGAGCAGGTCCTCGAAAGCACTCTCTACAGCGACACCTTCTATTTTGCATGACAATAATACAAAACAAACATTACAATCAATAAATGCTCATATATTACTCAATATGCTATGATATGCTTGATTTGTGCAATTGAAAGGTAAAACTTGTTAATGGGTTGCTATTAATGTTCACTAACTTGTTTGGGTTTTTAACAAGTTTGGACAAGTTTCAAATTGATTTGAGTCAATTTGGATTAAATTCAGCAATAACAGATTCAGACACCGGACTAGTCCGCTGTTAGTGTCGGACTAGTCCGCCCTGATCAGAACTGTGAATTAGGGTTTTCTGATCAGCGAGGATGTGGGTTAATTTCACGTGGAGAAGTGGATGTAGAGGGTGTACCACGTGTTTAGATATCCAAAGGTTGAGGATTAAGTGCAACACTTGATTCTTGACGATTAGGGCTTGATGAAAGGTGTTGATGACAATTTGGTGGTGAAGAACGTTGATGTCGAGAAGTTCATGAAGATCAATTTTGATTGAGCCTTCGCCCTCTTCTCCTCCTTCTCCTTGCTTCTGGACTCCTTCTTGATGACGGCACAAGGCAAAAGGTGGCAGCAAGGGTTTTCAATTGTGATGGAGAGGTATGGGGTATTGGGTTTTTTATATAGGGGTGGAGAGGTAGGGTCTTGGGGTGAATTTCCAAGGGGATTGCGATGGGGGACGAGTAGGGGCCAACGTGGGAACCACTTGGGCTCCTCTGGGGTTGGCACAAAGTTCTTGGGCCCAATTAAGGCAATTACCCAATAACCAATCGTGGAAGAATAATAGAATCTGAATTGGACTCTGAAGGCCGGACTAGTCCGCAAGGGTGGTTGGAAAAAATTCGTTTTCGTACAGAGGCAAAATCGGACAAGTCCAGTATTGAGGGCCGGACAAGTTCGAGGTTGGCTAGAAAAGGCTGATCCGAACTGAAAAATTGGATCGGACTAGTTCGCTCGAACAACAGACAAGTCCGAGCAACAATAGAACCATCAATCGGACTAGTTCGTGCAATGTGTTGGATAAGTCCAGGCTCTGAAGAAACTGAATTTTCTGAAATAGAGGGAGATACCGGACTAGTCCATACCCTGACAGACTTAAATTGTTGATTAGATCTATATTCATTTTAATCAGGTTCCTTTTGAGGTTTTTTATGTTAAACATGTATGGGGATGCATGCAATGCATTATGCATAAAATGAGGGTGTTACAAACCTACCCCCTAAAAATTAATCTCGCCCTTGAGATTCTACGTAGAAGGAAAGACATAAGGAAATTTCTTCTTGAGATCATCTTCTCGCTCCCAAGTTGCTTCAAATTCTGTATGATGCTTCCATTGCACTTTGCACTATCGAATCACCTTGTTTCTTGTGACTCTTTCCTTGGTGTACAAAATCTTGATAGGTTGCTCGGCATAGATCAAATCTTTCTCAAGCTCCAATTCTTCCATTGGTACTTGCTCTTCTGGGACCCTCTGGCACTTCTTGAACTGAGAAACATGAAACACATCATGAACATTAGAAATATGCCCAGACATCTCCAACTTATATGCTACTTCTACCTGTTTGTCCTAAATCTTGAATGGTCCAATATAGCGAGGTGCCAACTTGCCCTTGATGTTGAACCGCTTATGACCTCGCATAGGAGACACTTTGAGGTATATGAAGTCTCCCACTTCAAAAGCTATGTTTCTTCAGCTATTATCCGCATAGCCTTTTTGTCTTGATTGCGCAGCCCTTAGGTTTTTGCGGATTAACCGAATTTGCTTTTAGCTTCTTGTAACACATTAGGACTAAATACTTGGTTCTCTCCTGTCTCATGAGTGACACTTTGAGATATACGAAGTCTCCACCTCATAAGACAGACTTCTTCATCTATTATCCGCGTAACCATTTGTCTTGATTGAGCAGCTCTCAAATTCTCGCGAATCATCTGAACATGCTTTTCGGCTTCCTGGATTACATCAGGTCCAAATACTTGAGTCTCCCCTATCTCATTCCAGAATAAGGGTGTTCTACACCTTCTCTCACACAATGCTTCATATGGCAACATCTTCAAACTTGCTTGATAGTTGTTGTTATAGGAGAATTCAGCATATGGCAGACTTTTGTCCCAACTTCCTCCATACTTTAGCGCACAAGTCCTTAGCATATCTTCCAATATCTGTTTTGTTCTCTCAGTTTGTCCATTCATTTGAGAGTGATATGCAGAACTGAAATTCAATCAAGTTCCCACAGACTCGTACAACTTTTGCCAGAACCTTGAGGTAAATTGAGAACCTCTATCGGACACTATTTTCTTTGGCACTCCGTGTAAGCACACTATCCTTCCCATATACAATTCTGCCAACTTTGCTCCACTATAGTTAGTCTTAACGGGAATGAAATGACCTGATTTTGTCAACCGATCCACAATAACCCAATCAAATCATATCCTGCTGAAATGCGATGCAGACCAACTATGAAATCCATACCAATCTCTTCCCACTTCCATTCCAGAATCTTTAATGGCTGCAATAATCCAGCAGACCTATGATGTTTAGCTTTGACTCGTTGGCACACATCACATAGTGTGACATATTCAGCTATGTCCCTTTTCATGCCATCCCACCAGTGGCGCGTCTTCAGGTCCTTGTAAAACTTCATACAACCGGGATGGATAGAGTAATGTGAGTCATGTGTCTCCTTTAATATCAATTGTCAGAGATGCTTCTTATTTGGCACAACAATATGTTTTCCAAGCTATAGAGTATCGTGGTCATCCTCATCGAATCTAAATTCTCTCCCTTCTTGGGTCCATTCCTCGATTTCCCAGATTTCCTTACCCTTTGTTTGTCCTTCTCTTATTTTTTGCTCCAGGGTTGGATTCACTTCCATTGCCCCCATCTCATTCACAAATATGAGATTCAACCGTTCAAACTCTTTGCATAGCTCGGATGGCAACTCCCGAACCGTGAGCTAGTGGCTTGCTCCCTTTCGACTCAAAGCATCAGCCACTACGTTGGCTTTTCCTGGATGATAATTGATTCTCACATCGTAATCCTTAATGAATTCCAACCATCTTCGTTGCCTCAAATTCATATCCGTTTGTGTGAATATGTACTTGAGACTTTTTGATCCATATAAATCTCACATCTATGGCCAAGAACATAATGTATCCTATCTTCAATACATGTACTACGACTGCAAGTTCGAGATATCTTCGTGTTTCTTCAATTGCCTAGATGCATAAAATACTTCTTGGCCTTCTTGCATCAATACACAAGCAAGTCCTTGCCTCAAAGCATCGCAATAGATAACAAAGCTCTTGCTCACATCTAGCAATACCAACATAGGTGCTGTTGTTAACCTCTTCTTTGATGTGGCACACATCAGCCTTCCCTCCAATGCCATCCTAGGCAGGCCAGCCCTGTATAGGTTCATGATCGTAGCCCATTACGTCTATCTGGTGTTCAAGATGCCGACTACTTCAGGTGTCCTTTGGATCTGTGGGAATCACACTACTGGGGTCACTGCACTGGAAGAACTTCATGCGCTTGCAATGGCGCAAGAAGAAGAATCTGGCAAGGACCGACTAGCTCAATAGCCTTCGAGCTCACGTCAGCATGGCTCAACTTCTGCACCTCGTGTGCAACCAAGCGGCGACACCGTCATCTCTGTCAAAGTTGTCCAAATTGGTTCTGATGCTGCCCAGATGTTGATGGCTGGAACGTCACAGATGAAATTCCGCAAGCGCACGGAGAAACCGCTATAGCACTTCCCCTTAAAGAGTATTCCTAAGGGCATCGAATCCAAGGAACGTGTGTGCTAATCTTCTAACTAATTCACCCAATGACAACAAACTTGGTGGTAGGCAAGGGATAGAGTGGATTTTCTAAGAGAAGAGTTTCTAATTCAAAGCAAGTCAGTCAATAGCAGTTTGTATTGGGCACGGGCTTACCGTGGTCTGCCAGGCGACTCTTGCCAAGAGCTTATGTCGTAGTCGAATGTGGGGGATTACAACGGACGGATAGGGCTGTCATCATCTACCGCCTACCTCTACAACTCGTGGACTACGAGATAATCAAAGGTAATGTCAAGCCTAGACACCACGCCTACACTATCAATTACTTCCCTAACCTCTCTAGCAAAGACTAGGGCCTCTAAATGAATAGAGCAATGAACGAACAAGCAACTAAGGAATTAACTTGCTTGAATTAAATAAATGTACTCAAATAGAAATCATGTACCTTTGGAAAGAACTGTCGAGGTACAAGGGTGGAGAGGGTTCGACAAGCCCGAACCCTATCCTTAAGTGGAAGAAGCCCGATAAGCAGGACCCTCCTCCTCCTCATCTTTATCACTCTATCCCTATTTTCTAAGAACTTAGGTAGCACTATGCCTTTGGAGTGAAGTACTATACTTAAGCTTTTGGTGTCTGGAGTGAGGGAGCCCCCTACCCCTATTTATACCTTCCAAAGATCGGTTTGGCGCTAGAAAAAGTGATGGAATCAGTCGCCATCGTGATCTACAAGCCGTGAGGAGCCAACACCTACCGGTTGACCACGTTTGGCACGTTTACCTAGTCAGTCAAACTGGCACTTTGGCCGACATTCTGGTGGCATCAAACGCGGTGTTTTTCTTCTGGGAGGCTGTTTTGTGGAGCCCCATCATGGGTATGGGTGATTCCCCTAATTTTTAGTTGGTTATCTCCTCCAAGTGGGTCCAACAATCCTCGTGCTTGCGCCTGATTGGTCAGAAGGTGTGTTTCTTGGATTGGTCCCTGTAAATACCTCTAATTACGGGCATAATTCACCTGCATACACAACTGCACAACCACTTATGGAGATAGTTAGTAAATAACTCCTAGCACTATGTTGATTGTCCAATCCATAGCTTTTATGCAGGGAATTGACGGTCAGATTTGGCAATTAAGGACCGTCAACAAACTCTCCCACACTTAGTCCTTTACTCGTCCTCGAGTGAAGGCAAGAAGAACTAAGTGGTATCATAATTCAGCTACAAGTACGAAATATGTATACAAAACATTTCAACACATACCTTTGTTCAAGAACCTTTGATATGTGGCTACCACATCATCTTGGGTGTTTCAGAGATGAAACGACTTGAATGTAGTTCACATGGACTCCTACTACTGAAATAAACTTGGAAATTGCTATATTTTCACAAGTCAAAAAGATATTGCCATGCTCCTCAAAAGAATGCTTTCGTCTCTCAATGTGTTTAGTCCTCACCTTGGCATGAGTTGCCACTTCTTTTCCTACAACTAAATGTGGCTTTTGTGGAGCTCGGTAAGGATAAAAAGTGGCTCACTTGCTATTCATATGTTACTAAGTAAAAAACGAGATCCACATGAGAAGACCATGCAACAAAAACCAATGACTAGAGAAATTCGTGCACTTATTATGGATGGTGGATGATGAATGGTGATGATGACTCCCAATTGTTCACTCTCTATATTTTTTTTGTGCAAGGATGAAGCATGGCTACTTATTGGCTCTCTCTTTTCCTTTTTTTTCTCTTTTTTGAATTATCTTTTTTTCGAGAGAGAGAGCTCTTATAGCCATGCCTTCTACTACTTTTTTGTGCATCTTTTTATTGAGAGAGGATTTTGCAAAATTTGCATGGAGTATCTTTTGATGGTGGTTATGTGAAAATCATGGAATATGACGGAGTGCACGAGAAATTCCTAATCAAAGATTTCATGCAAGTCACTCAATAGGGTCAAGAGTTTGACAAAGTTCAATGAAAATGCAAAGTGGCATATGCATGTGGTTTTCAATATTTGTATCACATGGCCTTGGTGGGTATTTACATTTTAATGAGAGAGGATGGCAAAATCTGATGACTTTAAAAATTGCAATACCAAAATTCAATTCCAGCATGGAGAATTTCCAAGTTTCACTCATTTACCATATCACACCAATCAAATACTTATATGACATATTTTCCTAAATTGATATGTGGTTCAAGAACGTGGTAATGAAATTGAAATGAGAAGTAGACATATTCTATTCTCTAGCAAAATATGATTTATGAAATTGCATAATTTTAGTTTCTAATGAGTTGATTTTAATGATATTATCGTGCCTAATCTAATTCAACTCAAAATCAAGTATAGAGGGATAAGAGGTGAGAGAGCACACACCATCACATTAATGAAGAAGGGTGGGCCAAGCCATCATCGCTTGGTCAAATCTTCTCGTTATCCTTCATGAGATGCCCTGAATTGTTCTTTCATAATGATCCGAGCATGTTGCAGTTTGGGAGTTCTGTGGGACCTCCCCCGCACTTGTTCTTGTACCTGTTTTTATTTGACACGAAAACATGAAAAGTGAAAGACTCTACCGGCCTTACTACACTGGTGAGTCAAAATTTATTTGGCAAAGGCACATTATATGATAGAATCAAAATAAGTGCCTAAGTCCTAAGTAGGAAAGTATTTATGATACACTTCTCCTACTTAGCCAAATGGGATAGTGGGATGATTGGAAATGAGTGATGAGGGTTGGAGTATGCTTTATTGGACATGGAAAATTTAACCAATCTTCAAGGATAGGCGTTAAAGTCAATCAAATTGACTACGTCTTCCTCTTTGTCCAAATTTTCTTCGGGTTTTAAAAAGATCTTGAGACGGTGCTCATTTACTTTGAATAGATGGCCTTCATTATTTTGGAGTGTAATAGCTCCATGAGATGAAGTATCTACCACAGTATAGGGACCTTCCCATTTGCTTTTAGTTTCTCATACTCTAGAGTTGAAAAGTAGGACTTTATCTCCAGGCTTGAACTCCTTAGGTGTAATTCTTTTATCGTGCCACCTCTTGGTTTTTTCCTTATAGATCTTGACATTGTGGTATGCCTTATCCCTCCATTCCTCTAGTTCAAAAATTTACATTTTGCGCAACTTTCCATCTTTGTGGAGATCCATGTTCCATTTCTTGATAGCCCAATACGATCTATGTTCCAATTCTACAGGTAAATGACAAGTTTTCCCGTAGACAATTTGGAAAGGTGACATTCCAATAGGTGTCTTATAGGCGGTACAGTATGCCCAAAGTGCATCGGGTAGTTTGTTCTTCCATCCATTCCCCATTTCAAAGACGGTCTATTGCAGAATATTCTTGATTTGTTTGTTTGAAGTCTCTTCTTTTTACCGCTTGTTTAAGGATGGTACGGAGTAGCAATATTATGCCTAACCCCAAACTCCCTCAGAAAGCTCCGGTAGGTCTTATCAATGAAATGAGACCCTCTATCAGTTATGACCATTTGGGGAGTTCCAAACAACGGGAAAATGATTTCATGAAACATTTTCCCAGCAGTCTTGGCATCGGCATGTTCCATGGTGATGAGGACATCGCTACCGTTGATACAATGAAAACAGCAGCCCATTCACCACTTGCAGCTAATCAAGGTCCAATGACACGCGCTCGTGCACGTCAACTTAATTATTAGGTAAATTCATTACTGGCTGTTCAAAATAATTATCCTTCAAATGGGGAACTATTAAAGCCTTGTGATGACCTTGCTATTATTAGGTGCTTGGGAATTGATCCAGCTAGGAGGAATGAAGGGATTAATGCAATGAAGGCTGCTCCACCCGAGGGGTCCTCGTAACTGCAGCAAGTACCAACTTAAAAGGGGCATAACATTCAATCCCCAAGGTTGTTTAATGCAAATAAGTACTTGCTTGAAAGGTCTCTTTGTCTACTTTCCATTGGATCAAGAATTGAAGGCAGATGACGCTTGAGCTGCTCAGAAAAGGCCGAACAAGACTCGTGACTCCATCCTGAGTTATAGTCTTCCTCCTCTATATAAACAAGTAGCAGCCACAGGAAGAACTTGGGTTTTGTTTTCTGTCAGTTTAGCCATTGCTACTTCCTTGTAACGCAGGTGTCGACGAGACCTTCCTATTACTTAAATCAGAACCCCAACTTATCACACCCGTGAGTGTTTGCTTGTTATCTTGTTCTTGTTTGTTCTTCGATTGCTTGCAGGCTCAAGGCTGTTCTTGGCACGGCAAGAACATCAACAATAGGAGCCAGTGTAACCATCGCTAAGGCGCATCACCCTTGTGGTTGTTGTAGTCGGGTAGCACAACGTCGACCTCCACCCAAATCGTAGTTACCAGGAGACGGTGTAACTGTCACTCAAGGTGTCACACCATTCTGGTTGTGGTAGTCGGGTAGCCAATGTCAGCTTCCACCAAATTCATTCACCACCAACATCTCTCATCGAAAGATAAGGCATCCCCTGTACCCGTTGGGTTCATCACCTGTGTCGTAGGATGCATGTTGCCTTCGGAATTCTTCAACTCAAACATAGGAACTCCTTGTTTTTGAACACGGCATTAGGGGGTACCTGGTATCCAGGGTACCGAAAGTGGCCTCGGGACCACCTCTGAGAGAGACCCTCAGGGTGTGGTTATCCTACCAGAGGTGGAGCCATCTTCGATTCCCGTGCTATGGCTTCAAAGCCTTTTTCTCGGTGGTTGAGGCGGCGGCAAAGAGTTATGCCACTGCCACGTGGCCCTTACTGATATGGCGTGTGGGATCCCGGTGTGCGGTTCTCACACAATTGAAGGTTGTTGGTTCAATACGAAATTTGTATCGGTTCCCAATGTAATCTTTGTAGTACTGTCAGGCCGCCGCCCTCGGGGTTGCAACTCCCCATCATGACAACAGTTCACCCGGTACGACTTTTTACCAAAGTGGTTCTGGGCCCCCTTGTCATTGATGGTGTAACTTTCCCGAATGTGATTTTGATTCCGATGCGGTTTCCATCCAAGCGTTATGGAGGCCTACTAAAGGGGGAAAACTTGCACAGGGACATAAAACTCTTTACGCTTTTGTTCAATCTTGCGCTTAGAGCTCTCCGCCTTTGCCTTGCTTTCTCCACCTCTGCTCCACCTTGCCACAATGGAGTTGGGTCTTCCCTGCAGCCGGATCAAGAAGGACGAAGATTTGTCAAAGGTCCGCACCTACATGGGGTGGTCAAGTGACTCAATCAACAACTTGATCTACGTCAGCAAGTTCCCCTTCAAGAAGGAACGCGCCGGCGAGATCGTCTACTTCACGGCGTTTGCCATGGTGGGGCTCATCCCTCCCTTTTCCAGCTTTCTGCTGGTGCTGCTGGACTATTACGGTCTGCAACATCATTACCGCGACCCCCATTCCTTCTTGCTAGTGGCGACTTTCATCCACTTTTGCGAGATGTGGGTGGGTGTGCCACCCTGCACCGAGCTCTTTTAGACCTTCTTCATGGTCCACTCCATCAGGAAGTCAAAGGAGTTACTTGGCTTCTACTACTTCGTGAAGCGCAAGAATTGTCCCTTGAAGTACTTGAAGACATTCCCTTCCGAGAAGTGGGACGGCTGGAAGAAGGACTGGGTGGTGATCACAGTGGATCACCATGACATGCTAGAGCTGCCCGAAAGCCTCCCCAACATCGACACCGACGCCTGGGAAGTAGTTCTTGAGCTATCTGAGGCATACAAGCCAATTTTGACGAGGATTCGGCAATGCATGGAGGGAGGAGTGACTCCGCATATGGTGATTGCCAACTTTCCGACAAATCAGTGGGCTTTGCTGAAGTAGAGAGACTGCCCTGCATGGGCTTTCAGGGAGTGATGGACACCAAACGGATTGAAACTGGTCTTTAGTCCAATTTGGATGAAAAGGCTTTGAAGCTTCATCTTCAAAAGCTGCATCACAGAGCCATCCATTCAGATGACTTGATCCCCCAAGTAGAATTCCTCCCTCTGAATATGGTTTCGGAGATCAGGAGGGAGTTGCGGAGGGGGCTATCGGAGCTCGATGACCTGGGCTTGGTGGAGAGGCGAGCAAATACAGGGCTCTCCATTCCTGGAGCTTCGAAGAGAAGAGCCCCTGCTACTTCGAGCCAGAAGGAGGTTGATATCGGGATGGGCAAGGGAAAGGAGCCTGCCGAACCTTCTAGCCGGAAGAGGACGTCGAGGCATGCCGATGGGAGCTCCATCAGATCAACTCCGATTCCAATAGTGCCCCCACCTAGGCCAAGTTCAGCTTCAGTGGCGCAATCAACTTCAGACCAAGCATTTGTGAAGGGCGCTAGCTCTAACGAGTCGACCCTGTCCCCAGTGTCGGCTGCGAGCTTTAGGTTTGGGGGTCCTTCCCAACCGAGGGAGGTCCCAGCTGAGGCGACTGTGACGGCGACGCAGAGTTATGGGCCAAAATCTGGAGCTTTCGTCACCCCAACTACGGTGGGCTCTAGCTCCGGTCGCAAGAAGAAAAAGTTCCGTGTCAATTGGAGTGACAACGTCCCAAGGTAAAGGCCGTCGGCTTAACTTGAGTTGTAGTATTTAATCTTTGCTGTTTCTTGAATTTTGTTTACTCTGCTTCCAGAACATCGAGAGCAAGTACAACAGCTCCGGTGCCTATTGCGGCTCCATAGGCTACATCAGCTGAAGCTCCCGTCCACGCTCCGGCCTCTCCTCAAGTGGTGGTGGTGGATGACACGACAACTTCGGCGCCGGCTGTCGTGGAGAAAATTTGAGTGTCGATGCCCGAAGATCTCATGGTAGCACCGGACCATGTGAGAGAAGTACCCGAGGAAGCTCCGATGGTTTCGGAGTCAGCGGCAGAAGCTCCGGCGTTAGTGCTGGAAGTGGTCGAAGCTCCGGCTGAAGCCCCTATGCCAGCTCAGGAAGTGATAGCTCCGGAAGTGACTGTGTCCGAGCCGGCGCAACCAGAGGATCTAGCCGCTGGTCCTCCACCCTCTGGGCCGACATTTGAGGATCCAGTTGAGGGACCCTCCTCGTTAGCTCCTGAGATAGAAGTTCCCACTACGGGACCTTCCTCAGCTGCGATGAATATTGATGAGCTTCCGAAGATCGGCCCCGGTGATGTGGAGCTATAAGAGACACGCTAGCACTGTGGGTTCCCATAGTGATTGTGGAAGACCCCTTGGAGCCTGCAGATGCTTCTTAGGCAGGCCCGAAACCAATTCTCCTAGCGTTGTCTATGGACAATGCCTACTCAAGACTCCACCAGGTCCAACTAGCCTTCGACTACGAACTCAAGACTCTCGAAGAAGAGCGCGACACCCTGAGATGCTGGCACAACAGGCTGTTCTTCGAGACCAAGCTGACACAGTCTCGGCTGGTAGACCAGAAAGAGTGGGTGGCCTAGGAGAAAGCCCGGTTGGCGTGGTTAGACCGCGCGCTGAATGAGAGAGAGGCCATGATCAAGGCCCTCGATGAGAAGACCAAGGAGGTCCATGAGCATGCTAAGGAGTCTAGGGAAGCGGCTGACAGCCGCTCGGATAGCCTCAATGAGCCAAATGAGCAACTTCTCAAGCGCCAAAAAGCTCTTGCTCAGAAGGAGGATAAGCTCCTAGAAAAAGAGGAGGACCTCATAAAGAGGGGGGAGGAGCTCTCCAAGAAGCTGTCACTGGGAGAGCAAAGCTTGGCTGATCGTGCCGAATGATTTAATCGGTGGTGCGATCAAGAGAAGGATCGGATATGGTAGGTGGGGTTAAAAGTCTCCAAAAGAGAGATTGATATCTCCACCAGGGAGGAAAAGGTGAAGGCCAAGGAGAAGGACATGGCAGAGCAGAGGAACCGCATTCACCTCTGGGAGAGGGAGCTCAGCGACCAAGAGAAGCAGGTGGCTGAAATGATTCAGCAGCATGCTAAGGAAGTTGAGCGCTTCTCCAAGGAAGGTTCTGCGGAACTTTCGGCTGCCAGAAAGTCACTAGACGAACTTAGGAGCTTGAGAGCAACTGAGTCCCAGAAAGTTTGGGATTTTATGGGGCAAACCAATGAAGCTCTGGTGACATTTGGCTTCAGTTTGGTATGTCCGGCTGACCCGGAGCTGGAGATGGACAAAGCGCTGGTGGCATTGAACTCTGCTAGCAAGAAGATGGAAGCTCAGGGAGACGTGGTCGTCGATGAACTGGAGACGGAAGGAAGGTCCCTGGCGAAGAACATTGCCGAATATGTGTTGACATGTTTCAAAAGTCGAGACCCCTAGATGTCTTTATCTCCGGTGTTTGACGGACTTGTTGTCGAGGAGGAAGAAGCCGCCAGGGCCAGCGTTCAAGAAGCTGCCCAAACAATTGCCTCATTCTTCAATAGGAACTCCAGTAGTTAGGACTTTTCCTTTTTTGCCTTCATCTTGTAATCCTCTGATTTTAAATTAATGAAATCCTTCCGGATTCCATTTTTTGTGTCTTCTATGCATTGCCTTTTATATTGTTGGCCCCATGGTAGATGTGTTCAATGAATTAAAGGCATCTACCATGAGGATTTAGACAATGTCTTGAAAACTCAATAACTCCGAATTTGTAGCCAGTATGATAGCTCCGAGTTCCGAGTCTTGCCTCCGTTATCTCCAGGGTCCCTTTGTTACATCAACGGCGCCCCCCGGTAGTTGTCGAAGTTTGGTAGCTTCAACATCGCCCACTAACAACGTATAGAACGTCGACGGCGGGCCCCCTAGGAGTTGTTGGAGCTTCATAGCTTCGATGGCGCCCACTGTCAATGTATATAACGTCGACGGCGTGCCCTTGGGAGTTCTCAGAGCTTGGTAGCTTCGACGGCACACACTATCAACACTTGGATCATCGATGGCGGGCCACCTGGGAGTTGTCGGAGCGTGGTAGCTTCGACGGCGCCCACTATGAATGTATAGAACGTCGATGGCGGGCCCCTTGAGAGTTGTCGGATCTTGGTAGCTTCAACGGTGCCCACTGTCAACGTATAAAACATCAACGGCGGGCCCCCTATGATATGAACACGAGGGTGTGTTAGTGTTTTTTGTCCCGATCTTTCATGGTACTCCAGCTAACTGATGTAATAAGACAAGTCTTGCAAATCAATAAAACTTGAATAATTACCACAGCAAGGACTCAGATCACATCCATCAAATAATATAATATCTTTACGATAGCACAGATCCAAAAGTGTGGTAGCACTCTATGCGATTATTCTCAAAAGCAAGAACCAGCCGATATTAATATGGAATTGGCTTACAATTGAACTGCAACCCAAAACCCTAGATAGTTCTTCCACTCGTGTCAAAGAACACGATCATAAGTTTTGGATTTCTAGTGAAATCTTATGCGCACCCAGGAGATGGAATCCCAGATCGCACATCAACCAGAAGTCATGGATGCTCGATCAGGCTTCAATTCTTTGGTGTAGATTGGAACGTCATCTCATGCATGGCTGGAGAAATACCTGGCCACCAGAATAATATATGATAAAAACCTAATCATCCACAAGGGGCCAGGTCCTGGCCTTTTATATCAGTTACATACGGACTCTGTCTCGTATACGGCAAGAGTCCAACCAAATATGGTGCACGCAGAAAACCAACAAATCACTTGATGCTAATCGTATATGAGCAGGACTCTTAGAAATAGATAATACAATACTCCAGCAAGGATGCAAATTACTAAATAACTATAAGTTGACCATACTAACAAATATAATTATCATGCACACCTGTGTATATTCTGCAGCTTCAAACTTTCCACATGTTGTCCCATACCTCATAGTATTTATTGTATGTCTGGTTCTAGTATTTCCTCCTTAAAGATCTGTTCAATTAAAATAGGAATATCACCAATTAGCATTGAATAAGCTCGTATATCGCCACTTCCTTTGCAATTTATTTTTGATTTGTTAACTTCGGCATAACCAGGTGGAATTATATAAGGAACCACATGTTCATCATTCTCTTCCCCTTGGATAAAAGCCGTCCTTGGCTTTGTGCTTGCATCAATTAATCTTCTCTTATTTGCAGCAATTGTATTAATGTATTTGGCTTTGAATTCAGCTCCCATGAAAGTTTTATTTGCAGGCATCAGTTCAGATGAAATATCTTTCTTGGTCTCCTTCAGACTAACAGTCATAGAACCAATTTTCAATGAACTATTTTGATCATTGCAACTTGTTTCATAGCCATGAACCTCAAGCATTGTAACATCTTTGGAACTACTATCAGCATGCATTGGAGCTAGAACAACCATACCATTCTCCCCCTTGCAGCAAAGCCGTCCTCGACTTTGGGGTATCTTTGGGTGCCTTTTCTTTTTTGAAACAGTAGGAAACTCTTATGCTTTGATAGCACTTTCCTCCATCGGCTTCAGCACATGAGACACACCTTTATGAACAAACGAATAAATATTGGACTGACCTCCATGTGTTGCATCAAGATCAAATTGCCATAGTCTTCCTAGTAACAGATGGCACGCGCTCATCATTGTGACATCACAATCAACAATATCAATATACTTTCCCACTACAAATTTTACTCTTGCCTTGTGAGTAATTTTCACTGTACCACTTTGATTGATCTATTGCATATAACGTGGAGTAGGCAGCCTCCATGTTGATAAAGACAATGCATGTACCACATCTAAACTAATAGCATTAGTGAAACTTCCACCATCAATAATTAACTTGCATACCTTCTCTTTTGTTCTGCATTATGACTGGAAAATAGAACAACGCTGCCCCTTCACATTAGCAATGGTGCCATCATATTGTACTTCTTTAGAAATAAATGACAAGCCTTGCACCACATTATCAACATCATTAGTTTCAGATTTATTAGCATCACCAGGGAATTGCATAACAGGAGTTTCACCGCTTACAGTAGGAATATTCGCCTCAGGCTCCATTGAAAAAGATGAATGTTCAAAAAACAACAGTTTCAACCATGTTGCATTGCACAACACTACTGACATGCACAAAGGAAGAGACAGGCTTTTTTTCATGATCTGTAGGACCTGGGAAGATTCTAGAACCAAAAGACTTATCCTTTTTGCAACACAGCAATTTATTTGGTAATTCAGCAAACTGAGGACCTTGCTTTGTTTGCAAACAATTGCTTGAGTTGGGACTGTATCTTTTTTGGTAGGAAGAGAAGAATTTACTGCAAAGACAAGCTTTTCTTTAGGAACTGTGACCTTACCAGCTTGTGTCTTGAACTTGTTTATGCATTTTTCTCTGATGACGGATTCACTCCAAGATGAACATGTATTCTGCTTGGCGCCAAAAGAAAATTTGCCAATAGTAGCTTCAGTTCTCTTTTGATAGAAAATATCCTCCATTGGCGAATCGTATATACGCTGTAGAGCATCTCTCATTGCTTTTCAAGATGTGCCATCATAATCATATTGTAGCTGCAAATTGAACCACCACTGCAGAGAAGATTTGCTTTGCTAAATATACCAATTGGTTTGATGGCAATTCACCACTCCAACAGAAATGCAATATAGCACCCTCCCATTGATAGTACACACATGGTGAACTTGTTGTATAAAGCTTCGGCACAAACTTAGTATATCAATCAAAATTGTTGTAACCCATCATCACAAGGCAGCAAAAAGTACCATGAGCAACCTAGCAATCTGATATATCACCACATGATATGAACACGAGGGTGTGTTCGTGTTTTTTGTCCCGATCTTTCACGGTACTCCAGCTAACTGATGTAATAAGACAAGGCTTGCAGATCAATAAAACATGAATAATTACCACAGCAAGGACTCAGATCACGTCCAGCAAATAATATAATATCCTTACGATAGCACAGATCCAAAAGAGTGATAGCACTCTATGTGATTATTCTAAAAAGCAAGAACCAGCCGATATTAATATGGAATTGGCTTGCAATTGAACTGCAACTCAAAACCCTAGATAGTTCTTCCACCCGTGTCAAAGAACAGGATCATAAGTTTTGGATTTCTAGTGAAATCCGATGCACACCCAAGAGATGGAATCCCAGATCGCACATCAACCAGAAGTCCTGGATGCTCAATCAGGCTTCAATTCTTCGGTGTAGATTGGAACGTCATCTCATGCATGGCTGGAGAAATACCTGGCCACCAGAATAATATATGATAAAAACCTAATCATCAACAATGGGCCAGGTCCTGGCCTTTTATATCAGTTACATACAGACTCTATCTCGTATACGGCAAGAGTCCAACCAAATATGGTGCACGTAGGCAACCAACAAATCACCTGATGCTAATCGTGTATGAGCAGGACTCTTAGAAATAGATAATAAAATACTCCGGCAAGGATGCAAATTACTAAATAACTATAAGTAGTTTTGTTATTAGATAATCCCTGCAGGTGCAACCGAGAACACAAGCAAGAACGTAGAAGACACGATCTGAAATCGCGAAGTTGGAGTTTCACAACCGTAGAACGGCGATATTATTAATCTAAGCGAAATCCAATTGTTTATGGTGGCCACCATAGAGTATATATAGGTGGGAGGTCGTCTAAGGAGGTGTTGGGGTCGTGACCTAACCCTAACACACGAAAATAATAGACTTAGGCTTGATACAAGGCCCAATACGGTGGCGAAGCACCCTGACAGATTTTGAACTCGATTTTGTTTTAATGATTCCGGTCGACTTCGAAGGAAATTTTACATGGGACCAACATCATTGGAGTGGTTATCCTCTCCCTTTTCCGTGCATATATATAACGTCCAAACGGAGATCGTATGCATCCTGGACGTCCGTTTTGGTGCGAACTACTCCTGGACTCCGAGTTGGACGCGATTTTGAGTTGGGCTCGGTTTCCATCTTCTTTGAACGTATTCTCCGGTCCTCCACGTCCCTAAGACTTCCTCCAAATACTCCTTGAACCTCTCCATGGATTATAATCATAATTAAATCATTAAGTAGCAATCTATGCTCAAAAACATATAAGAACGAGCTCACCTCTGAAATTAATTGTTGTGTGTGAACTCTATTGATTGCATCTTGTATGTTCAACGAAGTGTTGTTTGTATCCATAGAAGTGATGTCCTTATCATCCTCCCCTTCTTAAATTGGAGTTGTCCTTGACTCAAGTTCATCTTCTCTCATGTGTTTGTCCAAATGTGCAACGCCATCAAATCTTCTTGTATGTATGAAAGGAGGAGGCCAAGATGGTGGACGACATAGTGCACTATCTTGATCTTGTCCATCAAATAAGAGCACACATTTACTTGAGCCAGGATCCCAAACAAATAAACATTGTGCCATGTTTGTAGGTGCAATGATTATGTGCATGATCTTGTCATTCTCCCCTTCTTTATGACAAGCCGCCCTCGGCTTGCTCATATGTCCAGGAAAGAGGATTTTGGGGATAGTATGAGCGCTGTCCATATTGCACAACCGCAGTGAACAATGCTTCTCTTTTATTTGTTGTCCCTGCTGCATGGAAAAACATACTAGAAAAACTTGACAAGGCTTTATTAGCATTAGTGCATTCATTTACTTTACCATGGTGTTGTAGCACAAAAGGAGCTTGCACATTTAAACATATGTAAACTTTATGCACTATAAATGTACCACTATGTTCATATTTGCCTATAACATGAAAAGTATTTCTTGTCAATTAAATTTTCAAAAATATTCTTCTCTCTACAGTATCTCGACCAAGAAGAGTGTCAAATTCAATATAACCCAAAATATTTAGTGAAGACAACAATTGCAGCTCCTCATTTTCAGCAGCAATGGTAATCAAATTATTAATTTCTCCACAAGTAGTTGAATCCAACACAGAATCATCAAGTTTAGTAACTTGTCTTTGCATAGGTATAAAAGAATTATTAGCACATAGTTCTTTCTTAGTGCAAGCATCAGCAGGAAAATCAACATGTAGCAATGGTGTATCAATAAACGATTCCACTAGTTGCTCCTCGACAATAGCATGGTTGGTAGGAAAATTCAAAACATCTAAAAACTTCTCACCTTCAACAAGTGTGTTGTGATATTTGTTACCTTTATTTTGATTTGCAGCAAGAAGTTTAGATGTATTATGGGCTGATTCATCAAACAATTCAGAATAGTTGTTCAACACCTCCTCTTTTGCATAGTTTCTTGTGGAAGGAGTAGTGGAGGTAGCCTGAAAATCATGTGAAGTCTCGGTTGGTGTGTGATCCAAATTTGCCAATCTTACCTTTCTTCGTGCTTCCCTCTTGTCTAGCAGATCCAACATTTATCCACCAGGTTACGGAACTACGCATTGTTTTTGATGAACACCTCCGTCATATTCTTCATAATGTTACGCAACCCAGCATTTGAAATTCCATCACCATTATTTCCTGCCATTATTAGTAGTACAAAAAAGACAACAGGAAGATGTTATCCCTATCAACTACAAATGGTAGTGGCAATGTGAGAGGTCGAAGGACAATCTCTCTCGCTCAAGCGTCTTAACACGCTCTTACAAGTGTTCTTACCAATACAACAGGTAGTGTTTACGGTGATATGAACCAATAAAGCGTGGGATGATTGCAAAAGGTACATGTTCTTCTCAAGAGAAAGCGGAGCTTGGATGGCACTTTATATGTAGCAAGGATTAGCAACAATACAATCAGATAGTAAAGTTGAATAAGTGTCCAAAGTACTTGTCCAAGTTGCTGGCCTAAATGTGCTCCTAGTAGTTCAAACTCGCAAGATATGAAACAAAACTATAGGACACAAGGATGCAAGCACTTCCGTTTTTATTTTTCTTTGTTTTTATTTTCTCTTTTTTTTGTGCGGCTTTTGTTTCTTTTTTTTGCACTTGCCTTTTTCTTTTGTATTCTTCATTTTTTTTCAGAATGTGCTGCAAAAGAAGAGCACAATGCAAAACAATTAAAGATATCTCCTAGGTCTGTTACAGATTTTCTGCTCAATCTTCTAAGGACAATTAAGCACCTTTAGAGGCTCCAATCTAAAAACTTATAACAGTAAGATTATAGATCTATCTCTTCTCTTTAATTTTAGTATATGGAAGACCTATTTTGGATCAGAACAATAGGAGATATTTCTCCCGAAATACAGACTGTTCAGAATTTCTAGGTCCATAACAGATTTGGATTTAATGCAGTTTTGTCATCGATTGCTCTATTTACTGGGAAACTGATGAATACCGAACTGGACAGAGATGAATCTAATATGGACGTCATGACATTATTCAAAGGGATGAACCAACACAATGGAAAACTCAAACTAAGACCAAAAACACTTTCCAAACCAGCAATATGACTCAACTACGGACACAAACTCAACAAAACCAAACTAAAAACAAAAGTTGGAAAAGGCTCAATGTGGTTTGGACAAAGTAATGAACAACTCTACTAAAGTGTAAGTTTTTTTGTGGCTTTTTTGTGGACTCTAGGTATGAAAAACAAAATAATGTAATGGATAGATGAATTACCTAACGGGCAACCTGGAAATCTGATACCAATTAATAAGGAAGATGAGTCCCGATCTTCAAAAAGATAATGGATATGTCGATTAATGGAGATCTCGATGTCGATGATCTGAGGCTCTTGAGTAGAACACGAAAAACCCCTGCAATAACTACACCACCGCTCCATTGGTTATCAACCGTGCTGCACACGATTGATCTCGCCAAGAAGACTAATCCCTGCAGGTGCAACCGAGAACACAAGCAAGAACATAGAAGACACGACCTGAAATCACAAAGTTGGGATTTCACAAACCGTAGAACGGCGATATTATTAATCTAAGCAAAACCCAATTATTTATGGCGGTCAACATAGAGTATATATAGGTGGGAGGACGTCTAAAGAGGTATTGGGGTCGTGACCTAACAATAAGACACGAAAATAATAGACTTAGACTTGATACAAGGCCCAATACGGTGGCGCTGCATCCTGACAAATTTTAAACTCGATTTTGTTTTGATGATCCCCGTCGACTCCGAAGGAATTTGACATGGGACTAGCAGTATGGGAAAGGTTACCCTTTCCCCTTTCTGTGCATATATAGAACGTCCAAAATCGTATGAATCCTAGACATCCATTTTGGTGCGAACTACTCCTGGACTCTGAGTTGGACTCGATTTTGAGTTGGGCTCGATTTCCATCTTCTTTGAACGTATTCTCTGGTCCTCCACGTCCCTAAGACTTCCTCCAAGTACTCCTTGAACCTCTCCATGGATTCTAATCACAATTAAGTCATTAAGTAGCAATCAATGCTCAAAAACACATAAGGAAACAAATAAGAATGAGCTCACCTCTAAAATTAATTGTTGTGTGTGAACTCTATTGATTGCATCTTATATGTTCAATAGATTGTTGTTTGTATCCATAGAAGTCATGTCCTCATCATTCTTACATTCTTGAATTGGAGTCGTCCTCGACTCAAGTTCATCTTCTGTCGTGTGTTGGTCCAACTGTGCAACGCCATCAAATCTTCTTGTGTGCATGAAAGGAGGAGGCTGAGATGGTGGATGACGTAGTGCACCATCTTAATCTTGTCCATCAAATAAGAGCGCACATTCAATTGAGCCAGGATCCCAAACAAATAAATATTGTGCCATGTTTGTAGGTGCGATTACACGCATAAAAAACAAGAAAAGCAGTAAAATTCGTTCTCTTGTCTATAACTTATTTGCGACTTATTATCTTTTTTTGAATCTTAGATCCTAAGGAATTTAACATGAGGACATAAGTGTATTGATTAAATTTCTTTAGGTCTGAATGCTTTCTGGACCCACCCTACTGGGACCTGCTAGGATATAGGTGCAGTGGCGTACTTAGGGTGCCTAACCAGTCTAAGTCCATAGCACACTCCAGGCCTGTCATTGGCTTTGGTTTTTGGGCGAGTGGACCATACAACAATGTTAATACCCAAAAGAAAATTATCAATACAACTTATATATCACATGAATACCACGACTAAATTTCAAAGGGATTGCACAACATTGTTGTAGACAAGAAGGTAGAAAAGTAATGAGCTTGTACAAATAAAATGCATGTAGAGTCTGTCCGTATAAAATGTTTTCTCATTAAGGTCCGAATTACATGGAAAGATAAGGACACACTTAAAGTAGAATGACAAAGTTAATTGTGTTATTCATCTTGATCTAACGAGGGAGGGTAAATACACACCAATGGTACAAAACCAAGTTAAGTGCGCTAAGACCCTTCGCGAATCTGTCCATAGACTACAAGAGATACAATTTATACAAACAAACTCACTTCCATGTAGCTAAGCATAAAACTTACAGAGGTGCTCGATGTTCCACGGGTTGGGAAGCGGAGTCCCATCCTCTGTCGCCAAGCGAACGCATCCGGGGCGAGAAACTTTGATAACTCAGAAGGGACCTTCCCAGCCTGAGGAGAGTTTGTTCATCCCTTCTCGAGTCAGTATTCTCCGCAGCACTAGATCACCTTCTTCTAGCTGCCGGTTGTGCATGAACCTTTGATGATAGCGCTGGAGTGCTTGGCGGTATCGTGCGTTCCGAACAGCTGCTTGGCACCTTGCCTCATCGACGAGGTCTAGGCCTTCACGCTGGAGCTTGTCCTACATGGTTTTGTCGAAGGTCCGGACTCGAAGAGAACCCATGGTTATCTCCGGAGGAAGGACTGCTTCAGCTCCGTACACCAAGAAAAAAGTTGTCTCTCCGGTTGCCCGACTAGGTGTTGTCCTACTTGCCCACAATGCAGACGGAAGTTCCTATATCCAGCTGGCACCATGTTTTTTCAGGCGCTCATATGTGCGCGTCTTGAGTCCCTTGAGTATTTTTGCATTAGCTCTCTCAACTTGACCATTGCTTGCCGGGTGAGCTACTCATGCATAGCTGACTTCTATGTCGAGATCTCCACAATACTCTAGGAATGCTGCACTTGTGAATTGAGTTCCGTTGTTGGTAATGACTCTGTTCAGAACTCCAAATTTGCAGACTATGGACTTCAAGAACTTGATAGCTGATTGCTTGTTGATTGTCACTATTGGGATAGCTTCCGGCCACTTGGTGAACTTGTGGATGGCGACGTACAGGAACCTATAATCTCCAACAACTTTTGGGAAAGTATCAAAATGTCCATCCCCTACACAGCGAATGGCCACGTGAGAGGTATCATTTGTAGTGACTGAGCCGGTGTGTGAATCTGCTTCGCATGGAACTGGCATGCTTCACACTTTTTTACCAACTCGACTGCATCCTGGAGTGCTGTAGGCTAGTAAAAGCCATGCCGAAAAGATTTACCAACCAACGTGCGAGAAGATGCGTGATTCCCAGACTCGCCTCTATGGATCTCCGCAAGTAGCTCGCGACCTTCTTCTAGGGAAATGCACCGCATTAGAACACCGTTAGCACCACATCGGTAGAGATCCCCTTCTACCAATGTGTATCTTTTAGCCAGTCTGACAATTCGATCAGCGGAAGCACTGTCTTCAGGATGGATATTGTGATGAGGACATCACAACAGTGGATACACACGTTGAACTACAATGACCAATCACAAGAGCACGAGCACGGCTACTAAATCAACAGGTGAACTCTTTCCTAAATGCCTACCCATGTGAATTTGAGAATGGATTGCTATGTAATGATTTAGTTGTTATTAGAAACTGTGGAAAAGATCAACAAGTGAGGAGAGAAGGCCTTGCAAACATGGAGAACCAGCTGAGACATTCACAAGTTGATGGAACTAGTTTACAACTCAGACTCAAGTTCAACTCGGAGTCCAGAAGTAGTCCACCTTAAAACATACGCCTAGGATGCATACAGACTCCATTCTCGACGTTCTACATATGCACAGAAAGAGGAGAAGATAAAATTTCAAATGGCTATAGTCCCATGTCAAAATTCCTCCAGAGTCATCAGGAATCATCGAAACAAGTTGAGTTCTGTCTGGTGATCGCCACTGTATTGGGCCATTGGGCCTTGTATCAAGTTTACATCCCTTATTTTCGTGTCTTAGGGTTAGGTCACGACTCCAACACCCTTTGGACGTCCTCCCACCTATATATACTTCATAGTAGCCGTCATGAACAATTGAGTTTTGCTTAGATTAATAATATCGTCGTTCTACGGTTTATGAAACCCCAACTTCACGATTTCAGATCGTGTCTTTTACGTTCTTGCTTGTGTTCTTGGTTGTACCTGCAAGGATTAGCCTTCTTGGCGAGGTCAATCGTGTGCAGCACGGTTGATAACCAACGGAGTAGTGATTGCAGGGGTTTTTCGTGTTCTACTCGAGAGCCTCGGATCATCAACGTTGGGATCTCAATCAATCGACTTATCTATTACCTTTCGGAAGATCGGGCTTAAACCTTCTCATCAATTGGTATCAGATTTCCAGGTTGCCCGTTAGGTAATTCATCTATCCATTAGAATAGTTTTCTTATACATACCTGGAGTTCACAAAAAAGCCATAAAAAACTTGTATTTTAGTAGATCTGTTCATTACTTTGTCCAAACCACATTGAGCCTTTGCAACTTTTGTTTTCAGTTTGGTTTTGTTGAATTTGTCCTTGGTTGAGTCATATTGCTGGTTTATAAAGTGTTTTTGGCCTTAGTTTGAGTTTTGAATTGTGTTGATTCATCCTTTTGAATCACGTCATCACGTCCAAATAAGATTTATCTCTGTCCACTTCAGTATTTTCATCATATCACACTCATACAAACTCGGATTTTGTTGTTCTTGTAATTTATAGAAAGCTTAAGAAGTTCTCTATAACTTTCGTATTCACCAGTTTCCTAAAAAATAGAGTTATCGAGGTCGAAATTGCATTTGATCTGAATCAGTTATTGACCTAGAAATTATGAACAGTCTGTATTTCGGGGGCAATATCTCCTATTGTTCTGATCCCAAATAGGTATTCCATGTATTGAAATCAAAAAGTAGAGATAGATATATAATCTTGCTGTTCAAAGTTTTAGATTTGGGGCCTAAAGGTGCTTAATTGTCCTTAGAAGATTGAGCAAAAAATCTGTAACAGACCTACAAGATATCTTTGATTGTTTTGCATTGTGTTCTTCTTTTGCAGCACATTCTGAAAAAAAAAGAAAAAAAAGGAAAGTGCAAAAAAAGATACAAAAGCCGCACAAAAAAATAAAAGAAAAGAAAAACAAGAAAAAATGGAAGTGCTTGCATACTTGTGTCCTATAGTTTTGTTTCATGTCTTGCTAGATTGAACTACTAGGAACACATTTAGGCCAGCAACTTTCACAAGTACTTTGGACACTTATTCACCTTTACTATCTGATTGCATTGTTGCTAATCCTTGCTACATATAAAGTGCCATCCAAGCTCCACTTCCTCTTGAGAAGGACAAGTACCTTTTGCAATCATCCCACGCTTCATTGGCTCATCTCATAGTCCACACTACCTGCTGTGTTGGTAGGAACACTTGTAAGAGTGTGGTAAGACGCTTGAGCGAGAGAGATTATCCTTCCACCTCTCACATTGCCACTACCCTTTCTAGTTGATAGGGATAACATCTTCTCATTGTCTTTTTTTGTACTACTAACAATGGCAGGAAATAATGGTGATGGAATTTCAAATGCTGAGTTGCGTAACACAAAGAACAATATGGCAGAAGTATTTACGAAAAACAATGCATCAACAGCTGAGTCATTGGCGGACTTGACTCGCTAGCTTGATGACCTTGCTTTTCGGATGGGTAATCTTGAGGCTCGGCTGCCTCTCGCTGGACATGAAGATGATGCTTGTGATGATATGGACGATCATAATCATCAACCACGACTTCTACTCTATCGTCGAGGTATGGGAGGTAATAATCACCATAACAATTATAACCATCCACCTGATGACCCTTTTTCTAAGATAAAATGCCCTCCTTTTCTGGTGTTTATGATGCTGAGGCTTATCATGATTGGGAGATGACAATAGAGCAAAAATTTAATGCCCATCTTGTTCCTGGACAACATAGAGTCCGTCAAGCAGCTAGTGAGTTTAAGGATTTTGCTATCATATGGTGGAATGAACTTGTTAAAACTAGAACTGATCCTCCTACATGGGATAGATTAAAGGAAGCTATGCGTGTTTGTTTTGTGCCTCCTTCTTTTCAGCGAGACATTTGATATATTACAGTGTTTAGACCAAGGAAACATGTTTGTAGAAGAATATTATCAAGAGCTACAGAAGGGTATGTTGCGCTGTGGGGTAGTAGAGGACATGGATGATAAAATAGCTCACTTTTATGGGAGGTGGAGACGCGAAATTCAGGAAATTATTGATTACAGGGAATATGATACTGTTAGCAGATTATTTCAGCTTGCTATGTTGGCAGAAAAAGAATTGAAGGGACGCCGACAGCAGCAACAACGCACGAGGACCACCTTCACGCCGCGTTTGACGTCTACACCATCCAATGGCGGCCAAAGAACTACATCTACTGCTCTACCTTCTCGCGTGCTGGATGACAGCAAGTCAACATCATTCTAGCCTTCATCTTCCACTCCTACGAGTCGTACTTCTGATATTAAGTGTCACCGCTGCCAAGGACTTGGTCACATGATGTGAGATTGCCCGAGCAAATGAACATACATAGCATGCGATGATGGCGGGTATGATAGTACTTCAGATTTGAAGATGAATATTCTCTTGCTACTAACGTTGCAGGTCATACAAATGATGAACAATCCGATGGAGAGGTATTTGGTACAGCAGCGAAGGAGAACTTTAGGAGCATCATTGTGCAGCATGCCTTGAGCATCAAACTGGAGGCGGACGACAAGATACAATGACACAACCTGTTTCACATGTTTCTCATCGTCAAGGACTACCATGTACACACTATAACTGATGGAGGCAACTGCAATAACTTGGTGAACACGGACGTAGTCAAGAAACTTGGTTTGACAACAAGAGCACACCCTCATCCATACCACATTCAATGGTTCAACAACAGCAGTAAGGTTCGAGTAACACAAACAGCAAGAATAAATTTTTCAATTGGTTCTTACAATGAATTTGCTGATTTTGATGTCGTGCCTACGGATGTGTGTTCTCTTTTGTTGGGTCGTCCTTGGAAATTTGATACGGATGCTATTCATCATGGTAGAACTAATAAATACACTCTCATGCATAAAGGAAAGAAAATCACTTTGCTTCCTATGACTCCTGCTGAAATTGTGCATTTTGAGAAGGGTATAATTCATGATGATAAAGCAACAAAACTAGAATTTGAGAAACAACAAATCATTAAGTTAAAATCGCCTTCATTGCTCACAACTAAATCTGACCTTGCTGATTTTTTTGATGCTAAGGAGATGTGCTATGCTTTAGTATGCAAAGAAGCCCTGTTTTCACTCCAGGAATTGTCTATTGCATTGCCCCCTGCTGTTGCTAACCTTTTGCAGGAGTTTAAGGTTGTGTTTTCCTCCGAGATACCCCTTGGTTTACCAGCCATGAGGGGCATTGAACACAAGATCGACTTAATTCCAGGAGCAAGCTTGCCAAATCGTGCAGCGTACAGAGCCAATCCAGAGGATACTAAAGAAGTTCAGCATCAAGTCCAAGATCTTTTGAACTGCAGGTACGTTCGTGAAAGCCTTAGCCCTTGTTCCATTCCTGTTCTTTTGGTTCTTAAGAAAGATGGTAGTTGGCGCATGTGTGTTGATTGTCATGCAATTAATAACATCACCATTTGATATCGTTATCCTATTCCTCGCTTAGATGACATGCTTGATGAATTGAGTGGTGTTGTCATCTTCACAAAAGTTGACTTGCGTAGTGGTTACCACCAAATTAGAATGACACTAGGAGATGAATGAAAAACTGCATTTACAACAAAATTTGGACTTTATGAGTGGTTAGTCATGCCTTTTGAGAGAGGTTGATCCTTCTTGTACTGTGGGAACTCCCTCGATTGAGAGAGGTTGATCATCAGACCTCTTGCCTTTAGGATCCGTGCCTGAGGGCTGGGACCTAGACTCGTCTTTAGGTAGCTTCGGACCCTGCTAGAGGGGCCCAGGCTCCTGAGCTGAAGGTGGCTCTGGTCTCTCCAAAACCAAGACCATGCTGTCAATCTCCGTAGTTGCCGAAATGAAAGCAGAAAAGGCTCACCAGGCTACAGAGCTACCAAAACTGGTAGTGTGGTGAGGAGCTGCTTGAGCTCTTTGAACGCCTTCTCTGCTTCTTCGGACCAATGAAATGGCCCGTACTTCCTCAATAGCTTGAAGAATGGAAGTGCTCGCTCTGTCAATCTTAAAATGAACCGATTGAGCGCATCTAGACACTCAGTTAACTTCTGGATATCCTTGACGTGGGCTGGGGGTCGTGTCTCTTCAATGGCCTTGATTTTTGCCGAATTTGCCTCAATTCCTCGACGAGTCACCAAGAAAATAAGGGGCTTTCCGAAGTTGACCCCGAAGACGCACTTGTCCGGGTTGAGCTTCGTACGCGTCAAGCGCAGCTTGTCGAACACGGCTTGCAGATTGTCAACTAGTGATTCCTTGTTCTTCACCTTGACGATGATGTCATCGATGTAGACCTCCACCAAGTCCCTGATGAGCTCTCCAAATGTTTTGTGCATGGCTCACACAAAAGATGAAGCAGCATTTTTGAGATCGAAAGGCATAGCAGTCTAACAGTATAACCCGTCTACTGTAATGAAGGTAGTATGCTCTTCATCTTCTCTAGACATTTTAATCTGATGATATCCAGAATAGGCATATAGAAAATATAGTAACTCACACTCAGAGTTATAATCCACTATTTGATCTATTCTAGGATGTGTAAATGGGTCTTTTGGGCATGCCTTATTCAAGGTGGTATAGTTGATGCACATTCGAAGCTTCCCGCTAGCCTTTGGTACAATGACTGGGTTTGCCAGCCACTGAAGATGGTGAATCTCCCAGATGAAACAAGCGTCGAGCAGCTTCTTGATTTCTTGTCTGATGAAGTTTTGCCGCTTGACAGATTGCTTCTGAGGCTTCTGATGTACTGGTCGTGCATCGGGGTATATCTTCAGGCTGTGCTCAATCACCTCCGTAGGGATCCTAGGTATCTGTGACGCTTGCCATGCAAACACGTCGACATTCGCCTGGAGGAAAGTGACGAGCGCGAGTTCCTATTTGTCATCAAGACCGACCAATATACGAGTGGTCTGGTATTGACGGTCCTTAATTGCCAAATCTGACCGTCAATTCCCTGCATAAAATCTATGGATTGGACAATCAACATAGTGGTAGGAGTTATTTACTAAACATCTTCACAAGTGTTGGTGCAATTGTGTATGCTGGTGAATTATGCCCATAACAGAGGTATTTACAAGGACCAATCCAAGAAACACACCTTCCGACCAATCAGGCGCAAGCATGAGGATTCTTGGGCCCACTCGGAGGAGAAAACCGACTGAAAATGAGGGGAATCACCCATACCCATGATGGGGCCCCACAAAACAGCCTTCCGAAAGAAAAACACCGCGTTTGGGGTCACCAGAAAGTCAGCCAAAGTGCCAATTCGACCGACTAGGTAAATGCACCAAACGCGGTCAACAACAACGTGTCGGCTCCTCACGGCTTGGAGATCACGATGGCGACTGATTCCCTCGCTTTTTCTGTCGCCAAACCGACCTTTGGAGGGTATATAATAGGGGGTCAGGGGCTCCCTCACTCCAGACACCAGAAGCTTGAGTCTATTACTCCACTCCAAAGGCGTAGCATTGCCTAAGTGCTTAGAAAATAGGGATAGAGTGAGAAAGAGGAGGAGGAGGAGGGTCCGACTTGTCGGGCTTTTTCCACTTAAGGATAGGGTTCGAGCTTTTCGAACCCTCTCCACCCTTGTACCTCGATAGTTATTTCCATCTAAAATAAGGTACATGATTTCCATTTGAGTACATTTACTTAATTCAAGCAAGTTAATTCCTTAGTTGCTTGTTCGTTCTTTGTTCTATTCATTTAGAGGCCCCAGTCTTTGCTAGAGAGGTTAGGGAAGTAATTGATAGCGTAGGTGTGGTGTCTAGGCTTGACGTTACCTTTGATTATCTCATAGTCCACGCGTTGTAGAGGGTGGTGACAGACCTATCCGTCTGTTGTAATCCTCCACGTTCGACTACAACATAGGCTCTTGGCAGGAGTCGCCTTGTAGACTAGGGTAAGCCCGTGCCCAATACAAGCTGCTATTGATCGACTTGCTTTGAATTAGAAATCCTTCTCTTAGGAAATCCACTCTATCCCTTGCCTACCACCAAGTTTTGTGTACTTGGGTGAACTAGTTAGAAGATTAGCACACACGTTTCTTGAATTCGATACCCTTAGAAATACTCTTTAAGGGGAAGTGCTATAGCGGTTTCCCCATGCACTTGCGGAATTTCATCTGTGATGTACCAGCCGTCAACAAGCATTTCTGGCGCCGTTGTTGGGGGACAGTTGCTGTTGATCTTCGAACTTTGTTCACCCTCGTATCTATTTTTTATCTTTATTCCTTACTTTTCCACCATCTAAACTATGGAGCAACCCACCATTCTTTCTCTATCTGCTCCAAAGGGTGAGTCCTCTGAGCCTCCGCCATTGGCGGATCCCATTTGCTCAACTAGCTATGAACTCCACCCTGGCTTTATAGTCATGGTTCGGGAGCAATCCTTCTCAGGGACGGATTGTGAGAATCCCTACCATCACCTGCGGGGGTTTGAGCAATTGTGTTCATTCCTTCTAATCAAGGGCATCACACAAGAAATTCATAAGTGGAAATTGTTTCCATTTTCCCTCAAGGGAAGAGCAAAGCAATGGTACACTCATACCGTCAGGATTGCAAATGGAAAATGGAAAGAACTTCGAGACAATTTTTGTCTTGCATTCTTTCCACTCTCCCAATTGTCTCTCTACGAAGGGAAATTCTCAACTTTCAGAAATTCAAGAAGGAATCTATAGGTGCAGCCTGGGCTAGATTCTCATTGCTAACCAAATCAGGCCCAAACTTTTCCATTCCTGAACACGTGTTATTACAGCATTTTTTTTGGGCTTGACAAGGATTCTGCTCTATACCTCGACATAACGGTCGGAGGCTCTTTCCTCCATAAGACATTGATTGAAGGAAGGGAAATTCTAGACCGCATTCTAGAAAATACATCTATATGATCGAAGAGCGCAACAAAAACCCCTCGGTAGAAAATTAATCTATTAAATAAATCGTGTGTGCAACTAATCTAAACGTGATCAATTATGACAAAACCAGTATAGATTGTGGAGAATCAAGCCACCAAGACGTCACAACAAGAATCATGAAAATCCGTCAAGAAAAACTCAAGTTATGATTGAAAGATGGAACAAAGGTCAATCTGATCTATCTGAGAAAAACAGATCTGCAACACTGCAAAGAAACTCGTGTAGATCCAAAATCACAAATCCAATGACCGTGAAATTTTCATAGATGGGAGATAATCAAGTTGTGCAGACAACCAAAACGAATCACGTCAATTGGATCTGTAAAACTCGAGTTATGATATAACCACCGAAGCAAGGTAGTGCTTTGCAGAAACTCGACGAGAAAAACTTATCTGAAACAAGTCGGACGAACAAGGCACAAAAGTTCCTTTAAACTATGATCTTTATTCAATAGAACACAAGAGGAATAGCCCAAAATTTGTGCCCCACGAGCTCTGGCCTCCCTTGCTTATATAACCAACCATGAGGCCAACCCAAATCAACCTAGAACTTGTATCCTACTCAGTTTCCACCGAAACTTCCCATAACTGCTCAAGACTCTTCAATATGGAGATAGAAGCAATCTTAAGACATACAAACACCTTAGGAATGTATCCCACATTCCTAAAACAACTCAACTTCGTGCTTACCACGAAATCCTAACGTAACCAACTCAAATCTTTCCATATTTGAGTCAAACCCGACTCAGCTGCAGCCTGAGTCCATAACCTAGTCGGTTGGACCTTTCCAACCAATTCTTTACATCCACATCTCTTCATCACGCCTTGGAACCATGTAGCCACGTCCATGCACTCCTTGCACACGTGCAAACATCTTCCAATGACATCCACGATACCTTCATATGCATTGTTCTTGATTCAAACATGCTGCGCAACCTCCCGATCAACTCAACCACAATTCCTCCCGAACTTGGTTGTTGAACCTCATCTTCCCCCTAAGACTAGTTTAATGGATCCCGTCACCAGCCATGTCTTGAACTCAAGCAACATCTGCATATGAACAAACAACCAATTCTTTTGAGCACAAGTCCTCGACTTGACTCTCGTTAGTCCAAAAACCACAACACCTTACGTGAGCACCTCACATAAGCATGTTGCAAATATAGCAAGATAATACCAGCCCTAACAACCAAAACACACCAAAAACTTAGCAAATGAATACTAAGCAAACTTTCCATAAGCCAAAAAGAAGTTTGAAACATTGCAAGTTAAAAGATGAATCATTGCGATCTAGCACCGGACCTTGAATCGGAGCTTACCAAAGCTAGCAGGACCTTGGGCCGGAGCTGATCAAAGCTAGTCGGACCTTGCGCTGGAGCTTACCAAAGCTAATCGGACCTAGGACGGAGCTTACCAAAACTAATCATACCTAGTCATGGCAAGTCAGACCTAGCCAAAACAAGTCCGACCTAGACAAAGCAAGTCATACCTTACATCAGACCTTTCCAGAGCTACCCAATACAAGTTGCACCTATCGTTGGACCTTGCAGGAGCTTGGACCTAAAGTCGGACCTTGTTAAAAGGGTGTTTTGGCAGAATTCAAAACTTTTATCGTTATAGCCAATGTATTCAGCACACATAGGTCTCACAACATCCTTCATCGCCATTCTTAATGAACCTCCTCAAGAGGAAGCCGTGTCGAGACATGAGGACCCCCCATAGTCACCACGGAACCCATACCATGCTCATCGCAAGTTATGACTATGAAATCCTCACCTGAACCAAAGACACCAAAGGAAGAAGAAATTTGACCTTTGGAGTTTCCATTGTGTTTCGAGGAATATCTTTTTGAATATTTTGGGAATGCCTCGAAGTATTGTTATGGAAGGAAACCATCATTACACCCCTCACTCCTTGATGCAACTAAAAGAAAATTCCTTCAGGAAACGATCAAGGAGTTGACCTCGATCAGGAGTAGGGAATGTACGGCAGATGTTGAGCTTCCATTCGATGTCTTATTCGAGGGGTAATGATAAAAATCCTTTATAATCCCACAGTTGGAGCCAATATCATTTCTGAGAATTGTGCTTTAGCCATTCTGGGTGATCTACCCTGAGCTCCAACAAGAAAATCCTTCATAGACTCCTATGGAAACATTAAGGAAGGATATGGAATTTTACAAAACGTGTCTATAAGATACGAGAACATCGAGTTCTGCCTTGATTTTCATATCTTGAAGTCCAAGACTTCTATGTAATGATAAGATTACCCATTGAGAAATTACTCATGGATGCACCCTCAAAAGGCAGCCTAGATGTTAAACTCGGAGGGAGGAAGTTTTCAATTACCATTCTGTGATCCAAGAACACATTAGCAAAACCTCCCCTCGAGAGTGGGCCAATCGAGGTAGCCATGTCCCTTCAATTCTTAGACCCTCCTAAAATGAAGAAGAAGAACAATTCATCCAAGAAAAGGATGAATTGCATGAGACATTTGATTTGCCCAAAGAAGAGCCATCACAAAAGCCTCCGTTTGAGTTGAAAACCATATCTCCAGGCCTACACTATGCTTTCCAACACGGTGATGAGGAAGCTCCTGTCATCATAAGTGACAAGCTTTCACAAGATGAAACTGTCAAACCCATGACCGTCTTAGAAAAGCACAGATCCGTCCTAGGCTACTCACTCCAAGACCTTAAGGGAATCAGCCCTGCTCTTTGCACCCATCGCATTCCCATCGACCCTCTTAGCACATCGTCTAGAGAACCTCAAAGGAGCTTGAACAATGCTATGCGGGAAGTTGTCAAGAAGGAGGTCTTGAAACTCTTGCATGCCGAGATAATTTATCTCGTTCCTCATTGTGAGTGGGTTAGCCCTGTCCAAGTAGTGCCCAAGAAAGGAGGAATGATGGTCGTTCGATGAGAGGAATGAGCTCATTCCTTAACGAACCATCACAAGGTGGAGGATGTGTATTGACCACAGAAAACTCAACAAGGCAACGATGAAGGATCATTTCCCACTTCCTTTCATTGATGAAATGCTTGAGCGGCTAGCAAAACATTCCTTCTTTTGTTTCCTTGATGGTTATTCTAGTTACCATCAAATTCCCATCCATCCTTATGATCAAAGTAAGACCACCTTCACATGCCCTTATGGAACATAGGCCTATCAGTGAATGTCGTTCGGGTTGTGTAATGCACCCGCTTCGTTCCAAAGCTGCATGATGTCTATTTTCTCAGACATGATCGAGGAAATCATGGAAGTTTTCATAGACGACTTTTCCGTCTATGCAAAAACTTTTGATCATTGTCTTGAGAACCTAGACAGGGTCTTACAAAGATGCCAAAAGAAGGACCTAGTGCAAAATTGGGAAAAGTGTCATTTTATGGCCCGTGAAGGCATCGTCTTAGGACACTTGGTGTCCGAAAGGGGTATTGAGGCGGACAAAGCCAAAATTGAAGTTATTGAAAAGCTTCCACCTCCTGCCAACATTAAGTGTATCCGTAGTTTTTAGGCCATGTGGGGTTCTACCGACGATTTATCAAGGATTTTTCCAAAATTGCTAGACCCCTCACTAGTCTATTAGCTAAGCATGTGCCCTTTGATTTTGATGATGAGTGTCACCAATCTTTTGACATCCTCAAGAAAGCACTCATCACAACTCCAATCATTCAACCCTCTGATTGGATGTTGCCATTCAAAATCATGTGTGATGCTAGTGATTATGCCGTTAGAGCGGTCGCTGGCCAAACCAAGGATAAGAAGCATCATGCAATAGCCTACGCTAGCAAGACTCTATCAGGAGCTCAACTTAATTATGCCACAACTGAAAAGGAGGTCCTAGCAGTTGTCTTTGCTATCGATAAGTTTAGATCATACTTGGTTGGAACAAAAGTCATAGTCTACATAGACCATGCTGCTTTGAAATATTTTCTCACCAAGAGAGATGTTAAACCTAGGCTAATCCGATGGATTCTCCTACTCAAGAGTTTGACCTAGAGATAAGAGATAAAAAGGGAGTAGAGAATTCTGTCGCTGATCATCTCTCACATATGGAAGTCTCAAATACACTGGACATACATATCAATGATTTCCTACGTGATGATATGTTACTCAAGGTGACTGACTCTAACCCTTGGTATGCGGACATCGTAAAATTCATGGTTACGGGGTACATACCACCAGGGTAGGATAAGAAAGAGCTAATTTTTTAGAGTCGATGTGACCTGTGGGTTGATCCATACCTCTATAGGGTATGTTCTGATGGGTTACTTAGAAGGTGTGTCCAAAAGTCGAAGGCACCAAAATCATCAAAAGATGCCATGCGGTTCCCTATGGCGGGCAATACAGTGTTCACCATACTCTTGCAAAGATCTGGCAAAGCGAATTATTTTGGCACTCAATGTATAAGGATACAAAGGAATTCGTTCGAAGATGTCGGGAATGCCAAAAACATGGAGGAATCACTGTTTGCAATGCGATGCCCCTCAAATACAATCTCCAAGTAGAATTATTTGATGTGTGGGGGATCGACTTCATAGGACCTTTTCCAAAGTCCTATGATTGTGAGTATATTCTGGTGGCAGTAGATTATGTGTCCAAATGGGTAGAAGCATTACCATGTGATAAGCCCAACGGGTATGGGGGATGACCTATCTTCATATGAGAGATGTTGGTGGTGAATGAATTTGGTGGAGGCCGACGTTGGCTGACCGACTACCACAACTTGAATGGTGTGGCGCCTTGAGCGACAGTTACATCGTCTCCTGGTAACTACGATTTTGGTGGAGGTCGACGTTGTGCTACCCGACTACAACAACCACAAGGGCGCCACACCTTAGTGATAGTTACACCGGCTCCTGTTGTTGCTATTCTTGCCGTGCCAAGAAGAACCTTGAACCTGCAAGCAATCGAAGAACAAGCAAGAACAAGATAACAAGAAAACACTCACGGGTGTGATAAGTTGGCATTCTGATTCAAGTAATCGGAAGGTCTCGTCGACACTTGCGTTACAAGGAAGTAGCAATGACTAAACTTACTTAAACAAAACCCAAATTCTTCCTATGGCTGCTAGTTGTTTATATAGAGGAGGAAGAATAGAACTCAGGATGGAGTCATGAGTCTTGTTCGGCCTTTCCTGAGCAGCTCAAGCGTCATCTGCCTTTGATTCTTGATCCAATGGAAAGTAGACGAAGAGACCTTTACAGCAAATAGTTATTTGCATTAAACAACCTTGGGAGTTGAAAGTTATGCCCCTTTTAAGTTGGTACTTGCTGCAGTTACGAGGACCCCTCGGGTAGAGCAGCCTTCATTGCATTAATCCCTCCATTCCTCCTAGCTGGATCAATTCCCAAGCACCTAATAATAACAAGGTCATCACAATGCTTTAATAGTTCCCTATTTGAAGGATAATTAATTTAAACAGCCAGGAATGAGTTTACCTGATAATTAAGTTCACGTGCACGAGCACGTGTCATTGGACCTTGATTAGTTGCAAGTGGTGAATGGGCTGCTGTTGTGGTTGTATCAACGGTAGCAATGTTCTCATCATCCTCCCCTTCTTGCAATTGAGTCGTCCTCGACTCAATTGTGTCTTCCTCGCCCACATATGGTTTCAAATCTGCAATATTAAAAGAGGAAGTAACCCCAAAATGTGCAGGTAACTCAATTTCATATGCATTATCATTAATTTTTCGAAGAACTTTGAAGGGTCCAGCAGCTCTAGGTAGCAATTTAGATTTTCTCAAATCAGGAAATCTATACATTCTCAAATGCACCCAGACCAAATCACCAGGTTCAAAAGTAAAATGCTTTCTACCCTTGCTACTGGCTTGTTGATACTTAGCGTTCATGCTCTCAATGTTTGCTTTAGTTTGCTCATGCATTTTAAGAACTAATTCAGCACGGCAAGAAGCATCAAAATTCAATTTCTCTAAAGGTGGCAGAGCCAAAAGATCAATGGGAGCACGAGGGATAAAACCATATACAATCTGAAAAGGGCACAATTTAGTAGTAGAATGCAGCGAACGATTATAAGCAAATTCAATATAAGGCAAACATTCTTCCCATAATTTGATGTTATGTTTCAAAACAGCCCTAAGCATGGTAGATAAACTACAGTTCCCTACTTTGGTTTGTCCATCAGTTTGAGGGTGATAAGTGGTAGAAAAGAGCAATTTTGTCCCCAACTTAGCCCATAAGGTTTTCCAAAAATGACTAAGAAATTTGGCATCTCTATCTGAAACAATATTGTTTGGAATCCCATGCAAACGAACAACTTCTCGAAATAACAAATCAGCAATATGGGTAGCATCATCAGTTTTGTGGCATAGTATGAAGTGTGCCATCTTAGAGAATCTGTTCACAACAACAAAAATACTATACCTCTCCTTCTTTGTTCTAGGCAATCCTAAAACAAAATCCATAGAAACATCCTCCCATGGAGCACTAGGAACAGGGAGAGGCATGTATAAACCATGTGGATTAAGACGGGACTTAGCTTTTTGACAGGTGGTGCAACGAGCAACAAACCGCTCCACATCTCTTCTCATCTTTGGCCAAAAAATGGCTTTCTAGGATGTCTTCCGTTTTCTTGACACCAAAGTGTCCCATCAACCCTCCACCATGTGCTTCCTGCAATAGTAAGATACCCACAGAACCAGCTGGAATGCACAATTTGTTAGCTGAAAAAGCAAAACGCACAGAACCAGCTGGAATGCACAATTTGTTAGCTGAAAAAGCAAAACCATTTGTGAGAACAAACTTGTTCCATGTTTTTTCTTCTTTACATTGCAGCAGCACATCTTTGAAATCAGCATCAAAAGCATATTGTTCTTTAATTGTTTCCA
Source organism: Tuctoria greenei (assembly GCA_036927565.1). Taxonomy (NCBI): domain Eukaryota; kingdom Viridiplantae; phylum Streptophyta; class Magnoliopsida; order Poales; family Poaceae; genus Tuctoria; species Tuctoria greenei. The sequence goes on along the minus strand of JAYESD010000005.1, from coordinate 91,270,349 downwards.
AGCCAAAAATCTTAAAATCAAGTTGGGACAACATATTATAACGGCGAGATAAGGCATCCGCAATGACATTATTTTTCCCTTTCTTGTGTTTGATGACATAAGGAAAGAACTCAATAAATTCTACCCACTTGGCATGCCTACGGTTCAGATTAGTTTGGCTCTTAATGTGCTTCAAAGATTCATGATCAGAATGTATAACAAATTCTTTAGGCCATAAATAATGTTGCCATGTTTCCAAAGTTCATACTAGTGCATACAATTCTTTATCGTAAGTGGAATAGTTCAGACTAGGCCCATTCAGTTTCTCACTAAAATAAGCAATAGGTTTCCCCACTTGCAACAAGACACCTCCCAATCCAATACCACTAGCATCACATTCCAATTCAAAAGTATTACTAAAATCTGGTAATTGGAGAAGGGGTGTATGAGTTAACCTATTCTTTAAAGTTGCAAATGCAGCCTCTTGCGCCTTGCCCCATGTTAATGGAGCACCCTTCTTTGTAAGCTCATGCAGTGGGCCCGCTATGGTGCTGAAGTCTTTCAGAAAACGACGATAGAATCCAGCAAGACCGAGAAAGCTTCGTACTTGTGTGACTGTGGTAGGAGTCGGCCAGCTATGTATCGCCTCCACCTTGGCTTGATCGACTTCAATTCCTTGTGATGTCACAAAATAGCCAAGAAAAGAGACTCTATCCATGCAAAAGGTGCACTTGTCAATGTTACCAAATAAGCGTGCATCACGTAAAGCATTGAAAACAGCACGGAGATGATCAAGATGCTCTTCTAGAGATGTGCTATAGATCAAGATGTCATTAAAATATACTACCACAAATCTTCAAATAAAAGCACGTAAAACCTCATTCATTAATCTCATAGAAGTGCTAGGTGCATTTGTGAGACCAAAAGGCATGACTTACAACTCATACGAACCGAACTTGGTTTTAAATGTTGTTTTCCATTCATCACCTAGCTTCATGCGAATTTGATGGTATCCACTACGCAAGTCAATTTTAGAGAAAATCATCGAGCCACTAAGTTCATCAAGCATATCATCTAACCTAGGAATAGGATGACGATATCTAATGGTAATGTTATTAATTGCTCGACAGTCTACACACATGCGCCATGATCCATCTTTCTTTGGAACCAAAAGAACAAGAACAAAGCAAGGACTAAGGGACTCACGCACATAACCTTTGTCGAGTAATTTCTGTACTTGTCGTTGAATCTCCTTAATCTCTTCCGAGTTGGTCCTGTATGTTGCTCAGTTTGGCAAAGAAGCCCCAGGGATGAGGTCAATCTGAGGTTCAATCCCTCTCAATGGTGGCAGCCCGACTGGTACATCTTGTGAAAACACATCAGTGTATTCCTGCAAAAGCTTAGTGACAGCAGGGGCAAAGCACATGGTTCGTCGTGAAGTGAGAACAAAGCTTCTTTGCAAGCAAACACATAGCAGATTGCAACATTATTTTTTAATTCAAGCAAATCAGATTTGGAAGCAAGAAAACAAGCACTCTTCAATTTTATTTCATTCTTCTTCACATGAGCATATTTGGAATTGTCAGTCCTAGGGTGTACCGATTCCTTCGCAACATTTGAATTTTCATTTTGGGTAGATTTCTTATTTTTCTCTTTGCAAGCTCTAGCAATTTCATCCTTCAAAATAGCATCAGGAAACATAGGGTGCAAAACAAGCTTCTTCTCATTATGCATGAAAGAGTATTGATTCGATTTTCCATGATGTAATGTATCTTTATCAAATTGCCAAGGTCGACCAAATAGCATAGAGCAAGGTTGCATAGGTACCACATCACAATCAATGTAATCATGGTAGGAACCAATTGCAAATTTGACACGAACCAAACGTGTTACCTTAAGATTACCAATGTCGTTGAACCATTGGATGTAGTAGGGATGTGGACGTGGAAGTGTTGTCATCCCAAGCTTCTATACCATGGCAACACTTGCTAAATTGTTGCAGCTTCCTCCATCAATAATAATGCAACATGATCGTTCCAAAACTACACACTTAGTTTGGAATAGATGGTGTTGCTGGTTCTATTTAGCTTTGATCATTTGGGCACTCAAGACACGCCTCAAAACAAGACTCTCATAGTGGTCAGCATGATCAGCTCCAATGTGCTCTTCATCATCATTCTTCTTTCCTGCATCTTGTGCAGCAAGCATGGCATATGTTTCATCAGCTAAATCACTAGCGGATAAGTACTCACCATTCTCTCGTACAATCAGCACGTGCTTGCTTGGGCAGTCCCTTCGTAGGTGCCCAAAACCCTTGCACTGGAGGCATTGAATGTCTTTTGTTCCCTCGGTAGAAGCGATGGAAGAAAAAGTGTTGGCTGCAACTTGGGTGGATCCTTTTGTTGTCTCGATAGCATGCAAAGGTGCTGATTTTGAGGTAGTCCTGGGCAACCGATTGGAAGCATCATCTGGAGAATCATGCTTAAGACCAGCAGCACTTGAGCGGGACTGCCATGAGGTAGTTCGACCTGCAGAAATGTTAGTTCTTGTGCGTCGTCCCTACACTTCTCTTTCAGCCTTACAAGCAAGATGGAATAATCAAGTGACGTTAGTGTATTCCTTATAAGCCAATATGTCCTGAATTTCTCTTGTTAAACCACCCATAAACCCAGCCATTGCAGCCTCTTCATTTTCAACTAGGCCACATCGCATCATGCTTATTTGGAGTTCTTGATAGTATTCCTCAATAGATTTGTTGCATTGCCTATGTTGTTGTAATTTATGCAGCAGGTCACGAGCATGATAGGAAGTAACAAAATGACGATGCATGATTCATTTCAAGGCATTCCATGTTTGTTGTACGGTAGCTGAATTTTTAGTTTGATACTCATGCCACCAAACAGAAGCAAAGTCAGTGAATTCACTAGTGGCAGCTCTAACTATTTTATCATCAGGGAAATCATGGCATGCAAATTTTTGATCTACTGATAATTCCCAAGACAGATATGCTTCCGGATCATATTTACCATCAAAGGGTGGTATGGAGAATTTAATGCTGCGTAGGGAATCGTAATTGTCACGTACCTCATGTCGTAGGGCTCGACCACCCATATGATGGTCGCGACGTGGCTGCCGTCGATACCTGAAAGGACCATCATCAATCTCGGTATATGCTGAATACTCTGCCTCGTCATATCTTGCAGCGCTGCCAACGGAGTCGTGGCTGTCATCAACATGTCTTTGCCTCTATTCGCGTCCAACCTATTCCATCCTCTCCAATCGTTCAATCATTGCTGCAAGAGAAGTGTTAATAGCACCAACAGTGCTTTCTAATGTGGTCAGCTTGGTGTTGGTGCAAATCTGCGTCGACTCTAATTGACCAATGTGTTCATTGGTGACTTGAATATCCTCGTTGAGAGCATCCGTGTGGAGCTTTACTTGGCGTTCAAAATGCTAAATGATGCCCCTCATACGTGGTGGATGTGGAGATATCTCATTCGCATCAGCTGACATGGTTAGTAAAGAAACGAAATACAACAGCAAGCAGATTAATCCTAGCAGTTGCCAAGTGGTGGTAGGACACAATCACTTCCTCACTAGCAAGAAATCAAGCTCTTAAAAGTTCTTACCACGCGATGCAGGAGGCGACGACAAAAAGCAAGAACAACAACAACAACCGGTGGCTGCCAGCACAATTTTGTGGTGTTGTAGATGATTTTGTGGAGCTATAGGTGGCTGCTAGAAATAAGTTGCACAAAAGAACAACTAGTACCACATTAGTCACAACAAGGTGAATGGGCTACTGTTGTGATTGTATCAACGGTAGCGATGTCCTCATCAACAGGGCCCGCATCCCTTGTTTGGGTAGCTCTAGTGCTGCCATGTGTCCTGCAGGGCCGGACCTACCTTCCTTCACATGGATGTCCGGTACCGCCACGTGTCCAACATCCCCGGACCTAAGCCCCTTTAGAGGGAAGCTCCGGTGCCGCCACATGTCAATTGGCTCCAGACCTGCCTCCCCCAGAGGGAAGCTCCGGAGCTGCCAGCTTTAGACCTCCGAATCTAAGTCTGCAACGGGAAGACTATAGGATCTCCAACGGCTCGGACATTCAAAAGGCTATTAAAAAGCTGTTACAAGACCTGATTAACATGTCATTAATTAAGTATTAATGACACATTATCAGAGTACCGTCAATACAGGTAACACCACCATTAAGGTGCGTTATCATATTGTTAATCACTCATAATGCTAGTAGATCATGTATAGGGTGGTTAATATAGCCGGGGCCACCTGTCGGGTCAGGCAAGCTCTATAACGGTCAGTCCTTGGCATATAAAAGGGTTGCGCTGCACGATAGAAGGCAACTAAGCTCATACGCATACAAGCAACCACATACAGTTGCCACACACTCATGTAATCGACAACCACCCCGTGGAGTAGGTTATTACACTCAGGATGCTCGAACCACGTAAAAACTCATGTGTCATCATCTTATTCGTGATCTTACGTGCCCCATCCGAATACGAACCTCCGCAGACTATGCTTTAGTAGTACCGGGGGAAGTGTCGTTGCTACACTTCGACAGACTCATTCCTCATTTGTCAATTGCACTATCCGAGTGGCACACTGAATCACTCTATTTTGCTTCCTTAGCCAATCCATTCCAAGTATGATGTCCAAGCCTTGGGAATTCAGGACTATAAGGTTGGCGAGGAAATCTACCCCCTTATGGAAATACTTACCTTTGGACATACTATATCCGTCCTCATCTCTCCTCCAGGAGATTTAACCAACAGAGTATACTTCAGGTATGATATAGGCATACTATGCTTTGCAACATACTTTGATGAGATGAATGAATGTGATGCTCCAAAATCAAATAATATAGTAGCGGGGTTGGAGTTTGCAAGAAATATACCGATCAAAACATCTTCAGGATGTTGAGCCTCTTCTGCAGATACATGATTCACCTTGCCACGAGCGAAATTCTGTGGTCCTTTGTTGCCTTGAGTTGCTCTTCCATTGGGCCGAGAATTATGCCTTGGAACATTATTCATCTATTCTTGTCCTGATCTTGGGCATTGATTTGCAAAATGTCCCACTTGACCACAGTTAAAGCAAGTCTTTGCACCAGTTGCACCAACAAAGTTATGGCGAGGCTGATTTTGGGCATAGGCAGGCATATTTGGGCGAGACGTAGGCTGCATAGGTAAGCGAGGTGCTTGCATAGGTGGGCGATGCTGCATGAGCTGTTGCGGTCGCGGGGGATAAGCAGGGCAATATGCATTAGCAGACAGGTTATAATATGGTGCAGCAAGCAGTGCACAGCGAGGGTAGACATTGCTTCCTTGCGACTGTACATGATATGACATTTTCTTCTTGTGGTCTAGTTCTATCTCACGAATCTTGTTCTCAACCACAATGGCCTTGTCAACCAACTTCTGAAAATTTGCATAGTCAGCATTGAGCAACTAAACTTGAATTCATTGTTGAGACCCCTCATGAACAGATACTGCTTCCTGCTATCAGTGTTGATGTCTTCTGAAGCATATCTAGACAGTGAATTTATTGAGGTATTCACTCACGCTCATGATATGCACACGCCTAGGCAGCACGTGTAGCAAGTTGTTGTGACCCGATCTTCTCGTAGGATCTGCAAACTTTGTCACTGCGTGACCTGGTGAAGAGGCAGTGCACCGCGAGGCAGTCCACGTGACGAACTACCGAGACAATCACCCTTCCAAGTATCGACGAACCAGCCCACGCAATCACGCCCTAAGACGTGAAGGCACGAACTGGGTGAACCGCAGTTCGGCTTTCTACAACTCCGTCAGGAATCAAAAGAACAAGTATTGTAAGCCTCTCAAGACTCATGCATAAACAAAACTCCTCGAGTTTGTGTATTCTGAATTCAATAAAATAAGCTCCCCTCCTTTGCATTGTCTAGTACAAGATATATATAGAGATAGGGACGTTCAGCTTTGAGTAAATGGTCGCATGCGCATGCTCTAGTGGATTTCGTGGCTGGTTCGCGCATCTTTTCAGCTTCTGGCAGCAGTTACTAAAATGATCATAACTCCTTATTAAAACATCCAAATAATGAACCGTTTGATGGGCTGGAAAGTAGACTTGAAAACACTTCCATCTACTTATAGAATACCGTGTAACTCCTTGTATTCTGTCTGCAGTGATGCTTGGAATTCGTACCATATGTCAGTCATCTAGCTTCTGGTTGCATTCACATGCTAAGATGATGAACCACCATTTTATTCATGCACACCATAGGCTTCTTGGTTCAGATGTCTAGAGGCTTGAATCCATCTTGATTCCATGCTGGTTCATACACTCCATCATTCCTAAGGACATTGAAACAAGAACTCAAAAGTATAGGCTCATTCAACATAGACTGATTATTAAACATAAGGTTAGCGTTCACCTGAGAATGAATTTCCTTCTGCAAATGTTTAGCTCTACTCATTGTAATTGGACCAGCTATATCAAGTGGATTTTCATTTGAATACGAGTGAATGCTAGGCATGTCCTCATTAGCCTCCCCCTCTTGAGAAGGAGTCGTCCTCGACTCAGGCTCACCAACAAATGGAAGCAAGTCTTTGACATTGAATGTTGTACTCACATTGGAATATTCAGGTGGCAGCTCGATTTTGTAAGCATTATCATTTATCTTTTGGAGAACCATGAACGGGCCATCACCCCGAGGAGATAACTTACTCTTACACTGTTGGGGAAAGTGATCCTTTCGTAGATGCAACCATACAAGATCTCCTTGCTGTAATGTAACCTTCGTCTTACCTTTGTTTGCTTGCTTTGCATATTGTGCTGATTTCATCTCAATATTCTTTCTTATCTCCGCATGTAACCGCTTGATAAAGTCTGATCTTTTTGTGGCATCCAAGTTAACTTGTTCCTGTAATGGTAAAGGCAAAAGATCCATGGGAGTATGCGGTTTAAACCCATAAACTATTTCAAATGGACAAGAGTTTGTTGTTGAATGGACTACCCTGTTGTAAGCAAATTCAACATGTGGAAGGCAGTTTGGTACAGTTGACAACTTCAGTTTGGCCATCCGTTTGTGGATGACAAGTGGTTGAAAATAACAACTTTGTGCCAAGCTTAGCCCACAATGTCTTCCAAAAGTAGCTGAGAAATTTAGTATCCCGGTCTGAAACAATAGTCTTTGGAACTCCATGTAAATGAACAATCTCCCTGAAAAACAAATCAGCAATGTGTGAAGCATCATCGCTCTTATGACAGGAGATAAAATGTGCCATTTTAGAAAAGCGATCCACAATAACAAAAATAGAATCCCTCCTCTGAGACCGAGGTAACCCCAGAACAAAGTCCATAGATATATATTCCCAAGGTACATGTGGAATAGGTAATGGAGTACATAAACCATGGGGATTGAGGTGGGACTTAGCTTCCAAGCAAACGATGCAGCACCCAACGTGCCGCTGGACATCACGTCGCATATGTGGCCAAAAGAAATGATCAGAGAGCATGTCCAATGTCTTTTTGACACCAAAATTACCAGCTAGTCCACTGGCATGTGCTTCCTGCAAAAGAACTTGACGAATCGAGCAAGCTCGAATGCATATTTTGTTAGTCCGAAACAAGAAGCCATCATGCATATAATATTTTGTTCCTTAAAATCAGCATCAGCAGCATAAAATGTTTTAATGGATTCCAAACCAAGCACTTTTGTATCTAGTTGTGTAATCAATGCACATCTTCTAGACAAGGCATCGGCAACAATGTTATCTTTACCACACTTATGTTTGACAACATAGGGAAATGTTTCAATGAACTCAATCCATTTAGCATGTCGACGGTTCAGCTTGCCTTGACTTTTAAGATATTTCAAAGCTTCATGATCAGAATGAATTACAACTTCTTTAGGTAACAAGTAATGTTCCCAAACTTCCAAAACACGAACTAACGCATAAAGCTCCTTGTCATAATTCAGATGTGGACCATTTAGCTTTTCAAAAAAGTAGGCAACAGGTTTACCTTCTTGCAGCAGTACACCTCCTATGCCAATACCACTTGAATCACATTCGATCTCAAATGTCTTACCAAAATCAGGAAGTTCCAGCAGCGGTGCTTCACAAAGCTTTGTTTTCAGCATTTGAAATGCTTGGTCTTCGTCATGTCCCCATTTGAATAGAACATCCTTCTTTGTGAGATTGTTAAGTGGTGCAGCGAGAGTGCTGAAATCTTTGACAAAACGCCTATAGAAACTTGCAAGACCATGAAAGCTTCAAACTTGGCTCACATTTACTGGTGTAGGCCAATCCTTTATTGCTTTAACCTTTTCTTCATCAACCTGAATGCCATTTATAGTAACAACAAAGCCAAGGAAAACAACATGGTTTGTGCAAAAGGTGCACTTAGCAATGTTGCCATACAATTTCTCTTCCCTCAAAACAGCAAGTACTTGACGGATATGATCAAGATGTTCATCAAATGATTTGCTATAGATCAGAATATCATCAAAATAAACAACTACAAACTTTCCAATGAAAGCTCGTAAAACATGATTCATTAAGCGCATAAAAGTTTGAAGAAGCATTTGTCAAGCCAAATGGCATCACAAGCCATTCATAGAGACCAAATTTAGTTTTAAATGCTGTTTTCCATTCATCACCAAGTTTCATGCGGATTTGATGATAACCATCACGCAAATCTATCTTGGTGAAAATGATAGAACCACTCAATTCATCTAACATGTCATCAAGTCGTGGAATGGGATGGCGATATCGAACAGTTATAGCATTGATAGTACGACAATCAACACACATGTGCCAAGAGCCATCTTTCTTTGGGACTAAAAGAACGGGAACTGCACATGGTGATAAGGATTCACGAACATACCCTTTTTCCAAAAGCTCTTTTATCTGTTACTGAATTTCCTTTGTTTCTTCAGGATTGGTGCGGTAGGTTGGACGATTTGGAAGCAAAGCACCTGGTACCAAATCAATTTTATGCTCAATTCCACGGAGTGGAGGAAGTCTGGCTGGTATCTCATCGGGAAAAACATCTTCGAAGTCCTGTAAGAGATCAAGAACAACACTAGGATCGTGAGTTGAAAGTAGGATCTCCTTGTGCAAGAGCACAAAGAATGGGGTTGTGGTGTCTCTCACTTCTCTCAAATAACTCTTGCTCACAAAGAGACATTCAGTGTGGCGTGGCCGTTTAGGATTAGCATAAGGCTTTATGTGGCTTGATGGGTTAGAACTCTCTCCCTTAGTTGGGTTGAGCGTCTCGCTCAATTTTCTTTTGTCTGATTCCTCTCTTTTCTTGCGAGCCATATCTGAAGTATGTATCTCCTCTGGAGATAATGGAACAAGAACCAACTTCTTGTCATTGTGAATGAAAGTGTATTTGTTAGACCGTCCAAAATGCACCGAGTCCACATCAAATTGCCAGGGGCGACCAAGCAACAAATGGCATGCTTGCATGGGGACAATATCACAATCCACCTCTCCATGATAACCACCAATGGAAAATGACAAACGAATCATGGCTCAAACCTTAACTGTCCCGGAATTATTCGGCCATTGCATATGGTACGGATGTGGATGGCGACGTGGCTGCAAACCAAGCTTCTCAACTAGCAAAGCACTAACAATATTACTGCAGCTCCCACCATCTATGATGAAACGGCACACTTGGCCTTGCACTTTGCATCGGGACTAAAATAAATTATGATGTTGTCCTTGTTCAGCAGCAACAAACTGAGTGGAAAGAACTCTCCTAACCACCAAAGAAGGAGATAGTGTATACATTGTAGAAGGCTCGAAAGCAAGGAAATCAGCAAGCAACTCATCAAAATCAGCACTAGTAATGTCATCAAAAGATGGAGAAATAACATCTTGTAACATGTCATTGGGAGCAAAAGTTGGAATAGGTTGAATCGCTAAACATTCAGACCTTGCTCAAATGTACCATCTTCTGCTGAATACTCACAAGTGTCAAGATTAAAATATGCAAATACATTGGTAAACTCGTCCTCCTCTTCACTTTGTGAATCATAAGAACCATCAGCAAGGGAAATAATAGTACGACGATTGAGACATTCAGCTTGTTTATGCCCATGACCACCACACTTAAAACACTCAATCTTGCTTGTCTTGCGTTGGGTGGCTGCAGTAGAAAAAGTGGGCTGATTTGAACTCAAAGCTTTACCTTTCGCATCCAATTGTTTGGAAGAAGGTGGAATGGATCTATTTGTTCAACGAGATGAAGATTTGGGTGTTGCAGCTCCTTGCTGTTGGAATTGAGGAGTGACATCCCCTTGCTGTTGGGAATGACGCCATGAAGCATTGTATTTGCAAGACGTAGCAACTTGCCATTCAGCCCTCTTTGAAAAATGAACCAACTCAGTGAGACAAGTGTAATTTGTCATATCCACTTTATCAGCAATGGATTTATTGAGGCCAACCATAAACCGGGCCATTGTGGATTCCTCATCTTCAGTTATCCCTGTACGAAGTAAATACATTTCCAATTCTTGAAAATATTCATCAACAGTACGAGTACCTTGCACAAGACGTTTCAGCTTCAAATGTAGGTCACGAGAATAATATGCAGGAACAAACGACGTTGCATTTCCCTCTTCATGTCTTCTCAAGTTATACGAATGCCCAACTCTTTGATATTCAGTATGGACCTGATTTCACCAAGTTATGGCATAGCCTTTAAACTCAATGGCTGCAAGCTTTGTCTTCTTTTCAGCAGGGTATTCATACAAATCAAATAGTTGCTACATGATAGGATCTTGGTTCCCGATCTTTCGATGAGAATAGGAGGGTTCAATTTGTGGAGGAGAAGATGTTGGCAATCCGACTACACCTTCCCCAAGACGATGCGCCTTAGCGATCGGTACACCGACTTCAAAGTTGTATTGATCTTGCTGGCGCACAATCAACCTGACCACGAGGGCCTTTGTTCCTGCAGGCAATCGAAGAACATGCAAAAACAAGAAGAACAAGCACTTATCTGTTGAATCAATCTAAAGTGGGGTTCTGGATACAAGTAGACGGGCGATCTAGTCGACACGCGCGTGTACAAGGAAGCAGCAGAAGCTAACTTACGAATAAACAAAAACCCACCAGCTAATGAGGGCGGCTGCTACTATTTATTACCTCCCTAGGGTCGTGAGAAACCCTAATCACGAGTCCCTAATGGACTCCAAATGATACATGGGCCATGGGCCCAATTTTGGTGATGCAGCACCCTGGACAGAAAAAGGTCTTGGTATTAAAATAACTATTGCGGCCGACTCCGAATAGATATGGACATGAGGCCAGATCCGTTTGAAAGTAGACTTGATAATCTTTCCAGGAAGTACTTGAACGCCCAGATCGGAGTCCGTATGAAATCGTGGTGGCCGTCACAAGTTGGTGCTGTTCTGCTGTCCAAATTTATTCAATGTTTTTCCGTCTTTACATTTCAGCAATACATCTTTGAAATCAGCATCATGTTCATATTGATCTTTAATCGTTTCTAATCCAAAAATTTTAAAGTCAAGTTGAGATGGAAGAGTATAACGTCTAGATAAAGCATCGGCAATAACATTATCCTTTCCCTTTTTGTGTTTAATGACATAAGGAAAAGATTCAATAAATTCCATCCACTTAACATGCCTACGGTTTAGTTTCCCTTGACTCCTAATATGCTTTAGTGATTCATGATCAGAATGGATAACAAATTCTTTGGGCCACAAATAATGCTGCCATGTTTCTAAAGTTCGTACAAGAGCATATAATTCCTTATCATGGGTAGAATAATTTAGAACAGGCCCACTCATTTTCTCACTAAAATATGCAACAGGTTTTCCTTCTTGTAACAAAACACCACCCAATCCAATCCCACTAGCATCACATTCAAGCTCAAAAGTCTTAGAAAAATTAGGAAGTTGGAGAAGAGGTGCATGCGTCAACTTATCTTTCAGTATGGTAAAGGCGTTATCTTGTGTGGTGCCCCAAGAAAAAGGCACCCCCTTCTTCGTAAGGTCATTTAATGGAGCAGCAATGGTGCTGAAATCCTTCACAAAGCGACGACAGATCCCAGCCAGCCCTAGAAAGCTCCGCACCTGTGTGATGGTCTTTGGTACAGGCCACCCCTGAATAGCCTCTACCTTGGCTTGATCAACTTCAATTCCCTGTGGAGTAACAACATAGCCAAGGAAAGAGACTCGATCCGTGCAAAAGGTGCACTTCTCAAGATTACCAAATAATTGTGCCTCACGCAAATCATTAAAAACAGCATGTAAGTGATCAAGATGTTCATCCATGGATTTGCTATAAATCAATATATCATCAAAATACACAACAACAAATTTTCCAATGAATGCACGCAAAACCTCGTTCATTAATCTCATGAAGGTGCTAGGTGCATTAGTTAACCCAAAAGGCATGACTAACCACTCATATAAACCGAACTTAGTTTTGAAAGCAGTTTTCCATTCATCTCCTAGTTTCATGCGAATTTGGTGATAACCACTACGCAAATCAACTTTTGAGAACACAACAGCACCACTCAATTCATCAAGCATATCATCTAAGCGTGGAATAGGATGACGATATCGAATGGTTATATTGTTGATTGCTCTACAATCCACACACATATGCCATGATCCATCCTTTTTAGGTACTAGAATAACTGGAACATCACAAGGACTAAGAGACTCACGTACATAACCTTTGTAAAGTAGTTCTTGTACTTGGTACTGAATCTCCTTTGTTTCTTCTGGATTTGTCCTATATGGTGCACGGTTGGGCAATGAAGCACCGGGAATGAGGTCAATCTGGTGCTCAATCCCTCGAAGTGGTGGTAGTCCTGGTGGTATTTCACTTGGAAACACATTAGAATATTCCTGCAAAATGTTAGCAACAGTAGGAGGCAAAGAATGTTGCACATCGTAAAGGGAAATCAAAGCATCTTTGCATACCAAGGCATAGGCAACATAGGTGGAAGCAATCAGTTCATTAATATCAGATTTCATAGCAAACAAGCATTTTCCCTTCAGAGGTATCTCATTTTTCTTATCAAACACAGATTTGGCATTGTTATTGTTCTCAATGTTAGCATGGTCCTGATATTTAGTTTTCCTAGCTCTAGCAACATCATCTTGCACAATAGCTTCAGGAGACATAGGATGCAACACAATTTTTTTATCGTGGTAAAGAAAAGAATACTGATTTGATCTACCATGATGCATAGAATCTCTATCAAATTGCCAAGGTATTCCTAGCAGAATATTACAAGCTTGCATAGGCACAACATCACATTCAACGACATCCTTATATGATCCAATAGTAAAATTTATTCGCACAAGTCTAGTTACCTTTGCCTTACCGCTGTTGTTTAACCATTGAATGTAATAGGGATGTGGGTGCGGTTTGGTGCTTAGTGCCAGCTTGGTCACCATGTCACTGCTGGCCAAGTTGTTGCAGCTACCTCCATCAATGATCATGCGGCAAGATCGCTCTTTGATGACACACTTTGTTTGGAATAATGTGTGCCTTTGATTTTGTTCCGCTTTCTCCATTTGTGCACTAAGCACACGCTGCACAATGAGACTATCATAGCGCGCTGCATCTTCTGCACCAATATGCTCTTCTTGATGTTCATCGCTACCTGCATAGTAAGCTGCAAGCAAAACACATGTATCGTCATCAAAATCGCTAGCAGATGAGTACTCACCGTCATCTTTAACAATTAGAACACGTTTGCTTGGGCAGTCACGCTGCACATGGCCAAAACCCTTGCACTTGTGACATTGAACGTCTCTAGATTGTCCGGTAGATGCTACGGAAGAAGCACTCTCGGTGGGCTTTTGGGTGGTCTTTACTGCTGAGCTAGTGGAAGAAGCACGTGGCTTGTTGCTGGAAGAAGAAGGTGCTGCCCGACTTTGTGAAGAAGATGGCGGAGAAGCACGCCCGGTCGAAGGAGTAGTCATGCGTGGTTGCCATGAGCTAGTCTTTCCTGCATAAATATTAGTTCTAGAGCTAGCTCGTCGTCCCTGCACTTCCCTTTCAGCTTTACAAGCAAGATGAAACAAACGGGTAACATTATTGTAATCTTTATAAGCAAGTATGTCCTGAATTTCACGGTTTAAACCACCCAAAAATCTAGCCATAGCTGGTTCCTCATCCTCGTCTAAATTACAACGCAACATACCCATTTGTAATTCCTGAAAATACTCTTCTACACTTTTAGCTCCCTGTCTCAATTGTTGTAACTTATTTAACAGATCACGTGCATAGTAAGAAGGAACAAATCTAGCCCGCATGAGCCGTTTCAAAGCATCCCAAGTTTGTGGTATGTTATTAGGATTTTTCTTGCCATGTTCTATCCACCAAACAGAAGCAAATTTAGTAAACTCACTAGTGGCTGCTCTAACTCTTGCGTTTTCAGGAAACTCATGACATGCAAATTTTTGATCAACAAAAATCTCCCAAGTAATATATGCATCAGGGTCATATTTACCATCAAAATGAGGTATCTTAAATTTGATCTTGTTAAAAGTATCTTCATGATTGCGACCTCACGCCGATGATGTCCACCTATGCCTTGACGGTTGCGTTGTAGCCGGCGCCGTGGCCTAGCTTCCTCATCTTCCCCAATCTCCGTATCTGCAGAATAGTCATCTTCATTGTCACGTACAATACTAGGAGCATTGCTCACCTGTCCATCTGCGGTGCGTCCACGATCCCTCTCCTCAAGGCGCTGCAGGATGGCTCCAATAGAGGTGTTCAATGTTTGAATGGAAGTCTCCAACGTGCTGATTTTGGTGTTGGTGTCGATCTGCATATTTTCCAATTGACCAAGGCGGTCACTGGTGACTCGAAAATCCTCATCAAGCGCTTCTGTGTGTAGCTGCACTTGGCGTTCGAAGTGTTGTATAATTCCCCGTGTGCGAGGTGAATGCACGTCTTCATTTGTATTTGCTCCTCCTGCCATAGTTAGTAGAAAAAAAATCCAATATGAAAGGGTAACGTTATCCCTAGCTACAAAGGTGCTGGTGGAGATAACTCGCTCACTCTCAACCTGTTCAATCAAGCTCTTACCTGTTCTTACAAAGCTCAGCAAGAAGGTGATGGCAACCAGCAAGTAATGAACAACTTCAAGAGCAGGTGTCAATCTATGGCTTTAGGTGGCTGAACTAGCACAAGGAGCAAACTTTCACCACGTTAATCACAACAAGCTGAATAAATATTCTACGACAGTACTGTGCTGATCTTAGTCTAGACCGTACTAGAGACGCGAGCCGAGACACCAATGTCGTCACCAAAAACACCCCAAACAACAATCTGATTTTTTTTCGTTTTTCTTTTTGTTGGGGTGGTCACCCAAACTCTCTCTAGATGGAATCAGGAGACCCTAGAGCAAAATTTGCACATGCGGCTTTTGATCTTGCACTTGCCTTTTTTTTTCTTCTCTAATTGCTTGTGGCTTTTGTGCGGCTTTTGATTTTGCACTTGCCTTTTTTTTTTCTTCTCTAATTGCTTGTGGCTTTTGTGCGGCTTTTGATTTTGCACTTGCCTTTTTCTTGTTGTGAAACTCAAATTACTAATCTGACTCAAACTCGAAGTACCAATCTGATTCAAACTCGAACTAGTAATCAGACTCAAACTCAAACTCAAACTAGCAATACGACTCAAACTCAAAGTAGCAATCTGATTTGAACTCGTAATCTGACTCAAACTCGAACTAGCAATACGACTCAAACTCAAAGTAGAAATATGATTTGAACTTGTAATCCGACTCAAACTCGAACTAGTAATCCGACTCAAACTCGAAGTAGCAATCTGATTCAAACTCAAACTAGTAATCCGACTCAAACTCGAACTACGAATCTGACTGGAACTAGGTGACCGAATGTGACACGAACTCGAAACTCTAGTGGTGCAAAACTAAAGACCAGCAACTTGACTCATCGAAGCAACCATGAACTCAACAAGTCTTGACTATGTGGAGAAAGTAAAAGGCACAATGGTCTAGGAATAATGAAAAAAAAACAGATCTGGTATTTTTTTTGGCTTTTTCTGGACTATAGGATGATAACAGCGGAAAGAAAAGTAATGGTAACACTCTCACCGATTAACCTTGCTCTGATACCACTTGATAGGATCTTGGTTCCCGATCTTTCGATGAGAATAGGAGGGTTCAATTTGCGGAGGAGAAGACGTTGGCGATCCGACTACACCGTCCTCAAGACGATGCGCCTTAGCGATCGGTACACCGACTCCGAAGTTGTATTGATCTTGCTAGCGCACAATCAACCTGACCACGAGGGCCTTTGTTCCTGCAAGCAATCGAAGAACACGCGAGAACAAGAAGAACAAGCACTTATCTGTTGAATCAATCTAAAGTGGGGTTCTGGATACAAGTAGACGGGCGATCTAGTCGACACGCGCGTGTACAAGGAAGCAGCAGAAGCTAACTTACGAATAAACAAAAACCCACCAGCTAATGAGGGCGGCTGCTACTATTTATTACCTCCCTAGGGTCGTGAGAAACCCTAATCACGAGTCCCTAATGGACTCCAAATGATACATGGGCCATGGGCCCAATTTTGGTGATGCAGCACCCTGGAAAGAAAAAGGTCTTGGTATTAAAATAACTATTGCGGCCGACTCCGAATAGATATGGACATGAGGCCAGATCCGTTTGAAAGTAGACTTCATAATCTTTCCAGGAAGTACTTGAACGCCCAGATCTGAGTCCGTATGAAATCGTGGTGGCCGTCACAAGTTGGTGCTGTTCTGCTGTCCAAATCCCGTCCGCGCGAATTCCCTTCCCATTGGCTCCTCTCCATTGTTCCTAAGCAAAACAAGAAAGCACGTAGTTCCACGGTCTAGATAAGATGGACATAAGGCCAAGAACGAGTTCACCTCATAGTTTAGTTGACGTGCACGAGCGCGAGTGATCGGACCAGAAACCGGTAGCTGAGTTGGTGTGGATGTATCGAGGGTGTTGATGTCCTCATCATCATGTATGAATTTGGACTGTAGGTTTTCTTATTGGCTATTAGTGGACAGTAGGTATATAAAAATCTATCCTACCAAAAGCAAGAATAATCCTACTGAGGAAACGGAGGCTCTGGTACCAGATGATATGCACACGCCTAGGCAGCACGTGTAGCAAGTTGTTGTGGCCCGATCTTCTCGTAGGATCTGCGAACTTGATAAATTGTCGCTGCGTGACCTGGTGAAGAGGCAGCACACCGCGAGGCTGTCCACGCGACGAACTACCGAGACAATCACCCTTCCACGTATCGACAAAACAGCCCACACAATCACGCCCTATAGGCGTGAAGGCACAAACTGGGTGAACCGCAGTTCAGCGTTCTACAACTCCCTCAGGAATCGAAAGAACAAGTATTGTAAGCCTCTCAAGACTCACGCATAAACAAAACTCCTCGAGTTTATGTATTCTGAATTCAATAAAATAAGCTCCCCTCCTTTGCATTGTCTAGTATAAGATATATATAGAGATAGAGACGTTCAGCTTTGAGTAAATTGGTGCATGCGCATGCTCTAGTGGATTTCGTGGCTGGTTCGCGCGTCTTTTCAACTTCTTTCAACAGTTACCAAATTAACATAACTCCTTATTAAAACATCCAAATAATGAACCATTTGATGTGCTGGAAAGTAGACTTGAAAACGCTTCCATCCACTTATAGAACACCGTGTAACTCCTTGTATTCTGTCCGCAGTGATGCTTGGAATTCGTACCATATGCTAGTCATCTAGCTTCTGGTTGCATTCACATGCTAAGATGATGAACCACCATTTTATTCATGCACACCATACGCTTCTTGGTTCAGATGTCCAGAGGCTTGAATCCGTCTTGATTCCATGCTGGTTCATACACTCCATCATTCCTAAGGACATTGAAACAAGAACTCAAAAGTATAGGCTCATTCAACATAGACTGAATATTAAACATAAGGTTAGCGTTCACCTGAGAATGAATTTCTTTCTACAATTGTTTAGCTTTACTCCTTGTAATTGGACCAGCTATATCAAGTGGATTTTCATTTGAAGATGAGTGAATGCTAGGCATGTCCTCATTAACTCATCCTTCCTTGCCTGAGATTTTCAAATTCTTGTCTTCTCAGTATCATGAATCCCTAAGATACATAGTGAGAACGAAACTTCTTCTTAAATTCAGTCCAAGTGATTCCCTCTGGGTTTTGATTAGCATGGGAATTGCATAGAGATTCCCACCAATCTGCAGCAGCTCCAACGAACTGGTGTGAGGCAAAAAGAACCTTTTCTCTGTCACTGCAGTAGATAATAGCAAGTTTCTTCTCAACGTGATAGGATCTTGGTTCCCGATCTTTCGATGAGAATAGGAGGGTTCGATTTGTGGAGGAGAAGACGTTGGCGATCCGACTACACCGTCCCCAAGACGATGTGCCTTAGCGATCGGTACACCGATTTCGAAGTTGTATTGATCTTGCTGGCGCACAATCAACCTGACCACGAGGGCCTTTGTTCCTGCAAGCAATCAAAAAACACACAAGAACAAGAAGAACAAGCACTTATCAGTTGAATCAATCTGAATTGGGGTTCTGGATACAAGTAGACAGGCGATTTAGTCGACATGCGCGTGTACAAGGAAGCAACAGAAGCTAACTTACGAATAAACAAAACCCACCAGCTAATGAGGGCGGCGGCTACTATTTATTACCTCCCTAGGGTCGTGAGAAACCCTAATCACAAGCCCCTAATAGACTCCAAACGATACATGGGCCATGGGCTCAATTTTGGTGATGCAGCACCATGGATAGAAAAGGTCTAGGTATTAAAATAACGATTGCGGTCGACTCCGAATAGATGTGGACATGAGGCCAGATCCGTTTGAAAGTAGACTTGATAATCTTTCCAGGATATACTTGAACGCCCAGATCGGAATCCGTATGAAGTAGTGGTGGCCGTCACAAGTTGGTGCTGTTCTGCTGTCCAAATCCCGTCCGCGCGAATTCCCTTCCCATTGGCTCCTCTCCATTGTTCCTAAGAAAAACAAGAAAGCACGTAGTTCCACGTTCTTGATAAGATGGACATAAGGCCAAGAACGAGTTCACCTCATAGTTTAGTTGACGTGCACGAGTGTGAGTGATAGGACCAGAAACCGATAGCTGAGTTGGTGTGGATGTATCGAGGGTGTTGATGTCCTCATCATCCTCCCATTCTTGCATTTGTGTCACCCACGACTCAAGCTCATCTTCTTCTCCCAAATATGGCTTCAAATATGCAATGTTAAATGTGGGACTAACCCCAAAATCCGCAGGCAACTCGAGTTTATATGCATTATCATTAATCCTTTCTAACACTTTGAATGGACCATCAGCTCGAGGTAACAATTTAGACTTTCTCAAATCAGGAAACCTATCCTTTCGCAAATGTAACCAAACTAAATCACCAGGTTCAAAAGTGATAGGTTTCTTTCCCCTACTACCAGCAAGTTTATACTTGGCATTCAAGCACTCTATATTCTTCTTAGTGGTTTCATGCAATTTTAAGATCAATTCAGCATGATGTTTAGCATCAAAATTCACTCGTTCCATTGGGAAGAGGTAATAAATCAATAGGAGCACGGGGTACAAATCCATAAACAATCTCAAAAGGGCATTTCTTAGTACTAGAATGTAGGGAACGATTATAAGCAAACTCAACATGAGGAAAACACTCTTCCCATATTTTTATATTCTTTTTCAAAACAGCCCTAAGCATAGTAGATAAACTTCTATTCACAACCTCAGTTTGACCATCAGTTTGGGGATGACAAGTAGTTGAAAATAAAAGCTTAGTCCCCAATTTTTCCCATAACGTTCTCCAAAAATGGCTAAGAAACTTAGCATCACGATCTGAAACTATTGTGTTTGGCACACCATGCAACCTAACAATATCTCGGAAAAACAAATCAGCAACATATGTGTAGGATCATCACTTTTATGACAAGGTATGAAGTGTGCTATTTTAGAAAATCTATCCACGACAACAAAGACTCTATCCCTCCCCTTCTTTGTTCTAGGCAGTCCTAAAACAAAGTCCATAGAAATATCCTCCCAAGGCATCCTAGGAACAGGAAGAGACATGTACAAACTATGTTGATTAAGTCGTGACTTAGCTTTTTGACATGTCGTGCAGCGAGCAACGAAGCGCTCCACGTCTTGCCTCATCCTTGCCCAAAATAAATGAACAGCAAGTATGTCCTCTGTCTTTTTCACTCCAAAGTGCCCCATCAGCCCACCTCCATGCGCTTCCTGTAACAACAACAAACAAACGAAGCTAGCTAGAATGCATAACTTGTTAGCTCCAAACACATAGCCATCGTTGAGGACAAATTTATTCAATGTTTTGCCATCTTTACATTTTAGCAATACATCTTTGAAATCAGCATCATGTTCATATTGATCTTTAATCATTTCTAATCCAAAAGTTTTAAAGTTGAGATAGAAGAGTATAATGTCTAGATAAAACATCAGCAATAACATTATCCTTTCCCTTTTTGTGTTTAATGACATAAGGAAAAGACTCAATAAATTCCATCCACTTAGCATGCCTACGGTTCAGTTTCCCTTGACTCCTAATATGCTTTAGTGATTCATGATCGGAATGGATAACAATTTCTTTGGGCCACAAATAATGCTGCCATGTTTCTAAAGTTCGTACAAGAGCATATAATTCCTTATCCTAGGTAGAATAATTCAGAACAGGCCCACTCATTTTCTCACTAAAATATGCAAGAGGTTTTCTTTCTTGTAACAAAACACCACCCAATCCAATCCCACTAGCATCACATTCAAGCTCAAAAGTCTTAGAAAAATTAGGAAGTTGGAGAAGAGGTGCATGCGTCAACTTATCTTTCAGTATGGTAAAGGCGTTATCTTGTGTGGTGCTCCAAGAAAAAGGCACCCCCTTCTTCGTAAGGTCATTCAATGGAGCAGCAATGGTGCTGAAATCCTTCACAAAGCGACGATTGAACCCAGCTGGCCCTAGAAAGCTCCGCACCTGTGTGATGGTCTTTGGTTCAGGCCACCACTAAATAGCCTCTACCTTGGCTTGATCAACTTCAATTCCATTTGGAGTAACAACATAGCCAAGGAAAGAGACTCGATCCATGCAAAATGTGCACTTCTCAAGATTACCAAATAATCGTGTCTCACGTAAAGCATTAAAAACAGCATATAAGTGATCAAGATGTTCATCCATGGATTTGCTATAAATCAATATATCATCAAAATACACAACAACAAATTTTGCAATGAATCCACGCAAAACCTTGTTCATTAATCTCATGAAGGTATGACTAACCCCTCATATAAACCGAACTTAGTTTTGAAAGCAGTTTTCCACTCATCTCCTAGTTTCATGCGAATTTGGTGATAACCACTACGCATATCAACCTTTGAGAACACAACAGCACCACTCAATTCATCAAGCATATCATCTAAGCCTGGAATAGGATGACGATATCGAATGGTGATATTGTTGATTGCTCTACAATCCACACACATATGCCATGATCCCTCCTTTTTAGGTACTAGAATAACTGGATCAGCACAAGGACTAAGAGACTCACGTACATAACCTTTGTCGAGTAGTTCTTGTACTTGGCGATGAATCTCCTTTGTTTTTTCAGATTTGTCCTGTATGGTGCACGGTTGGGCAATGAAGCATCGGGAATGAGGTCAATCTGGTGCTCAATCCCTCAAAGTGGTGGTAGTCCTGGTGGTATTTCACTTGGAAACACATTAGAATATTCCTGCAAAATGTTAGCAACAGCAGGAGGCAAAGAATGTTATATATCGTAAAGGGAAATCAAAGCATCTCTGCATACCAAAGCATAGGCAACAGAGGTGGAAGCAATCAGTTCATTAATATCAGATTTCGTAGCAAACAAGCATTTTACCTTCAGAGATATCTCATTTTTCTTATCAAACACATATTTGGCATTGTTATTGTTCTCAACGTTAGCATGGGCCTTAGATTTAGTTTTCCTAGCTCTAGCAACATCATCTTGCACAATAGCTTCAGGAGACATAGGATGCAACACAATTTTTTTATCGTGGTAAAGAAAAGAATACTGATTTGATCTACCATCATGCATAGAATCTCTATCAAATTGCCAAGGTCTTCCTAGCAGAATATTACAAGCTTGCATAGGCACAACATCACATTCAATGACATCCTTATATGATCCAATAGTAAAATTGATTCGCACAAGTCTAGTTACCTTTGCCTTACCGCTGTTGTTTAACCAATGAATGTATTAGGATGTGGGTGCGGTTTGGTGCTTAGTGCCAGCTTGGTCAGCATGTCACTGCTAGCCAAGTTGTTGCAGCTACCTCCATCAATGATCATGCGGCAAGATCGCTCTTTGACGACACACTTTGTTTGGAATAATGTGTGCCTTTGATTTTGTTCCGCTTTCTCCATTTGTGCACTAAGCACACGCGGCACAATGAGACTATCATAGCACGCTGCATCTTCTGAACCAATATACTCTTCTTGATGTTCATCGCTACCTGCATAGTCAGCTGCAAGCAAAACACATGTACCATCATCAAAATCGCTAGCAGATGAGTACTTACTGTCATCTTTAACAATTAGAACATGTTTGCTTGGGCAGTCACGCTGCACATGGCCAAAACCCTTGCAGTTGTGACATTGAACATCTCTAGATCGTCCGGTAGATGCTACGGAAGAAGCACTCTCAGTGGGCTTTTGGGTGGTCTTTACTGCTGAGCTAGTGGAAGAAGCACGTGGCTTGTTGCCGGAGGAAGAAGGTGCTGCCCGACTTGGTGAAGAAGATGGCGGGGAAGCACGCCCAGTCGAAGGAGTAGTCGTGCGTGGTTGCCATGAGCTAGTCTTTCCTGCAGAAATATTAGTTCTAGAGCTAGCTCGTCATCCCTGCACTTCCCTTTCAGCTTTACAAGCAGGATGAAACAAACGAGTAACATTATTGTAATCTTTATAAGCAAGTATGTCCTGAATTTCATGGTTTAAACCACCCAAAAATCTAGCCATAGCTGGTTCCTCATCCTCGTCTAAATTACAACGCAACATACCCATTTGTAATTCCTGAAAATATTCTTCTACACTTTTAGCCCCCTGTCTCAATTATTGTAACTTATTTAACAGATCACGTGCATAGTAAGAAGGAACAAATCTAGCCCACATGAGCCATTTCAAAGCATCCCAAGTTTGTGGTATGTTATTAGGATTTTTCTTGCCATGTTCTATCCACCAAACAGAAGCAAAATCAGTAAACTCACTAGTGGCTGCTCTAACTCTTGTGTTTTCAGGAAACTCATGACACACAAATTTTTTATCAACAGAAATTTCCCAAGTAATATATGCATCAGGGTCATATTTACCATCAAAATGAGGTATCTTAAATTTGATCTTGTTAAAAGTATCGTCATGATTGCATACCTCACGCCGACGATGTCCACCCATACCTTGACGGTTGCGTTGTAGCCGGCGCCGTGGCATAGCTTCCTCATCTTCTCCAATCTCCGTATCTGCAGAATAGTCATATTCATTGTCACGTACAATACTAGGAGCATTGCTCACCTGTCCATCTGTGGTGCGTCCACGATCCCTCTCCTCAAGGCGCTACAGGATGTCTCCAATAGAGGTGTTCAATGTTTGAATGGAAATATTTAACGTGCTGATTTTGGTGTTGGTGTCGATCTGCATATTTCCAATTGACCAAGGCGGTCACTGGTAACACGAAAATCCTCATCAAGCGCTTATGTGCGTAGCCGCACTTGGCGTTTTATGTGTTGTATAATTCCCCGTGTGCGATGTCAATGCACTTCTTCGTTTGTATTTGCTCCTCCTGCCATGGTTAGTAGAAAAAAAAGAACAATCCAATATGAAAGGGTAACATTATCCCTAGCTACAAAGGTGCTGGTGGAGATAACTCGCTCACTATCAACCTGTTCAATCAAGCTCTTACCTGTTCTTACCAAGCTCAGCAAGAAGGTGATGGCAACCAGCAAGTAATGAACAACTTCAAGAGCAGGTGTCAATCTATGGCTTTAGGTGGCTGAACTAGCACAAGGAGCAAACTTTCACCACGTTAATCACAACAAGCTGAACAAATGTTCTACTATAGTACTGTGTTGATCTTAGTCTAGACTGTACTAGAGACGCGGGCCGAGACATCAATGTCGTCACCAAAAACAGCCCAAACAACAATCTGATTTTTTTTCTTTTTTTTTCGTTTTTTCTTTTGTTGGGGTGGTCACCCAAACTCTCTCTAGATGGAATCAGGAGACCCTAGAACAAAATTTGCACATGTGGCTTTTGATCTTGCACTTGCCTTTTTTTTCTTCTCTAATTGCTTGTGGCTTTTGTGCGGCTTTTGATTTTGCACTTGCCTTTTTCTTGTTGTCAAACTCAAATTACTAATCTGACTCAAACTCGAAGTAGCAATCTGATTCGAACTCGAACTAGTAATCTGACTCAAACTCGAACTAGCAATCTGACTCAAACTCGAAGTAGCAATCTGATTTGAACTCGTAATCCGACTCAAACTCGAACTAGCAATCCGACTCAAACTCGAAGTAGCAGTCTGATTCAAACTCAAACTAGTAATCTGACTCAAATTCAAACTACAAATCTGACTCGAACTAGGTGACCGAATGTGACACGAACTCGAAACTCTAGTGGTGCAAAACTAAAGACCAGCAACTTGACTCGTCGTAGCAACCATGAACTCAACAAGTCTTGACTAAGTAGAGAAAGTAAAAGGCACAATGGTCTAGGAATAATGGAAAAAATAGATCTGGTATTTTTTTGGCTTTTTCTGGACTATAGGATGATAACAGCCGAAAGAAAAGTAATGGAAGCACTCTCATCGATTAACCTTGCTCTGATTATCACTTGATAGGATCTTGGTTCCCCATCTTTCGATGGGAATAGGAGGGTTCGATTTGTGGAGGAGAAGACGTTGGCGATCTGACTACACTGTCCCCATGATGATGCACCTTGGCGATCGATACACCAACTTCGAAGTTGTATTGATCTTGCTGGTGCACAATCAACCTGACCACGAAGGCCTTTGTTCCTGCAAGCAATCGAAGAACACACAAGAACAAAAAGAACAAGCACTTATCAGTTGAATCAATATGAAGTGGGGTTCTGGATACAAGTAGACGAGCGATCTAGTCGACACGCGCGTGTATAAGGAAGCAGCAGAAGCTAACTTACGAATAAACAAAACCCACCAGCTAATGAGGGCGTCGGCTACTATTTATTACCTCCCTAGGGTCGTGAGAAACCCTAATCACGAGTCCCTAATGGACTACAAACGATACATGGGCCATGGGCCCAATTTTGGTGATGTAGCACCATGGACAGAAAAGGCCTTGGTATTAAAATAACGATTGCGGTCGACTCCGAATAGATATGGACATGAGGCCAGATTCGTTTGAAAGTAGACTTGATAATATTTCAAGGAAGTACTTGAACGCCCATATCGGAGTCCTTATGAAGTAGTGGTGGTCATCACAAGTTGGTGTTGTTCTGCTGTCCAAATCCCGTCCGCGCGAATTCCGACTCCTCTCCATTGTTCCTAAGCAAAACAAGAAGCACGTAGTTCCACAGTCTAGATAAGATGGACATAAGGCCAAGAACTTGTTCATCTCATAGTTTAGTTGACGTGCACGAGCGCGAGTGATCAGACCAGAAACCGGTAGCTGAGTTGGTGTAGATGTATCGAGGGTGTTGATGTCCTCATCACAACGGACTTCAGCCAATCATCCGCTTCCATAGGGTCCGTGGAATGAGCAAAGGTAGGCAGCCTGATCCTCATGAACTCTCCCAAACGATTGTGGTGTGGAGGGGGTGGTGGTGGTGGAGGCATGTGAGGCTGATTATTGTTGTCAGCTTGCAGTTGTCTCATGGTCTATATCATGGTCTGCATGAGCTAGTTTTGCATAGCCAGCAGCTGCTCAAGGTTGATAGCGCCATGTGCAGGTCCCTTATTGTTCTGAGGTGCTCCATTGTTCTTCTCCTCACCATTGGCATTCCTTTGGTCACGAGTTCTTGACATCTGTTGGTGAAAGAATAGTAGAGATGGAAGAATTTAGAATTCGAAAAGAAACACCCAAAACTATATGCATCAAGGTATATATAACGAATCAACTCTCTTATTAATACTAAAAACCCTATTAGAGGGTGTGGACAAGGATCCCACAACTCTCTACTACGTGCGGATGTGGACAAAATGCCAAATGTCCCACAACTCGCACCAAGCACACACCAAGAAAATTCAGCACACACACTAAACATAACTAATACGATCTAACTGCTTTTCTAACTTCTAGATAGGAGACCTAGACTTAATTATGTGAATCGTAGCTGTCCTCGTCGTGAGGCAGTGAAGGCGAAGGAGACGGTGAGGCATACATGGAAGCACGCCAGGGTGAGTTGGCCATCCATGTAGGCGCTGGAGAGGTTGCTACACCATTGGCCACCACGGTGGCACGAACTTCCTCTTGTTTTTCCATGTGTTGACGGCTGTTATATACCAAGTTCACCCGTCAATATACCTCAATTATGTGAAGGAATTATCATTTCTTGCACACATCACATTTCTATTTAACCTATGTCCACTTGTACTTGGAGAAATTGGTGCATGCAGGTATTTTTACAGAATTAAAGTGAAACAAGGGGTTGGATCCCATAAAATATCATCCCAGCCAATCAAGCGCCGACATGTGGCACCACATGGATCAAATGGCCCGCAAACAGAAGTATCCGATGCCATCCAACGGTGTAACACCCATATCAAGGGATGGGACCCACCAGGAAGTCACCCCAAGAAAGCACAGACCGTTTGAAGGACTTACCAGGTCGGCCAACCTGTTCTTTCCTCCAAACTCGGTCGGCTTCCACGTGTTGGCTCCTCCCGGCTTGAAGAAGTTAGTGGTTACTCATTCGCGCGCTTTTGGTGGCGGGAACCGACCCTTCTCCAAGCTATAAATAGGACTCCTCATCTCTCACTTCAACACACACCACTTGAGTATCATTCTATTGTATACACTAGTTCTCTTAGTCCTTAGTGGAGTTAGACTATAGGGAGGAGAGCCTCTAGTCCCAAGTCCATATTGGGAAAGGTACGACTCATGTATCTTTTTCTTATATTTGTGACTTTATACATAATAAAGATATTATCTTTAGTCTTCTTTTATTCATATACTTGAATGAAGTGTTTCTTGTTTGATTGTGGATTCCATATATGTGGTAGAAATAGTCTTTTTGATTATGCCCTAATGTCATTATACTATCATCATAAACACTAAACCCCACTATAGTTTAATTAGCTACGATATGATCATGTTAATATGAATGACTTATGCTATGCTTAAACATTGGTTCAACGATGTTAATATTAGTCATTGCCTTAGGATGGCTTGTGCTGCAGCTCCTAAGGTATTTACTTAATATGCTAGCATGGTGCTAGGATAGTTAAGTAGCGTTGGATGTCTTGTAGACCCATGGATTGAAGAGGTAGGCAGTAGGTGGTGACAACCCTATTTGTCCTTTGTACGTTCGGCTATGCCACAGGCTCTTGGCGGGAGTTGTCCTAGTATTGCTAGAGGTAAACCCGTGCCCGATATGTTGAACAGCTTAGCATAAGTATTCACCATTGACATGCTCATTAGTATCTAACCTAGGCTATGTATATGTATATTAGAAGCATTGTAGGAGCAACTCCCCAACTCTTAGTCGATCCATTAGGACCCATCTACCATTTAGGATAGATTGTTTAGGTGTGTGTCACACTACCCATATATTATCAACTTACCCCCGTCTTGATAATTGATTAGTATTTCATAGCTTGATCATAAGAGTAGTGTTTACTTTACTCCATTGCCTTCCTTTAGGATAATACGATACCCTTGGGAATACTCTTGGGTGAAATGCAACATGATAGTTTCTGTGCACTTGCAGACCTCATCTCTTTCGAGAGATGATCTGTGACGTAAGAAACGTCAACAAGCATTTATGGCGCCGTTGTCGGGGTGATTTGTTAATGTCTCTTAGTAGCTGCCAACAAGCATTTCTGGTGCCGTTGTCGGGAAATGCAAAGAAAGTGAAGGATAACTGTCACTTGTGATTAAGCTATAGATACTAGTAGTTATTAGACAGGATTACCCTTTTCTGGTTTCTCCTTTTGTGGTGAAAACAAGGTAATGTTGGCTAACCCATTTCATGGGATAGCCAACGAGGACGCTAGTTCTCAACTACAAGATGATTGAAGGTGTACCTGAACAAATGTCCCCTAGGCACCACCATTGCCTTTCACGGAAGAATTTCAGCTTCTAGTAGGAACCAAAGTCATGCATCCCTAAACTTGGGGGAGGCTCCAAGAGTTCTTCTTAAATTGCCTCCATCATTGAGGTGGATAGTTGACTCTTCATCAAACACTCATGTCATGGGTTGGCACCACCAATTCATGACCACATTCATGCTAGAGCTGAAGGAGTCCGATTCCCATTCATCATGGAAGTGAATATGGTCTCCACTCAAGGGGTGGATTGAAGAGTGCTCTAGTTCCCTTAGCTTGGCATGCAGACCACTTAACAAGGTGGACATGCTAGTTATGGAACTACACCTCCCATTGAAGTAACATGAAGATCAAGCCAATGGAGAAGTATTTGGATGATCCAAGTCATGGATATTCACATGATTTGTGAAAATCCATGTCAACATGATCCACTTGGGGAATTATTTATCTAAGACCCATGAGGATTCTTCCTTTCAAACAAAACTCCAATGGCTATCACCTGTAAGGAGGTCAAGGATGAATCAACATCATCCTTGTAATCAAGGTGGCTATGAGGATTTCAAAGGATTTAAGTTAAACTAGCCTACCTTGAAGAATCTTGTCTATGGCCAAGCACGAAATCATGACAATATTTACATGAAGCTCTTGGCCAAAGACAAGAAACTTAAAGAGCATTCAAGATCCAAGATATCCCACAATCACTTGTTGGGATCCCTACCCTTCAACCAAGCTCATGCAACCTACGGCAAGTTTCATTGTGAATGAAGCATTTCTTGTTTGATTGTGGAGTCCACATGTCATCATGCCCACAAAAGCTTTTGATCTATGATCAAAGTATGGGTTAAACTTAAGCAATATCAAGAAGGTCGAAGTGGCACCCCCTAAGGAAGGACAAGCCTCACCATTCTCTTAAAAGAATATCTTCAAGAAGGAAAAGCCGCCGCTACACCAATAAGTCTTCATCAAGACGACGGAGAGGCTAGGGCCACGATGTGGCCCACATGTCCAACTAACATGCCAAAGGTGATTTGGCATGTTAACCAAGAGAAGTTGTCCACATCTTTAACTCCGAGATTGGACAACAAATCATCGCACCAAACAAGACGGAGGTAAGTCCCACTCATGGGACTTCAAAAATTCGGTGAGTCCTTGCCAATAGGTTAATTGGTAGTTATCTCATATTTGATTTCCCAATTGCATACTTGAATTCCCCATCAATATTTGCATTTGCATTTAGCATGTTTGAATTTTCACACTTGCTTGTTGGAAAGTAAAATTTCCAACCATCATAAAACTAAAATCTTGAATTAGGATGGATATGAACTTTGGGCATAACCACTTGAATTCATCTTCCTAATTCAAACCAAAAGTATTTCCCTTAATATTCATTGCATTTTCAAGTTGTTTCAAGTTGGGCAAAACAATTTGACAAAGGGTACAACATGCTTTTTAGCTAACGTAACCCGTTTTCGAGTTGTTTTATTTGTTCTTGATTTTAGTGCAGCCAAGACAAAAATTGTAAAGAGGTTGGAAGGCCCCATCAAGTGCATACCCCTCCATCAATCTCATTTTGAGTTCATGGTCGAGGAATGCTAAAAATGATGGCCCAATGGAGGAGCAACATGAAGCTCATTCAGCTCCAACCTCAACTTGGCATTGAACATGAAGGTTACACCAAAATCCATGGTTGTGAGTTTCTCACACAACGACCTTCAACCAAGACTACTCTTCAATTGAGGTACAAGTTACAATATCTTATCGTTTGAATTGCCTAAGGGTTGAATGATTTTTGCTTACATTGGTAAGGAAGGTTTACACATTCTCATCATTCACTTCTTATGCATCCTTACGAGAGTAAGTATTGGCATTGCACTTTTTGATTCTTCAAAAAGGAATGTCACCTTACTTGGGAATAAATTTAAACAAGTACCTGAGTTTCATAAGCATTGCTAAAATTGACTTAGACATTTTCTGCCAAGGTAATGCTTATGGAATGACTTAATGGTTAAATTGGTATGTAGCAACCTAGGAATAGTGATGTACATAATGTTGATTTGAAACTCATTCATGCATGGATCACTAAATTTCAAATTTCTAGGCAAGAAATTAAAAATGTTCAGGAGGATAAAATTGAGAATCTTGTTTGCCATGATCTAAATGATAAAATATTTGCTCTTGTAAAAAACTATGATGGTTACAAATTTTACAATGTGAAGGGATCCATATAGTGTATTTATTTCAGTTGCATATCTATGAGTAGGAGCTTTAGAAAATGTTCAACTTGATTTATCCATAAAGCCCCACCGTTATTAATGAATAATACATTGTTAATAGATATACTTAAATTTGGACCCAATGCATCTTTGATTTTGCTCTTCCCCATGCGTACAAATGAAGATTTCGTTACCTAACCTAAAAATTTGTTTTACAAGTATCGGGAGCTAACCATCCCTCTCCATCATAGAGAGGAAGTTTGCAAGAGTAAAATAACTATACATGCATTCAAAGATCCGATTGTTGGAAACCCTAAGAAGATTCCATTTCAATATCTCTTGGCCAAGGAGTAAATTAGGATGGTTGCTACCTATCAAAAATTAAGCCCGAAGGTCAACCATAACTATACGAGGCCGGAGATTTGACATGGAAACCCTCCATGAGCAACCAATGGGCTGCTATGAATATGTGAGAGCATTATGCTCTCAACTATTCTAAGCACTCATTCAAGCTTAAGGGAATTGCCACCATCATTGGGTGTAAGTTATTCCTTTGTGGCTAAAAGGTATGTTGTACCTTAGCCAAGGTAGCGGATCGTACTCAATACATGTTGGGTACATGTCACTCCTTTGTGGCTAAAGGGTATCATTACCTTAGCCAAGGAATAAGGATCACACCCAATGCATGAGGAGTACAAGTTATTCCTTTATGGCAAGAAGGTAAGATACACCTTAGCCAAAGAATGACGGAAGACACTCACCGCATATTGAGTGCACGTCATGCCTTTTTGCGAAGGGTTATCACTACCTTAGCCAAGGAATAACAAGGCACATCCAACCTATGGAAACCTTGAATTGTGGATGAGCGACATCGATAACATTCTCCTCGAGCAAACTCATGAAACCCACAGAAGGCAATCCAACATCGACAGTCAACCCTCCAATGCCAAAGCCATGCTGCAACAAGGTTAGGACAACCTCATGGCCTACATCCATCGTTAGGGTTTCAGCCCCTAGCGCGGACCTTGAACAAGAACAAGCTTGGGGGAGGACCCCCACTTGAGGTAACTTGTATCACACTCATTGCATATTTATTTTCCATTCACCCATCATCCACCTTGCATATAAAAAAACTTAGAAATAAGTAGAGTAGATTTGCTTTCAAAATAAAATAAAAAATGTGCGGTAAGAATTACTTGGAATTCACATAGATAAAATGATGAATAGTTGCTCTGTTTTAATTTTCCTAAGTCCCTACTTTACAACTTACTACTCTCTAAAATATTGCTTTCATTGGCTAGAATTAATTTTGCCTTGATTTAGAAATTGTGGGTAGCAAAAGTTAATCAAATTCTAAGTTGTTGTGAGATATGATATAGTGATAGGGGTGCTATTCCTAGTTTGAAAGTGAAACTTAGATTTCCGGAGAAATTCTAAAAAGATTTAAGTTACTCTCATTTGATTAGAAATACCTACCAAAGCCATATAATACATTACATTGATACACCTTATGCATATGCTATTTTTCTTCACATTGAGCTTTGTCAAACTAGTATAGACCTATGTGAGATTCATTCATTATTTTTTGGATTCAAGACTCCACTTGCACATGTTATACTCTACACTAGAAGTAAGCAAAATCCCACCATACCACCATTCCACAATAAAAAGAGAAACTCCGTACTAGTCATGCTTAGTACTCTCTCCAAATTTATTGCATAAAAAGGGAGTAGAAGACATGACTACAAGAAAAGAAAAAAATGCATGCTTACATCAAAAACATGAGAAAAAATAAAAAGAGAAAAGTAGCCATGTTTCATCCCTGCAAAATAAGAGAGTACACTCAAAAAGGAGTCATTCCCTACCAAGCTCCACAAATAAGCCTTATTTGTTGGTAGGATGAATTTAGGCAAAATGCCTTGGTGAGGACATATTTTCACTACACATGAAGGAGGTACTGAGAGAATCAAGTTGAGGTACTTAAAATCTAAATTGAACTCTCCGGAATTTGAGTCGAACTTGATTTCTAGGATATGTGTGCTCCATTTGCTGTTCTATCTTTCAACCACCCATGAATAGGAGGAGGCATAAGCCCCATAATGACTTGATATGGGTGAAGTACCATGCCAAGTTTTGCAATACTAAGTGGAGTATTTTTGCTGTGCACATGGTACTTTTAAAAAGTAGAACATTGTTGCAACTCCTAAGCATCAACCTAAAGTCTTAGCTTTGCTCGAGACGAGCAAAAGATAAGCATGGGGGAGTTTGTTGACGGCTGTTATATATCAATTTCACCCGTCAATATTGATGAACCCAACGGGTACGGGGGATGCCCTATCTTTTGATGAGAGATGTTGGTGGTGAACGAATTTGGTGGAGGTCGACGTTGGCTGCCCCACTACCACAACAAGAATGGTGTGGTGCCTTGAGCTACAGCTACACCGTCTCTTGATAACTACCATTCGGGTGGAGGTCAATATTGTGCTACCCAACTACAACAACCACAAGGTTGTTGCGCCTTAGCGATAGTTACACCGGTTCCTATTGTTGCTGTTCTTGCCGTGCCAAGAACAGCCTTGAACCTGCAAGCAATCGAAAAATAAGCAAGAACAAGATAACAAGCAAACACTCACAAATGTGATAAGTTGGGGTTCTGATTCAAGTAATCGGAAGGTCTCATCGACACTTGCGTTACATGGAAGTAGCAATGGCTAAACTTACAGAAAACAAAACCCAAGTTATTTGTATGGCTGCTAGTTGCTTGTCTAGAGGAGGAAGACTAGAACTCAGGCTAGAGTCACGAGTCTTGTTCGGGCTTTTCTGGGTAGCTCAAGCGTCATCTGCCTTAGATTCTTAATCCAATGGGAAGTAGATAAAGAAACCTTTCCAGCAAGTACTTATTTGCATTAAACAATCTTGGGAGTTGAAAGTTATGCCCCTTTTAAGCTGGTACTTGCTGCAGTTACGAGGACCCCTTGGGTGGACAACCTTCATTGCATTAATCCCTCCATTCCTCCTAGCTGGATCAATTCCCAAGCACCTGATAATTAAGTTCATGTGCACGAGCACGTATTATTGGACCTTGATTAGTTGCAAGTGGTGCATGGGATGTTGATAAACCCAAGAGTATGGGGGATGCCCCATCTTTCGATGAGAGATGTTTGTGGTGAATGAATTTGGTGGAGGCCGATGTTGGCTGCCCGACTACCACAACCTGAATGGTGTGGCGCCTTGAGCAACAGTTACACCGGCTCCTGTTGTTGTTGTTCTTGCCGTGCCAAGAACAGCCTCGAACCTGCAAGCAATCGAAGATCAAGCAAGAACAAGATAACAAGCAAACACTCACGGGTGTGATAAGTTGGGGATCTAATTCTAGTAATCGGAAGGTCTCATTGACACTTGCGTTACAAGGAAGTAGCAATAGCTAAACTTACAGAAAACAAAACCCAAGTTCTTCCTATGGCTGCTAGTTATTTATATAGAGGAGGAAGACTAGAACTCAGGATGGAGTCACGAGTCTTGTTCAGCCTTTCCTGAGCAGCTCAAGCGTCATCTGCCTTTGATTCTTGATCCAATGGAAAGTAGACGAAGAGACCTTTCCAGAAAGTACATATTTGCATTAAACAACCTTGCGAGTTGAAAGTTATGCCCCTTTTAAGGTGGTACTTACTGCAGTTACGAGGACCCCTCGGGTGGAGCAGCCTTCATTGCATTAATCCCTCCATTCCTCCTAGCTGGATCAATTCCCAAGCACCTAATAATAACAAGATAATCACAAGGCTTTAATAGTTACCTATTTAAAGGATAATTACTTTGAACAGACAGGAATGAGTTCACCTGATAATTAAGTTGACGTGCACGAGCGCGTGTCATTGGACATTGATTAGTTGCAAGTGGTGAATCCAACTTTATACAGAATTAAAGTGAAACAAGGGTTTGGATCATATAAAATATCATCTCATCCAATCAAGTGCTGACATGTGGCACCACATGGATCAAATGGCCCACAAACAGAAATATCTGAGGCCATCCAACGGTGTATCACCCATATCAAGGGATGGGACCCACCTTAAAGTCACCCCAAGAAAGCACAGACCGTTTGGAAGACTTACCGTCAGCGGACCCCCCTGGTCGGCCGACCTGGTCTTTCCTCCAAACTCAGTCAACTTCCACGTGTTGGCTCCTCCTGGCTTGAAGAAGTCAGTGGTGACTGATTCTCATGCTTTTGGTGGCGGGAACCGGCCCTTCTCCAAGCTATAAATAGGACCCCTCACCCCTCACTTCAACACACACCACTTGAGCATCATTCTATTGTATACACTAGTTCTCTTAGTCCTTAGTTGAGTTAGGCTATAGGGAGAAGAGCCTCTAGTCCCAAGTCCATATTGGGAAAGGTACTGGTCATGTATCTTTTCTTATATCTGTGACTTTATGCATAATAAAGATATTATCTTTAGTCTTCTATTCATATACTTGGATGAAGCATTTCTTGTTTGATTGTGGATTCCATGTATGTGGTAGGAATAGTCTTTATGATCATTCCATAATGTCATTATACTATCATCATAAACATTATAACCCCCCACTATAGTCTAATTAGCTATAATATGATCATGTTAACATGAATGACTTATGCTATGCTTCAACATTGGTTCAACGACGTTTAGGTTAGTCATTGCCTTAGGATGGCTTGTGCTGCAGCTCCTAAGGTATTTACTTAATATGGTAGCATGGTGCTAGTATAGTTAAGTAGCGTTAGATGTCTCGTAGACCCACAGATTGAAGAGGTAGGCAGTAGGTGGTGAGAGCCCTATCTGTCCTTTGTAATCCTCCACGTTCGGCTATGCCACAGGCTCTTGGCAGGAGTCGTCCTAGTATTGCTAGGGGTAAACCCATGCCCGATATGTTGAAAAACTTAGCATAAGTATTCACTATTGACATGCTCATTAGTATGTAACCTAGGCTATGTATATGTATATTAGAAGCATTGTAGGAGCAACTCCCCAACTCTTAGTCTAACATCCATTAGGACCCATCTACCCTATAGGATAGATTGCTTAGGTGTGTGTCACACTACCCATATATTATCAACTTATCTCTGTCTTGATAATTGATTAGAATTCCATAGCTTGATCATAAAAGTAGTGTTTACTTTACTCCATTGCCTTCCATTGGGATAAATACAATAGCCTTAGGAATACTCTTGGGTGAAATGCTACACGATAGTTTCCATGAGCTTGCGAACCTCATCTCTTTCGAGAGATGATCTGTGATGTAAGAAAAGTCAACAAGCATTTTTGACACTGTTGTCGGGGATGATTTGTTGATGTTTCTTAGTAGCTATCAACACCATGATGAACATCTTCTTACGGAGATAGTGGATCTCTTCCATGGCATCGGCATAGTGATTTCCCAAGTTCACTAGTACCTCCTGAGATCTATCAATGGTATGATAACTGATTTGAGTTCCATCTTGCAGTCTTAAGACTTTCCTTGTTTCCTTCTTGCGTTGCGGGTGCAGCGTAAAACTAGTACCTCCAACCTGCTCTCGGTAGATGTGGCACAATTTAGTAAGTGCATCCCAAGCGACATCATCAATAGCTTGCTCCCTGGTGCATCTCCATGTGGATGCAAAGTGTTGGGTGACCACCTCATCTTTTGCAAGCACAGTAATTTGAGCCCTCCATTGTTCACATCCATGGCGAGGAATCATCTTGACATAATACTCCAGGTGCATCTTGCATAGATCAAGGAACTCCTTCAATTGCTTAGCTTCAAACCCTCCATCAGTGCCATCAGAATGGAATTCTTGGGCATCACGGCAAACTAGGCATTTGTCCTCCTTCCTAGCTTTACTAGGCTGTGATGGATTCCTTTGGGCTTCGGGTACTTCCTCTTGTGTAGTGGGTTCATCCTCTTGTGGTTCCTCCTCATCTTGGCCTTCATCTTCCTTCTCCTCATGTGCTTCACTTTCCTCTTCTTCACTATCATAGAATTCCACCATCTCAGGGTCTTCCTCCTCCTCATCATCATCATAGGATTCCACTTCCTTAGGATCTTCCTCCGTCATGTTGAAGTGTTCATGCTCAACTTCCTATGCGGGAGAACTCACTTCTTCCTCCTCTTGGGTTGGTTCCATTCCCGGCTCCTTGTGAGGCCAAAGCTTGCTTCCAAGGGGTGGCAAATGAGCTCTCTTGCGGGCTGTTATTTTGGTGTGAGCCATCTATAAAAAAACATGAGAACATTAGAAGAAAATATAAATATAAGTTCTGAAATTGCAGCAGCCATAAATCAAGGCGGGAGGGTGTGCATTTTCTCAAAAAGATGAAAAAGTGGCAAAAATTGCAGCAGCAGCAAAAGCACAAAATTTTCCACATTATATAGCTAGTGGAAGGCAAAATAATGCAAAACAGGCAACTTTTTAATAGGAAAGAAGTCCTAAATGACTTGTGGTGTCCATTCTACATAGGCTTGCATCCTATGGTCAAACACGGCTCTGATACCAATTTGTGACACCCGATTCCGAAAATGAACCAAATGTGATGCATATGTGTGCACAATATGTTTAACACACATACACAAGTGATTCACAAATGATAAACAGATAAAACCATGTCTCGATTAACAACACTAATAATAGTACCTCATTACAAACCAAATAGTCTTGAATACAAGCTATAATAAAACTCTGCAGCAGAAAACACCAAACACCAATGACTCCAACTCCGCAGGCAAGCTTGACGGTAACACGCACGCTTAGAACTCCTTAAAGACCTCCTGGTACTCCATATTGTTGCCTGAGTCTAAATTTGTTAGGGGGATAGCAAGGGTGAGCACATGTCGTACTCAGCAAGTGTGGGAAAGTATGACATGTAGCTTAAACAAGGCATGATAATAGATAATGGCTAATTGTATAAAAGTACATTCAAAACAGTTGAAAACTCAATATAATGATCATTAAGTATGGTCCTTCCCAAAATAACCCAATTGACATCAATTCTAACTTAAGTAACCAATACCAGCAATAATAATCCATAATCAATTCATAATCGCTCATCTGCCTCAATTTCATCAATTCCATATATCAAAGTCAGTTAATTAAGCAGTACCAACTCCCAATTAAATTCCAGCCATTAAACCATGTTCAAGGTTCATAAGTCTAATTATGTGAGAGTCCAGGTTGCTCATAACCGGGAGCACGGCTATCATGATAGTTTTAAACACACTATGCAGAGGTTGTACCGCTTAACCCACAAGTTTGTGATTTCATCATCTTTCGATGACTATAGAATCTCAATTATGCTGTCTCACACTTCCTAATGTGTGTGGCCAAGAGATCACAAAATAGTGTTTACAAAGTGATTACTAGCATATTTAGACCCCACTGAGGTTTCACCAGTGGTGATTTCTCCAACTGAGCATATCCAACCAAGAGTCCTCTCTGTAGCCATTCGGATCCCAGGGTAGGCCAACCAATCTCTACAAACCCATTCGACTACCCCTTCCCTGAGCATTCTTAATGGTCCAAATAGTACTGGCAATACACTAATTAGTCAGCTAAGCCACACCCATACTTGGCCCTGTGGTGGTACTATAAATCCCGGATGGTCGCTCTACAAACCGATCCTTAGATCTAAAGCAAGCAAAACCAACAAAACAGTCCAACCCATCCCACATAACCAACTTGCTTAGATTCCTAGGCACCATGTTGCTAAAGGGTCATTATTTCAATTATCATCATTAAAGTGTTCAATAATTCATAATTAAGCAATATGATTATTTCCCAAACCCATTGAGTAATGCAAAGCAGAAGTGTAAAATACCCTTCCCGACTCTATACATTGTGTTCAAGCGACAAGAGTGGTCATACAAAACTAGTATACTCCTATAATTGGGTTTTCCCATCAATTAACACGAGCATGCAGTTTTTGTAAACAAAAAATTTAAAAACCTGAATCGTAATGATCAAGGGCACTTGCCTTGCTCTTGAGCTTGGTTTGGATCAAAGGCTTCAAAGTTCTGGTTCTGCAGGTCCTCGAAAGCATTCTCTACAGCGACACCTTATAATCTGCACGACAATCGACAAAACAAACATTACAATCAATAAATGCTCATATATTACTCAATATGTCATGGTATGCATGATTTGTGAAATTGCAAGGTAAAACTTGTTAATGGGTTGCTATTAATGTTTACTAACTGTTTACAATGGTTTTTAACAAGTTTGAACAAGTTTTGAATTGATTTGAGTCAATTTGGATTAAATTCAGCAATAACAGATTCAGACACCGGACTAGTCTGCTGTCAAGGCCGGACTAGTCCGCCCTGATCAGAAATGTGAATTAGGGTTTTCTGATCAGCGAGGATTTGGGGTTAATTTCATGTGGAAAAGTGGATGTAGAGGGTGTATCACGTGTTTAGAGATCCAAAGGTTGAGGATTGGTGCAACACTTGATTCTAGATGATTAGGGCTTGATGAGAGGTGTTGATGACAATTTTGTGGTGAAGAACGTTGCTGTCGAGAAGTTGACGAAGATTGATCTTGATTGAGTCTTCTCCCTCTTCTCCTCCTCTTATGGACTCCTTCTTGACGACGGCACAAGGCAAAAGGTGGCAGTGAGGGTTTTCAATTGTGACGGAGAGGTGTGGGGTATTGGGTTGTTTATATAGGGGTGGAGAGGTAGGCTTTTGGGGTGAATTTCCAAGTGGATTTCGTTGGGGAATGAGTAGGGGCCGAGGTGGGGTCCACATGGGCTCCTCTGAGGTTGGACACGAAGTTCTTGGGCACAATTAGGGCAATTACCCAATAACCAATCATGGAAGAATAATAGAATCCGAATTGGACCCTTAAGGTCGGACTAGTCCGCAAGGGTGGTAGGACAAGTCCGTTTTGTATAGAGGCAAAATCGGACAAGTCCAGTATTGAGGGCCGGACAAGTCTGGGGTTGGCTAGAAAAGGCTGATCCTGACTGAAAATTGGACAGAATCAGACTAGTCCGCTCGGACAATGGACAAGTCCGGGCAACATCAGAACCATGAATCAGACTAGTCCGTGCAATGTGCAGAACAAGTCCGGGCTCTGAAGGAACTGAATTTTCTGAAACAGAGGGGGATACCAGACTAGTCCAGGTTGGAGGCCGGACAAGTCCGTACCCTGACAGGCTTAAATTGTTGATTAGATATAAATTAATTTTAATCAGGTTCCTTTTGAGGTTGCTTTATGTTAAACATGTATGGAGATGCATGCAATGCATTATGCATGAAAATGAGGGTGTTACAACAATGACATGCACTATTTTGAGCCCAGGGAGTCCAGGGGGTGCAAATCAAGCTACCGCCACTACCACCGCTACCGGTGCAGCCACCGCCCCTGTTGCAGATGACTCCTTCTCCGGCTATTCAGTTAATCAAAAACGTAGTTACTTAGTCTTACTTCATCAAACATAGGTAAATCTAACTCAACTTAGCTATTCTAGTTTTACCTCATCTAACATAGCCAAATCTAGCTCAACTTAGCTAAAGTAAGCTAAATATGATCAATTCTAGCTTGTTTAATCAATTCTTGTTAAAAATGAAGTTTCAAACTAATAAATATGTGAAATGACTTACATGTATTGCAGTCGCCGTTGATACCGACGCCTGGAGTGATGCACGACGACGATGTTTGTGACTCGGGCGGTGGTAGTAGAGGGGCTAATGTATAGCTTCTCTTGTTCGTTGTGTAACTTTGTGATGTGATGCGAGCACGTTGTGCTATGTATATGTTTCTTGTGTTGTATGGATGCTATATGTGCTGTTGATGTGTGATATATGTTATATGCTATATGTTATGTGTTTGTGGCCATCGAGACGAACATCATTTTATGTTTTTTTAATAAGAAAATCTTATTTGTGATGACTTTTATACGGTACCATCGCAAATATAACATCTATTATTTGCGACGGCTGCTGCGGACATCGCAAATTAATCGTAATAATTTGCCATGGCCGAGGAGGGCCGTCGCAAATAAGTCCTTTAATTGCGACAGACTGCACAACCGTCACAATTAAACAAGCCTAGCCCATCCGCCGGGCGTAGGCCCATATTTGCGACGACCACGGGCCACCATTGCAAATTAATTAATTTACGATGGCGCCGTTGCAAATTGATTAATTTACGACGGCGGCCGTTCCAAATAACTTTATTTACAGAAACATATTAGAGACGGCAAAAAACCATCGCAAATAAGGAAAACTGTCGCAAATAAGCTATTTGCAACAGTTTTGTGCCTATTTGCGATGGCTTTGACCATCACAGATCATCGGGATCCCTGTAGTGAGATCGTTGCCACCAGTCTACTTGACAGCGAATCATACCGTGAGCGTTGATTTTTTTTCCCGCACAAG
Source organism: Tuctoria greenei (assembly GCA_036927565.1). NCBI lineage: Eukaryota > Viridiplantae > Streptophyta > Magnoliopsida > Poales > Poaceae > Tuctoria > Tuctoria greenei. The sequence continues at coordinate 91,229,423 of JAYESD010000005.1, read as the reverse complement.
AGTACACAAAAACCTACTCTATATGCCAGGTCATGTCAAGTGCTTAGTTAGGCATTTACTCCTTAGCTCAAAATCCAGCCACCATTTCTATCCGCGCTCCAAAGGAAGATGGTGACTCTGCGTTCCACCACTGCTGCTGTGGGGCACGCCCATGGTCAATGCCGCCGTCATTTTATCCTCGATGCGCTCGCTGCCCTCAACATTCTCCTTGGTAGCGCACGGCTACTCGGCTGCTCGGCGGCGGTGTGTGATTCCTGGCTGCCGCCGCACGTCATATCACAAGAAGAACTGCGGGCAGCCCACATTCCCAAGATGGGGAAGACCAATATAAGAAGGGCACTGGCAGGAAGAAGTCAATTGCATTTCTATTTTCTCCTACTGTCCTCTACTCCTCTAAGCTCATATTCTCCCTTCTTATTGGTGTTTAATTGACTGATTAGTACCGTGTTGCTGCGTTTTTCGTCTTTGGATGGCTTAGCTAATAAAAACAACACGAGGGATTTATGATGAGGACATCAACACCCTCAATACATCCACACCAACTCAGCTACCGGTTTCTGGTCCGATCACTCGCGCTCGTGCACGTCAACTAAACTATGAGGTGAACTCGTTCTTGGCCTTATGTCCATCTTATCTAGACCGTGGAACTACGTGCTTTCTTGTTTTGCTTAGGAACAATGGAGAGGAGCCAATGGGAAGGGAATTCGCGCGGACGGGATTTGGACAGCAGAACAGCACCAACTTGTGATGGCGACCACGATTTCATACGGACTCCGATCTGGGCGTTCAAGTACTTCCTGGAAATATTATCAAGTCTACTTTCAAACGGATCTGGCCTCATGTCCATATATATTCGGAGTCGGCCGCAATAGATATTTTAATACCAAGACCTTTTTCTGTCCAGGGTGCTGCATCACCAAAACTGGGCCCATGGCCCATGTATCGTTTGGAGTCCATTAGGGACTCGTGATTAGGGTTTCTCACGACCCTAGGGAGGTAATAAATAGTAGCAGCCGCCCTCATTAGCTGGTGGGTTTTTGTTTATTCGTAAGTTAGCTTCTGCTGCTTCCTTGTACACGCGCGTGTCGACTAGATCGCCCGTCTACTTGTATCCAAAACCCCACTTTAGATTGATTCAACAGATAAGTGCTTGTTCTTCTTGTTCTTGCGTGTTCTTCGATTGCTTGCAGGAACAAAGGCCCTCGTGGTCAGGTTGATTGTGCGCCAGCAAGATCAATACAACTTCGGAGTCGGTGTACCGATCGCTAAGGCGCATCGTCTTGGGGACGGTGTAGTCGGATCGCCAACGTCTTCTCCTCCACAAATCGAACCCTCCTATTCCCATCGAAAGATCGGGAACCAAGATCCTATCAATTTATACTAGTTTTGGCAAGAATGGCCTACGTCTAGTGTGGTCGACGCCTGCTCTTTGTTAGCTGAAGAGAGGGTTACGACGATTTACAAGTGAGTCCTCTTCGGAGTGTTCTTGTCAGTGTTCCGTAAACCATTTAGTACAAATTTATTGAATCACGTTCATCGCGATATGGCTAGTCTGAAAAGAACAAGATATGTATCCTGGTTCAGGCGAAAAATGCCCTACTTCCAGCGGGAGTCTTCCATGATCTTTGTTAGCTCAAAAGGCGACAACAAATTACAAGCGGGCCTGGCCCGAGTATATGAACTCTAAGAATGTAAGAACATCTATAAAAGTAATGCGTAAATGTAAACTCACACGGGCATAAGAAATTAAAACACGAACGCAAGTTTGTCAAAGGAAGAGGATGCAAGAGCACCAAAGGAAAATGTGCGTAAGTAAATGCATAAGGCAATGTGGTAAGCAAAATGTGTATAGTAAACGCGAATACAGAGTGAATTGGTCCCCCGACCCCACCTGCCCCCACTGAAGGATTTGATGGTCCTTTTATAGGTGGGCGAGGCGGCCCTATCTATCCGATATTCCTCATAGGTTGGCCGATTTTACAGTGTTCATTCTATGTATCTAGTCTGTCAAAAGCTTCTATCATGGCTTCTTTGTGATATCTAAAGCACCATCTTCAGGGTGAAGTTACTGCCCTTCCAACGATGGATGGGACGGATGTTAGGCTTATTCGACAACAGGTCACATCACGGGTGGTTCCCCCCCTTTTCTAAAGTTATCGCGCCCACTGTCTATCGTAAGTGCCCCCAACTACGCGCCTCTCCCGAGCTCGAGCACGGGAGGAATCCTCCGCTCGATCTCTCGGTCGGGACTTGGGCAGGTAAAATACCATGACCTTGCGTGGCCGTGGTGTTGGTGGCAGGTCCCTCTTCGATCGAAGAGTAGATTTAGTCTGTGGCCGCGTAGTGTTCAAGTATAGTCGCGTCCCGTATGGTTGGTACCCCGGGTACAGAACTCTGTCAGTAGCCCCCGAGACCTCTCCCAAGTCTTCGTGGTGTTGGTCGTAGGTCAAACATGCCATCACGTCGGGGACCCTGAAAAACAAGAGCTCAAAAATGTGTTAGTATTCGTTACAAGCCTGACCACTAGCAGCTCGAAATAATTTGGATGAGGCGCAGACACCCCATTGTTGTTAGCCGAGAACGCGTGGTGGACCCCAAGCCTCCTATGCGGTCAGGTTGTTAGCCGCAAAAAATGAGCCCCGTCAGCGATCTATTCGTGTGCCATGAGGGGTGAGCAGACCAGAAAGTCCTAGGGTAGGGTGAAAAATCCTGTGCTCGGCGAGTTATTAATAGGTAAACCACGGAAAGCCCGGTTGAACCAACCCGTTGGTGCGACCAAAATGCATCCACCGCTAATAGTGAGCGATGGTCATAGATCACGAAACGAGTGCCCAAATTTTATAAATCCACCCAAGGACATCATCATAGCCCCCGTTTCACAAATAGACTCGGGTGGCTGAGAGCCACCCCATTACTAGGAAACAAAGGAGTCGCGGAGCTAAGACTTGGACATGAATAGTTGGAGATGTCGGGGGAGCAAGACCTCTAAGTGCACACTTATGACAAACATCTTGAGTCATTAATCCCTCACTCTATATTTTTGTTCGGGGTTGCAACACAATGACCTATCAGATTGGTAGGCACCCCGAACTCAACACTTGCCCCAAAAGTGAGCCGAAAAACATACCCATCTTACTTGGGCCCGCTTGTATGAAAGTGTTGTGGCCCAAGGGTGCAAGGGGGAGAAGTAGGTACGCCACACGACTTGTACTCTGTGCCGGTTACAATGAGGCAATGTCCATGCAGAATTTAGACCTGCCACAATCTGGAGATCTTGCTTTCATGAGATCTCCAAAATGGCACCGGTTACAAGGGGCCAGGGACATGTAGCGCACGCCCTAGTGCTCTCTTCCACGCGCCTTCGATCATGCATGATTGATGGGCCATGGCGCCTTAACGCCATGGCCCACAGCATGCACGTCTCCTCGCATTGCTTTCCATAATGTCCCCGTCGAGCGCTATAAAAAGGCCCTGTCACATATGCTAGCTTCCTTTTCCTTAATCGTCGTCTCCAGACCTTACACTCCTCTCCACTTCTTCTGCGAAGCCTGGAAGAGTGTAATCGTTAGTTAAGAGAAACAGAGAGTTTTGGGATAACTATTGGTTCTTCCTTGATGTCATCATTATTGAAGCGAGTTGCCAGGCCTGGGGATGACCACAACGCGAAGAGGGCCACCATGAGCGTGGAGGATGATTCGTCGCCGTCTGAGTCTCCTGTCGTCACTGCGACTTTTCTGCAATGGTTGCTCTTTTACCTTCTCCGCGACCCACGACCGAGCCTGTGAACCCGTCCGAGGGCCACAGACTTACCGATCCTCATCACTCCTCCAGCTTTGGGGTTTCTTTGGACCTATCAATCGCCTATTTGCGTTTCTTTTTTCTTACATTGTTCCTTCTTCTATAGCTGAGAGTATCATCATGGTGCAATGGTTCTGGCGAGGGGATCTAGTCCTGCAGCTCGTCCATCGGGACTGGTTCCCCCAAGTTCGGTGTCATCATCCTTAACAGCGGCTTTTGAGGCGGCAGAGCTGTGTTCGCTCCTGCCGTCCCAGATGGCTGGTCTGGTGGGACGTGTTGTCCCTTCGGCCAACGAGGGGGCTCTATCGGGTCCGTCAGAGTGGTAGCCGGCTGACGAGTTGGCCACTCGGGAGATGACCCCCACGGAGTTGTCGAGGTCTTTCGAGGCGGGGGCTGGGGGCATCTCTTCATTGTCGCAGGTGCCGATAGTCCTCGGATTCTGCCTTCTGCGGTTGGGGACGCTTTCGAGATAGGTGGGGTCGTGGAGTTTGCCCGGTGTGAGGGTACCCGCGAAGATGCATTGGTCCTTGCCGTGAGGAGGTGGCACGAGCCACCCAGGAGCTTGAGGCCCTCCGTGCCTCGGCCTCCGACGTGTGCGATGTCGCGCTCGATCTGTCTCCACAGGGCGTAGAGTCGGATGCTGACCTTCGGGAGATCCCGACTTGCTTCGCCTCCGTTCAGGGATAGGTCGCCATGGTCCGTGAGGCGATAATGTCGGTGTGCGACCGGATGCTTGGTCGCTTGGGGTTGGCATTTTGAACGATGCCACCCTCACGACCAGGCTCAGTGAGGCCTCTCCCGCTACACAGAGGTGATGGGGGAGTTGTATACGCTCCGCGCCTCCGGGATTACCATCTACGGAGTGACGTACAGTGCTTCCTCCGCGTCGCAACTGGGCGCCTAGAGGGCGGAGCTTCCGAACAGGGAGTCTCAGATGCTGTTGGTATTTCTTAACATGTATTGCTCATCCTAGCAGTAAATGCTAGATCTACAAAGGTACTATGCTATGCTAAGCCAAAGCAAGATGAATTCCGCAAGCGCACGAAAAGTAACATTGTAGCATTTCACCCGAGAGTATTCCCTAGGGTATTGTATTTGTTTTATCCCAAAGGAAGGCAATTGAAGAGTGGCAAGATCAGAGGACATATATGGTGTTCTAGTGAAGATTTCAATAGGATCAATAAATGATATAGTGGGGTAGTGTGACACACACCTAAGCAATCTACTCTAGTGGGTAACGAAGTCCTAGTGATGGTCAAATTACAAGATGGAGTTAGTCCTACTATGCTCTAATTACTCATATACGTAGCCTATTAGTGTAGACATGATTATGCCAATGACAAATATTACCCCTGATACCATCGTGACGATTCCCACTATGAGCCTGCGGCGTAGATGAACGTGGGGGAGTACAAAGGATGGACAAGGCTGTCACCACCTGCCGCATACCCCTACAACCCATGGGTCTATGAGACATCCAACACTACTTAACTATCTAAGCATCACACTTACATGGTAAGTACTTACCTTAAGAGCCTAGGTACAAGCACCATCCTAAGGCAATGACTACCCTAAACATCGTTGAACAAAAGTTGGATCCAAGCACTAACATATTCATATTAACATAATCATATTATTACCTAATTAGACTATTGTGGTGGTGTATGACGTTTATGATAAAATGATATGAGCATTATGACTAGACCACAATAACATCTACACTTGGCACATACTTGGACTCCATAATCAAATAAGAAACGCTTTGCTCGCGAGGAGCTTGCACGACTTCCCTCAGAGACGTCGCGACACCATCTACAAAACGTCCACAATGGGGAACGGGGATCAAATCCCCAACCCCGTGCCAAGTGAAGCTAGTCTCAAGACCCCCTTCAGCAATGGCACATTCTGGGGGATATACAAGCGCCCCGACCACCTCCAAAAGCTGAAAGAATGTTGGGGGAGGCTGGAAGAAACCCTTTGCAAGTACATACAATGCTTCTTCGAGAAGTGCAGCATGTTCCATGAAGCCGTTGACACAGACATCATCCGGGCTTTCATCTTGTGGGTGACACACGAGACCCCAACATCCAAGCTCACCCACGTCAAGCCAAGGTGCGCAAGGAATTGTTCAGCATCACCTCCTGCACGGCCCTGGACGAAGAAGTAATGAGGAGCAGCACCGGCGTGCCAAAACCTAGACCTGACGGACACGGAACTAGGAGGGGTCCAACCACTCATCGAAAGAAAAGGGGGCAGAAGACCGGCCCCAACCAAGGTGGCCCGCATACGCTAGCCCCAAGCATAGCTGCAACCCCCTGGCCAATGCAAAGGGTGGAAACCAGCCAAACGGGCGGCCACCCCCTTGGAGAAAATTCTCGAGGAACCTTGCACTCATCGCGCCTACACGACAAGCCATGCACTGAAGGAATGCATCCTCCCCCGACATTACCTCGAGGGTAAGATCGGCGCCCCTGGTGGCAGAGGAAAAAGGACTGTCGCCCAAGGCCTCAAGTTGGCAGAGTCAACCCCCAACATGAATGGCGGCTGCTTCATGATCCACAAAAATGGCTCCGCTCTTGGAAACCTGCTCGAGCAAGTGAAGGCGCTCCAAAGGATGGGACCAGTCGGACCAGGTATCCCAAGTTATCTCTAATGGTACAAAATAGTAGTCACTTTCGACAGGGTGGACCATCCTGATTTCATACTGAACTTCGTGTGACATCCTCTGGTTGTTGATCCGATCATAGGTCCGACACATCTCATCCGAGTGCTAATGGATGGTGGAAGCAGCCTAAACGTCCTCTATGTTGCCACCCTGTACCTGATGAAGATCCCATAGTCTCAGCTCCATCCCCTGCGGGGACCCTTCCAGGGAATCATGCCCAATGTACGATTGTCGCCCCTCGGGTGCATCAAACTCCAGGTCACTTTTGGAAGTTGGACAAACTCCCGCGTCTTCGAGCCTGACAAGGGCGTCAAGAGGACCACCAGCCCACAATGCGTGCCCAACCGATATGAGTGTTGACGGCTGTTATATACCAAATTTACCCGTCAATATAACACAATTATGTGAAGGAAATATCATTTCTTGCACACATCACTTTTCTATTTAACCTATTTCCACTTGTCCATGGAGAAATAGTGCATGTAGGCATCTATTGCAGGAATTGAGGTAAAAGAGGGAGAGAAATCCTATAATATATCATTCCAGCCAATCAAGCATCGATATGTGGCACCACATGGATCAAATGACCCACAATTAGAAGTATCCAAGGTCATCCAACACTATATCACCTATATCAGTAAAGGGGACCCACCTGTAAGTGACCTGGATGAAACACAGCTCCAACGGAGCTCTGACCAGGTCGGCCGACCCCCCTAGTCGGCCAACTAGGTCTTGGCACCAAACTCTATCAATCGACACGTGTTGGCTCCTCCTGGCTTCCTGTAGTCATTGATTACTGATTCGCGCGCAATTGGTGGCAGGAACCGACCCTTCTCCACCTATAAATAGGACCCATTACCCTCACTTCACACACACACTACTTGAGTATTCATTCTATTGTATCCACTATTCTCCATTGGTTTAGAGGAGTTTAGGCTGTAGAGAGGAGAGCCTCTAGTCCATAGTCGAAGTAGGAAAGGAGTAGAAGAAGTCTCTTCCCAATTCCGAATTGGGAAAGGTGTGGCTCTCATATACCTATTTGTATTTGTGACTTTGTTCTTAATAAAAATGTTATCTTTAGTCCTCTTTTAATCATATACTTGGATGAAGCGTTTCTTGTTTGATTGTGGATTCCATGTATGTGGTAGGAGTAGTATTTATGATTATGCTATACCACCCTCATTACATCATCATAAACACTACAAACCCCCACTATAGTCTAAATAGTTATGACATAATCATGTTAATATGAATGACTTATGCTATGTTTCAACATTGGTTCAACGATGTTTAGGTTAGTCATTGCCTTAGGATGGCTTGTGCTGCAGCTCTTACGGTATTTACTTAATATGCTAGCAGTGTGCTAGGATAGTTAAGTACCCTTGGATGTCTTGTGGACCCACTGATTGAAAAGGTAGGCAGTAGGTGGTGACAGCCCTATCTGTCCTTGTAATCCTCCACGTTCGGCTATGCCACAGGCTATTTGCGGAAGTCGTCTTAGTATTGCTAGGGGTAAACTGTGCCCAATGTGTTGAACAACTTAGCAAGAGAATTGACTATTGATATTATCATTAGTAACTACTTAGGCTACGTATATGCATATAGAAGCATAATAGGAGTATCTACCTAACTCTTAGCCTAATTCCTCTTTGACCCATTTATCCCCCTTAGAATAGGATACTCTTGTGTGTGTCACACTACCTCCACATATCTTTTACCCATCCTCACTATATCCCTACCTAGACTAACCTATCCCTTCCATTGATGATTGTTATGCTTCCACCTAGCCTTTCTTTGGGAGAACATAAATTACACTCTTGGAATACTCTTTTAAGAAGAATGCTACATCGATAGTTTCTGTGCGCTTGCGGATTTTTATCTATGACGTAAGAAACATCAACAAACATTTCTAGCGCTGTCACGGGGAAGGCAGCCGAAGTATTGCATGATTGAGTGAATAATATAGGACTCCAGGTTTTAGTAGGATAACCCTTTTTGTTTTCGCATTTTATGTGAAAATAGGGTAGTGTATGTTTGGTTTCCGCTTGTCAGAAAACTTTGTTGAAGATCACATGTCCCTTTTGAGAGATCCACCTCATGTTGTTAGTCCTTAGAAGCTTCGTGCGGCAAAGCAAGCCAGCACAACTGCACCAACAACCTAAATGCAAATGGCCCAGAAGACCCTTCGTGAGTTTTCGGCACCCTCTGCTAACAATGTGTCTGTTGGGCCCACTGTTAACAGGGGAGAGGTGAACCTCAAAATCAAGACTGGACTGATCACTATGGTGCAAGCCAACCCATTTTGTTGCAAGGCTAACGAGGATGCAAGTGCTGACCTGCAGGACGTATCCCCTGATGTCGTCCGTCTTAGGCTGTTTCCGTTCTCCCTTCTTGGGAGGGCGAAGCAGTGGTTCTACGCGAACCAAAGTGCTATAGTCACTTGGGAGAAGTGTTCTACGCCATTCCTTGTCGAGTTCTTTCCGTTGGGCAAAACTAATGCCCTACGTGGAAGAATTTCCAGCTTCCAACAAGATGTCAAGGAGTCTATTTCCGAGACTTGGGAAAGGCTTCAATAGTACATCCTGGCCTGTCCCCACCATGGGATGGATGACTGGCTGATCATCCAAAACTTCTACATCGGGCTGATCCCTTCCGCTCATGACCATATTGATGCTGCTGCAGGAGGTGCCTTCTTCTCATTGACAATGCCCAATGTGACACCCGGTTCCGAAAATGAACCAAGTGAACGCACATGTGTGCTCAGGATGTTCAACACACTACACGAGTGCACCACAAACGATATACAAAAAATTACAAGAGCGCAAATTAACTAAAAAGGTACTTTTATTACATATTCGAATAATCCTCAAATTATAACTCTAATGATTATTATTGATAAAACCTAAAACTAATGCAGCGGAAATAATCAAACAGAGCAAACTACACATAGGGAATAGTGCGGCTCCAAGCAATCCATAGGCAAGTCGATGGAAGCACACAACCTAGAACTCCGCATTATCCTTGTGGTACTGCCAAACATCACCTGAAACTGTTGGTGGGGGAATTGCAAGGATGAGCACATGTCATACTCAGCAAGTGTGGGAAAATAATAACATGTAGCTTAAACAAGGAATGATAATAAATAATGGCTAGTTGATGAAAAGTACAATTAAAACATGTGAAAAAGCATACTAGAATGTCTATGTGAATTTATCCCATCATATCTTAAAGTAATTACCTGTTATGGGTCCATCATCACCAATTACCATTATATCACATCCATCAATAAATATCCATCCATATACCAAATTATTACCATCATCATCACCCATATTCATTTATGACATCCCGATCCATATCATAACCCATCTCAAATTCTGAATTTTTCTACTCTAATCATGTGAGGGTGAAGGTCGCTCATAATCGGGACCACGGCTATCATGATAGTTTTTAACACCGTGCAGAGGTTGTACCACTTTACCCACAAGTCTGTGATTTTGTCCCCTTTCGGTGACTAAGGAACCTCCATCATGCTCGTGACCCGTTGGTCACATTACACACTTACAACGGTGTGTGGCCAAGAGATCACAAAATAGCCTTTACAAAGGGACTACCAGCATATTTAGACCCACTAAGGTTTCACCAGTGGTGATGCCTCCAACTGAGCACATCCAAGCAACGGCCCCCTTTTGTGCCATTTTGATCCCAGGGCAGTCCCGCCACTATTGCAAACTCAACCGACTCCTATTCCTCGGTCCCCCAAATGATCCGAACAATGCTAGCAATACACCTAATTAATTGGCTAAGCCACAACCATACTTGCCACTGTGGTGGCACTGTAAAACCTGGGTTGTCACTCCACGAACCGGTCCTTAGATCTAAAGCAAGCCAAACCACCATAACATCCATCCCAGTCCACAATCCATGCTTGCTTAGATCTCCCAAGTCCCATGTTACCAATTAATCATATTCATCATATCACATCTTCCATAAGAGCATTAATTCATAGTAAGCCATTTGGTTGTTTTCCCATCCCAATTAATTAGAGCGAAGAAAAAGGTAAAATATCTTTCTTGACTCTCCACAATATGTTCCAAGCGACAGGGATGGTCAAGCAAGTCTAGTAAACACCTATATTGGGTTTCCCATCAATTTGACACAAGCATGCAATTTTTCCAACAAAGCATTTAAAAACAGTATCAAAATGATCAAGAACACTTGCCTGATCTTTAGATTTGTTTGGATCAAAAGCTTCGAAGTTCTTGTGTTGGAGGTCCTCGACAGCATCCTCTAGAGCAACACCTTCTATTCCACGCAATAAACATACAAAACAAATATTACAATCAGTAAATGCTCAAATATTACTCAATATGTTATGACATGCATGGTTAATGCGATTATGGGGTGATACATTTTATTAGGTTGATATCATTGTTTACTAACTAGTTACAATTAAGTTTTACATGTTAAAACAAGTTCAAGTCATTTTAGAGGATATTAAAGAAGTTCCAGGAATTTCCAGAACTGAAGGGTCGGACTAGTCCGCACCAGGGCCGGACATGTCTGTTCTGGAACAGAAATGAAATCGGACTAGTCTGCTCAGGGACTGGACAAGTCCGTTAAAGTTAGCGTTTTAGTGAATTTTCAACTAGAGCATGGTTTAAGTTAATAGGGAACCATAATTTACGTAGAAAAGATGCATCTAATATATTTACCATGACTTCAAGGGTTCGAGAGTTGAAGACTCGAAAATTTGACATCGGGATCGAAGGAGATGAAGAATTGGCAAAGGAGGATGTTGACGATGAAGGAATGATGATGGAGATCGCAGCGACAACAACGATCTTGGTTGATCCCCCTCATTCCTCCCTTCTCCTTCTTCTCCTTGTGGTGGAGGCTCCTTGATGGCGGCTCTCACGAATAAGGGCTAGGGTTCTTCTTCAATTGTACCAAAGCAATGAAAGGGTGGGTGTTGGGATGTTTATTTAGGGTGGAGGTGGTAGGGTTTGGGTGGAATTCGAGTTTAAGGCGGTGGAGGACGAGTAGGGGTCCCACATGGGCTCCACAAGGGTTGGACACGACGTTCTTGGGCCCACTTAAGGCATATACCCAATAACATGTTGTGGAGAAAGAAATAGAATCTAAGGCAGGCACATCGGACTAGTCCGCTAGGGGACCAGACAAGTTTGATATGGAATAGAGACAAGAACGGGCAAGTCTGGTGCATATCCGGACAAGTCCGAAAAGGATCAGAAAGCAAAACGGACAAGTCCGGTCGGGGGCCGAACAAGACCAAGGGTTCGTCTAATTTCAAAGTCCGGACTAAAATGGGGAATTACCAGACAACTCCAAAGGTTTCCAGTAGCGAAGAACTAACTAGTCCGTACTCGGACAAATCCAGGCAACAATAGAAACATTTTTGGACTAATCCGAGGCCAAATGCGGATAAGTCTGAAAGACAACAGAGTGTAGAACGGACTAGTCCAGGGTCCAAACTGGACAAATCCGCACCGACACAGGCTTTTAACTGTTGTTTTGGTTCTAACTCATTTTTAAACTTGCTCCTTTTTGTGTTGCTTAATCGTAAACACGTATAAGAATGTATACAACGCATGATGGATGAAAATAAGGGTGTTACAAACCTAGCCCCCTTAAAATGAATCTCGCCCTCAAGATTCGATGTAGATGGAAAGAGATGGGGAAATTCTCTCTTGAGGTCATCTTCCAGCTCCCAAGTTGCTTCCGATTCTGCATGATGCTTCCTTTGTACTTTGCACCATCGAATCATCTTGTTCCTTGTGACTCTCTCCTTTGTCTCCAAGATTTTGGCTGGTTGCTCCGTATAAGTCAAATCTGGCTCTAATTCTAATTGCATTGGCACTTGTTCTTCCGCTACTCTTAAGCATTTCTTGAGCTAAGAAACATGGAACACATCGTGAACATTAGCAAGATATGCTGGCAGCTCCAACTTATATGCCACTTCTCCACATTTGCCCAAAATCTTAAATGGTCCAATATAGAGAGGTGACACTTTGACCTCGCATAGGTGACACTTTGAGATATACGAAGTCTCCGACTTCAAAGGCTATGTTCCTTCGCCTATTATCCGCTGTCGGTACCCTGGAAACCGTACACCCCTTGAGGTTACAAAGATCTCAAAGAAAAGTCATCTACTTGATTTGAAGACCTTCGGAGGCCCACATGTCAAATATAACCGGACCCGCTTCTCCAACATGGTTAATCCCAGGGTTGCCATGTGTACTATGAAACCGGAGCTACCGCCCACAAGGGGGAAGCTCCGGGCTATGTACCGAAATGGCACCCCCGGACCTAACCCCAGACCGAGGGAAGCTCCGGATCTGACACGTGTCAGGTAGCTCCGGAGCTACCTATTTCCCACAGTATGCTCCAGAGCTGTACCCTGTCCAACCGTCGGATCTTCAGCCTCTAACCTCCAGAAGACTGCACAACGGCTCCGGATCTTCAAAGGAGAATCAAGGACTTCAAGACCCGATTAAGTGTCATTAATACCATATTAATGACACACGATCGGACGACCTTAATTACCAGTAACGGTGCTGTCAAAGCCCATTACCCGGTCACTAAGGGCAATTAAACGTGTTGAATGAGTATCAATACTAGTAACCGCTGGGGCCACATGTCGGGCCAGGCTAACTTGTAACGGCCTGCCCTTGTACTATAAAAGGACAGGCCGACGACGGACTCCAGAGGTTCAGATACGCTACACACGTTCCATAGACGCTCAATACAAGCTCATACAACTAATACAACACCAACACACCCGTGGAGTAGGGTATTATGCTCAGGCGGCCCGAACCACGTAAATCTCCGTGTCTCCTGTGTCAATTACAATTCACCTTCTTGAATCTCCGCACGCCCACACCGAACATCAAACTCCTCTAACACTTTAGTAGTGTCGGGAGATCTGCCGGATCCAAACCACCGACAGTTGGCGCGCCAGGTAGGAGCGCGTGAGATTTTGAGAATGGTGAACTCAGCTGCTGGATCATGCAACGGTCATCCTGCTGTTCAAGCTGTTGGGGGCAATCCCTCCAATATGCAGTCACCAGCAGGGGCTTCAGTGCTAGCAGGAGTCACACTACCACCACCGCCACCTCCACCAGCAAATCAATCTAGACAACGCGATGGTGCACCGGCGTCAGTCACTGCGTTGGGAAATCATGACAACCCGGAACACGCACTCCATGCAGCATGTGCTCTTCTCCAACGCCCACCACCTCCGGATGCATCCCGGGATGCACTAGAGCAGTGGAGAGCTGATGTGGAACATTTGGTTGCAGCAGCAGCCGACCGCATCAGCAACCAGGGTCCTCCTCCTTCAGGACGGGCCCCGTCGCAATGACGGACCTTGTCTGGCATACTTGGTCCGCACGTTTCCAACAACAGGAGACGTGCTGCATCACAACAAGTGACGTCATTGCCTTCCGGGGCACGACGCACTCACACGGTATCCCGGCTTTCAACTCATGACCTCCGGGCGGAGCTTGATCGCCGATACCGCCAACAGGATGGCCGAGTCCATATTGAGCGTGCTCGTGAAAGACGAGAAGCTCAAGACTTTCTTGCTCCTGAAGGAGTGGGAGGAGGCTGTTCAGCCCTGGCCACGCATCCGCGTATGGTCAGGTGGCCATAGAAGTTCCGGCCTCATCTGCCGTAGAAGTTCGATGGGACCGTCAATCCTGTTGAATTTCTTCGGATTTACTCCACTGCTATCTTGGCAGCTGGAGGAAATGAGGTCGTAATGGCCAACTATTTCCCAGTGGCTTCAACTGGGACCGCCAGGTCCTGGTTTATGAGCCTTCCGCCCAACTCCATCGGCAGTTCACTGCCAATTTCGGGAGTTCATACACCCGACCAGGCACTGAACTGGACCTTTTTGCAGTCGTGCAAAAAGGGGGAGAATCCCTGCGATCATTCATCCAGAGGTTCTCTCAGGTACGAAACACTATCCCTTCTATCTCTAGCGCCTCTGTCATTGTGGCATTCAGACAGGGTGTACGGGATAAGAAGATGCTGGAGAAATTGGCGATCAAGGAGATCACCAGTGTCACAGAACTCTTCAGTTTGGCCGACAAATGTGCCAGAGCTACAGAGGGCCGTGAGATGCACTCCAAACCAACTCCAGAGGATCACAAGAAATCCTCCAAAGGAGAATCCACTACCTCCGCAAGTGGCAAGAAGAAGAAGAAGACCAACGGCAAGAAGAAGCTGTGGGCCGGTACATCCAATGTTGCAGCTGTCAGGTCCGGGTGGCCGGGGGCCATGCCCCGAGAAGCAACCTCGACCGTCTTCTGAAGACGGTGGAAAACCCAAAGTGTGGTGTCCAATTCACAAAATGGGCAGCCACAGTTTTGAAGACAGTCGGGAGGTCCAAAACCTTGCCGAGCGCTATAATAAGCGCCGGGAAGAAGCTCCTTTCCAACAGAGGGAAGGAAAACAAAAAGTCGATGAAGCTCCGGCTGAAGAGGAGTTAGGTTTTCAGGATCCCAAAAAGGTCCTGAAGGCCGTCTACACCTCCGTCGAGGACGATTCTGACGTCTCTGACAACGAGCGTCGGAAGACCATGAACACCATTTTTGGTGGATCATGGGACATCACCTCCCGCCGCGTCATCAAGACTATGCGACGGGACATGGCTGTTGTAGCTCCTACAGCCAGGGCGGAACCTCATCGGAAGTGGATGGACACAACCATCACTTTTGATGCTTCGGACTGCCCTCGAAGCATGGTTGGAGCAGGTCAGCTACCTTTGATGGTATCTCCTACCATCAATAACATCCAGCTCCACCATGTCATGGTAGACGGAGGTTCGGGGCTTAACCTCATAAGATTCAAAGCTTTTACCGAGCTTCAGCTCCGACCTTCAGATCTCCACCCCTCCCGACCTTTCTCCGGAGTAGGTCCGGGAGCCATGACCCCACTCGGAGCTATTACTCTCCCCGTTACCTTCAGGACACAGGAGAAGTATCGCACCGAGAAGTTGGTCGCTCAGATCAACTTACCCTTCAATGCCATCTTGGGTAGGCCTGCCCTGTACAAATTCATGGCAGCTGCTCATTATGGCTACTTGGTGTTAAAGATGCCAACACCAGTACGCGTTCTCCGGATCCGTGGAGATCGTACTGCCGGAGTAACTGCTCTGGAAGAACTCCATGCACTTACCACGTCGCAAGAGGAGGACTCCAGGCAGGAGTAAGCACCAAAACCCCCGAGCATTCGTCAACGAGGCTCGACATTTGCACCTCGTGTGCAGCCAAGCGGCGACACCGACATCCCCGTCAAAGTCGTCCAAATCGGTTTTGATGCCGCTCAGACCACCCGTATATCGGGCGGATTGAACGACAAATAGGAACTCGCGCTCATCGCTTTCCTCCGGGCTAATGTCGACGTGTTTGCCTGGCAACCGTCACAAATGCCTGGGATCCCCAGGGAAGTGATTAAGCACAATCTGAAGATCTACCCTGACCCCTGGCCTGTGCACCAGAAGCCTCGGAAGCAATATGCAGAGCGACAGAACTTCATTCGACAAGAAGTGAAGAAGTTGCTCGAAGCTGGATTCATCCGAGAAGTCTTCCATCCAAAATGGCTGGCAAACCCAGTCGTTGTGCCCAAGGCCGGCGGGATGCTTCGGATGTGTATGGACTACACAACACTAAATAAGGCATGTCCAAAAGATCCATTCCCACTACCTAGAATAGATCAGATAGTGGATTCCACCTCCGGGTGTGAATTACTATGTTTCCTAGACGCATATTCTGGGTATCATCAAATCAGAATGTCTAGGGAAGATGAAGAGCATACCTCTTTCATCACAGTAGATGGATTGTACTGTTATACAGCCATGCCGTTTGGTCTCAAGAATGCAGCTTCAACTTTTGTACGAGCTATGTACAAAACCTTTGAAGACCTTATTAGAGACATAGTGGAAGTGTATGTTGATGACATCGTGGTCAAGGTCAAGAACAAGAAGTCACTTGTTGACACCTTACAGGCTGCCTTCGATAAGCTGCGGGTCACCCGCACAAAGCTAAACCCAGACAAGTGTGTCTTCGGGGTTAGCTCCGGAAAACTTCTTGGTTTCCTGGTAAGTCACCGGGGCATAGAAGCTAATCCGGCGAAGATCAAGGCCATTGAAGACATGCGGCCACCAGCCCGCATCAAAGATGTCCAAAAGCTAACTGGATGTCTAGCAGCCCTCAGCCGGTTTATTTCAAGACTGGCGGAACGGGCACTCCCCTTCTTCAAGCTATTGAGGAAGTCCGGACCATTCCAATGGTCTGAAGAAGCAGAAAAGGCGTTCCAGGAGGTAAAACAGTTCCTCACCACCCTACCAATTCTGGTAGCTCCGAACCCTGGTGAGCCTTTGTTGCTTTACATTTCAGCTACTGACGAAGTCGTCAGTATGGTACTGGTCGCGGAAAGACCAGAACTACCCCATACTCAGGGATCCAGATCCCTTCGGGAGGGTTCGGAGGTTCTTGAAAGCGAGTCTGGGTCCCAACTTCCAGATTTGAATCCACAAGAAACCACTTCAGAAGACCCAGACTCCTCCGGGAGGATCCAGGTCATTTCTGAAGAAGCTCCAGGTTCCTCCAGTCAGGACCCGGAGGTCCCCGAAGAAAATCCGGATCACTCCGGGAGGATTCGGGTCAGTGAAGAGGAAGCTCCGGGCCCCTCCGGGAGGGTCTGGACCATTTAGCGCCCGGTGTATTTCATCAGTGAAGTACTACATGATGCGAAGACTCGATACCTAGAGGTGCATAAGCTGCTCTATGCAGTTCTTATTGCCTCTAGGAAGCTTCGCCATTATTTCCAAGCTCACAAGATCTCAGTGGTGACCTCTTACCCACTTCGAGCAATCTTGCATAATCCCAATTCAACTGGGAATATTGCAAAGTGGGCAGAGGAATTGGCCGAATTCAATCTCAAATTCATTTCAAGGCAAGCAATCAAGAGTCAAGCATTGGCAGACTTCGTGGCGGAATGGACTCCCTCTCCATCAAACCCTGGGAACCCCAGTGTGCATAAGCCGGAACACGAAGCTTCGATCTTCACCGAGCCTCATTGGACCCTCTACTTTGACAGCTCCATGCAAAAGCAGGGGGCCAGAGCTGGAATCCTTCTCCTCGCACCAACCGGGGAGAAGGTGAAATACATGGTACACCTTGACTTCAAGGTGACCAACAACATGGCAGAGTACGGAGCACTCATCTACGGACTAAAGGTGGCACTGTCATACGGTGTCAAGCAATTGCTGGTCAAGGGAGATTCACAGCTCATCATTAAGCAAGTGAAGGGTGAATGCTCCTGCAACAATCTCCAGCTAGCTGCTTACCTCCTTGAAGTCCAGAGGGTTCAGAAGGACTTCGAAGTCCTAGATCTCTACCATGTCCAGCGTGCCCACAACGTTGAAGCTGATGAACTCTCGACGAAAGCGTCAACCGAAGCTCCGGTTCCTGACAGAACTTTTGTCTGGAGGTTGTCAAAACCCATAGCTCAGCCTGCCGAACTGAGCGAAGGGGGCGAGATCAGCATCCCGAAGCTGACGGTCCCGATGGCCCTGTTACCATGGCAGCCATCAAGGGTCGTAGGTGTTGCCGGAAGCTCCGAGCAACCCAACACGCAAGACTCAAATGCTCAAGATAGTTCCGATGCATGGATCTCGGAGATCCGGAACTACTTGAAAGACAACATCCTTCCTGACGATGATGTGTCCGCTGACCGGGTAGTCAGATTGGCTAAAAGATACACGTTGGTAGAAGGGGATCTCTACCGGCGTGGTGCCAACGGCATCCTAATGCGGTGCATCACAAGGGAAGAAGGCTGCGAGCTCCTCGCAGAAATCCATGGAGGCGAGTGTGGAAACCACGCGTCTTCCCGCACGCTAGTTGGTAAAGCCTTTCGGCATGGCTTCTACTGGCCTACAGCACTCCAGGATGCAACTGAGCTGGTGAAGAAATGCGAAGCATGTCAATTTCATGCAAAGCAAATTCACACACTGGCTCAGCCCCTACAAATGATACCTCCTACATGGCCTTTCGCTGTGTGGGGGATGGACATCTTGGGACCTTTCCCAAGAGCCGTCGGAGGTTACAAGTTCCTGTACGTCACCATTGAAAAGTTCACCAAGTGGCTGGAAGCAACTCCAGTTGTGACAATCAACAAGCAATCTGCTATCAACTTTTTGCAGTCCATTGTATACAGATTTGGAGTCCCAAACAAAATCATCACTGATAATGGGACCCAATTCACAAGCTCTGCATTTCAAGGATATTGCGAAGACCTCGACATTCAAGTTTGCTACGCCTCCGTAGCTCACCCAGCAAGCAATGGCCAAGCTGAGAGAGCAAATGCTGAAATCCTGAAAGGACTCAAAATGCGCACCTATGAGCGCTTGAAAAAACATGGTGCCAACTGGATTGAAGAGCTTCCGCCCACTCTCTGGGCCAACAGGACAACTCCAAACCGGTCAACTGGAGAGACACCCTTCTTTTTGGTGTATGGAGCTGAAGCAATCCTTCCTCCAGAAATCACCTTGGGGTCATTCCGGGTCCGGACCTTCGACGAAGCCACGCAGGACCAGCTCCGGCGTGAAGACCTAGACCTCCTCGAGGAGGGAAGGTGCCAAGCAGCTGTTCGGAATGCTCGATACCGCCAAGCCCTTCGGCGCTATCATAAGTGGCATGTACAAAACCGACAGCTCGAGGAAGGTGACCTGGTGCTATGAAGAATACAATCCAGAGAAGGGTTAAACAAACTCTCCCCCAGCTGGGAGGGACCCTTACGAGTGATTAAAGTATCCCGTCCCGGGAGCGTTCGCTTGGCTATCGAGGATGGGACACCTCTCCCAAATCCTTGGAACATTGAGCACCTCCGTAAGTTCTACACTTAATATCACGGAGGTGAGTCTGTAGTAATTTGAGGTGTATGTTATGGAGTCATTGTACAGATTCGGGTAGTTCCTCCGGGAGAACAGCCGGACCTTTCCCGGAAGGTCCGCAAAGTTCATGCAACACTTGTCACAGTCTCAGGACTAAAAGTGTGGCTAGCTACCCTGGGTCAAATGAGAAATGAAACACGCTTAGCCTGGTTCCGTACCCTAAGAGTGTACTTGTTTCCCCTGTACCCCGGACCTATAATGAAAGACATCTTCATGTGAAACGGACTCCACGTGCATTTATTTTGTACAGGCTCAACATTTTTTATTTTTCTCTTTCTTGTCTATAACAAAGACGTGCAATTATTAAGAAATTTTAGTTCGACTGGTTCATATACGATTCGAGTTGTATTGTCGATTCTTTTGGATTCAAATATTGTTCATGGCCCACTCGCCTGAATGCCGCCAAGCCAATCTTGGGCCGGAGTGTGCTATCGACTTAGCCTGGTCAAGCACCCTAAGTACGCCACTCTACCTACACCCCGGCAGGCCGAAGTAAGGCGGGTCCAAGTACAATTGGATCTGGAAGAAAAGACAACGCATTCGGTTGTATTTAGAATCACGTTTGACCTAAAATTTTCTTGAGAATCGTAAGTCGCGACGAAGTTATAGGCGAGAAACGAATTTTACTATTTTCTTGGCTTCAGTGTGCAGGAAAAATAAAATCTACGTTGATGGAGAAAAGCCAGAGCTAACAAAGCTCCGACTCCCCTAGGTGGCTTGTAATCGATGTTACGCATTGAAAACGAGCATCATCGGAGCAATCAAGCTGCGGTAGAGCTAGGGGGCCAGCCGTCGACGCTAAATAAAAGATGGTGAGAAGACCCCGCAAACGGAATCTGCTGCCAACAAACTAAGTGTTGGTAAAGATCACTGCCGGAACTACTAAGCTCCGACGCCCCGGAGGACTAACTATCGATGCTCTACACGTTGATAGGGACTATTGCCAGAGCTACTAAGCTCCGACGATAGACAATGCCGGAGCTTCTAAGCTCCGACAACCTCAGGGGGCCTTCACTATCGAAGACTTCAGACCTACACTCTACAAGTTCGGAGCAAATGAGTCTTCAACAAAACAAAATATCCTCTTGGTACATGTTCACAATCAAATTGTGTACATCTACCAGGGGGCCAAGACAAAAGTGTTGAAGACAAAAAGTGAAATTCACAAAACTTTGGGGATTTCATTCATCTGGAGATAAGGGATTACATCTGGAGACAAGGGATTACAAAATTGAGGAAGAAGAAGAGAAAATACAAGTGAGAACTACAGAGATGGTCCTAGAACCTATGGAAGAATTGGGCGACCTTCTGGGCAACCTCTGACATGTTGGCTCTGGCAGCTTTGCCTTCTCCTTCAACGGGACCTTCAAGCACCGGGTCCAGAGGAAATTGGGAGTTCCGGCTGGTGTAGCAAGTCAGCACATATTCTGCGACATTCTTCGCCAGGGATTGCCCCTCAACCTCCAATTGGTCCGCGATGACATCGCCCACCTTGGAGAGTTTGCTGCCTGCCGAGCTCAATGCCTGCAACACCAGGTCCGGCTCTGGCTCCAGATCATCCGGGCGCACGGGGCTGAAGCCCATCGGTGTCAGCACGTCGTTAGCCTTGCCCAGGAACTCCCAAATCTGTAGGGAGTCCGCAGTCCTCAAGCCCTTCAATTCTTCCAAGGATCTCCTGGCCGCCACCAGTTCAGAATTCTCGCGAGCGAGGCGCTCAACTTCTTTGGCGTTTTGCTAAATCTTTTCAGCAACCCACTTTTCGTGTTTTCTGAGCCCCTCCTCCCGGAGGTGGATCTTGTTCCGGCGGTCGACCAGGTCCTTCTCCCTGCCCCTCACTTTCTTCTCCCTGGAAGCAAGGGCACACTCTTGCTTGTAGAGTTCCTACCCTCGCACCCAGGCTTTCTCCTCCTCCTCGGTGCAGCGCTCTTCCGATTTCTTGGCATGCTCCTCGAGGCCCTTGTCAGCTAGAGCCACCTTCTCGGTGAGCTCCTCCTCCCTCCTCAGGACGTCATCCCGCAGCTCAAGGAGTTTCTGCTCTTCATCTTCGAGCCATTTCTCCCTCTCCTCAAGTGCCTCCCGGCGCTTGATGAGTGTAGTGTTAATGGCCTTAAGCCTTTCTTGGCGTTCATCGATCGCACTGTTAGCTGCTTTGGTCTGCTCATAAATCTCCCGGGATTGGGCATCGAGGGCGCGAGTCATACTCTCCCGGTCATCCAATAATTTACCCCAATATTCCAGGCAGACCTTCTCCCGCTTGATCCACTCTTTGTCATCCGCTAGCCTCGACTGCGCCAGCTTGGTCTCGAAGTAGAGCCGGTTACGCCACCGCCTAAGGGTTTGGCGCTCCTCTTCAAGAGCCTTGCTGTCGTGGAAGAAGGCCAGTTGAACTTGACGCGGACTGGAACATGCGTTGTCAATAGACAGTGACAACGGGATAGGTTCCGGACCTGCTGGGGTCTCGTCCGCTGGTTCCAGCGGGTTTTCAGATACAAAAATTGGGTCCCACTCCAGAAGAGTGGTCCCCTGGGTCTCCATGGCACTAGGGCCGTCCTCCGGGATGGCCTCAGTTGCCATCGAGGAAGGCCCCGCTGCCAGGTCTTCATTCACCCCCTCAGGTAGGGGGCCAGTGACTTCACCAGGGCACTTCGGCCCAGCCGCGGGTACCTCCGACGTCGTCACTTCCGGAGCAGGGGCCGCTTCTGGCTCCGGCCTGGGCACCTCCTCTGATGGGGGCTCGAGATCTGACGCCTCTGCAACAACCGGCTCGGGAGCCGGAAGATCTTCAACATCGACCGGCCCTGCGGCCGGAGCTCCAACAACGACCGGCTCTGCGGTCGGTGCTTCTGAGGAAGCCGGCCCAACCGCCGGAACTTCCTCAACATCCGGCACGCACGTCGGGACTTCAATCACCTCCGGCTCAACCGCCGGGGCTTCGACAATTTCCGGCTCTGGAACCAGAATTATAGCTTCCTCTGGCTCAACAGCCGGAGCTTCCATCATCTCAGCACCAGGACCCGGAGCTTCAACCTCCGGGACAGGTGCCGCTGGCGCATCTTCTCTCCCGCGGTCCGGCGCTACCACGAGAGTCTCTAGGGATGAGTCAAGGTCCATGACCACGACAGCTGGCGCCAGAGTTGTCGCAGCTTCAGCCACCACTTGAGCAGCACCGGGACAGGAGCAGAAGCTTCCGCCCTCACAGCTTCAGTTGTTGTTGCTGAGGGTGGAGCCTCACTCCTCTTCTTGGGAACGCTGTAGATGATGGATGATGAAACTTAAAAAAGCAGTTACTACAACAAAACAACTGTCCAAGGTAAAGATTAAAAATTACCTTGGGAGGCTTTGGCACCAGCTTGCGCGGAACCTCTTTCTCGGGCATTCTGGGCTGGTCATAGCCGGCGTGGAAGCTCCGGAAGGCCCCCCGGAACTCGTTGCAGCCACGGGCGTTTACCTAGTTGAGGCTCCCCCTCGATTGGGAAGAACCTCCGGACCTAGAGGCCTCAACCGGCCCTGGTGCTGGAGTCCCATGCCCGGAGCTAGCTCCCCGAGAGGACCCCACTGCGGGTACAGTCGCCGCGGTTGCAGAAGACCTCCCCCTCCAGGGAGAAGGAGCCGATGCAGGGGTGGCAGGCCTGACGGACCTTCCGTTGACATGCTGTAGCTTCCTCTTCCGGCTCAAGGGTTCGTCCGCCGGCTCCTTGCCCTTGCCGACGACCTCGACCCTTGGCTTCGGGGCAGGGTCGGAGCCACCTTCGAACACTCCAGGGATCGCCACATTGGTGGTTGATCTTCTCTCGACGACACTGAGGTCGTCAAGCACGGGCATCTTGCGCCGGAGCTCCCTACTGAACTCTACTTCCACGTTCAGAGGAAGAAAAGCTGATGGCGGAGTCAAGTCGTCACCCTCGACATCGATGCCGTGCTGGAACTTCTTGAGGTGGAACTCCAAGGTTGTCCCCACCATGTTGGACTTCAGCCCGGTCTCGACCCGGTCGTCGTCCATCACGCTGTTGAGGGCCCAAGCGAGTTTTTCTCTCCTCTTCAGCGGTGCCCACCTGTTGACCAGGAAGTTACAAAACACCGCCTGAGGAGTTAATCCTCCCTCCATGCACTGGCGGATCATAGTCAGAATGGGGTTGAAGGCGTCCGTCAACACCGGAGCTTCACTCCAGATCGTCGTGTCAATGTTGGGGAGGCCTTCAGGCAACTCCAGCCTCTCGTGCTCCTCCACCCAGATGACTATCCAGTCCTTCTTCCATTCATCCCACTTCCCAGAGGGAAACGACCAGAGGTACTTGAATGAGCACTTCTTGCGCTTCACGAAGTAGTAGAAGTCAAGGTACTCATTGCTCCTACCGGTGGTATGGACGGTGAAGAAGGTCCGGAAGAGTTCAATGCAGGGGGGGATGCCCACCCACATCTCACAGAAGTGGACGAAGATAGACACAAGGAGAATGGAGTGAGGGACAAGGTGGTATAGCTGCAGACCATAAAAGTCTAGTAGCATCAAGAAAAAGGAGGAAAAAGGTGGGATCAACCGCACCATGGCGTACGAGGAGAAGTACACCATTTCGCCGGCGTGCTCCTTCTCAAACGGGAGCTCTCCCCCAGCGCGGACCGAGCGGTTGAAGAAGTCCGAGGACCATCCCATGAGGATCCGAACCTTCTTCAGGTCGCCGTCGGTCTTCAAACGGCTCTCGCGGAGACTCCATCGCAGCACAGCAAGGCAAGAGAGGAAAAGCGAAGCACAAGTTGGGAGTTTGAGCACAAGATCAGATGAGAGGCGTAAAGAACTCCAGACGGTGCGCACTTTCCTTCTTAAGTAAGCCCTCGCAACGCTTGGATGGAAACTGCAAGGAAGTTGAAGATACCACTCCAAAATTCCACCCAGTCGATGACAAGAGGGCCCGGGACCACCCCGACAATCAAGTCGAGGTTCTTACCCAGGTGAATGGTTGTCATCATGAGGCGGGAAGCCCGAAGGCGGCGGCCTGACAAGGCGCGCGGAACCGATACGGTTTTCGTATCGGGAACCGGCAACCTTCAATTGCGTGAGATCCGCATGCCAAAGATCTCATCTGCCGCACGCGGGATACGCCACACGGCAAGAATTTAACTCCAAACCATCGCCAACGGCACATCCGAAGACCTTTGAAGACTCAGTTCAAAAGTCGCGAGGATGGACCCACCTCCGGCGGAATGACTTCACCCAAGGGGTCTTCCCCAGAGGTGGGCCCAGGGGGCCACTGTCGGTACCCTAGAAACCGTACACCCCTTGAGGTTACAAATATCTCAAAGAAAAGTCATCTACTTGATTTGAAGACCTTCGGAGGCCCACATGTCAGATATAACCAGACCCGCTTCTCCAACATGGTTAATCCCAGGGTTGCCACGTGTACTATCAAACCGGAGCTACCGCCCACAAGGGGGAAGCTCTGGGCTATGTACCGAAATGGCACCCCCGGACCTAACCCCAGACCAAGGGAAGCTCCAGATCTGACACGTGTCAGGTAGCTCCGGAGCTACCTGTTTCCCACAGTATACTCCGGAGCTGCCACGTGTCCAACCGTCGGATCTTTAGCCTCTAACCTCCGGAAGACTCCACAACGGCTCCGGATCTTCAAAGGGGAATCAAGGACTTCAAGACCCGATTAAGTGTCATTAATACCATATTAATGACACACGATCGGACGACCTTAATTACCAGTAACGGTGCTGCCAAAGCCCATTACCCGGTCATTAAGGGCAATTAAACGTGTTGAATGAGTATCAATACTAGTAACCGTCGGGGCCACATGTCGGGCCAGGCTAACTTGTAACGGCCTGCCCTTGTACTATAAAAGGATAGGCTGACGACGGACTCTAGAGGTTCAGATACGCTACACACGTTCCATAGATGCTCAATACAAGCTCATACAGCTAATACAACACCAACACACCCGTGGAGTAGGGTATTACGCTCAGGCGGCCCGAACCACGTAAATCTCTGTGTCTCCTATGTCAATTACAATTCACCTTCTTGAATCTTCGTGCACCCACACCGAACATCAAACTCCTCTAACACTTTAGTAGTGTCGGGAGATCTGCCGGATCCAAACCACCGACATCCACATAGCCTTTTTTCCTTGACTAAGCAGCCCTCAAGTTCTCGTGGATTTTCTGAACTTGCTTTTCAGCTTCGTGCAATACATCAGGTCCAAATACTTGGTTCTCTACTATCTCATTCCAAAACAAGAGTGTCCTACACTTCCTTCTATATAGTGCTTCATATGGCGACATCTTCAAACTTACTTGGTAACTGTTATTGTAAAAAAAATTCAGCATACGACAAGCTTTTGTCCTAGCTGCGTCCATGGCTCAAAGCACAAGCTCTCAACATATCTTTCAATATTTGATTGGTCCTCTCAGTTTGTTCATTGGTTTGCGGGTGATATGCTAAGCTGAAATTTAACTTAGTACCCATAGCTTCATGCAGTTTCTCCCAAAACATAGAGGTGAATTGAGAACCTCGGTCCGGTACTATTTTCTTTGGAACTCCATGTCGGCACACAATATGCTCCATGTACAATTCTGCTAGCTTCGCGGTGGTATAGGTTGTCCTAACAGGGATGAAATGAGCTGATTTTATCAACCGATCCAATCACCCATATGGAGTCATAACTGGACTGGGTGCACGGTAATCCAACTATGAAGTCCATACCAATTTCTTCCCACTTCCATTCCGGAATCTTCAATGGCTGTAATAGTACAGCTGGCCTTTGATGTTCAGTTTTGACTCGTTGACACACATCACATAAAGCAACATATTCAGCTATGTCCTTTTTCATCCTATCCCACCAACATCAAGTTTTCAAGTCTTTGTACATCTTCGTACAACCGGATGAATTGATTAAGGTGCTCCATGTGCCTCCTTTAATATCGTCTCACGAATTTGCTTTACATTAGGCACGACAATTCTTTTACAAAGCCATAGAGTACCATGATCATCTTCATCAAACCTCTATTCTCTCCCTTCTTGGATCCTTTCCTTGATCTCCTAGATTTCCTCATCCTTTGTTTGACCTTCTCGAATTTCTTGTTCCAAAGATAGATTTAACTCCATTACTCTCATCTCATTCACAAATCCAAGATTCAACCGTTCAAACTCCTTGCATAGCTCGTATGGCAATTCCCGAACCTTGAGTTGGTGACTTACTCCTTTCCTACTCAAGGCATCGGCCACTACATTAGCCTTCCCCGAATGATAGTTGATTCCGACATCATAATACTTGATGAGCTCCAACCATCTTCGTCGCCTCAAATGTAGGTCCATTTGTGTAAAAATGTACTTCAGACTCTTGTGATCCGTGTAAATCTGACACCTATGACCAAGAATGTAGTGCCTCCAAATCTTCAGGGCATGCACTACGACTGCAAGTTCAAGATCATGCGTAGGATAGTTCTACTCATATTTCTTCAATTGCCTCGATGTATAGGCTACCACTTGTCCTTCTTGCATGAGCACACATCCAAGTCCTTGTCTTGATGCATCACAATAAATATCGAAACTTTTGCTCACATCCGGCAATACTAACACAAGTACTGTCGTTAACCTCTTCTTTAGCTCTTGAAAACTATTTTGACAAGCTTGAATTCGTTGGAAAGCTTTTCCCTTCATTAATAACTTAGTCATGAGCTTGGCTATTTTGGAAAAATCCTTGATGAATCGACGGTAATATCCAGCCATTCCAAGAAAGCTCCTAATTTCCTTCACATTTTACGGCGGTTCTCACTTTAGCACATCCCTCACTTTCCCTGTGTTAACTGATACTCCTCCTCCCGAGTTGATATGACCCAAAAATGATACTTTCCTTAACCAAACTAGCACTTGCTGAATTTGGCATATATTTAGTGCTCCCTTAATTTCTGCAATGTGAGCATCAAATGCTCCTCATGTTCCTCCTCACTTCTCGAGTAGATCATAATGTCATCAATGAACACTACAATGAATTTATCCAAGTACTCTATAAAAACCTTATTCATGAGGTAAATAAAGTATGCCGGTGCATTGGTCAACCCAAATGACATAACAGTATTCTCATAGGATCCATATCGTGTCCAAAACACTACTTAGGGTATTTCTGACGGTCTAATCTTCATTTGGAAGTAGCATGACATCAAGTCAATCTTGGGGAACACATGCACTCTTCATTTGATCAAACAAATCCTCTATATGGGGCAATGTGTACTTGTTCTTGATTGTCAGTATATTGAGAACCCGGTAATCCACACACATCCTTTGGGATCCATCCTTCTTATCTACGAAAAGCACTGGTGCTCACCAAGTTGAAGAGCTTGGGCGAATGAGACCCTTCTCTAGCTGCTCTTGAATTTCCTTCTTGAGCTCTGATAACTCCATATGAGCCATCCTATATGGCCTCTTAGCTATAGGTCCAGTTCCAGGTATTAATTCAATAACAAACTCTATGTCACGATTAGGTGGCATACCTAGCAACTCATCCAGAAACACATCCAAAAATTCACACACCACTGGAATCTCCTCTATTGCTGCACCGTCCACATGATTCAGCTCCACTTGCTTTGGTGTGTGCTGAGATGCTTCAAATTCTATGCTTACCCCTTCTTCATTTGTCAATTGTATTGTCTTTGTGGCACATTGAATTATCCCATTGTGCTTCCTTAACCAATCCATACCAAGTATTATTTCCAGTCCTTGCAGATCCAAAACAATATGGTTGGCGAAGAAGTCTATTCCTCTTGTTTTAAGGCTCACTTTTGGACATACTATATTCGTCCTCATCTCCCCTCCAGGAGATTTAACCAACAAGGTATACTTCATATGAGATATGGGCAAACTATACTTGGCAACATACTTTGATGCAATGAATGAATGCGATGCTCCAGAATCAAATAAAATAGTCACTGGTTCGGAGTTTGCGAGAAACATACCAATTACCACGTCATCCGCTTGTTGGACCTCCTCTGTAGAGACATGGTTCACCTTGCCACAAACAAAATTATGCGGTCCATGGTGAATTTGATTCTGTCTCGGAGCATTGTTCCCTTGACCAAAGCCTGACTTAGAGCATTGAGATGCAAAGTGTCCCAACTCACCACAAGTATAGCGGGACCTTGCTGCATCGGAATTGTTAGGACGAGTTTGGTGTTGAGCATTAGCAGAAAAATTAGCGCGGGGCGCATGAGGCATTGGAGGGCCAGGTGCTTCCATAGCAGGGCGTTGCTGCACAGGCTGAGCTGGGCACAGTGGAATAGCAGCACGATACGCAGGAGCAGAAGGGTTGTAGTATGGCGCATTTGGTGGTGCAAAGCGGGGGAGAACGTTGATTCCTTGTGACTGTCCTTGATATGGCGCCTTCCTCTTATTATCTTGCTCCATCTCGCGAATCTTGTTCTCAACCACGATAGCTTTGTCCACAAGCTTCCGAAAATTGGCATAGTCACAATTAAGCAATTGGACTTGAATCTCATTGTTTAAGCCTCTCGTGAACAAATATTTCTTGTGGCTGTCCCAGTTGACATCCTCTGGAGCATACCTTGAGATTTGATTGAATTAATTGAGATACTCATACTCAACCTTCCATGCCTTAAGTTCACAAATTCTTGCCTCTTCAAAATCATAACTCCCTCCAAGACAAAATGAGAACGGAAGCTCTCCTTAAATTCAGCCCAAGTGATCCTCTCTTAATTTTCATGGGCATTGCATAGCGAGTCCCACCAATCCGCAGCTGTTCTAACTAGTTGATGGGAAGCAAAAAGAACCTTTTCACTGTCACTGCACCGGACAATTGCAAGCTTTTTCTCCATAGATTTCAGTCAATCATCAACTTCCATAGGATCATTGGCTTGAGCAAAAGTAGGTGACCTAGTCCTCATAAAGTCTCGCAATCAGTTATGAGGTGGTGGGGGTGGCGGTGGTGGAGGCATATGTGGTTGATTATGGTTATTGGCCTACAGCTGTCCCAATGTTTGCATCACGGTCTGCATAAGCTGATTTTGCATAGCCAACAACTGCTCAAGGTTGCGAGCCTCAGGTCCAAGTCCATTGTTGTTCTGAGGTGCTCCATTGTTCTCCTCATCCTCATTGGCAGTCCTTTGGTTGCGAGTCCTCGGCATCTGAAGAAAAGAGCAAGAGATAGAAGAATTTATAAAACGTCCCCAACTATATGCATCAAGGGATAGAAAACTATGCAACTACCTATAAAAGCCTATATGGATGTGGCAAGCTCTAAAGCATTCCACAATCCTCTACTAAGCACACAAGCAAACAAGCAAACATTACATAGCAAATCAGCACACCAAACAAACCTCAACTATTCCTAAGTGCTCCTATGTGCTCTAAAGTGTCCATTCTATCTAGTCAGTGTCCAATGGTCAACCTGTGGCTCTGATACCAGCTTGTGACACTCGGTTCCAAAAATGAACCAAGTGAATGCATATTTGTGCCCAGGATGTTCAACACAAATACACGAGTGCACCAAAACGATATACAAAAAATTACCACAACGCAAATTAATTAAAAAGGTACTTTTATTACAGTATTCGAATAATCCTCAAATTACAAATCTAATGATCATTATTGATAAAACCTAAAAATAATGCAGCAGAAATAATCTAATAGAGCAAACTAAGCATAAGGAATAGCGCGACTCCAAGCAATCCACAGACAAGTCAACGACAGCACACAATCTAGAACTCCGCATTATCCTCGTGGTACTTCCAAACATCACCTAAAACTGTTGGTGAGGGAATTGCAAGGATGAGCACATGTCATACTCAGCAAGTGTGGGAAAATAATTACATGTAGCTTAAACAAGGAACGATAATAAATAATGGCTAGTTGCTGAAAAGTACAATTAAAACATGTGAAAAAGCATACTAGAATGTCTGTGTGATCCCATCATATCCCAAAATAATTACCAATTATGAGTCCATCATCACCAATTACCATTATAGCATATCCATCAATAAATATCCATCCATATACCAACTTATTACAATCATCATCACCCATGTTCATTTATCACATCCCAATCCATATCATGGCCCAACCATTTCAAATTCCCAATTTTTCCACTCTAATCATGTCAGGATCTAGGTTGCTTATAACCGGGAGCACAACTATCATGATAGTTTTTAACACTCTGTAGAGGTTGTACCACTTTACCCACAAGTTTATGATTCAGTCACCTTTCGATGACTAAGGAATCTCCATCATGCCCATGACTTGTCGATCACATTAAACACTTCCAACGGTGTGTGGCCAAGAGATCACAAAATAGTCTTTACAAAGGGACTACCAACATATTCAGACCCACTAAGGTTTCACCGTGGTGATGCCTCTAATTGATCACATCCAACCAAGGGCCCCCTCTTGTGTCATTCGGATCCCATGGCTGTCCCACCACTAATGCAAAAAACAGACTCCCATTCCTGCTCCTCAAATAATCCGAACAATGCTGGAAATGCACCTAATTAATTGGCTAAATCGCACCCATACTTGGACCTGTGGTGGCACTGTAAAACCAGGGTTGTCGCTTCACAAGTCGGTCCTTAGATCTAAAGCAAGCGAAATCACCATAACATCCAACCCAGTCCATAATTCGTGCTTGCTTAGATCTCCCAAGTCCCATGTTACCAATTAATCATATTCATCAATTCACATATTCCATAAGAGCATTAATTCATAGTAAGCCATTTGGTTGTTTTCCCATCCCAATTAATTAGAGCGAAGAAAAAGGTAAAATACCCTTCCTGGCTCTCTACAATATGTTCCAAGCGACAAGGATGGTCAAGCAAGTCTAGTAAACACCTATTTTGGGTTTCCCATCAATTTGACACAAGCATGCAGTTTTTCAAACAAAGCATTTAAAAATAGGATCAAAATGATCAAGGATACTTGTCTTGCTCTTTGGACTGGTTTGGATCAAAAGCTTCGAAGTTCTGGTGCTGGAGGTCCTCGACAGCATCCTCTAGAGCAACACCTTCTATTCCGCGCAATAACCATACAAAACAAACATTATAAATGCTCATATATTACTCAATATGTCATGACATGCATGATTAATGCAATTATGGGGCAATGCATGTTATTAGGTTGATATCATTGTTTACTAACTAGTTATGATTAAGTTTTACATGTTTAAAAAAGTTTCAAGTCATTTTGGAGGACATTAAAGAAGTTCGAGGAATTTCCAGGGGCCGGACTAGTCTGCACCAGGGCTGGACATGTCTGTTCTAGAACAGAAATAAAATTGGACTAGTCTGCTCAAGGACCGGACAATTCCGTTAAAGTTAGTGATTTGGCGAATTTTCAACTAGAGCATGGTTTAAGTTAATACGGAACCCTAATTTACATAGAAAAGGTGCATCTAAGATATTTACCACGAATTCAAGGTTTCATGAGTTGAAGACTCGAGAATTCGACATCGAGATCGAAGGAGACGAAGAATTGGCAAAGGAGGACGTTGACGATGAAGGATTGATGATGGAGATCGCAGCGGCAACGACGACCTTGGTTGATCCCCCTCATTCCTCCCTTCTCCTTCTTCTCCCTGCGTTGGAGGCTCCTTGATGGTGTCCCTCATGAACTAGGGCTAGGGTTCTTCTCCAATTGTGGCAAAGAGATGAAAGGGTGGGTGTTAGGTTGTTTTATATAGGGGGGTGGTGGTAGGATTTGGGTGGAATTCGAGTTTAAGGCGGTGGAGGCCAAGTAGGGGTCCCACATGGGCTCCACAGAGGTTGGACATGATGTTCCTGGGCCCACTTAAGTCATATACCCAATATCATGTCATGGAGAAAGAAATAGAATCCGAGTCAGGCACACCAGACTAGTCCGCTAGAGGGCCGGACAAGTCCGATATGGAACAGAGACTGGAACGGGCAAGTCTGATGCATATCCGAACATGTCCGAAAAGGATCAAAAAGCAAAACGGACAAGTTCGGTCGGTGGCCAGACAAGTCTGAGGGTTCATCTAATTTTCAAAGTCTGGACCAAAATGGGGAATTACCGAACAACTCCGAAGGTTTCTAGTAGCAAAGAACGGACTAGTCCGTCCTTAGGAACAGACAAGTCCGAACAACAACAGAAACGTTTTTGGACTAATCTGGGGCCAAAAGCGGATAAGTCTAGAAAACAAAGAGTAGAACGGACTAGTCAGGGGTCCGAATCGGACAAGTCGGCACTGACACAGGCTTTTAACTGTTGTTTTGGTTCTAAATCATTTTTAAACTTGCTCCTTTTTGTGTTGCTTAATATTAAACATGTATAAGAATGTATGCAATGCATGATGGATGAAAATGATGATGTTACACCCAAAGCCAAAGACTTAATTGAGAAGATGATGTCAAACATGGGTAGGAGCGACGAGCGTCTCCATACCCGTCAGTGAGGCATGCACACCATGAAGGAGGTGGACATGATTTTTGCCAAATTGGACCTCCTCATGAAGAAGATTGATGGACAAGCCGGTGGTGATGTTTGTGGCAATGTCTAGGCGCTAGACCTCACATCACATGTGAAGTCCGTGGCAACACGGGCCATTTGGGCAATGACTTCCCAGAAACGCGTGAGATACCCTATACGTAGCCAACAGTGGGAACAATAATGGCTATCATCCAGGAGGTCAAGAGTGGGCCCAACTGCGCCCGTTCTTTCAAGGAGGGTACAACAACAATGGCAACAATGGAAATCAACACAACTTGAGAGAGCTTGCCATTGGCCAACTGAAGATCAATGTTGCCCTATCAAAGAAGTTGTCGGCTAATGACAATACCATAGAGCATATGAATGCCAAGATTGAAGGACTATCCTTGCCCTGCAAGAATCAACTGAGCTTCAACGCTGTTCCACCAGTAGAGAATGGCAAGATGCCAGGACAGCCCGAACCTCCAGTGGAAAATGTCAACATGATTTCTCTACGGGAAGGCAACTGGATGTCCTACAATATATTGCTCAATTAGGGCTCACTACTTTGACAAGGCACTTTATGACCTTGGAGCAAGTGTGAGTGTGATGCCCAAGGTGGTCTTCGACCAACTCAACTTCACAAAGCTTACTCCAACACCAATGCAGCTCCAACTGGTTGACTCTTCAGTCCATTATACGGCGGTTATCGCTGAGGATGTTCCGGTGAAAATTTGGAATTGCTTCATACCCGTGGATTTTGTGGTGCTCGAAATGGAGGTCGAGAAGGATACACCGCTCATTCTTGGGCGACCATTCCTTAGCACTGCGTAGGCTCTCATAGATGTGGGAGCTGGAGAAATCCACCTCCATATCAATGGCGAGGAGGAGAAGTTTAACTTTCGCGCAAAGTTGATGCAATGCTCCATGATTCGTATCATGTATGGGCCGAATGTTAAACACATTCAAGAGGTCGAAGTCACGCCTCCAAATGTGGACCCACTCATTGCATTCATGAGGAAATTTATCTATGCAGAGAACTCGTCTTATCGTCCATGTTGATACCCCAATAAGACAGAGAAGTCTGGGCCTCCCCAAAGGCCCAAGTCCACCAAGCCGCCAAAGAAGGAATGGCGGAAGAATCAAGACAAGCCGTTTGAGCCCATCTCTCTGGGCCCGGATGTCAAGAATTGAAGGAGAAATGTCCATCTCATCGGACGGTGGTGAGACCTAGCCAATAGGTTAAATTGGTAGTTATCTTTTCTTTGATTTTTGTTTTCTTTTCATTTATTTTCCCCACTTAGTTTGCTTTTCCCCACTACATATTTGAGTTTTCTTAGTAAGTTGGGAATCTTATATTCTCAATTATTCTCCACAGAAAAATTGTTGGGTTTTGAAAACACGAATTTATTTAGAAAACAATTTTTCTGATATGCAAATGTGGAATTTCACCAACATGCTAATTCTATAGCCGTTGGGGAGCCACCTGCCAAAAGGGAGAACAGGGGGGCCCACTTTTCAGTTCGGTCAACCCCATGTTCGGCCGATATGGGAAGGGGACATTTTGGCTCTCTCTCCTCTAACGGCTACATTTGATTCCCTTGTGACCATTGGGGAATGTACACTATAAATGGTGGTCGTAATAAGCACTCCTCTTCACAGTTCACCTCATTTGACACCTCCCCAAATCCACTCTTTGCACATATTGTTTTTTTTGCCCTTCATTGAGGCACTCTTGCTCAAATCCAACCCAAAAAGATTTGCTTTTGTTTGCATTTGCAATTCGCTCTGAAGTTCTTCAAGGGAAGACTCGTTGAGGGTTTTGATTTCACTAACATCATCTCTTTGGAGTTTTTGCTTTGTTGTGTTCTTGCTTGTTGTGGCCATGAAAAGAATGGAGGTTGTTTGGGAAGAGGAAGGAGGCTGCAAGCTAAGCCATATTGGAGACTCAAGAGCACGCCCCTCTTCTGTTGCTAGACCAAGTTCACGGAGGAGCAGTGTATGTGAGGACACTCCCATGGGTGAGAAGAGCAAGCCGCGTCAACTGCTCCACGACGACGACGACCTCGACATACAAAGTGATATTGAAGATCAAGCACGCAAGCTCCTCCAAGATCATGAGTTTTCTCATAGGAAAGCTTATGATCCTGATTTGATCTCCAAAATAGGTATGAATTTCGAATTCTTTTCCATTTGGTATGTACTAGGATGAGACAATTTTGCTCACATAGAGGAGAGAAGTTCACACCTTCTCAAAATTGGATTTGATGATATTTCTATTTAGATTATTTTAAAAAGAATACAACGTCCTATGGAAAGAATTAAGTGAAATCCTAGGCTTCCATGAACATTTTTGCTAGATTTAGACACTTTGCCTAAGTTTAACAAACAATGTTTTTGGTATGAATTGACTACTGAGGTTAGATGTAGTGCTCCTAGTGTGAGACCTATGTGTGCTGAAAACATTGGCTATGACGATAAAAGTTTTGAATGCTACAAAAACACCTTATTAACAAGGTCCGAGTCGAGGTTCGAGCTTCGACAAGGTCAGACATAGGGTCCGACATTTTTGTCTAGGTCCGACTTGCTATGTCTAGGTCTGGCATGTTTTTGCTAGCTCCGACGCTAGGTCTGCTAGCTTTGGTTAGCTCCGGCGCTAGGTCTGACTAGATTTAGATAGCTCTAGCGCTAGGTTTGACTAGCTTTGAATAGCTCCAGCGCTAGGTTCTGCTAGCTTTGGTAAGCTCCAGATCAAGGTCCGGTTAGCTTGGCAAGGTCAGGTGCTGAATTGCAATGATTTTGCTTTTAACTTGCAATGTTTTGAACTTGCTTTACAATTATGGAAAGTTTGCTTAGTATTCTTTTACTAAGTTTTTGATGTGTTTTGGCGGATCATGGTGGTTAATGTTTTTGCTATGGTTTGCAATATGCTTATGTGAGGTGCTCACATAAAGTGTTGTGGTTTCGGAACTAGCAGGAGTCAAGTCGAGGACTTGTGCTCGGAAGTATAGGTTGTTTATTCATGTGCAGGAGTTGATTGAGTTCAAGAAATGACTGGTGACGGGATCCATTGAACTAGTCCTAGGGAGAAGATGAGGTTCAAACAACCAAGTTTGGGAGGAATTGTGGTTGAGTTGATCGGGAGGTTGTGCAGCATGTTTGAATCAAGAACTATGCATATGAAGCTATCGTGGACGTTGTTGGAAGATGTTTGCACGTGTGCATGGAGTGCATGGACGTGGCTGCATGGTTCCAAGGCGTGATGAAGAGAAGTGGACATAAAGAATTGGTCGGAAAGGTCCAACCGACTAGGTTATGGACTTAGGTTGCGGCTGAGCCGGGTTTGACTCAAATATGGAAAGATTTGAGTTGGTTATGATAGGATTTCGTGTGGGTCACGAAGTTGAGTTGTTTTTTGGAATGTGGGATACGTTCCTAAGGTGTTTGGAAGTCTTAAGAATGCTTCTATTTG
Organism: Tuctoria greenei; assembly: GCA_036927565.1. Classification (NCBI taxonomy): domain Eukaryota; kingdom Viridiplantae; phylum Streptophyta; class Magnoliopsida; order Poales; family Poaceae; genus Tuctoria; species Tuctoria greenei. The sequence goes on along the minus strand of JAYESD010000005.1, from coordinate 91,193,086 downwards.
CGTATAGAAGAGTCTTGAGCAGTTATGGAAAGTTTCGGTGGAAACTGAGTAGGATACGAGTCCTAGGTTAATTTGAGTTGGCCTCGTAGCTGGTTATATAAGCAAGGAAGGTCAGAGCTCATGGTGCATGGATATTGGGTTGTTCCTCTTGTGTTCTATTGAATAAAGATTGTAGTTTAAAGAAACTTTTGTGCCTTTTTCATCTGACTTGTTTCAAACAAGTTTTTCTCATCGAGTTTCTGCACCGCACTACCTTACTTCGGTAGTTTTATCATAACTCGAGTTTTACAGATCCAATTGACGTGATTCTTTTTGGGTTGTCTTAGTAACTTGATTATCTATCATATTTGAAAATTCCATGGTCATTGGATTCGTGGTTTCCGATCTACATGAGTTTCCTTGTAGCTTTGCCGATTTTTTACTCGGTAGAATAGAATAACCTTTGTTCGATCTTTCAATCGTAACTTGAGTTTTACTCAACGGTACATGATTCTTGTTGTCGTGTCTTTGTGACTTGATACTCTATAATCTGTACTAGTTTTGTTAATTGATCACGTTTAGATTAGTCACACACATGATTCTTTAACAGATTAATTTTCTGCCGAGGGGTTTTTGTTGCTTCCGTTGAAAAAGTTGTAATCTACCATTCACCTCCCTCTAGGAGCTTTTCATGAGCTCTTCGATCCTACAATTAGTATTAGAGCAAGGTGCTCTAATCATTGATATTTGCACGTGTTTTGAATAATCATCATGGAGAAATACTCGACAAAACCTTGTGTGCTTAGTGGTATTGAGGCTTTCAGCTAGGCACAAGGCTTTGCAATATGGAAAAAGGTGTACAAGCCTTACAAAATGTTGTGAAACTATCAACATACAACTATAAATATGAGAGATGTTGACAACAACAACAAGGCTCGGAACTTGATCATACAAGGACTAACTCAAAGCAATTTCGACCGTGTTGCTCACCTCTGATCTGCGTATGATGTTTGGAAAGCTCTATGTGATTACCACGAAGGATCCAATATGATCAAGGAGTTAAGGCAAGATATGTTCAAAAAGGAGTACATGCGCTTTGAGATGCAACCAGGTGAGTCCATCGACGACCCCTTTGCTCGCTTTAATAAAATTCTCAGCAACTTGCATAGCATCAATGTTAATTTTTCAGATGCTGAGAATGCTAGGCAATTTCTAAGTGCTTTAGACATGTCAATTTGGGAGATGAAAGTCATATATATTCGTGAATCTACTATCATGAGTACACTTACTTTAGATGTTCTAAATTCTAAATTGAAAACTCATGAAATTGACATAATATCATGTAAGATCCCCAACAAGTCTCTTGCATTTGTTTCTCAATGTGACATGCCTAGCTCCGGCCAATCTTCATCTTGTGGAACACTTGCTTTGTTGTCCTCTCTAACCCTTGAACAGATTGAAGAGTTTTCAGAGGAAGAATTTGCACTCATCTCTACACGGTTCTCAAAAGCATTGCAAAATGTGAGAACTAGAAGGAGAGGGAGTGCCGGACCTCAACGATGCTTCGAATGTGGTAAGACAAGACATTTTCACACGGATTGCCCTAACCTTTTAGGTACTACTTCTGATGATGAAAAGCAAACAAGGACGAAGCACTCCTCTACAAACAATAACAAGAAAAAAAAGGGTTTTACAGGAAGCCAATTGGTGAATAGTTTTATCTTCACACTTCAAGAACTTGGCTCGAGCAATGTGGACACTGGAAGTGACGAAGATGAAGATGATTTGACAAACTTGTGCTTCATGGTGGACAAGTCAAGATCAAGTATGGAGGAGGCAGAACACAACAACGACAATGAAGAGGTATGTCCTACTTGCGAAGAAATGTGTGATGCTATTTCTCGTGCCACTATTATAGTTAAGAAAAAAGACAAAAAGCTTAGGGACAATGCTATTAAAATTGAGTCACTAGAATCTGAAATTAATCATTTGAAATCTTTTATTCTTAGTGATGATTCTTGTTCCTCATGTGATTTAATATATGATAATTGTCCTCTCTAAGAAGTGCACACACCTCCACACTTGATAAACTTGAAAGATGCTTGTTGTTCAACAATTGATTTGCATAATTCTACTTGTGATAATCTTGATAAGAAACTACAAGATGCTATGAATGAAATTTCTATATTGAACAATGCTTTACGTTATCATGAAGTTAAATATTGTTCCAATTGCAAACTAAAAGGAAAAACTTCATGTGAAAACTGCATAGACTTGTCAAAGAAACTTGATGACATGAATAGGACACTAGAGCGGTTTTGTAATGGGAATAAGAATATAAACTTGCTGCTGAATTCTTCCAAGTCTTCCAATGATAAAACTGGTTTAGGTTTTGATTCTCATGCTCATGCTAAGGCACATCCACCTAAAATTATAATGTCATTAGGAAATTGTTTGATTCAAAGTGTTTCTAAACAAAAAGAAGTGATTTTCAAATCTGCAGGGTGATGTCTCATTCAACTTCTAATAAACATGTTGCTTGCTCATCTAGACATGAACTTAAAGTTAAATTTCATTGTACCCACTGTGGTAGAGATGGTCTTGTCATAGATTTTGTTATAGACTGCTAAACAATAGAAAAAGGAAAGAACACAAGCTAGATCTCATAACTCTCATGCAACATTTGCTGAACATGCTAAACCGAATATCAGGAACATGCAACCTGCTGTTATGAGTCAAAAACATGCAAAGTTTGCTCCCAAACCTACTGTTTTTTGTGCTACACATATAACACCTCGTAAGTCAGTAGTTGGGTACAAAAATTCTCAAACTTTGGCTCATAAACCTGTTGTTTTGTCTCAGCTTTCGTGTGTTTTTCTTGCTGTACATCATGTGACTCAATACTGGACTCCTAAATGCCTTTTAACTAACCCCAGTATTGAGTCATCGACGTATTGTGTTTCTATGTAGGTTACACGCTTGAGGAAGGAGAACATTTGGATTGTGGATTCAGGTTGCTCACGCCACATGACTGGTAACAAAGATTGGTTCTCCTCCCTCTCTTTTGTGTCACGTGTAGAGAATGTTACTTTTGCCGATAATTCTTCAACTCCTATTATTGCTAAATGTTTGGTTAGAGTAAATAATCACTACACTTTGAAGGATGTGGCACCTGTTAAAAATTTGAAATACAACTTACTTTCTGTTTCACAATTGCTAGATGCAAATCTAGAAATTATTTTCACTAAAAATTGCTGCAAGATCGTAAATTCAAACAGTGAGCTTATTTTTAACATGTCTCGGTTTAAAAGAGTTTTTAAAGCTGATTTTGATTTGTCGTCCTCTAAGCATAGGTGTCTAGTTCCTAATGATTCAAATGACTTATATTCTTGGCATCGTAGACTTGGTCAGGTCACGTAGGCTTTGATCATCTAATGAGTGATAGTGCTCTTCATCGCATACGTGGGCTGCCTAAGCTTAAAGGGGACAAAGAAATTGTGTGCTCTTCTTGTAGACATGCTAAGATGGTTGCAGGTTCACATGCTCCTCCAATAACCATAACAACTGAATCGGGTCAACCTTTGCACCTTGACACCATAGGACCTTCACGTGTTCAATCCTTCGGAGCTAAATGGTATGTTCTTGTGATTGTTGATGACTATTTTAGATACTCTTGGGTTTACTTTATGTCATCTAAGAATGAAGCTTTTAGTCACTTTAGAACTTTATTTCTTAGATTATCAATTGATCACCCAGGATCTTTAAAATCAATTAGAAGTGATAACGAAACCGAATTTAAAATCAATCGTTTGATCACTTTTGTGCTAAAAATGGAATATATCACCAATTTTCCTCACCTAATGATGTTGTAGAGAGAAAGAACAGAACCTTAGTTGAGATGGCTAGGACTGCTTGATGAATATCAAACTCCTAGAACATTTTGGGTAGATGCAATTGCAAACGCTTGTTATGTCTCAAATCGTGTTTCCTGCGTGCTAAGCTAGGAAAAACACCATGTGAACTTCAGTTTGGTCACAGGCCTAATGTCACACACTTTCGGGTCTTTGGTTGTAAATGCTTTGTTAAGAAACATGGCCATCTTGATAAATTTGAATCTAGATCAGTTGATGGAGTGTTTCTTGGTTATTCATCTCATACTAGAGACTACCGTGTGCTTTTACTTGACACTAACAAAATTGTGGAGACTTGTGAGGTTTATTTTGATGAAGCTAGCCTAGTTACTAGCTCCAATATTACAGGTCCGGATCCATATCCGCAGGGGGAGTGTATTTTCATCGAAGAAGACGAAGAAGTGGTGCTGCTGCCCGAAAATTCAGAAGCAAATGATGTTGATCACGCTACTAATTTTGCACCACAACCAGCACCAACAACTACTGCAGCTGGTACAGATCATCCTCAAGCCACAAGGTCTTTGATCTGTGATGAACATGAAGAACAAGGAGCTTGTGAAGTGTCTACTCCCCTACGAATCCTCAAAAGTCATCTCCACAACAAATCATTGGGAGCTTGCATGAACGAGTCACAAAGTCCAGGTTTTGTGATCCAAACTCTCACGCTCATTCTGTTTTTGTTGCTTCTTTTGAATCCAAAGATATATCACACACACTCAATATTGAATCTTATTGCCATGCAAGAAGAGTAATAAAATTTTGAAAGAAATAATGTTTGGAAACTTGTACCTCCACCTTAAGGTCACACTTTAATTGGAACTAAATAGGTCTTTAAGAATAAACAAAGTGAGGATGGGGTTGTGGTTAAGAATAAGGCTAGGTTGGTAGCTAAAGGTTTCACACAAATTGAAGGTCCAGATTTTGATGAAACTTTTGCTCTTGTTGCTAGATTAGAAGCTATAAGAATTTTGTTAGCTTTTGCTGCATCTAAAGGTTTCAAGTTATATCAAAATGGATGTTAAAAGTACTTTTCTTAATGGCTATATAGATGAGAAGGTTTATGTCAAGCAACCACCGGGTTTTGAAAATCCTGATTTTCCTAATCATGTTTTCAAACTGTCCAAAGCCTTGTACGGTCTCAAACAAGCCCCTAGAGCATGGTATGATAGGTTAAAAACATTCTTACTTGAAAATGGGTTTGCCATGGACAAGGTGGATAAAACCCTTTTTGTGCTTAAGCGTGGCAATGACTCATTATTCGTTCAAGTGTATGTGGATGATATTATCTTTGGTTGTGCTTCTCATGATCTTGCGTCCAAGTTTTCAGCTATGATGAGTTCAAAATTTGAGATGAGTATGATGGGAGAACTCACGTATTTTTTGGGACTGCAAATCAAGCAAACCAAGGAAGGTACCTTTGTGCATCAAACGAAGTATACAAGATACCTTCTCAAGCGCTTCAACATGGACAAAAGCAAGCCTCTTCGGACACCAGTGGGTACAACAACGACACCTGAACTTGATGAAGATGGTGACCCAGTCGATCAAAAAGTATATCAAAGCATGATTGGATCACTTTTGTACCTCACGACATCAAGACCGAACATACAGTTCAGCTTATGTCTTTGTGTATGGTTTCAAGCTTCCCCACTTGCTTCACATCGTCAAGTCGTCAAAAGAATTTTCAGGTACTTACATGGAACTCAAGAATTTGACATTTTTCTTCCTTCTTTCTCAACCATTACTTCGAAAGCCTATTCGGATGCTGATTTTGGGGGTTGTAGGATTGATAGGAAAAGTACTTCGGGTGCTTGTCATTTTTTTGGTAATTAACTTGTTGCTTGGTCCTCTAGAAAATAAAACTCAGTTGCACAATCCACAGCCGAATCTGAATATGTAGCTACTGTTAGCGCTTGCTCACAAATTCTTTGAATTGTTCAAACACTTAAGGATTATGGGATAGATCTGGATAGTGTTACACTGTTTTGTGATAACACAAGTGCCATTTGCATTGCTAAAAAACCCGTGCAACATTCGAGAACAAAGCACATTGACATTAGATATCACTTTCTTCGTGATAATGTTGAAAAAGGAAACATTGTGCTTCACCATGTAGATACCGAACAACAATTGGCTGACATTTTTATAAAACCTTTGGATTTCACTCATTTTTGTTACATTCATAGTGAAATAGGGGTTATGCATCCTCATGGCTTAAATTGAGGGGTAGTTTTGAAACTTGGGAAGTCTATGTGTGAATCTGAATTTAAAATAATATGAGCATAGTATATCATACATATATGACTTTTTGATTCCTTTTACATGCCGAAAGTTCTTACTACATTACTCCTGTTATACATTCTGGTCACAATCAAACTTTCTTGCTATTTTAAACTTGTTGCATGCTCACAAGCGCTTTTAATAACGAAAAATTAATCAATCAACTATCCACATGTTGAGCTTTATGATCACATAAAAATGAGAAAAGATCAAGAGAATATGTATGCATCACACTTCTTTTGAGATGGCTTATCATTGCACTTAGATATAAACTTGGAAGAAGTTGTGTGACTAAAACCATGTCCTTAAGCTTCTGATTGTCAAATTCATAGGCTTGGTTTGGTTGGTTAGAATAAGGCACATGCGATATATAATCTCTTGCAACTCATATGATCTGAATTTGTGCTTTGAAAATTAATACAAATGCAGCAACAAGTGTCATGGTTTCAGGTTTTGAAATAGTTAAGTTTGTGAGATCATGACATGCTTAAATTGAATATTACATTTTATCTCTAGCATGGCTGACACTACTTTATGTATTTCATTGATGTGATAGTGTAAGTTACTTGATAGTATGACTTGGATGAGCTTTGTTTTATATGTATATTTCAAATTATTCTCATAACAAATTAAAATTTCTCTTTTGTACATTGCTGGATATATTGTCAAAGGGGGGGGGGGGAATTGATCACACATTGCAAACATTCACAAGTATTTTGGCACGATTCTTCTCAAGGGCAGTGTACATCCTTGGGGGAGAATTTTTGTTTTTCTTCTTATTTTATTTCTGATTTACAAAGGGGGAGAAATATTTCGGGGAGAAATTTGTTTTCAAAACTTTTCATGTGAATAAGCCAATGTTTGATTTTAAGTGGTGTTGCCAATGCATTCATCAAGGGGGAGATTGTGAGACCTATGTGTGCTGAATACATTGGCTATGACGATAAAAGTTTTGAGTGCTGCAAAAGCACCCTACTAACAAGGTCCGAATCTAGGTCCGAGGTCCGACAAGGTCAGATGTAAGGTCCAACTTCTTTGTCTAGGTCCGACTTGCTATGGCTAGGTCCGACATGTTTTTGCTAACTCCAGCGCTAGGTCCGACTAGCTTTGGTTAGCTCCAACGCTAGGTCCGACTAGCTTTGGATAACACCGGCGCTAGGTCCGACTAGCTTTGGATAGCACCGGTGCTAGGTTCTACTAGCTTTGGTAAGCTCCAGTTCAAGGTCTGGTGCTGAAAGCAATTGTTCTGCTTTTAACTTGCAATGTTTCAAACTTGCTTTACACTTATGGAAAGTTTGCTTAGTATTTTTTACTAAGTTTTTTGATGCGTTTTGGCTGATCATGGTGGTTAATGTTCTTGCTATGGTTTGCAGCAAGCTTATGTGAGGTGCTCATGTAAGGTGTTGTGGTTTCGGAACTAACGTGAATCAAGTCGAGGACTTGTGCTCGAAAGTATCAGTTGTTTATTCATGTGCAGGAGTTGCTTGAGTTCAAGACATGGCTGGTGACGGGATCCTTTGAACTAGTCTTAGGGAGAAGATGAGGTTCAAACAACCAAGTTCGGAAGGAATTGTTGTTGAGTTGATCGGAAGGTTGCGCAGCATGTTTGAATCAAGAACTATGCATATGGAGCTATCATGGATGTCATTGGAAGATGTTTGCACGTGTGCATAGAGTGCATGGATGTGGCTGCATCGTTCCAAGGTGTGATGAAGAGAAGTAGACGTAAAGAATTGGTCAGAAAGGTCCAACCGACTAGGTTATGGACTCAGGTTGTGGTTGAGTTGGGTTTGATTCAAATATAGAAAGATTTGAGTTGGTTATGATAGGATTTCATGTGGGTCATGAAGTTGAGTTGTTTTTAGGAATGTGGGATACATTCCTAAGGTGTTTGGAAGTCTTAATAATGCTTCTATCTGCGTATAGAAGAATCCTGAGCAGTTATGGAAAGTCTCGGTTAAAACTGAGTAGGATACGAGTCCTAGGTTGGTTTGAGTTGGCCTTATGGCTGATATAAGCAAGGGAAAATAGAGCTCGTGGTGCACAGATTTTGGGATGTTCCTCTTGTGTTCTTTTGAATAAAGATTTCAGTTTAAAGGAACTTTTGTGCCTTGTTCGTCCGACTTATTTCAAATAAGTTTTTCTCGTCGAGTTTCTACACAACACTACCTTGTTTCGGTGGTTTTATCATAACTTGAGTTTTACAAATCCAATTGACGTGATTCTTTTTGGGTTGTCTTCACAACTTGATTATCTATCATCTTTGAAAATTCCACGGTCATTGGATTCGTGGTTTCTGATCTACACAAGTTTCTTTATAGCGTTACAGATCTATTTTTACTTGGTAGAACAGAAGAACCTTTGTTCGATCTTTCAATCGTAACATGAGCTTTACTTGACAGTTTCTCATGATTTTTGTTGTCTTGTCTTTGTGACTTGATACTGCATAATCTATACTGGTTTTGTCACATTTGATCACGTTTAGATTAGTCGCACATACAATTTCTTTAACAGATCAATTTTCTATCAACGGGTTTTCGTTGCTTCCGCTGAAAAAGTTGTAATCTACCATTAACCCCCCTCTAGTAGCTTTTCACATGCTGATGCATAGATGAGTGGCTATGACTATGTTCTCTAGAGGAGATGTTAGAACAATGCGTGATTATGAGCTGAAAATTTTCTTTGCCATGATTAGAAAGAATAAAGTTGCTCTAGTTATTGCTATGATGACACATTGGTTAGATTACATTTCAAGGACAGGGCTGATTGAATGCACTTCATTAATTACCTGTATTGCTACTAGGGTAGGAGCACTAGAATATACTTCTTCGAATATTTTGAAAATGAATGAGAATTAATTAATGATGATTATCTAGTGCAAGGACATACCCTTAAGCATGATCAAGATGGCTCTTTGATGTTTTATCCTGGCTTTGTCAACGAAATTCGGTTACCTAACCCATATTTTCATTTGTACAAAATGTCGGAGTCTAACCATTGACCTTCTTCCCATCGAGGAAGCTCGAAGAAGTAATGTCTCTGTCAGGATAACTAGTAGTTGCACAAGGAGAGCAGCCATGCCTTCGATAACCTACACGGTCCATGAGTACGAAGAGGAAGAGAACCCAATAGGCGATGCACCCGGATGGACTCAACCTCCATCGTATGAGATCGAAGGTCTATTTTGGCATGGATGGCCTAGTGCAGTGTGGGAGCCACCCCTATCCACTTCAAGCTCTAGCAGCTTGCCTCCAACGTCAATGAGAAGATGTCGTTCCTCTTCTGATGAGGACATCAACACCCTCGATACATCCACACCAACTCAGCTACCGGTTTTTGGTCCGATCACTCGCGCTCGAGGAGAAGATTTCCATTCAAACATTGAACACCTCTATTGGAGCCATCCTGCAGCGCATTGAGGAGAGGGATCGTGGACGAACCGCGGATGGACAGGTGAGCAATGCTCCTAGTATTGTACGTGACAACGAAGATGACTATTCTGCAGATACGGAGATTGGGGAAGATGAGGAAGCTAGGCCACGGCGTCGGCTACAACGCAACCGTCATGGTATGGGTGGACATCATTGGCGTGAGTTACACAATCATGATGATACTTATAACAAGATCAAATTTAAGATACCTCATTTTGATGGTAAATATGACCCTGATGCATATATTACTTAGGAGATTTCTGTTGATCAAAAATTTGCATGTCATGAGTTTCCTGAAAACGCAAGAGTTAGAGCAGCCACTAGTGAGTTTACTGATTTTGCTTCTGTTTGGTGTATAGAACATGGCAAGAAAAATCCTAATAACATACCAAAAACTTGGGATGCTTTGAAACGGCTCATGCGGGCTAGATTTGTTCCTTCTTACTATGCACGTGATCTATTAAATAAGTTACAACAATTAAGAAAGGGAGCTAAAAGTGTAGAAGAGTATTTTCAAGAATTACAAATGGGTATGTTGCGTTGTAATTTAGACGAGGATGAGGAACCATCTATGGCTAGATTTTTGGGTGGTTTAAACCGTGAAATTCAGGACATACTTGCTTATAAAGATTACAATAATGTTACCGGTTTGTTTCATCTTGCTTGTAAAGCTGAAAGGGAAGTGCAGGGACGACGAGCTAGCTCCAGAACTAATATTTCTACAGGAAAGACTAGCTCATGGAAACCACGCACGACTACTCCTTCGACTGGGCGTGCTTCCCCGCCATCTTCTTCACCAAGTCGGGCAGCAACTTCTTCCTCCGGCAACAAGCCACGTGCCTTCTTCCACTAGCTCAGCAGTAAAGACCACCCAAAAGCCCATTGAGAGTGCTTCTTCCGTAGCATCTACCGGACGATCTAGAGACGTTCAATGTCACAAGTGCAAGGGTTTTGGCCATGTGCAGCGTTACTGCCCAAGCAAACGTGTTCTAGTTGTTAAAGACGACGGTGAGTACTCATTAGCTAGTGATTTTGATGACGATACATGTGTTTTGCTTGCAGCTGACTATGTAGGTAGCGATAAACATCAAGAAGAGCATATTGGTGCAGAAGATGCAGTGCGCTATGATAGTCTCATTGTGCAGCGTGTCCTTAGTGCACAAATGGAGAAAGCGGAACAAAATCAAAGGAATACATTATTCCAAACAAAGTGTGTCGTCAAAGAGCGATCTTGCTGCATGATCATTGATGGAGGTAGCTGCAACAACTTGGCCAGCGGTGACATGGTGACCAAGCTGGCACTAAGCACCAAACCACACCCACATCCCTATTACATTCAATGGTTAAACAACAACGGTAAGGCAAAGGTAACTAGACTTGTGCGAATCGATTTTACTATTGGGTCATATAAGGATGTCGTTGAATGTGATGTTGTGCCTATGGAAGCTTATAATATTCTGCTAGGAAGACCATGGCAATTTGATAGAGATTCTATGCATCATGGTAGATCAAATCAGTATTCTTCTCTTTACCATGATAAAAAAAATTGTGTTGCATCCTATGTCTCCTGAAGCTATTGTGCAAGATCATGTTGCTAGAGCTAGGAAAACTAAATCTCAGGACCATGCTAACGTTGAGAACAATAATAATGTCAAATCTGTGTTTGATAAGAAAAATGAGATATCTCCGAAGGGAAAATGCTTGTTTGCTACGAAATCTGATATTAATGAACTGATTGCTTCAACCTCTGTTGCCTATGCTTTGGTATGCAAAAATGCTTTGATTTCCCTTGCCAATATGCAACATTCTTTGCCTCCTGCTGTTGCTAACATTTTGCAGGAATATTCTGATGTGTTTCTAAGTGAAATACCACCAGGACTACCACCACTTCGAGGGATTGAGCACCAGATTGACCTCATTCTCGGTGCTTCATTACCCAACCGTGCACCATACAGGACAAATCCGGAAGAAACAAAGGAGATTCAGCGCCAAGTACAAGAACTACTCGACAAAGGTTATGTGCGTGAGTCTCTTAGTCCTTGTGTTGTTCCGTTATTCTAGTACCTAAAAAGGTGGATCATGGCGTATGTGTGTGGATTGTAGAGCAATCAACAATATCACCATTCGATATTGTCATCCTATTCCACGCTTAGATGATATGCTTGATGAATTGAGTGGTGCTGTTGTGTTCTTAAAGGTTGATTTGCGTAGTGGTTATCACCAAATTCGCATGAAACTAGGAGATGAATGGAAAACTGCTTTCAAAACGAAGTTCGGTTTATATGAGTGGTTAGTCATGCCTTTTGGGTTAACTAATGCACCTAGCACCTTCATGAGATTAATGAACGAGGTTTTGCGTGCATTCATTGGAAAATTTGTTGTTGTGTATTTTGATGATATATTGATTTATAGCAAGTCCATGGATGAACATCTTGATCACTTACGTGCTGTTTTTAATGCTTTACGTGATGCACGATTATATGGTAATCTTGAGAAGTGCACCTTTTGCACGGATCGAGTCTCTTTCCTTGGCTATGTTGTTACTCCACAGGGAATTGAAGTTGATCAAGCCAAGGTAGAGGCTATTCAGGGGTGGCATGTACCAAAGACCATCACACAGGTGCGGAGCTTTCTAGGGCTGGCTGGGTTCTATCGTCGCTTTGTGAAGGATTTAAGCACCATTGCTGCTCCATTGAATGACCATACGAAGAGTGGGGTGCCTTTTTCTTGGGGCACCACACAAGATAACGCTTTTAGCATACTGAAAGATAAGTTGACGCATGCACCTCTTCTCCAACTTCCTAAGTTTTCTAAGATTTTTGAGCTTGAATGTGATGCTAGTGGGATTGGATTGGGTGGTGTTTTGTTACAAGAAGGAAAACCTGTTGCATATTTTAGTGAGAAAATGAGTGGGCCTGTTCTGAATTATTCTACCTATGATAAGGAATTATATGCTCTTGTACGAACTTTAGAAACATAGCAGCATTATTTGTGGCCCAAAGAATTTGTTATCCATTCTGATCATGAATCACTAAAGCATATTAGGAGTCAAGGGAAACTGAACCGTAGGCTAAGTGGATGGAATTTATTGAGTCTTTTCCTTATGTCATTAAACACAAAAAGGGAAATGATAATGTTATTGCTGATGCTTTATCTAGACGTTATACTCTTCTATCTCAACTTGACTTTAAATTTTTTGGATTAGAAACAATTAAAATTCAATATGAACATGATGCTGATTTTAAAGATGTATTGCTGAAATGTAAAGATGGAAAAACATTGAATAAATTTTTCCTCAACGATGGCTATGTTTTTAGAGCTAACAAGTTATGCATTCTAGCTAGCTCCGTTCATTTGTTGTTACAGGAAGCGCATGGAGGCTGGCTGATGGGGCACTTTGGAGTGAAAATGATGGAGGACATACTTGCTGGTCATTTCTTTTGGCCAAGGATGAGGCGAGACGTGGAGCGCTTCGTTGCTCGCTGCACGACATGTCAAAAAGCTAAGTCACGACTTAATCCACATGGTTTGTACATGCCTCTTCCTGTTCCTAGCATGCCTTGGGAGGATATTTCTATGGACTTTGTTTTAGGACTGCCTAGAACAAAGAAGGGGAGGGATAACATCTTTGTTGTCGTGGATAGATTTTCTAAAATGGCACACTTCATACCTTGTCGTAAAAGTGATGATGCTACACATGTTGCTGATTTGTTTTTCCGAGATATTGTTAGGTTGCATGGTGTGCCAAACACAATAGTTTCAGATCGTGATGCTAAGTTTCTTAGCCATTTTTGGAGAATGTTATGGGCAAAATTGGGGACTAACTTTTATTTTCAACTACTTGTCATCCCCAAACTGATGGTTAAACTGAGGTTGTGAACAGAAGTTAATCTACCATGCTTAGGGCTGTTTTGAAAAAGAATATAAAATGTGGGAAGAGTGCTTGCCTCATGTTGAGTTTGCTTATAATCGTTCCCTACATTCTAGTACTAAGAAATGCCCTTTTGAGATTGTTTATGGATTTGTACCCCGTGCTCCTATTGATTTATTACCTCTTCCTTCAATGGAACAAGTGAATTTTGATGCTAAACATCGTGCTGAATTGATCTTAATATTGCATGAAACCACTAAGAAGAATATAGAGTGCATGAATGCCAAGTATAAACTTGCTGGTAGTAGGGGAAAGAAACCTATCACTTTTGAACCTGGTGATTAAGTTTGGTTACATTTGCGAAAGGATAGGTTTCCTGATTTGAGAAAGTCTAAATTGTTACCTCGAGCTGATGGTCCATTCAAAGTGTTAGAAAGGATTAATGATAATGCATATAAACTCAAGTTGCCTGCAGATTTTGTAGTTAGTCCCACATTTAACACTGCAGATTTGAAGCCATATTTGGGAGAAGAAGATGAGCTTGAGTCGTGGACGACTCAAATGCAAGAAGGGGTGGATGATGAGGACATCAACACCCACGATACATCCACACCAACTCAGCTACCGGTTTCTGGTCCGATCACTCGCGCTCGTTGATAGGATCTTGGTTCCCGATCTTTCGATGAGAATAGGATGGTTCGATTTGTGGAGGAGAAGACGTTGGTGATCCGACTACACCGTCCCCAAGACGATGCGCCTTAGCGATCGGTACACCGACTCCGAAGTTGTATTGATCTTGCTGGCGCACAATCAACCTGACCACGAGGGCCTTTGTTACTGCAAGCAATCGAAGAACACGCAGGAACAAGAAGAACAAGCACTTATCTGTTGAATCAATCCAAAGTGGGGTTCTGGATACAAGTAGACGGGTGATCTAGTTGACACGCGCGTGTACAAAGAAGCAGCAGAAGCTAACTTACGAATAAACAAAACCCACCAGCTAATGAGGGCGGCTGCTACTATTTATTACCTCCCTAGGGTTGTGATAAACACTAATCACGAGTCCCTAATGGACTCCAAACGATACATGGGCCATGGGCCCAATTTTGGTGATGCAGCACCATGGGCAGAAAAAGGTCTTGGTATTAAAATAACTATTGCGGCCGACTCATAATGGATATGGACATGAGGCCAGATCTGTTTGAAAGTAGACTTGATGATCTTTCCAGGAAGTACTTGAACGCCCAGATCGGAGTCCGTATGAAATCGTGGTGGCCGTCACAATTTGGTGCTGTTCTGCTGTCCAAATCCCGTCCGCGCGAATTCCCTTCCCATTGGCTCCTCTCCATTGTTCCTAAGCAAAACAAGAAAGCACGTAGTTCCACGGTCTAGATAAGATGGACATAAGGCCAGGAACGAGTTCACCTCATAGTTTAGTTGATGCACGAGCGCGAATGATCGGACCAGAAACTGGTAGCTGAGTTGGTGTGGATGTATCGAGGGTGTTGATGTCCTCATCATCCTCCCCTTCTTGCATTTGAGTCGTCCGCGACTCAAGCTCATCTTCTTCTCCCAAATATGGCTTCAAATCATGTGGATTAAGTCATGACTTAGCTTTTTGACATGTCGTGCAGTGAGCAACAAAGCGCTCCACGTCTCACCTCATCCTTGGCCAAAAGAAATGACCAGCAAGTATGTCCTCCGTCTTTTTCACTCCAAAGTGCCCCATCAGACCGCTCCATGCGCTTCCTGTAACAACAACAAATGAACGGAGCTAGCTGGAATGCATAACTTGTTAGCTCTAAACACATAGCCATCATTGAGGACAAATTTATCCAATGTTTTTCCGTCTTTACATTTCAGTAATACATCTTTGAAATCAGCATCATGTTCATATTGATCTTTAATCGTTTCTAATCCAAAAATTTTCAAGTCAAGTTGAGATAGAAGAGTATAACGTCTAGATAAAGCATCAGCAATAACATTATCCTTTCTCTTTTTGTGTTTAATGACATAAGGAAAAGACTCAATAAATTCCATCCACTTAGCATGCCTACGGTTTAGTTTCCCTTGACTCCTAATATGCTTTAGTGATTCATGATCAGAATGGATAACAAATTCTTTGGGCCACAAATAATGCTGCCATGTTTCTAAAGTTCGTACAAGAGCATATAATTCCTTATCATAGGTAGAATAATTTAGAACAGGCCCACTCATTTTCTCACTAAAATATGCAACAAGTTTTCCTTCTTGTAACAAAACATCACCCAATCCAATCCCACTAGCATCACATTCAAGCTCAAAAGTCTTAGAAAAATCAGGAAGTTGGAGAAGAGGTGCATGCGTCAACTTATCTTTCAGTATGGTAAAGGCGTTATCTTGTGTGGTGCCCCAAGAAAAAGGCACCCCCTTCTTCGTAAGGTCATTCAATGGAGCAGCAATGGTGCTGAAATCCTTCACAAAGCGATGATAGACCCAGCCAGCCCTAGAAAGCTCCGCACCTGTGTGATGGTCTTTGGTACAGGCCACCTCTGAATATCCTCTACCTTGGCTTGATCAATTTCAATTCCCTGTGGAGTAATAACATAGCCAAGGAAAGAGACTCGATCCATGCAAAAGGTGCACTTCTCAAGATTACCAAATAACCGTGCCTCACGCAAAGCATTAAAAACAGCATGTAAGTGATCAAGATGTTCATCCATGGATTTGCTATAAATCAATATATCATCAAAATACACAACAACAAATTTTCCAATGAATGCACGCAAAACCTTGTTCATTTCTCATGAAGGTGCTAGGTGCATTAGTTAACCCAAAAGGCATGACTAACCACTCATATAAACCGAACTTAGTTTTGAAAGCAGTTTTCCATTCATCACCTAGTTTCATGCGAATTTGGTGATAACCACTATGCAAATCAACTTTTGAGAACACAACAGCACCACTCAATTCATCAAGCATACCATCTAAACGTGGAATAAGATGACGATATCGAATGCTTATATTGTTGATTGCTCTACAATCCACACACATACGCCATGATCCATCCTTTTTAGTTACTATAATAACTGGAACAGCACAAGGAGTAAGAGACTCATGTACATAACCTTTGTCAAGTAGTTCTTGTACTTGGCGCTGAATCTCCTTTGTTTATTCTGGATTTTTCCTGTATGGTGCACGGTTGGGCAATGAAGCACCGGGAATGAGGTCATTCTGATGCTCAATCCCTCGAAGTGGTGGTAGTCCTGGTGGTATTTCACTTGGAAACACATCAGAATATTCCTGCAAAATGTTAGCAACAGCAGGAGGCAAAGAATGTTGCACATCGTAAAGGGAAATCAAAGCATCTTTGCATACCAAAGCATAGGCAACAGAGGTGGAAGCATCAGTTCATTAATATCATATTTTGTAGCAAACAAGCATTTTCCCTCCAGAGATATCTCATTTTTCTTATCAAACACAGATTTGGCATTGTTATTATTCTCAATGTTAGCATGGTCCTGATATTTAGTTTTCCTAGCTCTAGCAACATCATCTTGCACAATAGCTTCAGGAGATATAGGATGCAACACAAATTTTTTATCCTGGTAAAGAAAAGAATACTGATTTGATCTACCATGATGCATAGAATCTCTATCAAATTGCCAAGGTCTTCCTAGCAGAATATTACAAGCTTGCATAGGCACAACATCACATTCAACGACATCCTTATATGATCCAATAGTAAAATTGATTCGCAAAAGTCTAGTTACCTTTGCCTTACCTCTGTTGTTTAACCATTGAATGTAATAGGGATGTGGGTGCGGTTTGGTTCTTAGTGCCAACTTGGTCACCATGTCACTGCTGGCCAAGTTGTTGGAGCTACCTCCATCAATGATCATGCGGCATGATCGCTCTTTGACGACACACTTTGTTTGGAATAATGTGTGCCATCAAGTATCTTCATGATTGCATACCTCACGCCGACGATGTCCACCTATGCCTTGACGGTTGCGTTGTAGCCGGCGCTGTGGCCTAGCTTCCTCATCTTCCCCAATCTCCGTATCTGCAGAATAATCATCTTCATTGTCACGTACAATACTAGGAGCATTGCTCACCTGTCCATCTTCGGTGCGTCCACGATCCCTCTCCTCAAGGCGCTGCAGGATGACTCCAATAGAGGTGTTCAATGTTTGAATGGAAATCTCCAACGTGCTGATTTTTGTGTTGGTGTCGATCTGCATATTTTCCAATTGACCAAGGCGGTAACTGGTAACACGAAAATCCTCATCAAACGCTTCTGTGTGTAGCCGCACATGGCGTTCAAAGTGTTGTATAATTCCCCGTGTGCGAGGTGAATGCACGTCTTCATTTGTATTTGCTCCTCCTGCCATGGTTAGTAGAAAAAAATCTAACGTTATCCCTAGCTACAAAGGTGCTGGTGGAGATAACTCGCTCACTCTCAACCTGTTCAATCAAGCTCTTACCTGTTCTTACAAAGCTCAGCAAGAAGGTGATGGCAACCAGCAAGTAATGAACAACTTCAAGAGCAGGTGTCAATCTATGGCTTTAGGTGGCTGAACTAGCACAAGGAGCAAACTTTCACCACGTTAATCACAACAAGCTGAATAAATATTCTACGACAGTACTGTGCTGATCTTAGTCTAGACGGTACTAGAGACGCGAGTCGAGACACCAATGTCGTCACCAAAAACACCCCAAACAACAATCTGATTTTTTTTCTTTTTTTTTAGTTTTTTTTTGTTGGGGTGGTCACCTAAACTCTCTCTAGATGGAATCAGGAGACCCTAGAACAAAATTTGCACATGCGGCTTTTGATCTTGCACTTGCCTTTTTTTTTCATCTCTAATTGCTTGTGGCTTTTGTGCGGCTTTTGATTTTGCACTCGCCTTTTTTTCTTCTCTAATTGCTTGTGGCTTTTGTGCGGCTTTTGATTTTGCACTTGCCTTTTTCTTCTTGTCAAACTCAAATTACTAATCTGACTCAAACTCGAAGTAGCAATCTGATTCGAACTCGAACTAGTAATCACACTCAAACTCGAACTAGCAATCCGACTCAAACTCGAAGTAACAATCTGATTTGAACTCGTAATCCGACTCAAACTCGAACTAGCAATCCGACTCAAACTCAAAGTAGAAATATGATTTGAACTCGTAATCCGACTCAAACTCGAACTAGTAATCCGACTCAAACTCGAAGTAGCAATCTGATTCAAACTCAAACTAGTAATCCGACAAAAACTCAAACTACGAATCTGACTCGAACTAGGTGACCGAATGTGACACGAACTCGAAACTCTAATGGTGCAAAACTAAAGACCAGCAAATTGACTCGTCGAAACAACCATGAACTCAACAAGTCTTGACTAAGTGGAGAAAGTAAAAGGCACAATGGTCCAGGAATAATGGAAAAAAAAAGATCTGGTATTTTTTTTGGGCTTTTTCTGGACTATAGGATGATAACAGCGGAAAGAAAAGTAATGGTAGCACTCTCACCGATTAACCTTGCTATGATTACCACTTGATAGGATCTTGGTTCCTGATCTTTCGATGAGAATAGGAGGGTTCGATTTGTGGAGGAGAAGACGTTGGCGATCCGACTACACCGTCCCCAAGATGATGCACCTTAGCGATCGGTACACCGACTCCGAAGTTGTATTGATCTTGCTGGCGCACAATCAACCTGACCACGAGGGCCTTTGTTCCTGCAAGCAATTGAAGAACATGCAAGAACAAGAAGAAAAAGCACTTATCTGTTGAATCAATCCAAAGTGGGGTTCTGGATACAAGTAGATGGGCGATCTAGTCGACACGCGCGTGTACAAGGAAGCAGCAGAAGCTAACTTACGAATAAACAAAACCCACCAGCTAATGAGGGCGGCTTCTACTATTTATTACCTCCCTAGGGTCGTTAAAAACCCTAATCACGAGTCCCTAATGGACTCCAAACGATACATGGGCCATGGGCCCAATTTTGGTGATGCAGCACCATGGACAGAAAAAGGTCTTGGTATTAAAATAACTATTGCGGCCGACTCCGAATAGATATGGACATGAGGCCAGATCCGTTTGAAAGTAGACTTGATAA
This sequence comes from Tuctoria greenei, assembly GCA_036927565.1. Classification (NCBI taxonomy): domain Eukaryota; kingdom Viridiplantae; phylum Streptophyta; class Magnoliopsida; order Poales; family Poaceae; genus Tuctoria; species Tuctoria greenei. The sequence goes on along the minus strand of JAYESD010000005.1, from coordinate 91,173,527 downwards.
TATTTCCAGGAAGTACTTGAACGCCCAGATCGGAGTCCGTATGAAATCGTGGTGGCCGTCACAAGTTGGTGCTGTTTTGCTGTCCAAATCCGGTCCGCGCGAATTCCCTTCCCATTGGCTCCTTTCCATTGTTCCTAAGCAAAACAAGAAAGCACGTAGTTCCACGGTCTAGATAAGATGGACATAAGGCCAAGAACGAGTTCACCTCATAGTTTAGTTGACGTGCACGAGCGCGAGTGATCGGACCAGAAACCGGTAGCTGAGTTGGTGTGGATGTATCGAGGGTGTTGATGTCCTCATCACTCGTGCACGTCAAGTAAACTATGAGGTGAACTTGTTCTTGACTTTATTGTAACACCCAAAATTTCAAAATTTGAAAACTGGAAAAATGTACTAGGAATGCATCATGTATATTTGCATTTGATTGAAAATTTAATTTCAAAATGCGCTAGAATTCATTTGAAACTTGAAAAGGAATTCAAATTGTAAAAGAAGTGAGTAGAAAAGAGAAAGGAAAAATGGAAAAGAAACGAGAAACCTGCTTGGGCCTTAACCCTGCTTGCGGCCCATCTCCCCTCCCCCTTTTCTTTTCTCCCCGCTGGCCCATGGCCCAGCCGCCCCCTTTCTTCCCCCTCTCCCTTTCTCGGTGCATGGACCCCGCCGGTCAGCTCTTTCCTTCTTCCTCCCATCGCGTGCATGAGAGCCCCCAGTGATGCCGCCCGATTTCAAATCGCCGACATGAAATCTCCGGCCATAATGACCCCTGTCGCCTTCCATCGCTGGGGATCACTTTCCTTACCTCGTCGCCCCCCTCTCCCCATATAAAATTCGGCCGGCACCCCCATTTTTCCCCTTCCCCGAAGCTCCGAACCCTAGCCGCCGCACCAAGGTAATGGCGCCGCTGTTCCCGCCGCTTGACCCCCTATTTCTCCCTCCCTCTTGGTCTGACGCATGCGCCGTGCTACCAGGGACTCGCCGGACATATTCTCTTCGGGAGAACGTCGCCGCAACGCCGTCTTCGTCGAGCTCCGCTGAGAACCGCCGCCGGTCGACGTTGCCGACGCACCTACGCCCCGATTCAAGCCCCGCGACCCCCCTAGGTGAGCTCCTACCGTCTCCCTCTCCCTTTTCCGCGTTAGCATCGAGGCGTTGGGCAACGATTTGGCCGATCTGGCAATCTGTGGTGACCCCACCGCCGTGCGCCGTCGGGTTTGGCGCGCGCGCCGTCGCGCCCTGGGGTGTGCGTCGCCCCTGGGCGACGTGGCCCAATCTCGGCATCTCATCTAGGGCCGACGGCCAAGATTAGAAGGGGCGTACCCCTTCGGTGATTTAAAATATGGGCCGCATACTTTAGATCTAACGGCCCACATTGAATCATGTTTTAACCGTTGGCCATTTTGCACGTAGCCCCCTGCGCAAATTTAAATTAATTACACTGAGGTCCTGTACTTTATGAACTATCCCCTAGACTTTAATTAAATTATGTCAGCACTGTTAAAATGAATAAATATGGTATTTTAGCCCCTATTTTCACCATAAATTATGATTTTAGCCTCTGAAAATTATGATTAACCACTGGTTATGTTACAAAGTATTTCTAGGCCCCTGTTCATGTTTGTTTTGCATAAAAGCCCCTGTATTAATTGTAAATTACATAAAATCGCATAAGAACTTTCTCTTTTTGCACAAAATCACTTAGGTTATTATTTTATTATTATTTCCTAATCTCTTTAGGATAAAATAATGCATTTAATTTGCTGATTGTGCTGACTTCCTAATAAACCCATATAGGTACTAAAATCCACACTTCCACCCACACCACTAAATAAAGTCTTACTAAGGACATAGGGTTAGCGACGTAATTGCGTAGGTTTTCTTTTGTGTTTACTTATTTGTGGTGTGCATTTATTCTCTTGTTCTTATTGTGTGCTGCTACTTTCCGTTCCGCATGTGATGATGTATTTAGAGTCGGTTTCCGAGCCCACTTACAATCTTCAGGACTACCACTTCACCGACCAACACTTTGAAGAAGACAAGTTCCTTGACCATTTTGCACTTGTTTTATTAAGTTTTAGTTAGTTGCATGCTTAATAAATTGAATCCTATTTACTGCACCCTTACATATAATTCCTTGTCACCAGGTTGGTTTGGGTAGATGTTACTATTACTTTTACGCTTAGCCATGCTTAGTTTTGGGAGGGAAATTTCTCTGCATACATGTTATACTATTAATTGTTGTGATCATTTATTGAGATTTGGTGAATTGAATTGTAGCAGATAGGAATCTGGCGGGTTGGTTTGTTTGGTATGGTGCAGTACGCACAAGACCCGGGTATTGGGGTATGAACCTTGCCGGATTCTAAGGACCGGTTATGGAAAAAGCCACTAAGATTTATAGTATAGCCACAAGACTGAGTATGGGGTAGCTTGGTCGATTAATTAGGCCTCTCCCGACGTAGTATTAGTGATTGGATAGTGCGGGGAATTGGTTCAGGGTGTACTGCCTCGGGATCCGCATGGCTCAAGAGGGGGCAACTAGGGTGTTGAGTCGTGGTGTAAAGGCTCACACTTTTGTACAGGGGTGAAACCTCAGAGGGCTAGTACGCGTCGAGAGAATCCTTTGTAAAGACCTCGTAGTGATCTCCTGGCCTCACACCAAAGGAAGTGTGCAATGTGGTTTGCGACCACGGGCATCAGGGAGGTTTACTTAGTCCACCTAGCAACAGGGGATGAAATCACGGCTTGTGGGTAAAGGGTACATTCTCTGCAGAGATTTAGAAACTGTCATGACAGTCGTGCTCACGGACAAGAGCGGCTTGGTGTCCAATTCATAATTAGTTAATGATTGGGAATGGTGGTTTTGGTTGGTTGGGACTTGATTACAAATGGGTTATGGTTGGGTTCATACACTTAGAAGTAGGTGCTAATGAAAGCTAAGGATAGGATGTAATGCTATAGTGCTTAACCCAAATTTGGCCTTCCTTTCTAAACACCCTCATGTCATCTCTTTCCCACTTGCTAAGTACCATTGGTACTCAAACTTGCTTGTTGCTTACCTTTCCTCAGTCTACAATGGAGAAGAGGTGGAGAATGAAGACTTCTTCGCTGATCCGGAGGAGACGTTCTAGGCTGCGCAACCCACGGGCAACGCCTGTGCATGGAGCCACACTAGTTTACTTTTATCGCTGCTTTGCTTTGTAATCTTATTTTAGACCTACGGGTCATTATTGTAAGACATTTATGTACTCGAACATGGCCTGTAATAAATGATATTACACTTTCGTCTACACATGTATGATGAGAATCGATCCTGGCATACATGTGGAAGCCATCCAGTTGTCTTGTTGGGACCGGGTGTGACAAAGTGGTATCAGAGCCGTGTTGCCCATAGGACGTAAGCCTAGTTAGAAAAGGATGACTTAAGGACCCTATTATACTCTAAAAAGTAATTTATAAAGTTGCTTTGTATTCCCTACCTTGTCTACTTGTTTTATTTACTCCTTTATTTATATGTTTTGTTACTAACACTCTCCTATTTCAAAATTTGTAGATAGCCCGCACCAAGACGACCCCCCGTAAGTCGATCGGTTGACTTGTGCCCCCGTGTAGGCTGGCCAGTCGCTCTCCAACCATCGATCCCCGTCACCCTATGGTGGTCCATTCTGACGGCAGGGCTGCAGGACGACTGCGACTTCGTCTCCTGGCCATACTCCGTGAGGCTGGCTACCGTCACCACAACCTCTCGCTCTCCTACCACACCACTGGAGTGCAGCGCCCCGACAGGAAGGAGTTGAGCTGCAAGTTCTACATCTACTATGGTGATGAGTTGTCGAAGACCCACAGCAGTCCTGCTTGGAGGAGCTCCCGCCGATATGCGGAGCAGGATGCTAGCTGGGAAGCAGCCACCTTTTGGAGTCACGCCCACCGTTTCCGTCTGGCGGACACGGTGCACGCCTTCGTTCCGCAGCGTCCCAGTGGCACTGCGGGTTTCGTCTCCAGGCACGTGGTGGGACCCCTGGACCTCCCGCAGTCTCGTCAAACTGTTGATGACATGGCCCAGCTCAGTGCCCGACTTCAGAAGGTGCAGCAGGAGATTCAAGATGGTCGTGACCTCGCCCAGCGCCACGAGGCGGTGATCAGGAGGTATCGCCGGATCACCGACGAGGACCCGGACGACTACGCGTCCGACACTTGGACGTGGACCCCAGACTCTCCAGACCATCGTGGCGGCCAGCGTGGGTCGTCTTCTGAGGAGTCTTCTGACGAGGAGCCATCTAGTGTGGCGTCTGCCGCACCACTGCCGCCTGCTGCCTCACCACCACACGACCCCGAGGACCCCGACGATGACGACGACGAGGACTCGGAGGAGTTCCCACTTGACGATGAGTAGTCCTCGACCTATGCCACGACTCAAGGATAGGCACACCCCCAATTAGTTAAATAAGAGCGATGTAGACGTACTCGTGTGACCTTCAGTTGTGTTACCTCTTTTCATGGTTTTCCTCTTGGTGTGTTGTGTGAGTTGTGGAACGCCTTGGCGACTTGTCCACAACCGCACTTTTTTGATACTTCCTTAATTAGTGAGCTATTAATAAAGGATTTTCTTATATACTCGTGCTTGCTGTGATTTTTGCATATAGTAAGGGTAACGTATAGTAGTCTTTCACTATAGTAGTACCTAAGACTATATTCTCTTCCTACTCAGATGGCAGGCAGGGGAAGAGGCCGTGGACGTGGCCGTGGTATGCCCCTCGGTGATGATGAAGCTGGATTCCAGCTACCGCAATGGAATGGGAGAGGTGCCCATGTAGCACCTGCGATGAATCATATGCAGCAAATGATGGCCATGCAGATGCAAATGATGCAGAATTTAACACAAGTGGTGGCCAACATGCAGCAAGCCCAGCAAGCCCCTCCACCTCCACCACCAAATCAGCCCCACCCACAGCCAGCACCAGGACCCCGATCCCACATGAGAGACTTTCTCAATACCCATCCACCCACCTTTGCCACCGCTAGTGAGCCAATGGATGTCGACGATTGGCTGAGAAAAATTGAGAGCAAGCTGAGAATTATCCAATGTGAAAGAAGGGAGAAGGTATTGTTAGCCTCGCACCAACTCCAGGGACCTGCAGCCGACTGGTGGACTGCTTTCACTGAAGCCCATCAGGATCCAGATAACATCACATGGGATGAGTTCAAGATTTACTTTCGTAGTCATTTCGTGCCCGAAGGAGAGGTTCAGGCGAGACGTGAAGAATTTCTCATGCGGAAGCAGGGCCGTATGAGTGTGCTAGAGTACCTATGAACTCTTACACGGGACAAAGGTACCCAAACTCCTCCTACAGGCCGCCCACACCATACAACCAGCAGATGTACCAACCACCACAGCCTCCACGCCAACCAATGCAACCCCCTCGCCCAGCAGCTCCAGCACCCCGCCTTAATGGCCAGTCGCAACAGAACCCTCAAGGAGGTAATAGATCCCAAGGTAACAACGCGACTGTGCGGTGTTATAACTGTGGTGAGATGGGACATTTCGCCAATCGTTGTTCGAAGAAGCCGCTGCAGCAACCTACACGTGGAAGAGTTAACCACGTGGCACTTGAGGAGGCGCACAACGCCCAGATGTGGTTGTTGGTACGTTTCCTGCCGATTCTCATCTAGCTACAATGTTGTTTGATTCTGGTGCTACACATTCATTCATATCTAAGGAATTCATGAGGAGGCATGACATGGTAGTGCATTTAATGACTCACCAACTTATAGTTCACTCCCATGGGGGAGAAATGATAACACGGCAAGTATGCCCTAATGTAAGGCTAGACATAAGGGGGGTAGTTTTCCCAGCAAACCTTATTGTTCTGGAATCTCAAGGGCTAGATATTATCCTGGGAATAGATTGGTTGACCAAGTACCATGGGGTGATCCAGTGCGCCACAAGGACAGTCTCCTTGACCTATACTGATGGTACCAAGGTTGAGTTCTCTCCAGAACAAGCTCCAACATAGATGATCAGGCTAAATCAAACTGAGGTTGCCGAAGAAATCCGAGTTGTCAGTGAATTCCCAGACGTGTTCCCTGAGGAGTTACCGGGTATGCCTCCTGACCATGAAATAGAATTCATCATTGACTTAGTGCCTGGAACGGCCCCGATATATAAGAGGCCATATAGAATGGACGCTAATCAGTTAGCTGAGCTAAAGGATCACATTAGAGAGTTGTTGGAGAAAGGATACATCCGCCCTAGTTCGTCGCCTTGGGGTGCTCCTGTCATATTCGTGCCTAAGAAGGATGGCACTCAAAGGTTGTGTGTGGATTATCTTGCATTGAATTCAGTGACCATCAAGAATAAGTATCCACTGCCAAGGATCAAAGATTTGTTTGATCAGCTGCGAGGAGCATGTGTATTCTCTAATATCGACCTTCGTTCGGGTTACCACCAGTTGAAGATTCGACCATCGGACATTCCCAAGACTGCATTTGTCTCTTGATATGGTCTTTATGAGTACACTGTTATGTCTTTCGGGTTGACCAATGCTCCAGCTTACTTCATGTACCTCATGAACAAAGTATTTATGGAATATCTGGACAAGTTTGTGGTGGTATTCATTGACGATATCCTGATATTCTCCAAGAGTGAAAAAGAGCATGAAGAACACCTGAGGTTGGCACTAAAGAAGCTTAGAGAACACCAATTGTATGCTAAGTTCAGTAAGTGTGAGTTTTGGTTGAAGCAGGTATCATTCTTGGGACATGTCATGTCAGAAGGAGGAATATCAGTAGATCCGAGTAAAGTGGCAGATGTTCTCAAGTGGGAGACGCCGGAAAATGTGGGACACATCAGAAGCTTTTTGGGAATGGCTGGTTATTATCGACGATTTATTGAGGGATTTTCAAAAATCTCTCGGTCGCTAACCAAGCTACTCGAGAAGGGAGCTACATTCAAGTGGACACCGGAATGTGAAGCAAGCTTTGCCGAATTGAAGAAGAGGTTGACCACTGCTCCAGTGTTGGTCATGCGGGATATGCAAATGGAGTTCTCGGTCTATTGTGATGCTTCCGGACAAGGGTTGGGATGTGTGTTGATGCAAGAGGGACATGTGGTGTCTTACGCCTCGAGACAACTCAAGAAGCATGAGAAGAATTATCCAACCCATGATCTGGAATTAGCAGCTGTGGTTCACGCAATGAAGATATGGAGACACTACCTGATCGAAAAAAGGACAGAAATCTACACCGACCACAAGAGCTTGAAGTACATATTCACTCAGCCGGACCTTAATCTTCGCCAACAAAGGTGGTTAGAGCTCATTAATGACTTTGATGTTGGGATCAACTATCACCCTGGAAAGGCGAACGTGGTCGCAGATGCTTTGAGTAGAAAAACTCAATGCAATAGTATGACGATCCAGACTTATCAACCGCAGCTATGTGAAGAGTTTGCCAGATTAAACCTGTGCATAGTGTCTAATGCAGATGCAGTAGTTATGGAAGTGGACTCCACATTGGAACAAGACATTAGAGAAGGCAAAAAAGAGGATAAGAAGATCCAGAAACTTAAGAAGCTGATGAAGGTTGGCAAAGCCTCAGACTTCAGGGAAGATGAACATGGAACCCTGTGGTTAGGAAAGAGGATATGCGTGGCGAATGTCACGGGAATCCGAGAGTTGATATTGAGAGAAGCCCACGACTCGTACTACTCTATTCATCCTGGGAGTACCAAGATGTACCAAGACCTCAAAGATCGATACTGGTGGCTTGGTATGAAGCGTGATGTGGCCGAATACGTGGCTCTGTGTGACACGTGTCAGTTAGTCAAGGCAGAACATCGGAGACCTACTGGACTGCTTCAACCACTCAAGATACCCGAGTGGAAATGGGAAGAGATAAGCATGGACTTTATTGTGTGATTGCCAAGGACCCAGTCAGGATACGACTCCATATGGGTTGTCGTGGACCGGTTGACTAAAGTCGCTCACTTCATTCCGGTCAAGGAAAGCTACAATGGTTCACGGCTGGCAGAATTATACATGGCAAGAATTGTGTGTTTACACGGTGTTCCAAAGAAGATATTGTCTGATCGAGGTACCCAGTTCACTTCAAGATTTTGGCAGAAGCTACATGAGTCAATGGATACTTGTCTGAATTTCAGCTCAGCGTATCACCCGCAAACGGATGGCCAGACAGAACGCACAAATCAGATTTTGGAGGATATGCTGCGAGCGTGTGCCTCGAAGAATAGTAAGAGTTGGGACAAAAATCTGCCCTATGCGGAATTTTCTTACAACAACAGCTACCAAGCTAGTCTCAAGATGTCCCCGTTTGAGGCACTTTTTGGGCGAAAGTGTAGGACACCCTTATTTTGGAATCAGACCGGAGAAGGTCAAGTGTTTGGAACGGAGATATTAAGAGAAGCAGAACGTCGGGTACAAGAGATCCGGAATAATTTGAAAACGGCGCAGTCAAGGCAGAAGAGTAACACAGATGCTCGGCGTCGTGATCTAACCTTTGAGGTCGGAGACTTTGTGTATCTCAAGGTATCACCCGTAAGAGGTCTAAGACGGTTCAAAGTGAAGGGAAAACTAGCACCCCGTTATATTGGTCCGTTTAAGATATTGGAGAGAAGAGGAGAAGTAGCCTATCGTCTCGAGCTACCTTCTCAACTGCCAGATGTGCATGATGTGTTCCACGTGTCGCAGCTAAAGAAATGTTTGAGAGTACCAGAGGAACAACTACCCATGGAGGCTATAGATGTGCAAGAGGATCTGTCTTACACAAAATGACCAGTCAAGATTCTAGAGACATCAGAACGTGTCATGAGGAACAAGACGATTCGCATGTGCAAAGTGCAGTGGAAGCATCACTCCAAAGCAGAAGCAACATGGGAGAGAGAAGAAGACCTCAAGGCCGAGTTCCCCGACCTTTTCTCTCAGGACGTCCGAATCTTGGGGGCGAGATTCCTTTTAAGGGGGGTAGAGTTGTAACACCCAAAATTTCAAAATTTGAAAACTGGAAAAATGTAATAGGAATGCATCATGTATATTTGCATTTGATTGAAAATTTAATTTCAAAATGCACTAGAATTCGTTTGAAACTTGAAAAGGAATTCAAATTGTAAAAGAAGTGAGTAGAAAAGAGAAAAGAAAAATGGAAAACAAAAGAGAAACCCGCTTGGGCCTTAACCTTGCTTGCGGCCCATCTCCCCTCCCCCTTTTCTTTTCTCCCCGCCGGCCCAAGGCCAAGCCGCCCCTTTCTTCCCCCTCTCCCTTTCTCGGCGCGTGGACCCCGCCGGTCAGCTCTTTCCTTCTTCCTCCCATCGTGCGCCCGACAGCTTCCGGTGATTCCGCCCAATTTCAAATCGCCGATATGAAATCTCCGGCCATAATGACCCCTGACGCCTTCCATCGCCGGGGATCACTTTCCTTACCTCATCGCCCCCCTCTCCCCCTATGAAATCCGGCCGGCACCCCCATTTTTCCCCTTCCCCGAAGCTCCGAACCCTAGCCGCTGCACCAAGGTAATGGCGCCGCTGTTCCCGCCGCTTGACCCCCTATTTCTCCCTCCCTCTTGGTCTGATGCGTGCGCCGTGCTACCAGGGACTCGCCGGACATATTCTCTTCGGGAGAACGTCACCGCAACGCCGTCTTCGTCGAGCTCCGTCGAGGACCGCCGCCGGTCGACGTCGCCGATGCACCTACGCCCCAATTCAAGCCCGCGACCCCCCCAGGTGAGCTCCTACCGTCTCCCTGTCCCTTTTCCGCATTAGCACTGAGGCATTGGGCAACGATTTGGTCGATCCGGCCATCTCCGGCGACCACGCCGCCGTGCGCCGCCGGGTTTGGCGCGCGCGGCGCCGCGCCCTGGGGTGTGCGTCACCCTGGGCGACGTGGCCCAATCTCGGCCGCCCATCTAGGGCCGACGGCCAAGATTAGAAGGGGCGTACCCCTTCGGTGATTTAAAATCTGGGCTGCACACTTTAGATCTAACGGCCCAGATTGAATCCTGTTTTAACCGTTGGCCATTTTGCATGTAGCCCCTTGCGCAAATTTAAATTAATTACACTGAGGTCCTGTACTTTATGAACTAGCCCCTGGACTTTAATTAAATTATGTTTGCACTGTTAAAATGAATAAATATGGTATTTTAGCCCTTGTTTTCACTAAAAATTATGTTTTTAGCCTCTGAAAATTATGATTAACCACTGGTTATGTTACAAAGTATTTCTAGGCCCCTGTTCATGTCTATTTTGCATAAAAGCCCCTGTATTAATTGTAAATTACATAAAATCACATGAGAACTCTATCTTTTTGCACAAAATCACTTAGGGTATTATTTTATTATTATTTCCTAATCTCTTTAGGATAAAATAATGCATTTAATTTGCTGATTGTGCTGAATTCCTAATAAACCCATATAGGCACTAAAATCCACACTTCCACCCACACTACTAAATAAAGTCTTACTAAGGACATAGGGTTAGCAAAGTAATTGCGTAGGTTTTCTTTTGTGTTTACTTATTTGTGGTGTGCATTTATTCTCTTGTTCTTATTGTGTGCTGCTACTTTCCGTTCTGCGTGCGATGATGTATTTAGAGTCGGTTCCCGAGCCGACTTACAATCTTCAGGACTACCACTTCACCGACCCACACTTCGAAGAAGGCAAGTTCCTTGACCATTTTGCACTTGTTTCATTAAGTTTTAGTTAGTTGCATGCTTAATAAATTGAATTTTATTTACAGCACCATTCCATATAATTCCTTGTCACCAGGTTGGTTTGGGTAGATGTTACTATTACTTTAACGCTTAGCCATGCTTTGTTTTGGGAGGGAAATTTCTCTGCATACATGTTATACTATTAATTGTTGTGATCATTTATTGAGATTTGGTGAATTGAATTGTAGCAGATAGGAATCTGGCGGGTTGGTTTGTTTGGTATGGTGTAGTATGCACAAGACCCGGGTATTGGGGTATGAACCTTGCCGGATTCTAAGGACCGGTTTATGGAGAAAGCCACTAAGCTTTATAGTATCGCCACAAGACTAGGTATGGGGCAGCTTGGTGGATTAATTAGGCCTCTCCCGACGTAGTATTAGTGATTGGATAGTGCAGGGAATTGGTCCAGGGTGTACTGCCTTGGGATCCGCATGGCTCAAGTGGGGGCAACTGGGGTGTTGAGTCGTGGTGTAACGGCTTACACTTTTGTACAGGGGTGAAACCTCAGAGGGCTAGTACGCATCGAGAGAATCCTTTGTAAAGACCTCGTAGTGATCTCCTGGCCTCACACCAAAGGAAGTGTGCAATGTGGTTCACGACCACGGGCATCAGCGAGGTTTACTTAGTCCACCTGGCAACAGGGGATGAAATCACGGCTTGTGGGTAAAGGGTACATTCTCTGCAGAGATTTAGAAACTGTCATGACAGCCGTGCCCACGGACAAGAGCGGCTTGGTGTCCAATTCATAATTAGTCAATGATTGGGAATGGTGGTTTTGGTTGGTTGGGACTTGGATTACAAATGGGTTATGGTTGGGTTCATACACTTAGAAGTAGGTGCTAATGAAAGCTAAGGATAGGATGTAATGCTATAGTGCTTAACCCAAATTTGGCCTTCCTTTCTAAACACCCTCATGTCATCTCTTTCCCACTTGCTGAGTACCGTTGGTACTCAAACTTACCGTTGAATGAAGACTTCTTCGCTGATCCGGAGGAGACGTTCTAGGCTGGCACAACCCCCGGGCAACGCCTGTGCATGGAGCCACACTAGTTTACTTTTACCTCTGCTTTGCTTTGTAATCTTATTTTAGACCTACAGGTCATTATTGTAAGACATTTATGTACTCGCACATGGCTTGTAATAAATGATATTACACTTTCATGTACACTTGTATGATGAGAATCGATCCTAGCATATATGTGGAAGCCATCCGGTTGTCTTGTTGGGACCGGGTGTGACATTTATGTCCATCTTATCTAGACCGTGGAACTACATGGTTTCTTGTTTTTCTTAGGAACAATGGAGAGGGGCGAATGGGAAGGGAATTCGCGCGCATGGGATTTTGACAGCAGAACAGCACCAACTTGTGACGGCCACCACTACTTCATACGGACTCCGATCTGGGTGTTCAAGTACTTTCTGGAAAGATTATCAAGTCTACTTTCAAACAGATCTGGCTTCATGTCCATATCTATTCGGAGTTGGCCGCAATCGTTATTCTAATACCAAGACCTTTTCTGTCCATGGTGCTGCATCACCAAAATTGGGCCCCATGTATCATTTGGAGTCCATTAGGGACTCGTGATTAGGGTTTCTCATGACCCTAGGGAGGTAATAAATAGTAGCCGCCGCCCTCATTAGCTGTTGGGTTTTGTTTATTCGTAAGTTAGCTTCTGCTGCTTCCTTGTACACACGCGTATCGACTAGATCGCCCGTCTACTTGTATCCAGAACCCCACTTCAGATTGATTCAACTGATAAGTGCTTGTTCTTCTTGTTCTTGCGTGTTCTTCGATTGCTTGCATGAACAAAGGCCCTCATGGTCAGGTTGATTGTGCGCCAGCAACATCAATATAACTTCGGAGTTGGTGTACCGATCGCTAAGGTGCATCATCTTGCGGACGGTGTAGTCGGATCGCTAACGTATTCTCCTCCACAAATCGAACCCTCCTATTCTCATCGAAAGATCGGGAACCAAGATCTTATCATCTTCAGCTAGAAGTCATCAAGACTATAGCCAAGGAATGACGAATCTCACTAGATGAATGGAAGACCTTGAAGTGAGAATGGGTGACATCTACAACACCCTCCAAGGGTATGTCCAAGGTAACCAAGATTAACAACACATGGACGCCCAATTCACCAACTTCAACTCCACGCTACAAAAACAACAAGCCGATCTCGCGGCATACTTCTTTCATCAAGGGTTCAATCGTCATCATGGAGGTGAGTAAAGAACAAGCTTGGGGGAGGACCCCACTTGAGGTAAATTGTATCACACCCCTTGCATATTTATTTTCCATTCATCCACCATTCACCTTGCATAAAAAAATAATAGATTTGCTTTGAAATAAACTAAAGGATGTGCGGTAAGAATGGTTTAAAATTCACATAGATGAAACGATGAACAGTTGCTCTGTTTTATTTTCCTAAGTCCCTAGTTTACAACTTACTACTCTCCAAAATATTGTTTTCATTGGGTAAAAATTACTTTCGCCTTGATTTAGAAATTATGGGTAGCAAAAGCTTATCCAATTCTAAGTTATGAGATATGATGTAGTGATAGGGCTGCTATTTCTAGTTTGAAGGTGAAACTTAGATTTCCGGAGAAATTCTAAAAAAATTTAAGTTACTCTCATTTTAATGGAAATATCAACCAAAGCCATATGATATTTTTACATTGATAGACCTTATGCATATGTCATTTATCTTCACATTGAGCCTTGTCAAACTAGTATAGACCTATGTGAGAATTCATTCATTTCTTTTTGAATTCAAGACTTCACTTGCACAAGATATACTTCTACACTAGAAGTTAGCAAAATTCCATCATACCATCATTCCACAATAAAAAGAGAAACTCCATACCCTTCGTGCTTAGTACTCTCTCCAATTTCATTGCATAGAAAGGGAGTAGAAGACATGGATACAAGAAAAAGAAAAAGAAAATGCATGCTTACATTATAAGCATGAGAAAAAAAGAGAAAAAGAAAGAAAAGTAGCCATGTTTCATCTCTGCAAAATAATAGAGTCTACATAAATAGGAGTCATCTCAAAAGATCCACATCCACTTCCACTCCATCACACATGCACATGTCTTGAATCAAATAGTTTTAATTGATTTCTCCTAAGGCTTGCTTTTTGACTTAGCAATATTATGTGTTGCAAATATGCCTACTACATTTCCTACCAAACTCCATATACAAGCCTTATTTAGTAGTTAGATGTGTTTAGGCAAAATGCCTTGGTGAGAAAATATTTCCACTACAAAGGAGTGTTTGAGAGAATCATTTTGAGGTACTTAAAATCTAAATTGAACTCTCCAGAATTTGAGTGGAACTTGATCTCTAGGGTATGCTTGCTCCATTTGATGTTCTATATATCAACCACCCATGAATAGGAGAAGTCATAAACCCTATAATGACTTAAGATGGGTGGAGTACATGCTAATTATTGCAATACTAGATAGAGTATTTTTTTGTGCACATGGTACTTGTGAAAAATAGAACATTGTAGCAACTCCTGAGCATCAACCTAAAGTCTTGACTTTGCTCAGGACGAGCAAAGGATATGCTTTTGAGAGTTTGTTGACGGCTGTTATATACCAATTTCACCGTCAATATAACTCAATGATGTGATGGAAATATCATTTCTTGCACACATCACCTTTCTATTTAACCTATTTCTACTTATCCATGGAGAAATACTGCATGCAGGCATTTGTTGCAGGAATTGAGGTAAAAGAGGGGGAGCAATACTATAAAATATCATTCCAGCCAATCAAGCATGGACATGTGGCACCACATGGATCAAATGGCCCACAAACAGTAGTACCTGAGGCCATCCAACGGTGTATCACCTATATCAGTAAAGGGGACCCACCTGTCAGTGACCATGAGGAAACACAACTCGAACGGAGCCCTGACCAGCTATGTCTTGGCGCCAAACTCGGTCAATCGACACGTGTTGGCCCCTCCTGACTTCCTGGAATCATTCATGACTGATTTGCGCGCAATTGGTGGCGGGAACCGACCCTTTGCCACCTATAATTAGGACCCCTACCCTCACTTCACACACACATGACTTGAGTATTCATTCTATTCTATCCACTAATCTCCATAGTTTTAGAGGAGTTTAGGCTGTAGAGAGGAGGGCCTCTAGTTTATAGTCCAAGTAGGAAAGGAGTAGAAGGAGTCTTTTCCCAATTCAATATTTGGAAAGGTATGGCTCTCATATTCCTATTTGTATTAGTGACATTGTTCTTAATAAAGATGTTATCTTTAGTCTTCTTTTATTCATACACTTGGATGAACTGTTTCTTGTTTGATTGTGGATTTCATGTATGTGGTAGGAGTAGTATTTATGATTATGCTATATCACACTCATTATATCATCATAAACACTACAAACCCCCACTATAGTCTAAATAGTTATGATATGATCATGTTAATATGAATGATTTATGCTATGTTTCAACATTGGTTCAACGATGTTTAGGTTAGTCATTACCTTAGGATGGTTTGTGCTGCAGCTCTTAAGGTATTTACTTAATGCTAGCATGGTATTAGGATAGTTAAGTAGTGTTGGATGTCTCGTAGACCCACTGATTGAAGAGGTAGGCAGTAGGTGGTGACAACCCTATCTTTCCTTGTAATCCTCCACGTTCGGCTATGCCACATACACTTTGCGGGAGTCGTCCTAGTATTGCTAGGGGTAAACCCATGTCCGATGTGTTGAACAACTTAGCATGAGAATTCACCATTGATATAATCATTAGTAACTAACTTAGGCTATGTATATGTATACTAGAAGCGTAGTAGGAGTATCTACCTAACTCTTAAATTAATCCCTCTTTGACCCATTTATCCCCCTTAGAATAGGAAACTCTTGTGTGCGTCACACGAGCTCCACATATCTTTTACCCATCCTCACTATAACCCTACCTAGACCAATCTATCCCTTCTATTTGATGATTGCTATGATTCCACCTACCTTCCTTTGGGAGAATATAAATGACACCTTTGGAATACTCTTTTAGGGGGAAATCTTACATCGATAGTTTCTGTGCGCTTGTGGATTTTTATCTGTGACGTAAGAAATGTCAACAATGAGCCCGAACGGTGCCACATCGCCCAGAGGACAGAAGAGCACACCTTGCGGGACTATGCCAAACTAGTGCCCCAGCTCCCCCACGCCAGCGGTTGGGACTCCCACGACATCCACGTCACCAAGACAAGCCATGGCTTGTCAGAGCGATCAACGACCAACCACGCTAGACGCAACGCCTGGAGGACAAGCGCCATAATGGTTAAACCCAGGGCTGAGACCCGAGCCACGGTCACGAACACCTAGGCTTGGGGGTATCGCCCGATTGAAGGCCCAACCTCACCTCAAAGCATTTTCTTTTGAAAATGCCTTGCTTTTTCTCCCCTTCAGCAGAGAGACAACCGCGGTTTGTATCAAAGCATAATTGGCTTCTAGCAGGGAAATGATCTGCAAAAAACCAAAATATCTTTGATTGGGAGGAGCAAACCTCCCAGCGGACGAAATGGCCACTTATCTCCAAATACTCTAGCCATCCCGCCCTTGCCCAGTAAGAAGGCCTCTCATGTCCAAGGCCAAAGGTGACGATGCCTCGCTGATGGCCGAGACAGGATAGGAAGCCACAACCCTTTAAGAAGGGTCGAGAAGCCAAGGCGTCCAACATATCTCCCGATCGACCCAACACCACATCAGAAGCCTTTGGTCACGCGGACATATGAGCTGCATCTGGACCAAATCATCCTCCACTTCGAACTCGCGTCTGCACACACCGCCTACAAATCTTGGAGAGGTCCCCCCCTTTTTGAACTTCAAGCTAGCTCCTCACCCTTCAAATCACCCTCCAAGGTTTCATAGACCGAGGCCCCACCATCCATCACGCTTCATCAACACCAAGTGAGGACTTAGGACTACAAGATGCGTGAAGGCAAGGGAAAGAAGGTGGACCTTTCAGGAAGGAAGGCTAAGGCAGTGGAAAATGGGGGAGCCGCACTTGGCCATTTATAGACCACCAAGGAAGCCAAAGAAATGTGAGCAGGCAATAATGGTGCAGCGCGCAGCATAACCAACATCACAATAAAGGGCTCGTTGTGACCCGAGGGTCATCGCCGCACACCACTCGGCGGCGCCACTCCATAACTGACACCGCAATGAAGACTTGTGGCGACCCGAGGATTCGTGTTGCACGTCGCCCGACTCTTCATGAGCCACGCCGCATTGAAGGATGACTTGACTAGACACAATCATGGTGCACCGCACATCGTAATCCATGTGACAAGCATCAACTTGAAGCCGTTCGACAGACCAGAGCGACCACGAGGGATCAAGAAACACTGCCACGTCCCACACCGAAGCAGACAGGATGGCAACCCCTTCAACACATCGTCAACAAGGATAAACCAATTCTCCCCTCTCGATTAGTCATTCTTTGCAGAATTAACCTTTAAAGCATAGGGATCAGACCGGGGACTCGCACCATCCCTCCTCACATGTCGCGTGGCCAGGGGTCCTGATCTCCTCACCCAGCTCGGGGGCTCCCGAATCGATGTAGGGGATTTGAGATTTCCTGATTTTGGGAGGTCCCGAGCTTGGGATCTGACCTCCCCCCTGTGAGAGCTCGGGGACCATATGTCCGCCTAACCTATCGTGGGAGACTGACACGAGAAGGGAAATCAAGAGGAATGCAAGAGAAGGGCACGAGTTCCAGAGGATAAATTACATTCAGAAATTAAAGATAAACAAAAGTAAGTCATTCCATTATTAAAAAAGCACCCAGGGGTGCAACTATTTACATCAGGAAGAACGACAAGGACACCCTACATCTAGCCCATCCTCCATGCCAGTTCTCCTACGGACGCAAGGGAGATCATGTGACACAAAGAGGCAGCAATGGGCTCACACTCCCGTACCAGCGCACCCAACTCCGCCTCCAATCGGCCGCCCGTGTAGCCCACTCCCACGACACGGAGATCGATGTCGTTGTAGTGGGTCGCCACAATCATAAGGGCAAGGTATGCCCTGAGACTCGCCCCGACGATGGCCATTACATTTTGCTATGAGGAAACCCTGTTTGGAAGCTCCGCCATTTGGGTGCCCAGTTGTGACATGGAGGAAGCACTGTACCCCGCGCCACAAATGGCCATCTGGGAGGCGCAGAGCCCTTGCAGCACTGCCACCACCTCTGCATAGCAATGAGAGGCCTCACGGAGCCTGTTAGTGAGGGTGGCATCGTTCAACTTGCTCACCCCAGTCGGCCAAGCATCTGGTAGCACGTTGCCATTGTTGCCTTCCAGACCACGACAACCTCACCCTGAACAGTGGCAAAGCGAATCGGGAACTCCTAAAAGTGAATGTCCGTCTCTATGCCTTGAGGGGACGTACCAAGCCTGGCCCCGCTCATGGCAGAAAGGGAGGCACAAAGGGCCTCAAGCTCATGGGTAACTGATGTCGCCTCCTCACGGGAGGCAACAATTGCTGACGAAGCCACGCCGACTCTGCGCGTGGCCCCTCGGTGTCCTCCCGGGCTACTTCCCTCCGCTCTGGCCCGCGCGGGACTAGGACCACCAGCACACGAGAGTCGCACCCTCTCGGCAGACTCCTAAGCTAGCGCTTGCAAAGAAGACTGGGGTAAAAAACTCGGAAGCAAACATAGCAGACGACCAAGAAAAAGTTACCTCGCTGGCGGAGGTCGCGACACTTAGCCGTTGCATGATCTAGAAGATCCTGTTGCACCCCACCTCGAGTCTCACACTCGCACTGGCGAGTGGCGAGCCAAGGACGAGGGTGCCTTCGCAGAAGTCCACTCACGGGGGAAACTCCAAGGCCCCACCCAACTCAAAAGCATCCCTGGCCGCAATAGAAGGAATTCGGGGACTGTCGGCACCTTCAGCTCCCAGGGTCTCACCATCGGTTGGCTTGAGGGCGGAAGCCCTAGGCTGCGGTGATGAGGCGACACCCCGACTCCCACCTTGGAGGGCCTCAGAAACTCTGCAAGAGTCATCTCCCGAGTGGCCGAATCATCGGCAGGCTGCCATTCCAATAGGACCGACGGAGCCCCCTTGTTAGCCTCTGTGATGACACGTCTTGCCAGACTGGCCACCAGGGACGGCGAGAGCGGACACAACTCCACCACCCCAGAATCCACCGTCGAGGACGACAACACTCTCTCCGGTCGAGACGGGAATGTCATCGAACTCGGGGGTACCCGTCCAGTCGGACGGGCTACAGGACCAGAGCCCCTCGCCAGAATAGTCACAATAGGATGATACTCCCTGCCTCCAAAGAAGGAATCATGGTAAGAAAAAAGAAACACGAACCAGCGATGGACAGGTTCTAGACCGCTGACTGTGAGTCGTGGAGAAGGTAAATGGGTGACCATTGCAGGAGCTACAGTGACGACAGGGGACCCAGACGACGACGAATCATCCTAAACGCTCATGGTGGCCCTCTTTGCAGCGGGACCGTCCCCATACTCCTCCCCCTGCTTCAACAATGACGAAATCAAGGAAAAATCGACGGTTTTCCCAATGCTCTCTCTTTCTCTTACATAATGATGACACTCTTCTAGGCTTCGCAGAAGGAGTGGAGAGGGATGCAAGGTCTAGAGATGGTTGGTAAGGAGTAGGAGGCTAGCATATGCGTTGAGGCCTTTTTATCGCGCTCGGCCGGGAGGTTACAGAAAGCGAGTGCATGGAGACGTGCGTGTGGTGGGCCATGGAGTTAATTTGCCATGTCCATCAGTCATGCATTATCGATGGTGCGTGGACAGGGAGCACCAGAGCGTGCGCCACACACCCTTGGACCCTTGTAAAGGGTGCCGCTTCAGAGATCTCATGATAGCGAGATCTCTGGATTGTGGCGGGTCTAAATTTTGCCTAGCGGCTGCCTCCTTGTAACTGGCATCAGAGTCCAAGTCGTGCGGCGTCCCTTCGTCTCCTCCTTGCACCAGTGGGTCGCGACGCTTTCACACAAGCGAGCCCAGATAACATGGTTAGGTTTTCTGGCTCACTTTTGGGGCCAGTTTGTGGTGCCTAACTGCTCATTAGGTCATTCTATTCCGTGAATGTGTCCTAGAGGAGGGGTGAATAGGCGTTGAAACTTTTTCCTACAGCACTTAACAAAAGCATCAAATACCAAGAAGGCCAAACTAGTCTGGTGTTGGGTGCGGACTAGTCCGGTTTGCACATTACACCTACGAAAAGCTTAACTAGTTTTGTTATTTTCTTCGAATGATAATGCAGTGAAAAAGAAGATTAACTTAAGAGTGATTAATAGGTGAAGATAACAATTAAGTTCCTTGAGAATCACATAGTTAATGACAAATACGAGAACAATCAAGTCTCTCCCTAGATAGTAATAACTATGAAAAGTAAAGATCAAGAACACGCGAGACAAGGATTTTTACTAAGGTTCGATCCCAAGAAAGAGATCTACGTCCTCGTTGAGGAGCTCGCACAGAGCTAGGTCTCAACCAACCCTTACCTCGTAAAGTCACTATGATAGCAGACTTGAGTTCCACTATTACGGGGGTAATCACTGAGTCGATAGGACAACCTCACAAGCTAAGGGCTCCCACAAGTTTACAACGAGAAAACAGATCGAACACACTCAAAAGATTTACTAGAATTGCAAGAGTGTATGAGAGATCAAACCCCTAGAGCTCAACAATGCATAGATGTCGCTCTCCCTTCCCTAAATCTTGATTCCCAAAAGGTTGAACTTTTTAGGGCTTTAGGTGTGTGAGAGGATGTTTTCGTGCTCTTGGGACGTGATGAGGACATCGCTACCGTTGATACAAGCACAACAGCATCCCATTCACCACTTGCAGCTAATCAAGGTCCAATGACATGCGCTCGTGCACGTAACCTTAATTATCAAATGAATTCATTACTGGCTGTTCAAAGTAATTATACTTCAAATGGGGAACTATTAAAGCCATGTGATGACCTTGTTATTATTAGGTGCTTGGGAATTGATCCAGCTAGGAGGAATGGAAGGATTAATACAATGAAGGCTGCTCCACCCGAGGGGTCCTCATAACTGCAGCAAGTACCAGCTTAAAAGGGGCATAACTTCCAACTCCCAAGGTTGTTTAATACAAATAAGTACTTGATGGAAAGTTCTCTTCGTCTACTTTCCATTGGATCAAGAACCAAAGGCAGATGACGCTTGAGCTGCTCAGAAAAGGACGAACAAGACTCGTGACTCCATCCCGAGTTCTAGTCTTCCTCCTCTATATAAACAACTAGTAGGCATAGGAAGAACTTGGGTTTTGTTTTTTGTAAGTTTATCCATTGCTACTTCCTTGTAACGCAAGTGTTGATAAGACCTTCCGATTACTTGGATCAGAACCCAACTTATCACAGCCGTGAGTGTTTGCTTGTTATCTTGTTCTTGCTTGTTCTTTGATTGCTTGCAGGTTCAAAACTGTTCTTGGCATGGCAAGAACAGCAACAATAGGAGCCGATGTAAGTATCGCTAAGGCGCAGCACCCTTGTGGTTGTTGTAGTCGGGTAGCACAATGTCAACCTCCACCCAAATCGTAGTTACTAGGAGACGGTGTAACTATCGCTCAAGGCGTCATGCCATTCTGGTTGTGGTAGTCAGGCAGCCAACGTCGGCCTCCACCAAATTCATTCACCACCAACATCTCTCATCAAAAGATAGGGCATCCCCCGTACTCGTTGGGTTCATCAGGACGTGTGACGGCATTAGGGTTCTTAGTTGTATGTTTAGGGGTCGTGGACCACTTATTTATAGTTATTCCAAAAAGTTACCGTTTGGGAACCCAACGGTCGGACTAGTCCGCTCTGGGGACCGGGCTAGTCCGGCGTGCTGAGTGAATTGTGTGTAAAATTATGCAGCACACCTTGAAACCCTAATTATTGTGAGTGTACCGGACTAGTCATATAGGACTGGACTGGCCGGTGTGTGTCCAGTAACAAAATTGGACTTGTCCATATTAATCAAACTTGTCTGGTTCTAGGTGAAGTTTGTGAAGTGTTGATGGACTAGTCCACAATTTGAGACTTGTCCATATGAACAACAGTAAGGTTACCGAACTAGTCCGGCCATTTCCGGACTTGTCCGTTCATGGAACATAAAGGAAATCGGTACTAGTCAACTAGTTAACGGACATGTCCGGTGCTTCAGGGCATTTTTCAGTTTGTTGGTTTAGTCCTTACTCTCTACACAAAGACATGAGCTTTTGGGATGTGTCTCTCACATACATCCTATACATTTAGAACTACTTTGCGCTTCCATTCTTCACTTAGGCTCTTTACTTCTCATTTCTCATTTTTCACATTTTCGTGCACTGTTATTTTCATTCTCCAAAGACATGCTTTCATCTTAACAAATCTCATTAGGATCTCACTTGTTTGTCATCAATCATCCAAAATCCATAAGGGTGTACTTAGATGCACTTTCAATCTCCCCCTTTTTGGATATTGGTGACAACTATTGAGATTTCACAATTAAATTAAAAAAATTCAATTTTCATAAAGCATGCATATATGAGAAATACAAATAGGTATAAGAATTACTTCTTACATATATGCACTCTTTATGGTGGGGTGCCTATTAGGTGTGTGTGAGCAAATATTGTGATGAACATAACTAACAATATGATAAGCATAATGAACAATCATCACAAGAGTATCATAACGAGCATCTTACATTGATATTAAAGTAAAATAGGCAACATCCAAATAGAACTTACAATAGTTTGAAACTTAAACATAAAAGATACATGTTTCTTGATCAATAAGTCCTTAAGGCTTAAAAGCTACTACTACTCTTAATCTCTCCCCCTTTGGCATCTAGGCACCAAAAAGGGAAAATTTGAGGGAAACTTATCTCTCTTACTCCCTCTCTCACTCTTGGTATTGTCCTCATCTTCAACTTCATCTTCATGCTCATGCGGAGGAGGAGGGGGAACAGAGACGCCACTGAGTCCAAAAGAAGCTAGCTCTTCTTCCGTGAGAGGTGTGAGCTTGGAGATGTCAGCTAATGAGTCCTCAGATATCTCAAGAGAGGCCACTAGTTAAATGTCCAGCTTTTAACAGATAGCTTTGATGTTGTCCTTCATGTACCGCTGGTGCCTCTTCCTAACCAACTGTCCTTGTGTTGCCTCACTTCCGCTTTGCAGTAGGATGCAAAGATGGAGGAAAGAATCTTCAATACACCACTAGAGGACCTTTTAGAGGGTGGAGGAGCAGAGGTAGCAACTGGAGCCCTTGAGCCTTCTTGTGCCTGCTTTGATCTTTGTTCCCTTGCAGGTGAAGGAGGTGCAGTGGGAACAGTGTAAGCAGTAGGCTTTTGAGGCCTAAGACCGGCATGCTCAAAATACTTGACAAACTCAAGGACCGTCACCTTCTCAATCATGAATATGATGTATGGCACATAGCCACCCGATCTGGTAGGAGTGCTTGAGATGTTTACTATATCATTGTAGATATAGTCAAACACATTGAAGGGTCCTTCTCTTTCTTATTATTCTCATCAAGGACCTCGGTAAGCCTTGGATTCTCCCTATATCTCCATCTTTGGGAGCACTGGTCTTCCTCCAAGTTCTATTCAACACAACAGAGAATGGTTTCATATACTTGGTGGTTGTTGGCTTGTACGACATTCTGGTGTCATAGAGGAATGTAAGCTCATCCCTCTCTAGCCCCTTCAAGTTATGGATCATAAGCTCATTGTCCAAAGTATCCTCAAGATAGAATATCCTAGCGAACTCCTCATAGGACACACTATACTTGGATCCGATGTGTCATCCAAGTGATTCCTTCTTCGTCATCGCCCGACAAGTAGCAAGTGGAGTAGAATTTGCGATGACCTCATTGTTCCAGTTGTATATGAAGGATAGGAGATCCATCAGACCATGTCTCTCTAAATCCTCCAAGACTTCCCGATAAGCTTGACAAGTCTTGGACTCCATGTGCTGCAAATGTACCCACTAGCTCACAACAACAAGAGTCTTCATCATCAGGTATATTGTATCATAGTAGTCGTGGTGAAACTGGCTCCAAAACCTGGGATCTGCTGCCTACTTGGGTTGCTTATAGACATTTACCATACTGAGTTTCTAGGCCAAATCACCACCTTTGCCAGTGAAATCATCCTCTGAGGGTTGCCTGTTTCTCTGCACAGGTGGCTTCATCCTCAGTGGACCAATAGGTCCACTAGCAAGGCCCTTGCCCTTGCTTGCACTTCCGCTTGGCACCGCTGAGCTAGCACCAGCACCATCCTTGCTTGATGGCTTCTTCACAACCACCTTCCTTTTACTTGGGGGCAAAGAAGCAGGAGGAGAGGGGGAGGCATCATGGTCATGTCGCTTCTTGCTTCTTAGTTATTTTTCCCTAGCCACCCTCTCACGGTCGCGCTCGGCTTCACAGTCGAACATGCTTTCATCCGATGTGCCCATCATCGTGCCTGACACGAGGGATACAAGGTATGGTAGTGAGGATACAAATTAGAGTTTGTCAAGACATCAAATAGAAGGTTCAAAATGTCAAAGCCGTACTTGTCCAGTTTCAGAGTGCGGACTTGTCCGGGGGACCGGACTAGTCTGGTTTGGCCGTATGAACCCTAATTTCAAATCTCTACAAATCTAACCAAAATAGATGCAATGTTGTAGGACAACAATAGGAATACATCTAGGATGTAATGTATACTCTAGAGACAAAGAGACTTGAACAAAAATTGAGGAAAGAGAAGAACTGTAGTTTGGCAGAAAAATTACCGAAACTGCCAAATCCGTGGAAAGGAGTGGAGCTTGGGTCCGGATTAGTCCGAAGAGGGAAGCTTTGCAATGATGGGGTTGATTTCCACGGAAGGAGGCTCCGATTTGGTAGAGAAATAGAGATTTCACCTGCAGATCTATTGCTGGAGGAGAGAGAGTATAATGGAAGTTGTGAGGAGGAAGAAGAAGGGATTTGGCAGCGGGCTAGGGTTAAGCCCAATAAAAAAGGACTAGTCTGCAATGGACCGAACTAGTCCGGTATAGAAGACAAGTTCGGTATACCAGACTAGATGCAAACTAGTCTGCAACAACAGACTATTCTGGTGTTGACCACAGACTAGTCCAGGTTACTGGACAAATTAGAAGTAAGAGATTTTGGGAAGTGGGTCTAATATTAAACTTTAGGACATAATTTCATAAATAATTTTGATGAATATGACCAGTAAACAATCAACAAACATACAATCGCCATAAATGACCAAGATTCAATAATTTAAATAGTTTTTGAGAGAAAATAGAGATAAGGAATAAGTTTTCGCAAAATAAGTAAATTTTGAAGAAACAATCACGTATGAAACCTTTCAATCCACATTTCGAGCGTCTAGGATATTTAGATCATTTCTATGCTTGCAAAAGTGTTTTTCATCTAAAGGCTTGGTGAATATTTCGGCTAGTTGTTTATCAATTCTAACATGTGAAATTATTGTGTCACCTTTTAGTGAGTGGTCTCTTAGGATATGATGTCGTATGTCTATGTGTTTAGTTCTTGAGTGCTCTACAAGATTGTGTGCAATTTTTATGGCATTTTCATTATCACATAGGAGTGGAATACGGTTCAGTAACCGTAATCCCTTAGAGTTTGTCACATCCACAAGAGTTGTGCACAACAACTACCGGCTGTGACATACTCCGCTTCTGATGTGGAAAGGGCAAGGAAATTATGTCTCATTGAGGACCAAGAAACTATGGATCTACCTAGCAAATGGCAGGTTTTAGATGTACTTTTTCTATCGACTTTGCAGCCTGCATAATCGGCATCGGAATATCCAATAAGGTTTGTAACACCCTCATTTTCATTTATCATGCAATGCATTCATTCTCATACATGTTTAACAAAATGCAACACAAAAAAGAACAAGATTAAAATGAATTATAGGCAAAAGAACAGTTAAAATCAGCCTTGGGTACGGACTTGTCCAGTCCTCACCCCGGACTAGTCTGGTATACCGTCTGCTCCGGCAAATTCAGTTTCTTCAGAGTAACAGACTTGTCTGATAATTGGTACGGACTAGTCTGGGGTTTTGCCTCTATTCTTGTCCGGACTTGTCCGCTAATATTACGGACTAATCCGAAGTTGAAACGGTAAAGCCCCGGACTTGTCTGGATATTTGCATTCTAGTCCATGATTCTTTTTTTTTTTTGCTGGAACAACAGACTTGTCCACTTAGACAACAGACTAGTCTGTTCTGACATCAGAATCAAAAACAAACTTATTTGTCCTTCGTACGGACTCGTCCGGTTTCTAGGGTTTCAACTTGGATTCCTATTTTCCTCCACGACGAGTTATTGGGTAATTGACTTATTTGGGTCGTATAACGTAGTGCCCGCCCCCAAGAAGCCCAAGTGGGACCCCACCAAGGCCCTACTTCTCCCCAACGACTTCTATTAGGCAAGTGCTCTTGAACATTTTGATCTTGTTTTTGAAATGTTTTATTCTGAACTTGCATGCTTGGGTCAAATTGATGGGAAACCAATGAATAGGTGTTTACTAAACTTGTATGGTCATCCTTGTCGCTAGCAGTGTAACGTAGAGAGTTGGGAAGGGTATTTTACACTTTTGCTCTGCTTTAATTAATTGGGATTGGGAATAACTAAATGATTCAATTATGAAATTTTAATTATAAGAACGACATAAGATGATGGTAATGACCCTTTAGCAACATGGAACCTAGGGATCTAAGCAAGCGGGTTATGTGGAATGGGTTGGATGATTTGGTGGTTTTCTTGCTTTAGATCTAAGGACCGATTCGTGGAGCTACAACCAAGGATAACAGTGCCACCATAGTGCCAAGTATGGGTGAGTCCTAGCTAATTAATTACTTACTGTATTGCCAGCATCGTTCGGATCATATGGAAGGCTCGGGGAATGGGAGTCAGTTGGGTTTGCAATAGTGGCGGGACTACTCTGGGATCCGAACAGCACAAGAGGGGTGCTCTTGGTTGGATGTGCTCAGTTGGAGACATCACCTCCGGTAAAACCTTAGTGGGTCTGCAATATTCTAGTAGTCACTTTGTAAAAGCTATTTTGTTATCTCTTGGCCACACACCTACGGAAGTGTGAGACTCACAATGGAGGTTCTTAGTCATCGAAAGGTGATGAAATCACGAACTTGTGGGTAAAGTGGTGCCACCTATGCAGAGTGTAAAACTATCATGATAGTCGTGCTCCCAGTTACGAGTGACCTGTACCCTCCCATGATTAGAGTTTTGGACCCGAGTATTGAATACGAGCTGGAATTAGACAATGGGTTATGTAATTGGTTATTGTTACTTGAGTATGAAGGGATATTGATGAGGACATCACTACCGTTGATACAACCACGATAACAGCCCATTTACCACTTTCAGCTAATCAAGGTCCAATAACACGCGCTCGTGCACGTGAACATAATTATCAAGTGAGTTCATTCCTGACTGTTCAAATTAATTTTCCTTCAAATGGGGAACTATTAAAGCCTTGTGATGACCTTGTTATTATTAGGTGCTTGGGAATTGATCCAGCTAGAAGGAATGGAGGGATTAATGCAATGAAGGCTGCTCCACCTGAGGGGTCCTCGTAACTGCAGCAAGTACCAGCTTAAAAGGGGAATAACTTTCAACTCCCAAGGTTGTTGATGCAAATAAGTACTAGTTGGAAAGTTCTCTTCGTCTACTTTCCATTGGATCAAGAATCAAAGGCAGATGACGCTTGAGATGCCCAGAAAAGGCCGATCAAGAATTAAAGGCAGATGACTCCATCCTGAGTTCTAGTCTTCCTCATGTATATAAGGAACTAGCAGCCATAGGAAGAACTTGGGTTTTGTTTTCTGTAAGTTTAGCCATTGGTATTTCCTTGTAACGCAAGTGCCGATGAGACTTTCCAATACTTGAATCAGAACCCCAACTTATCACACCCGTGAGTGTTTGCTTGTTATCTTGTTCTTGCTTGTTCTTCAATTGCTTGCAGGTTCAAGGCTGTTATTGCCACGGCAAGAACAGCAACAACAGGAGCCAGTGTAACTATCGCTAAGGCGTAGCACCCTTGTGGTTGTTGTAGTCGGGTAGCACAGCGTCGATCTCCACCCAATCGTAGTTATCAGGAGCCAGTGTAACTATCACTCAAGGCGCCACACCATTCTGGTTGTGGTAGTCGGGCAGCCAACATCGACCTCCACCAAATTCGTTCACCACCAACATCTCTCATCGAAAGATAGGGCATCCCCCGTACCCGTTGGGTTCATCAGATATGTTTATTTATGTTGAACGGTTATTTATGGTTGGTGAATTGTAATTGATGGAATCGTGCATGGTATTGTTGGTATCTCGGTTATTCACGGATTTGACCTCACATAGTAATCATAAGTTGCATTTTCTTGTTTCATTAATGAAATGTACTTTTCTGCAATAAACCATTTATTCCATCCTTATTTAAGCTACATGTCGTACATTCCCACACTTGCTGAGTACGACATGTACACACTCTTGCTATTACCATATTAATTCAGTAACAGGTGATAATTTGGAGTATCCGGAAGACTATGAAGAGTACTAGGCTTGCGTGTTACCTTCAAATTGCTGTGGAGATGGAGTCTACTAGTGTTTAGTTTTTCTGCTACAGAGTTATTATAACTTGTATTCGAGAATATTTGAATATTGTCATAAGGTACTATTTATTATTTGAAATATGGTTATTATCGGAATATCTTTTGTGATGCACTCTTGTATGTGTGATGAACATCCTGGGCACACATGTGCATCACACTTGGTTCATTCTCAGAACTGGGTGACACAAATTGGTATCGGAGCCGTGTTTAACCATAGAATGCAAGCCAAGGTGGGATGAACACCATAAACCACTTGGGACTTCTCTCCTTTCAAATCTACCTGTTTTGCACTATTTTTCTTCTACTAATTATTTTGTTGAAAAATGTGTGGTTTTGCTGCTGCTGCAATTTTTTTAACTCTTTTCCATCTTTTTGAGCTAATGCATGTTCTCTCACCTTGTTTTATGACTGCTGCAATTTCAGCATTGCATTTACACTTTCCTATAATATTCTCATATTTTCTCCATATATACCTCACATTAAAATGACGGCACACAAGAAAGCTCGTATGCTGCCTCTTGGAAGCAGGCTTATGCCCTACAAGGAACCAAGGGAACCAATCCAGGAGGAGGAGTAGGAAGTGAGCTACCTCGCAAAGGAGGTTGAGCATGAGTGCTCCAACACAACGGAGGAAGATCTTGAAGAGGTAGAGTTCTATGCTGATGATGAAGAGGAGGATGAGGCACACAAGGAGGATGAAAATGAAGCACATGAGGATGAGGAACCCCATGAGGAGGAGCCACAAGAAAACAATCGAGAGGATGAACCCGCAGCTTAAAAGGATGTACCTGTAGTCCAGGAAGGTGCACCCGTGCCTAATGGAGCTAGAAAAGAGGATAAGGGTCCAGTTTTCCGCTTTGCTCAAGAATTCCATTCCGATGGGATTGATGGAGGATTTGCAGCTAAGAAATAGGAGTTCCTTTACCAATATAATATGCACCCGAAGTATTATGTTAAGAGGATTCCTTGCTATGGGCGTGATGAATGGAAGGGAAGGTTCAAGTTAGAATTCTCGCTAAGGAAATTGTGATCACTCGACACTTTGTGCCCACATGGAGATCCACCAGAGAGCAAGCTATTGATGATGTTGCTTGAAAAGTGTCACACCTAGTAATAAGAAGACAACCAGATGCTTTCCACATGTATGCCAGGATCAGTTCAACTCATACATGTGTAGACGAAAGTGAAATACCAAATAAAATATCATGTTCGAGTACATCACCTTATTACATAAATGACCTTCCAGGTATAAAATAAAAGTACACAAGCAGCGGAAAAACATAACAACTGCTCCAAACACAGGCGCTGCACGAGGAAGCGTCAGCCTAGAACATCTCTTCGGGATCTCCATAGAAGTCCTGGTTCTCCACCTCAGCGTCTTCGTAGACTGGGGGGGTGAATATGCAACTAACAAGTTTGAGTACCAACGGTACTCGCAAGTTGGGAAGTTATGACATGTGTGGTTCACAACAAGGAAGGCAATTAATAGGTTAAGCACTATAGCAATAACAACCTACCCTTAATTGTTTATTAAGCACCTACATCTAGGTGAAATCCCAACCAACACCCTAAAATTAATCCAGGTAAAACCAAACCCAAACCATCCATTATGTAACCATGTGATAATTATGAATTTGGTTTCCAAGCCGCTCGTGTCCGTGAGCATGGCTGTCTAGACAATTTGACAAAACTCTGCAGAGTGTGTATCCTTTACCCACAGTTCATGATTTCGTCCCCTGTTTCTAGGTGGACTAAGGTAAACCTCCCTGATGCCCGTGGTAGCTAACCACAATTACAAAGTTCCATAGGTGTGTGGCCAGGAGTTCACTACGAGGTGTTTCCAATGGTTCTCCTGACTTGCAATGGGTACTCTAAGGTTTCACCGCCCCGACACCTGGAGTCTATTTTCCCTCCGCTAGGAGAAGCCCCCTCTTGAGCCATGCGGATCCCGAGGCAAAGCCCATTCTCCACCAGATCAATTACCTATGCTACATCGGGAGAGACCAAATTACTAAACCAAGTTGTCCCATATACAATTCTGTGGTGATACTAAAAGGCTTAGCAACTTCTTCCATAAACCGGTCCTTAGAATCACCGGGTGTCAAGCCCCAAACCAAGGTCTTGTGCATGCATGCACCAATCAATACAAAACCCCCTATCAGATTCCTATCTACTAAATTCCAATTTTGCCATCAATTCATGAATCATAAAACGTCAAATGTAATATTGTAGAATAGACCATATTTCATTGAAGCATGGCTAAGCATAAACTAATTTAATAGTAAAACACCCAAACCATGTTGACAAGGAATATTGTGGAAAATATAGGAAAACATAACATAGGATTCATATTTTAATTTAGCATGCAACTAACTAAAACTTAACAAAAAGGGTGCAAGATGGTCAAGGAACTTGCCTCTAAATTGTGCTTCGGGGTCGTCGGGAACTTGTTGCTCTTGAAAATTAAAAGTGGGTTCTGGCCCCAACTCTAAATTACGACGATGCACGAAAAATAACATACAATAAGAACATAACAAAATGCAAACAATTCAAATAAATGCAAATTCCTACGCAAAAGTGATTTTAGGGTTGATTTATTATATTATAGACGTAGATCCATTGATGAGAATTTAAAGTTAGATGAAATTTATTGAGTAAAACATAATTTTATAGATTTTTATACCATTTTTATATTTATTAGAACCCTGAAATTATTTTCTAGAAATTTTATCATTCAAAATAAGCCTAAAATAGATTTATAATCAATAATGTAAATTTTTAAATTTTTACATTATTTTTAATAATTATTTCTATGTGCAAAACAATTTCTATGAACTAAATATACTTAAAAGTATTTTATGACTATTTCAGCAAGCTAAATGAATTAATAAAAATAATACAGAAATGAAAATAAATAAAACATATTTAAATCTGTTTTTATAATAATTTTATACAAATTAAGGACTTTTATTTAATTTCTAGTTCTAACAGGGGCTTTTCAGTAAAAATAGAATGGTTCCAGTGGTTAAAAATAATTTTTATTAAGTCTAGGGTTTATTCTACAATTTTCCAGATTTTATTTGCTATTTTATAATACTCCAGTGGCTTAAAAACACTTTTTATTAATTTAACCAGTATTTTACTAATTTCCAGAAAGTCTAGGGGCTAGTTTGACATTTCTTGGGGCTAGACTTTAATTCCAGAGGAACCCAGGGGGTAGCCCGCAAGTTTCCAGGGGCTTGGGCGCAAAACAGGCGGCGGGAAAGGTGATTTGAACGTGGGCCGCTGGATTTAAAATGGATGGCCCGGATTTTATTAGCCGAAGCGGTATGGGATGTTTTAATCTCAGTCGTAGGTTTGAAATGAACGGTCGAGAGGGAGCCACGTCACCCCAAATGGCAGGAGCGACGGCGCAGGGCGACGCGCGGCGGCGGCGACGCACGCGCGACGGCGGGCTCGCAGGCGATGACCTAAAATGCGCTACACAAGCCACGGGGTACATATAATTAGCGCAAAATGTAGAGGGGATCAAGGGGGCCTCATCGGAGGTTGTCGCGCGGCCGGAAAATGGACGGAGGTGGGTCGGCGACGGTGAACGGCGGTGGAGCTCGTCGGTGCCTGATGAAAACGGTGACGCAGCGGTGTTCCACCTCAACGGCGATGTCCGGCGGGCTCCTAACAACATGAGGAAGGTTTAAGACGAACTCCCGAGGAGAAACAATGGGTGGAAATTCGGGAACAGTGGCGCCATTACCAAGCTTGTCGGAGCTAGAGTTTCGATCGTCGGGTGATGGGATTGGGGAGGGATTGGCCGGGTTTTTATAGGGTTCCAGAGTAGAAACGGCCGGCGGTCATGATGGGCATGTTGGGGCATTTGATTAGGGTGAAATGGCCGACATTGAAAGGGGGGAGAAAGTGGGCGGCGCGGTGATGGTGCGCGGCCGTTACAGCGTGGGTGCGGCAGGTGGGAGGAAGCTCCGACAGGCAGGGCCGGCCTGTCAGCGAGAGGGGGAGAGAGGGTGCGGGCGCAGGGAGTGGGCTGGCGCGCGGGGCCCGGGTGGCAGAGAGAGAGGGAGGGGAGAGGAGGTGCGGGCCGGCGGGGAGAGAGGAGGGAGTTGGGCCGGTTTTGGGGAATTCGGCCGAGGGGCATTTTTCCTATTTCTTTTCCCATTTCTTTTTCTTTTCTGTTTTCTTTTTCTTCTCTTTTATGTTTTGAATTTGTAAATCAAATTTCTAGCGAATATAAATTTTCAAAAATTCACACAATCATTCAAACATGATGCAATTTGCCTTATATGAATTTTATTCCCAAGAAAAAGTTTTTATCACATGAGAAATTCATTTTACAATTTTTTTTCTCTCTTAAAAATAGTCGGTGTTACAATTCTACCCCCCTAAAAAGAAATCTCGCCCTCGAGATTTGGACGTCCTAAGAGAATAGACTGGGAAACTCTGCTTTGAGGTCTTCTTCTCTTTCCCAAGTCGCCTCTTCTTCTGAGTGATGTTTCCATTGAACTTTGCACATACGAGTAATTTTATTTCTCATGACTCGTTCTGATGTGTCGAGAATCTTAATAGGTTGTTCTGCATAGGTCTGGTCCTCTTGTACGTCTACTGCTTCTAATGGCAATTGTTCTTCAGGGACTCTTAAGCATTTCTTCAATTGTGACACGTGGAATACGTCTTGTACATCTGATAAGTGATATGGTAGCTCAAAGCGATAGGCTACTTATCCTCTTTTCTCCAATACCTTGAAAGGACCAATATATCGGGGTGATAACTTGCCCTTCACCTTGAATCGTCTCAACCCTCTCACGGTTGACACCTTGAGATATACATAATCACCAATATCAAAGGATAAATCACGACGGCGAGTATCAGCATAACTCTTCTGCCTTGACTGAGCCGTCTTCAAATTCTTCCGGATTTCTTGTACTTGTCTCTCAGCTTCTCTTAACACTTCAGGCCCAAATACTTGGCTTTCCCCAGTTTGATTCTAAAACAATGGTGTTCTGCACTTCCGTCCGTACAAAGCTTCAAACGGAGACATCTTCAAACTGGCTTGATAACTGTTGTTATAAGAAAATTCGGCATACGGTAGGTTCTTATCCCAACTCCTACTATTTTTCAAAGCACACGCTCTCAACATATCTTCAAGAATTTGATTAGTGCGCTCTGTTTGACCGTCAGTTTGCGGATGATATGCCGAGCTGAAATTCAGTCGGGTATCCATAGACTCATGCAACTTTTGCCAAAATCTAGAAGTGAACTGAGTACCCCTATCCGATATTATTTTCTTCAGTACTCCATGCAGGCATACAATTCTTGCCATATAGAGTTATGCCAATTTTGAACCAGAATAGCTTTCTTTTATTGGGATAAAGTGAGCCACTTTGGTCAAACGGTCCACTATGACCCATATAGAGTCGTATCCAGGCTGGGTTCTCGGCAATCCCACAATAAAGTCCATACTTATTTCTTCCCATTTCCATTCAGGAATTTTAATTGGTTGAAGTAACCCTGCGGGTCTTTGATGTTCTGCTTTGACCTTCTGACACGTGTCACACAGAGCTACATACTTCGGCACATCACGTTTCATTCCATGCCACCAATACTGATCCTTTAGATCTTGATACATCTTTGTGCTTCCGGGATGAATAGAATATGACGAATCATGGGCTTCTCTCAGTATCAGTTCTCGAATCTCCTTGATATCAGGTACACATATTTTCTTCCCCAGCCATAAAGTTCCCTGTTCATCTTCTTTAAAGTCTGGTGCTTTTCCTTCTTTCATTAGTTGCTTAATCTTCTGAATCCACTTATCATTCTTTTGCCCTTCACGAATATCCTTCTCCAGCGTGGAATCTACTTCCATAGACACTACCTCAGTATTAGTCACGATACTAAGGTTTAGCCTTGCGAATTCCTCACATAACTGCGGTTGTTGACCTTGCAATGCCAAGCTATTGCATTGAGCTGATCTGCTTAATGCATCTGCAACCACATTAGCTTTCCCAGGATGATAGTTGATTCCGACATCAAAATCTTTGATAAGTTCCAACCATCTACGTTGTCTGAGATTTAGATCTGGTTGGGTGAAGATATACTTCAAACTCTTGTGGTCCGTATAAATTTTAGTTCTTTTTCCATTTAGATAATGCCTCCATAACTTCAATGCATGCACTACAGCTGCTAACTCCAAGTCATGACTAGGATAATTTCTTTCATGCTTTCTGAGTTGTCGTTAAGCATAGGCTATTGCATTGAGCTGATCTGCTTAATGCATCTGCAACCACATTAGCTTTCCCAGGATGATAGTTGATTCCGACATCAAAATCTTTGATAAGTTCCAACCATCTACGTTGTCTGGGATTTAGATCTGGTTGAGTGAAGATATACTTCAAACTCTTGTGGTTCGTATAAATTTTAGTTCTTTTTCCATTTAGATAATGCCTCCATAACTTCAATGCATGCACTACAGCTGCTAACTCCAAGTCATGAGTAGGATAATTTCTTTCATGCTTTCTGAGTTGTCGTGAAGCATAGGCTACTACATGTCCCTCTTGCATTAATACACATCCCAATCCTTGTCCGGATGCATCACAGTAGACTGCAAATTCTTTCTGCATATCAGGCATAATCAACACTGGAGCAGTGGTCAATCTTTTCTTTAGCTCTGTAAAACTGGCTTCACATTCTGGTGTCCACTTGTATACAGCTCCCTTCTCAAGTAACCTTGTTAACGGACGAGATATTTTTGAGAATCCTTCGATGAACCAGCAATAATAGCCAGCCATACCCAAGAAACTCCTTATTTCCCCAACATTTTCTGGTGTCTTCCAATTCAGGACAATTTTCACTTTACTAGGGTCTACT
This sequence comes from Tuctoria greenei, assembly GCA_036927565.1. Classification (NCBI taxonomy): domain Eukaryota; kingdom Viridiplantae; phylum Streptophyta; class Magnoliopsida; order Poales; family Poaceae; genus Tuctoria; species Tuctoria greenei. The sequence continues at coordinate 91,138,288 of JAYESD010000005.1, read as the reverse complement.
GCTATTCCTCCTTGTGATATAACATGTCCCAAGAATGACACTTCCTTCAACCAGAACTCACATTTACTCAGCTTTGCATACAACTGATGTTCACGATGTTTTTGTAAGGCCAGTCTCAAGTACTCCTCATGTTCCTCTTCACTTTTGGAGAATATCAAAATGTCATCAATAAACAACACGATAAACTTATCCAGGTATTCCATAAACACCTTATTCATAAGGTACATGAAATAAGCTGGGGCGTTAGTTAAGCCAAAAGACATGACTGTATACTCATATAATCCTTATCTTGAAACAAATGCTGTCTTAGGTATGTCCGAGGGCCGTATTTTTAATTGGTGATACCCTGAACGCAGATCAATCTTCGAGAACACACAAGCACCTCTCAACTGGTCAAACAAATCCTCAATCCTTGGTAAAGGATACTTGTTCTTGATAGTTACTGCATTGAGTGCGCGATAATCCACACACAACCTCTGTGTGCCATCTTTTTTGGGCACAAATATCACTGGAGCTCCCCAAGGTGAGTAACTTGGATGAATGTATCCTTTTTCTAACAACTCATTGATATGATCCTTCAATTCTTCCAATTGTATAGCATCCATGTTGTATGGTCGCTTGTAAATTGGTGCTGTACAGGGCACTAATTCAATGATGAATTCAATCTCTCTGTCAGGGGGCATACCCGGTAGTTCCTCAGGAAACACATCCAAAAAGTCACAAACAACTTTGATCTCTTGTACTCCTTCAACTTGATTGAGTCGTATTTTCTGAACTGGTGCTTGCTCAGGACGAAACTCCACGTTTGTGCCATCTGTATGAGTTAAGCATACTGTTCTGGTGGACAGTGGATCACTCCTTTGTACTTGGTTAACAATCCATTCCGAGAATAATGTCTATTCCTTGTGACTCCAGCACTATAAGGTTCGCTAAGAATGCTACCCCCCTAATGCTTATGCTTACATTAGGGCATACTTGCCTTGTCAACATCTCTCCTCCAGGAGAGTTGACTACTAATACTTGATTCATTAATGTAACAGTCATTCCATGTCTTCTTATGAATTCTTTTGCTATGAATGAATGCGTTGCACCAGAGTCAAACAATACTGTAGAAGGATGGGAATCAGCAGGGAACGTACCGATTACCACATCTGATGCGTCTTGGGCTTCCTCGAAAACAACATGATTGACCCTTCCTCTGGACTGGTTCTGCTGTGATAGCTTCTTCGGGTATTTTTGGAGTAGTGTCCCTTGTCACCACATATGTAGCAAGCTCCCCGAGTACTGGTGTCTTGAGCCTTGTTTCGTTGTTGATTTTGCTGTGATTGCCCAGTTGGTCGAGGGTTTGAAGTCATAGGACGCTGTTGATACATTTGAGGGCGTTGCGGTTGCATCTGCTGGTACTGTGGACAAGCATACTGAGCTTGAGGCCTGAATGAAGAGTTGTTGATGTATCGCTGACCTTGATTATTGCCCATGGGACGATTCATGTGTCCCGACTGCTGTGGGTTGAAGCGAGGACGATTGTTGCTTGAAGACTGCCCCATCATCATTTTCCTTTTTCGGTCTTCTCCTTCGCATTCCTTTTTCTTTCTTTCTACCGTAGAAGCTTTGTCCACCATATGTTGGAAGCTAGCATAGTCACTGGAAGACATCATCAACTGTATCTCTTTGTCCAATCCCTTCTTGAAACAAAATTGTTTCTTGGCATCAGTGTCAACATCTCCAGGGGCATACCGAGATAGTTGTGTAAACTTGTTCAAATACCCCCATATGTTCATGTTCCCTTGCTTCAGTGCTAGGAACTCCAGACGCTTGGCTTGAATTTCTCCTTCAGGCACGTGATGATTGCGGAAGCTTTCTCTGAATTCCTCCCAGGTGATGTTGTTTGGGTTGCCATGAGCTGCAGTATAAGCGGTCCACCAATCAGCTGCAGGTCCATGGAGTTAGTGTGATGCCAATAACACCCTTTCCCTTCCTTCGCATTGAACAATCCTCAATTTACTTTCAATTGTATTAATCCAGTCGTTAGCATCCATAGGTTCCACGGTGTTGGAAAACCGTGGAGGTTGAGTGTTCATAAAGTCTCTTAAGCAAAACCTTGGAGGTGGGGATGGTGGTGGTGGAGGAGGTGGTGGTGGTGCTTGCTGAGCCTGTTGTATGTTGTTCACAATTTGTGTTAAATTTTGCATCATTTGAAGCTACATAGCCATCATATGCCGCATTTGATTTGCAGCTGGTGCTCCACGGGCACCTCGTCCATTCCATTGAGGTAGCGGGACTTCATTGTCTTGATTGGGTGGCACACCACGTCCATGTCCTCTTCCTCTTCCTGCCATCTGAAATTGGGGCATTGTTATAGCATGAGGAGATAAGATAGAAGCTATTCTGTACGACTTTCCCACTATATGCATCAATAAGGAATAAGAGAAATAAAGGTCATTTCATTAAGCAAACTCAAACATGGATAAACAAGTTCTCAAAGCAAAAACATACAACTCAAGATTACACAGATCGTTACTACATCGCTCTTATTACAACTCATGGGTAAGTGTCTTAATCTTGAGTCGTAGGGCAGGTCGGAGTCTACTCTCGCTCCTCGGGATCCTCCTCCTCGTCCGGGTCTTCATCATCATCTCTATCATATCCCGTGTTGCTGCCACGAGACTCATTGCCATGCAGAGGAGAGTTGGCTGGCTGCTGCGGTACAGAAGGCTCCTCATAATCTGGCTCCTCGTCTGAAGACTGGTCCGGAGAGTTAGTGTCGCCACGTCCGACACGGCGATCAGGAGAGTCCGGAATCCAAGTGGAGGTGTCTGAAGCATACCCATCTGGGTCCTCGTCAGTGATCCAACGGTACCTCCTCACCTGCCTTTCATAGTGAGCTGCAAGGTCACGGACATCCTGAATTTCTTGCTGAGCCTTGTGGAGGTGAATGCTGAGGCGCTCCACGTCATCAACCGTCTGGTGAGTCTGTGGAAAGGTCAGGGGCCCCTCCACGTACCTGGTGACGAAGTTGCCAGTGCCGCTGGGACGCTGGGGAGTGTAGGCGTGCACCGAGTTCTAAAGCTGGTAGCAGTAAGTGTGACTCCAAAAGCTGATGGCCTCCCAACTGACATCTTGCTCAGCGTGACGTCGGTATCTCCTCGCGGCAGGAGTACGGTGCACCTTGAGTAGTTCATCCCCATAGTAGACAAATAGCTTGCATGACCACTCAATCCGGTAGGGGCGCTGCATCCCGATGGAATGGTAGGTGAGTGCCAGTCTCTCATGCCTGTAGTCGGCATCGTGCAGTATGGCCTGAAGTCGACGTCAGAGTCGTCCTGCAGCTCTCCCATCAGTACGTATCACCACCGCATGTTGAGGATCATTGAGCGGGGTACGGCGGGCAGCAATCCTTCGGTTAGGGTCATAGCCTCCAGTGGAAATGCGAGCGGTTCTCCTGAAGTTGGCCATCTAAAATTTTGAAATAGAAGAGTGTCAGTAATAAAACAAATTAAGGAGTAAGTGAAACAAGTACAAGGTAAAGAATACAAAGAAATTTTATATTTAATAATATTTGAAAATAGTAAAGTCCTTAAATCATCCTTTTCTATCTAGGCTTGCGTCCTACGGGCAACACGGCTCTGATACCACTTTGTCACACCTAGTAATAAGAAGACAACCAGATACTTTCCACATGTATGCCAGGATCAGTTCAACTCATACATGTGTAGACGAAAGTGAAATACCAAATAAAATACCATGTTCGAGTACATCACCTTATTACATAAATGACCTTCTAGGTCTAAAATAAAAGTACACAAGCAGAGGAAAAACATAACAAGGGCTCCAAACACAGGCGTTGTACGAGGAAGCGTCAGCCTAGAACATCTCTTCGGGATCTCCATAGAAGTCCTGGTTCTCCACCTCAGCGTCTTCGTAGACTGGGGGGGAAAAATATGCAACTAACAAGTTTGAGTACCAACGGTACTCGCAAGTTGGGAAGTTATGACATGTGTGGTTCACAACAAGGAAGGCAATTAATAGGTTAAGCACTATAGCAGTAACAACCTACTCTTAATTATTTATTAAGCACCTACATCTAGGTGAAATCCCAACCAACATCCCAAAATTAATCCAGGTAAAACCAAACCCAAACCATCCATTATGTAACCATGTGCTAATTATGTTTGGTTTCCAAGCCGCTCGTGTCCGTGAGCACGGCTTTCTAGACAGTTTGATAAAACTCTGCAGAGTGTGTATCCTTTACCCACAGTTTGTGATTTCGTCCCCTGTTGCCAGACTAAGGTAAACCTCCCTGATGCCCGTGGTTGCTAACCACAATTACACACTTTCGTAGGTGTGTGGCCAGGAGTTCACTACGAGGTGTTTCCAATGGTTCTCCTGACTTGCAATGGGTACTCTAAGGTTTCACTGCTCCGGCACCTGGAGTCTATTTTCCCTCCGCCAGGAGAAGCCCCCTCTTGATCCATGCGGATCCCAAGGCAAAGCTCATTCCCCGCCCGATCAATTACCTATGCTACATCGAGAGAGACCAAATTACTAAACCAAGTTGTCTCATATACAATTCTGTGGTGATACTAAAAGGCTTAGCAACTTCTTCCATAAATCGGTCCTTAGAATCCGATAGGTGTCAAGCCCCAAACCATGGTCTCGTGCACGCATGCACCATCCATACAAAACCCCCTATCAAATTCCTATCTACTAAATTCCAATTTTGCCATCAATTCATGAATCATAAAACATCAAATGTAATATTGTAGAATAGACCATATTTCATTGAAGCATGGCTAAGCGTAAACTAAATTAATAGTAAAACACCCAAACCATGTTGACAAGGAATATTGTGGAAAATCTAGGAAAACATAACATAGGATTCATATTTTAATTTAGCATGCAACTAACTAAAACTTAACAAAAAGGGTGCAAGATGGTCAAGGAACTTGCCTCCAAATTGTGCTTCGGGGTTGTCGGGAAATTGTTGCTCTTGAAGATTAAAAGTGGGTTCTGGCCCCAACTCTAAATTACGACGATGCATGAAAAATAACATACAATAAGAACATAACAAAATGCAAACAATTCAAATAAATGCAAATTCCTACGCAAAAGTGATTTTTGGGTTGATTTATATTATAGACATAGATCCATTGATGAGAATTTAAAGTCAGATGAAATTTATTGAGTAAAACATAATTTTATAGATTTTTATACCATTTTTATATTTATTAGAACCCTAATATTATTTTCTAGAAATTTTTTCCAAGCCTAAAATAGATTTATAATCAATAATGTAAATTTTTAAAATTTTTACATTATTTTTACTAATTATTTCTATGTGCAAAACAATTTCTATGAACTAAATATACTTAAAAGTATTTTTATGACTATTTCAGCAAGTTAAATGAATTAATAAAAATAATACAGAAATGAAAATAAATAAAAAATATTTAAATCTGTTTTTATAATTATTTTATACAAATTAAGGACTTTTATTTAATTTCTAGAACTAACAGGGGCTTTTCGGCAAAAACAGAACTGTTCCAGTGGTTAAAAATAATTTTTATTAAGTCTGGGGTTTCTTATACAATTTTACAGATTTTATTTGCTATTTTATAATACTCCAGGGGCTTAAAAACACTTTTTATTAATTTAACCAATATTTTACTAATTTCCAGAAAGTCCAGGGGCTAGTTTGACATTTATAGGGGCTAGACTTGAATTACAGAGGAACCCAGGGGGTAGCCTGCAAGTTTCCAGGGGTTTGGGCGCAAAACAGGCTGCGGGAAAGGTGATTTGAACGTGGGCCAATGGATTTAAAATAGACGGCCCGAATTTTATTAGCCGAAGCGGTATGGGATGTTTTAATCTCAGTCGTAGGTGTAAAATGAACGGCCGAGAGGGAGCCACATCACCCCAAATGGCGGGAGCGACGACGCAGGGCGGCGCGCGGTGGCGGGCTCACTGGCAATGACCTAAAACGCGCTACACAAGCCACGGGGTACATATAATTAGCGCAAAATGTAGAGGGGATCAAGGGGGTCTCACCAGAGGTTGTCGCGCGGCCGAAAAATGGACGGAGGTGGGTCGGCGATGGTGAGCGGCGGTGGAGCTCGTCGACGCCTGATGAAAACGGTGACACAGCGGCGTTCCACCTCAACGGCGATGTCTGACGGGCTCCTAACAACATGAGGAAGGTTTAAGACGAACTCCTGAGGATAAACAATGGGTGGAAAGTCGGGAACAGTGGCGCCATTACCGAGCTTGTCAGAGCTAGGGTTTCAATTGTCGGGTGAGGGGATTGGGGAGGGATTGGTCGGGTTTTTATAGGGGTCTAGAGTAGAAACGGCTGACGGTCATGATGGGCACGTTGGGGCATTTGATTAGGGTGAAACGGCCAACATTGAAAGGGGGTGGAAAGTGGGCGGCGCGGTGATGGCGCGCGACCGTTACAGCGCGGGTGCGGGAGGTGGGAGGAAGCTCCGACAGGTGGGGCCGACCTGTCAGGGAGGAGGAGAGAGACGGTGCGGGCGCAGGGAGTGGGCTAGCGCGCGGGGCCCGGGTGGCAGACAGAGAGGGAAGGGAGAGGAGGTGCGGGCCGGCGGGGAGAGAGGAGGGAGTTGGGCCGGTTTTGCGGAATTCAGCCCAGGGGCGTTTTTCCTATTTCTTTTCCCTTTTCTTTTTCTTTTCTATTTCCTTTTTCTTCTCTTTTATGTTTTGAATTTGTAAATCAAATTTCTAGCGAATATAAATTTTCAAAAATTCACACAATCATTCAAACATGATGCAATTTGCCTTATATGAATTTTATTCCCAAGTAAAAGATTTTATCACATGAGAAATTCATTTTACAAATTTTTTTCTCTCTTAAAAATAGTGGGTGTTACAAAAAGCACCCATGAAGTTTTGTTACTCCTATCGTGAGCAGCTTGGAGATACTAGGTTTCCGCTACACCAGCGTCGCAAGAGTGGAACAAGGGAAATCATGGGACCACAAGAAGGAGCTCAATCCAGTCCTTATGCTAATGACAAGTCTTAGAGGATACTTGTGAATATAGGAAATCGTTATGGCGATGCCATGGAAGAGATACGCCACCTCTGCAAGAGATTGTACGTCATGGAAAAGCAAGAGGAGTTCTGTGCTACTATAAAGACCAATGGTGTGGCAAGTTCACCTACACCTACATGGACGGCCAACTCACCTTAGCGTACGCCTGTGTATGACTCGCTGCCGCTGTCGCCTTCGCTGTTTCATGACCAGAACAACCATGACTCTCACAATTAAGTCTAGGTCTTCTATAAAGAAGTTGAAAGACGCTTAGATCGTAATAGCTATAGTTTGTGTGGTGTGCTATATTTTTCTATGGTGTGTGCTTTTGATTGTGTGCTTGGTGTGAGTTGTAGAACGCTTTGGCGATTTGTCGACATCCGCACATAGTAGAGAGATGTGGGATGCTTCGACACTTGTCCATATCCTTATATAGGGTTTTAATAATAGAAAGGAGTTGCTTAGTTTCATAAACCTTGATGCATATAGTTTGGTGACGTTTTCTTTCAAATTCTAAATCCCTCCATCTCGTACTCTTTTTCCACCCACAGATGTCGAGGGTAAGCCGTAATGAAATGAACGCCAATGGTGATGATGACAACGTTGAGGTTCCTGTGAATGTCAACCTCGGACCTGATGCAAGCAACATGGAGCGCCTCATAGCTATATAAAAGCAGCTCATGCAGACCATGATGCAAACCTTGGGACAGCTGCAAGCCAACAACAACAACCAGAACCACATGCCTGCGCCACCACCGCCACCCTCACCACCCCACAACCGGCTGGGGGAGTTTATGAGGACCAGGTCGCCTACTTTTTCTCAAGCCAACAATCCTATGGAAGCTGATGACTGGCTAAAATCTGTTGAGAAGGAGCTTGCTATTGTTCAATGTAGTGACCGAGAGAAGGTTCTCTTTGCATCACACCAGCTAGTTGGTGCTGCCGCGGATTGGTGGGAAGCTCTTTGCAATGCCTATGCCAATCAGGAAATAATCACTTGGTCTAAATTCAAGGAGAGTTTCCGCTCGCACTATGTACCTGAGGGAGTCATGATACTGAAGAGGCATGAATTTGAATGCCTCAGACAGGGAAGGGTTAGTATAAGTGAGTATCTTAATAAATTCACTCAACAACTATCAAGGTATGCTCCAGAGAACATCAATACAGACAACATGAATCAATATTTATTCATGAGGGGTCTAAATAATGAAATACAAGTTCAACTGCTCAACAGTGACTATGCCAATTGTGGTTGAAAACAAGGTTCGTGAGATGGAATAGGACGAAAAAAGGAAGATGCCATATCAAGGACACCCACAAGGGAGCAGTGTTTGCCCTCTCTATGCAACACCTACCGCACCATATTACAACCCATCTACTTCTGCATATCGCCCCGCTTATCCACCGCGCCCATATCAACCACCGTAGCAATGCCCTCCCATGCAAGCACTTGGCTTACCCATGCTGCCTGCACCTTATCCTATGACGGGTGCCGATGCTTAGAACCAACCTCACCCTAATTTCTCTAGTGCCACTGGTAATAAGACATGCTATACTTGTGGTCAGGTGGGAAACATTGTTAATCAGTGCCCAAAGTCAAGCTAGGGACAGGCGAACAATGCTTCGAGGTAGAATCCTGGGCTGAATGGAGGAGCAACTGAAGGCAACCATGGACCACAAAATTTTGCTCGTGGCAAGGTGAATCATGTATTTGCAGAGGAGGCCCAGCAAGCTGATGATGTTGTGATTGGTATGTTCCTTGCAAACTCCAACCCTACTATTATATTATTGGATTCTGGAGCATCTCATTCATTCATCTCATCGAAGTATGTCACAAAGTATAGTATGCCTATATCCTACATGAAGTATACTATGTTGGTTAGTTCTCCTGGAGGAGAGATGAGGACAAATATAGTATGTCTCAAAGTAAGTCTTAAAATAAGTGTTGACAGCTGTTATATACCAGTTTCACCCATCAATATAACTCTATTATGTGAAGGAAATATCATTTCTTGCACACATCATCTGTCTATTTAACCTATTTCCACTTGTACTTGGAGAAATTGGTGCATGCAGGTATTTTACACATAATTGAAGTGAAACAAGGGGATGGATCCTATAAAATATCATCCCAGCCAATCAAGCGTCGACACATGGCACCATATGAATAAAATGGCCCACAAACAGCATGGAATGGGACCTACCTCTCAGTCACCTGGAGGAAGAACTGGCTGTTTGGAGCCAGGACTAGGTCGGCCGACCCCTCTAGTCGGCCGACTAGGTCCTGGCGCCAAACGCGGTCAAACACTACGTGTTGGCTCCTCCCGACTTGAAGAGGTCATGGGTGACTGATTCGCGCGCTTTTGGTGGCAAGAACCGACCCTTCTCCAAGCTATAAATAGGACCCCTAACCCCTCACTTCAACACACCACTTTAGCATCATTCTATTGTCTACACTAGTTCTCTTAGTCTTTAGTGGGGTTAGGCTAGAGAGACGAGAGCCTCTAGTCCTATGTCCAAGTTGGGAAAGGTATGGCTCATGTATCTTGTCTTATATTTGTGACTTAATGCATAATAAAAATATTATCTTTAGTATTCTTTTATTCATATACTTCGATGAAGCGTTTCTTACCCCTATCTTGATAATTGATTAGTATCCCATAGCTTGATCATAAGTGTAGTGTCTACTTTACTCCATTGCCTTCCTTTGGGATAAATATGATACCCTTTGGAATACTCTTGGGTGAAATGCTACACAATAGTTTCCGTGCACTTCCAGACCTCATCTTTTACTAGAGATGATCTGTGATGTTAGTAGCCGTCAACAAGCATTTCTGGCGCCATTGTCGGGGAAGGCAAAGGAAGTGAAGGATAGCTATCACTTGTGATTAAGCTATAGGTACTAATAGTTATAAGACAGGATTACCCTTGTTTGTTTTCTCCTTTTGTGTGAAAGCAGGGTAGTGTTGGCTAACCCATTTCATGGGATGGCCAACAAGGACACAAGTGCTCAACTGCAAGATAATTCATGGCGTATCTCAATAAATGTCCACTAGGCAACACCATTACTTTTGGCAGATGAATTTCAGCTTCCAGTAGGAGCCAATGTCATCCATCCCCAAGCTTGGGGAGGCTCCAAGAGTTCTTCTTGGTTTGCCTTCATCATGGGGTGGATGGTTGGCTCTTCATCCAACACTCATGTCATGGGTTGGATCCACCAATCTATAACCACCTTTGTGCTGGAGCTGATGGAGTCCTATTCTCATTCATCATGGATGAGAATATGGTCTCTACTCAAGGGGTCGATTGAAGAGTACTCTAGTTGGTTTTTTAGCTTGGCATGCACACCACTTAACAAGGTGGACATGCTAGCTAAGGAACTACACCTCCCATTGAAGTATCATAAAGATCAAGCCAATGGATAAGTGTTTGGATGATCCAAGCCATGGATATTTACATGATTTGTGAAAATCCATGTCAACATGGGCCACTTGGAGAATCATTTCTTTCTTTCAAACATAACTCCAGTGGCTATCACCTTCAAGGAGGTCAAGGGTGAATCAATATCCCCCTTGTAATCAAGGAGGCTTTGGGGATTTCAAGGGATTAAGTTCGACTAGCCTACCTTGAAGTATCTTTTCTATGGCCAAGCAAGAAATCGAGACAACATTTACATGAAGCTCTTGGCCAAGGACAAGAAACTTAAAGAGCATTCAAGATCCAAGATATCCCCAAATCACTTGTTGGGATTCCAACCCTTCGACCAATCCCATGCAACCTAGGGCAAGTGACATTGTGGATGAAATGTTTCTTATTTGATTGTGGAGTCCACATGTCATCATGCCCAAGGAAGCTTTTGATCCATGATCAAAGTATGAGCTAACCTTAAGGGATATTAAGATGGTCGAAGTGACACCCCAAAAGAAGGACAAGCCTCACCATGCTCATGAGAGAATATCTTCAAGAGGGAAAAGTCGTCACTACATCAACAAGTCTTCATCAAGATGACGGAGAGGCTAGGGCCATCATGTGGCTCCCATGTCCAACCAACATGCCAAAGGAGATTTGGCATGTCAATCAAGAGAAGTTGTCTACATCTTTAACTTCGGGATTGGACAACAAATAATCGCACTAAACATGACAGAGGTAAGTCCCACTCATCAGATTTTAAAAATTTGATGAGTCCTTGCCAATAGGTTAATTGGTAACTATCTCATATTTGCATTCTCAATTGCATATTTGAATTTACCATCAACTCTTGCATTTGCATTTCGCATGTTCGAATTTCCACACTTGCATGTTGGAAAGTAAAATTTCCGACCATCCTAAAACTAAAATTTTAGATTAGGAAATAAATTTATTTGGATATGAAACTTGGGCATAACCACTTGAATTCATCTTCCTAATTTAAACCAAAAACATTTCACTTAACATTTATTGCATTTGAAAGTTGTTTCAAGTTGGGCAAAAAAATTTGACAAGGGGTACAACATGCTTTTTAGCTAACGTAACCCATTTTTGAGTTGTTTTATTTGTTATTGATTCTAGTGCAGCCGAGACAAAATTTGTAAAGAGGTTGGAAGGCCCCATCAAGCGCATATCCCTCCATCGATCTCATTTTGAGTTCATAGTGGAGGAATGCTCAAGATGGTGGTCTAATGGTGGAACAAGATGAAGCACATTCAACTCCAACCTCAACTTGGCAGGAGACATTGAAAATGAAGGCTACACCAAATTTCATGGTTGTGAGTTTCTCACTCAACAACCTTCAACCTGGACTGCTCTTCAATTGAAGTACAAGTTTAAAATTTTCTGTCGTTCGAATTGCATCAGGATTGAATGATTTTGTTTACATTTGTAAGGAAGGTTTACACATTCTCATCATTCAATTCTTATGCATCCTCACGAGAGTAAGTATTGACATTAATCTTTTTGATTCGTCAAAAAGGAATGTCACCTTACTTGGGATTAAATTTAAACAAGTACCTAGAATTTCATAAGCATTGCTAAAAATTGACTTAGACAATTTTGCCTAGGTAATGCTTATGAAATGACTTAATGGTTGAATTGGTTTGTAGCAACCTAGGAATAGTGATGTCCATAATTTTGATTTGAAACTCGTTCATGCACCGATCACTAAAATTCAAAGTCCTAGGCAAGAAAATAAAAAATGTTCAGGAGGATAAAATTGAGAATCTTATTTGCCATGACCCCACATGATAAACATTTGCTCTTGCGTAAAAAACTATGATGGTTAGAAATTTTACAAGATGAAGGGATCCATATAGTGTAGGTATATCACTTACAATGCTATGAGTAGGAGCTTTAAAAAATGTTCAACTTAACTTATCCATAAAGCCCCACTCCTATCAAGGATTCATACATTGCTCATGAATACACATGAAATTAGACCTAATGCATCTTTGGTCTTGTTCTTCCCCGTGCGCAAACGAAGATTTGTTTATATAACCCGAAAGTTCATTTGTACAAGTATCGGGAGCTAAACATCCATCTCTATCATAGAGGGGAGGTTTGCAAGAGTAAAATAACTATGTACGCATTCAAAGATCCGATTGTTGGAAACCCTAAGTGGATTCTGTTTCAACATCTCTTGGCCAAGGAGTAAATTAGGATGGTTGCTACCTATCGCAAATTAAGCCCAAAGGTCAACCATAGCTATACGAGGCCGAAGATTTGTCATGGAAACCCTCCGTGAGCAACCAATGGGCTGCTACAAATGTGTGAGAGCATTATGCTCTCAACTATTCTAAGCAATTATTCAAGCTCAAGGGAATTGCCACCATCATTGGGTGTAAGTTATTCCTTTATGGCTAAAAGGTATGATGTACCTTAACCAAGGAATGACAAGATCACATCCTATGTATATTGGGTGCAAGTTATTCCTATGTGGCTAGAAGGTATTTTATACCTTAGCCAAGGAACAATGGATCACACTCAACCCATGTTGAGTGCACGTCATCCCTTTGTGGTTATACATATAGCCAAGGAATAACAGATCGTACTCAACACATGTTGGGTACATGTCACTCCTTTGTGGCTAAAGGTTATCATTAACTTAAGCCAAGGAGTGACGGATCACATCCAATGCATGAGGGGGACAGTTTAGTTTTTTAATGGCAAGAAGGTATGATACACCTTAGCCAAATAATGATGGAACACACTCAATGCATGTTGGGTACACGTCATTCCTTTGTAGCTAAGAGTTATCATTACCTTAGCCATGGAATAACAAGGTACATCCAACCTATGAGAACCTTGAGGTGTGGATGAGCGATATTGACAACACTCTCCTTGACCACACTCGTGGAATCCATGGAAGGCAACCCAACATCGACACTCAACCCCTCCAATGTCTAAGCCATGTTGCAACAAGGTTAGGCCAACCTCATGGCCTACATCCGTCGTTAGGGTTTCAGCCCCTAGCGTGGACGTCGAACAAGAACAAGCTTGGGGGAGGACCCCCACTTGAGGTAACTTGTATCACACCCCTTGCATATTTATTTCCATTCACCCACCCATCATCCACCTTGCATAAAAAAACTTAAAAATAACTAGAGTAGATTTGCTTTCAAAATAAAATAAAAGATGTGTGGTAAGAATTATAATTCACATAGATGAAATGATGAATAGTTGCTCTATTTTAATTTTCCTAAGTTCCTAGTTGACAACTTACTACTCTCCAAAATATTGCTTTCATTAGCTAGAATTACTTTCGCCTTGACTTAGAAATTGTGGGTAGCAAAAGCCTAATCCAATTCTAAGTTGTTGTGAGATATGATATAGTGATAGGGCTGCTATTCCTAGTTTGAAAGTAAAACTTAAATTTCCGGAGAAAATCTAAAAGATTTAGGTTATCCTCATTTGATTGGAAATACCTACGAAAGTCATATGATACATTACATTGATAGACCTTATGCATATGCTATGTCTTCACATTGAGCTTTGTCAAACTAGTATAGACCTATGTGAGATGTCATTCATTTCTTTTTGAATTCAAGACTTCGCTTGCACATGCTATACTTCTACACTAGAAGTAAGCAAAATCCCATCATATCACTATTCCATAATAAAAAGAGAAACTTCGTATCCTTCATGCTTAGTACTCTCTCAAAATTTATGGCATAAAAAGGGAGTACAAGACATGGCTACAAGAAAAACTAAATGCATGCTTACATCATAAGCATGAGAAAAAAAGTAGCCATGTTTCATCCTTGCAAAACAAGAGAGTTCACTCAAAAAGGAGTCATCTCAAATATCCACATCCACTCCAAGTCCATCACCCATGCACAAGTCTTGAATCAAATAGTATTGAATTGATTTCTCCTAAGGCTTGCTTTTTTGACTTAGAAGTATTATGTGTTACAAATATGCCTACTATATTCCCTACCAAGCTCCACATACAAGCCTTATTTAGTGGTAGGATGAGTGTAGGTAAAATGCCATGGTGAGGAAATATTTCTACTACACACAAAGGAGAGACCCAGAGAATCAAATTGAGGTACTTATAATCTAAATTGAACTCTCTGGGATTGGAGTGGAACTTGATTTCTAGGATATGTGTGCTCAATTTGCTGTTCTATCTTTCAACCACCCATGAATAGGAGATGGCATAAGCCCCATAATGACTTGAGATGGGTGAAATACCATGCAAATTTTTGCAATACTAGGTAGAGTATTCTGTTGTACACATGGTACTTTTAAAAAGTAGAACATAGTAGCAACTCTTGATCATTAACCTAAAGTCTTAACTTTGCTCGGGGCGAGCAAAGGATAAGCTTGGGGAGTTTGTTGATGGCTATTATATACCAGTTTCACTCGTCAATATAACTCAATTATGTGAAGGAAATATCATTTATTACATACATCACCTTTCTATTTAAACTATTTCCACTTGTACTTGGATAAATTGGTGATGTAGGTATTTTACACAGAATTAAAGTGAAACAAGGGGTTGGATCCTATAAAATATCATCCTAGCCAATCAAGCGTCGACACGTGGCACCACATAGATCAAATGGCCCACAAACAGAAGTATTTGAGGCCATCTAATGGTGTAGCACCCACATCATGGAATGGGACCCACTTGTGAGTCACCTGGAGGTAGAACTGGCCGTTTGGAGCCAGGACCAGGTCGGTTGACCCCCCTAGTCGGTCGACTAGGTCCTGGCGCCAAACGCGGTCAAACACCACGTGTTGGCTCCTCCCGACTTGAAGAGGTCATGGGTGAATGATTCATGCGCCTTTGGTGGCGGGAACCGACCCTTCTCCAAGCTATAAATAGGACTCCTAACCCCTCACTTCAACACATACCACTTGAGCATCATTCTATTGTATACACTAGTTCTCTTAGTCCTTAGTGGGGTTAGGCTATAGAGAGGAGAGCCTCTAGTCCTAAATCCAAGTTGGGAAATGTATGGCTCAGGCATCTTTTCTTATATTTGTGACTTTATGCATAATAAATATATTATCTTTAGTCTTCTTTTATTCATATACTTCGATGAAGCGTTTCTTGTTTGATTGTGGGTTCTATGTATGTGGTCGGAATAGTCTTTCTGATCATACCTTAATGTCATTATACTATCATCATAAACACTATAAACCCCCACTATAGTCTCAACATAGTTATGATATGATCATGTTAATATGAATAACTTATGATATGTCTCAACATTGGTTCGATGATGATTTAGTTCATTGCCTTAGGATGGCTTGTGCCGCGGCTTTTAAGGTATTTACTTAGTATGCTAGCATGGTGCTAGGATAGTTAAGTAGCGTTGGATGTCTCGTAGACCCATGGATTGAAGAGATGGGCAGTAGGTGGCGACAGCCCTATCTGTCCTTTGTAATCCTCCACGTTCAGCTATGCCATAGGCTCTTGGCGGGAGTCGTCCTAGTATTGCTAGGGGTAAACCCGTGCCTGACGTGTTGGACAACTTAGCATAAGTATTCACCATTGACATGCTCGTTGGTATCTAACATTGGCTATGTATATGTATATTAGAAGCATCGTAGGAGCAACTCACCAATCCTTAGTCTAACCTCCATTAGGACCCATTTACCCTTTAGAATAGATTGCTTAGGTGTGTGTCACACTACCCATATTATCAACTTACCCCTGTCTTGATAATTGATTAGTATCCCATAGCTTGATCATAAGTGTAGTGTCTAGTTTACTCCATTGCCTTCCTTTGGGATAAATATGAAACCCTTGGGAATACTCTTGGGTGAAATGCTACACGACAGTTTCCGTGCGCTTGCGGACCTCATCTCTTACTAGAGATGATCTGTGACGTTAGTAGCCGTCAACAATAAGGGGGTAGATTTCGTCGCCAACCTTATAGTTTTGGACTCGCAAGGATTGGACATAATACTCAAAATATATTGGCTACAGAAGCATAATGGAGTGATCCAGTGTGCCACATGAACGGTGCAATTGACCAATAATGAGGGAGTCAGTATAGAATTTAAGGCGGTTCAGCCAACAACTGGAAAGGCAATGCTAAATCATGTGAAAGGTGTGACATTGGAGGAAATCCCAATTGTTCACGAATATCCAGAGGTGTTTCTGGAAGAATTGTCAGGTATGCCACCTGATCGTGACATCGAGTTTGTCATTGATTTAATACCTGGAACTGCACCTATAACTAAAAGGCCATATATGATGCCTGCTAATGAATTAGTGGAGCTCAAGAAGCAGATTCAAGAGCAGCTAGAAATAGGTTTTTTTACGCTCGGGTTCGTCACCATGGGGAGCCCTAGTGCTCCTTGTAGATAAGAAGGATGGATCCCAAAGCATGTGTGTGGACTATAGATCTCTCAATGAGGTGACGATCAAAAATAAGTATTCATTGTCCCACATAGAAGACTTGTTTGACCAAATGAAGGGAGCTCAGATATTTTCCAAGATTGATCTTCGATCAGGGTACTTCCAGCTGAAGATCAGACCTGCAGACATACCCAAAACAGCCTTTCGAACATTGTATGGGTCATATGAGTACACCATTATGTCATTCGGGTTGACGAATGCACCTGCTTACTTCATGTACCTCATGGATAAAGTCTTCATGGAGTATTTGAATCAGTTTGTCGTAGTGTTCATAGATAATATCATGGTATACTCAAAAAGCGAAGAAGAGCATGAAGAGTATTTAAGGCTAAGATTGCAAAAATTTCGAGAGAACCAGTTGTATGCCAAGTTTATCAAGTGCCAATTCCGGTTGAAAGAGATATCACTTTTAGGTCACATCATCTCTGAAGGAGGAGTATATGTTGATCCAGGAAAGGTAAATATGTGTTAAAGTGGAATCCACCACAGAATGTGAAGGAAATCTGAAGTTTCTTAGGAATGGCTAGATATTTTCGCCTTTTCATCAAAGACTTCTCCAACATAGTGAAGCCCATGACTGAACTACTAATAAAGGAGAAACCATTCAAATGGACTCAGGCTTGTCAGGACAGCTTTGAGGAGCTAAAGAAGAGATTAACCACCACACTGGTATTAATACCGCCGGATGTGAGCAAGAGCTTCAATATTTACTGTGACATATCAAGGCAAGGACTTGGTTGTGTATTCATGCAAGAAGGCTAAGTAGTAGCTTATGCATCAAGATAACTAAAGAAACATAAGCTGAATTACCCAATGTATGATTTCAAACTTGCAGCCACAATACATGCTTTGAAGATATGGAGGCACTACATTCTTGGTCATAGGTGTGAGATTTAAATGAACCACAAGAGTCTCAAGTACATATTCACGCAAGCGGATCTGAATTTTAGGCAACAACGATGGTTGGAACTCATTAAAGATTACGATGTGGGGATCAAATATATCCTAGGGAAGGCCAATGTAGTGGCAAGTGACTTGAGTCGAAAAGAAGCAAGCCACCGACTCACTTCGGGAGTTGCCATCCTAGCTATGCAAAGAGCTTGAACAATTGCATCTCGGATTTGTGAATGAAATAGGAGCAATGGATGTACACCCGACACTGGAATAGGAAATACGAGAGGGTCAAACAGCAGATGAGGAAATCAAGAGATTAAGGAAAGAATCCAAGAGGGGAGAGAATGGAGGTTTGACGAAGATGACAATGGAACACTATGACTTGGGAAACGAATTGTCATTCCTAATGTGAATCATATCCGAGAGATGATATTGAAGGAGGCATATGACTCACCTTACTGCATTCATCCGGGTTGTACAAAAATGTACAAGGACTTGAAGACGTGCTACTGGTGGGATGGAATGAGGAAGGATATAGCTGAATATGTTGCATTATGTGATGTATGCCAACGAATGAAGGCTAAACATCAAAGGCCAGCTGGATTATTGCAGCCATTGAAGATATCGGAATAGAAGTGGGAAGAAGTTGGTATGGACTTTATAGTTGGTTTACCCCGCACCCCGTCAGGATATGACTCAATATGGGTTATTGTAGATCAATTGACCAAGTCTGCACATTTTATCCTTTCAAGACTACTTATAGTGATGTGAAGCTAGAACTGTATATGGGGAGAATAGTGTGTTTACACGGAGTACCTAGGAAAATAGTATACGAAAGAGTTCTCAATTTACCTCTAAGTTTTGGCAGAAATTGCACAAGTCTATAGGAACTCAGCTGAATTTTAGTTAAGTGTATCATCCCCAAACAGATACACCAAAAGGACAAATTAGATATTGGAAGACATGCTAAGAGCGTGTGCGCTAAGGTATGGGGCCAGTTGGGACTAAAGTTTGCCATATGCAGAATTCTCCTACAACAACAACTACCAAAAAAGTTTGAAGATGTCGCCTTATGATGCAGTGTATGGAAGAAGATGTGGAACACCCCTGTTTTAGAATGAGACAAGAGAAACCCAAGTATTTGCACCTGATGTGATACAGGACGCCGAAAAGCAAGTCCAGATAATCTATGAAAACTTGAGGGTTGCTCAGTCACGTTAAAAGGGCTATGCGTATAATAGGCGAGGACACTTATATTTCAAAGTGGGAGACTTCATGTATCTCAAAGTGTCGCCTACGCGAGGTCATAGGTGATTCAACATTAAAGGCAAGTTGGCACCTTGCTACATCGGACCATTCAAGATTCTGCACAAATGTGGAGAAGCGGCATATCAATTTGAGATGCCATGTTCATGATGTATTTCAGGTTTCTCAACTCAAGAAGTGCTTAAGAGTGCCAGAAGAACAAGTACCAATGGATGAATTGGAGCTTGAGGAGGATTTGACTTATGCCAAGCAACCTATCAAAGTTTTGGAGACAAAGGAGAGAGTCACCAGAAGCAAGGTGATTCAATGGTGCAAAGTACAATGGAAACATCATACTGAATTTGAAGCAACTTGGGAGCGCGAAGATGACCTCAAGAGAGAATTCCCCTATCTCTTTCCTTCCACGTCGAATCTCGAGGGCGAGATTCATTTTAAGGGGGGTAGGTTTGTAACACCCTCATTTTCATTCATCATGCAATGCATTCATTCCCATACATGTTTAACATAATACAACACATAAAGGAACAAGATAAAAATGAATTATACGCAAAAGAATAGTTAAAATAAGCCTAATGTACGGACAAGAGGGGGCCCTTGGATGGATGTGCTCAGTTGGAGACATCACCTCTGGTGAAATCTTAGTGGGTCCGCAACATGCTGGTAGTAACCTTATAATAGCTATTTTGTGATCTCTTGGCCACACACCTATGGAAGTGTGAGACGGCATAATGAAGGTTCTTAGTCATCGAAAGTTGATGAAATCACGAACTTGTAGGTAAAGCGTTGCCACCTTTGCAGAGTGTAAAACTATCATAATAGTCGTGCTCCCGGTTACGAGCGACCTGAACCCTCACATGATTAGAGTTATGGACTCGAGTATTGAATATCAGCTGTGATTGGACAATGAATTATGGAATTGGTTATGGTTACTTGAGTATGGATGGAATGGTTATTTATGTCGAATGGTTATTTATGGTTGGTGAATGGTAATTGATGGAATCAGGTATGGTATTGTTGGTATTTGGGTTATTAAGGGATTTGACCTCACATAGTAATCATAAGTCTCATTTTCTTGTTTTATGAATGAAATGTACTTTACCACAATAAACCTTTTATTCCATCCTTGTTTAAGCTACATGTCATACTTTTCCACACTTGTTGAGTACGACATGTACTCACTCTTGCTATTCCCACACTAATTCAGTAACAAGCGATAATTTGGAGTATACGGAGAACTATGAGGAGTACTAGGCGTGCGTGTTACCGTCGAATTACCTGTGGAGATGGAGTCTACTAGTGTTTAGTTTTTCTGCTACAGTGTTAGGAGAACTTGTACTCGAGACTATTTGAGTATTGTAATAAGGTACTATTTATTATTCGAAACATGGCTATTATCTGAATATCGTTTGTGATGAACTCTTGTATGTATGTTGAACATCCTAGACACACATATGCGTCACCCTTGGTTCATTTTCAGAACCGTGTGTCGCAAACTTAGAGCCTTTAAGATACCAAAGGCCTAGGTTAGGTGTGTGAACTAGGTATCTTAGGATTCTTTTTACAGCAATTAAATGACACTCTTTAGGTGCAGCTTGAATCCTTCCACCCATACAAACACTTAACATTATATCAGGCCTAGATGCACATCAATAAAGTGGAACCTATCATAGAGCTATATACCTTTTGATCCACATCTGGACTGTCTTCACTGAGGTCGAGATGCTCATTAGTTGCCCTGGGGATCTTGATGGGCTTGGTTTTGTCCATGTTGAACTTTTTGAGGATGTCCTGAGTTACTTGGTTTGGCAGATAAATGCTTCTTCTTTGAGTTGCTTCACTTGGAATCAAATTAACTTCAATTCATCCATCATAGACATCTCGAACCTATCTGTCATGATATTATTGAATTCTTCACAAAAAGATTCATTAGTAGACACAAAAATGATATCATCAATGATGAGGATCAACACCCTCGATACATCCACACGAACTCAGCTACCGGTTTCTGGTCCGATCACTCACGCTCGTGCATGTCAACTAAACTATGAGGTGAACTCGCTCTTGGCCTTATGTACATATTATCTAGACCGTGGAACTACATGATTTCTTATTTTGCATAGGAACAATGGAGAGGAGCCAATGGAAAGGGAATTCGCGCGAACAGGATTTGGACAGCAGAACAACACCAACTTATGACGGCCACCACTACTTCATACGGACTCCGATATGGGCGTTCAAGTACTTCCTGGAAAGATTATCAAGTCTACTTTCAAACGGATCTGGCCTCATGTCCATAAATATTCGGAGTCGGCCGCAATCGTTATTTTAATATCAAGACCTTTTCTGTCCATGGTGCTGCATCACCAAAATTGGGCCCATGGCCCATGTATCGTTTGGAGTCCATTAGGGACTCGTGATTATGATTTCTCACGACCCTAGGGAGGTAATAAATAGTAGCCGCCGCCCTTATTAGCTTGTGGGTTTTGTTTATTCGTAAGTTAGCTTCTGCTGCTTCCTTGTACACGCGCGTGTCGACCAGATCGCCCGTCTACTTGTGTCCAGAACACTACTTCAGATTGATTCAAATGATAAGTGCTTATTCTTCTTGTTCTTGCGTATTCTTCGACTGCTTGCAGGAACTAGGCCCTCGTGGTCAGGTTGATTGTGCACCAGCAAGATCAATACAACTTCGGAGTCAATGTACCGATTGCTAAGGCGCATCGTCTTAGGGTCGGTGTAGTCGAATCGCCAACGTCTTCTCCTTCACAAATCGAACCCTCCTATTCTCATCGAAAGATCGGGAACCAAGATCCTATCAAGTGGTATCAGAACAAGGCTAATCGGTGAGAGTGCTACCATTACTTTTCTTTCCGCTGTTATCATCCTATAGTCCAGAAAAAGCGCAAAAAAATATCAGATCTGTTTTTCCATTATTCCTAGACCATTGTGCCTTTTACTTTCTCTACTTAGTCAAGACTTGTTGAGTTCATGGTTGCTTCGACGAGTCAAGTTGCTGGTCTTTAGTTTTGCACCACTAGAGTTTCGAGTTCGTGTCACATTCGGCCACCTAGTTCGAGTCAGATTTGTAGTTAGAGTTTGAGTCGGATTACTAGTTTGAATCAGATTGCTACTTCGAGTTTGCGTTGGATTGCTAGTTTGAGTTTGAGTCAGATTACGAGTTCAAATCAGACTGCTACTTCGAGTTTGAGTCGGATTGCTAGTTCGAGTTTGAGTCAGATTACTAGTTCGAGTTCGAATCAGATTGCTACTTCGAGTTTGAGTCAGATTAGTAATTTGAGTTTGACAACAAGAAAAAGGTAAGTGCAAAATCAAAAGCCGCACAAAAGCCACATGCAATTAGAGAAGAAAAAAAAGGCAAGTGCAACATCAAAAGCCGCATGTGCAAATTTTGTTCTAGGGTCTCCTGATTCCATCTAGAGAGAGTTTGGGTGACCACCCCAACAAAAGAAAAAACGAAAAAAAAAAAAAAATCAGATTGTTGTTTGGGGTGTTTTTGGTGACGACATTGGTGTCTCGGCTTGCGTCTCTAGTACGGTATAGACTAAGATCAGCACAGTACTGTCGTAGAACATTTATTCAGCTTGTTGTGATTAACGTGGTGAAAGTTTGCTCCTTGTGCTAGTTCAGCCACCTAAAGCCATAGATTAACACATGCTCTTGAAGTTGTTCATTACTTGCAGGTTGTCATCACCTTCTTGCTGAGCTTGGTAATAACAGGTAAGAGCTTGATTGAACAGGTTGAGAGTGAGCGAGTTATCTCCACCAGCACCTTTGTAGCTAGGGATAACTTTACCCTTTCATATTGGATTGTTCTTTTTTTTTCTACTAACCATGGCAGGAGGAGCAAATACAAACGAAGACGCATTCACCTCGCACACAGGGAATTATACAACACTTTGAACGCCAAGTGCGGCTACGCAGAGAAGCGCTTGATGAGGATTTTTGTGTTACCAGTGACCGCCTTGGTCAATTGGAAAATATGCAGATAGACACCAACACCAAAATCAGCACGTTGGAGATTTCCATTCAAACATTGAACACCACTATTGGAGCCATCCTGCAGCGCCTTGAGGAGAGGAATCGTGGACGCACCGCGGATGGACAGGTGAGCAATGCTCCTAGTATTGTACGTGACTATGAAGATGACTATTCTGCAGACAAGGAGATTGGGAAAGATGAGGAAGCTAGGCCACGGCGCCGGCTAGAACGCAACCGTCAAGGTATGGGTGGACATCGTCGGCGCGAGGTACGCAATCATGATGATACTTTTAACAAGATCAAATTTAAGATACCTCATTTTGATGGTAAATATGACCCTGATGCATATATTACTTGGGAGATTTCTGTTGATCAAAATTTTGCATGTCATGAGTTTCCTGAAAACGCAAGAGTTAGAGCAGCCACTTGTGAGTTTACTGATTTTGTTTCTGTTTGGTGGATAGAACATGGCAAGAAAAATCCTAATAACATACCACAAACTTGGGATGCTTTGAAACGGCTCATGGGGGCTAGATTTGTTCCTTCTTACTATGCACGTGATCTGTTAAATAAGTTACAACAATTGAGACACGGAGCTAAAAGTGTAGAAGAGTATTTTCACGTATTACAAATGGGTATGTTGCATTGTAATTTAGATGAGGATGAGGAACCATCTATGGCTAGATTTTTGAGTGGTTTAAGCCGTGAAATTTAGGACATACTTGCTTATAAAGATTACAATAATGTTACCCGTTTGTTTCATCTTGCTTGTAAAGCTGAAAGGGAAGTGCAGAGACGACGAGCTAGCTCTAGAACTAATATTTCTGCAAGAAAGACTAGCTCATGGCAACCACGCACGACTACTCCTTCGACTGGGCGTGCTTCCCTGCCATCTTCTTCACCAAGTCGGGCAGCACCTTCTTCCTCCGGCAACAAGCCACATGCTTCTTCCACTAGCTCAGCAGTAAGGACCACCCAAAAGCCTACCGAGAGTGCTTCTTCCGTAGCATCTACCGGACGATCTAGAGACGTTCAACGTCACAAGTGCAAGGGTTTTGGCCATGTGCAGTGTGACTGCCAAAGCAAACGTGTTCTAATTGGTGAGGATGACGGTGAGTACTCATCTGCTAGCAATTTTGATGACAATACATGTGTTTTGCTTGCAGCTGACTATGCAGGTAGCGATGAACATCAAGAAGAGCATATTGGTGCCGAAGATGCAGCGCGCTATGATAGTCCCATTGTGCAGTGTGTGCTTAGTGCACAAATGGAGAAAGCGGAACAAAATCAAAGGCACACATTATTCCAAACAAAGTGTGTCGTCAAAGAGCGATCTTGTCGCATGATCATTGATGGAGGTAGATGCAACAACTTGGCCAGCAGTGACATGGTGACCAAGCTGGCACTAAGCACCAAACCGCACCCACATCCCTATTACATTCAATGGTTAAACAACAGCGGTAAGGCAAAGGTAACTAGACTTGTGCAAATCAATTTTACTATATATAAGGATGTCATTGAATGTGATGTTGTGCCTATGCAATCTTGTAATATTCTGCTAGGAAGACCTTGGCAATTTGATAGAGATTCTATGCATCATGGTAGATCAAATCAGTATTCTTTTCTTTACCACGATAAAAAAATTGTGTAGCATCCTATGTCTCCTGAAGCTATTGTGCAAGATGATGTTGCTAGAGCTAGGAAACTAAATATCAGGACCATGCTAACATTGAGAACAATAACAATGCCAAATCTGTGTTTGATAAGAAAAATGAGATATCTCTGAAGGGAAAATGCTTGTTTCCTATGAAATCTGATATTAATGAACTGATTGCTTCCACCTCTGTTGCCTATGCTTTGGTATGCAAAGATGATTTGATTTCCCTTTACGATATGCAACATTCTTTGCCTCCTGCTGTTGCTAACATTTTGCAGGAATATTTTGATGTGTTTCCAAGTGAAATACCACCAGGACTACCACCACTTCGAGGGATTGAGCACCAGATTGACCTCATTCCCGGTGCTTCATTGCCCAACCGTGCACCATACAGGACAAATCCAGAAGAAACAAAGGAGATTCAGTGCCAAGTACAAGAACTACTCGACAAAGGTTATGGAATTGAAGCTGATCAAGCCAAGGTAGAGGCTATTCAGGGGTGGCCTGTACCAAAGACCATCGCACAGGTGCAGAGCTTTCTAGGGCTGGCTGGGTTCTATCGTCGCTTTGTGAAGGATTTCAGCACCATTGCTGCTCCATTGAATGACCTTACGAAGAAGGGGGTGCCTTTTTCTAGGGGCACCACACAAGATAACACATTTACCATACTGAAAGATAAGTTGACGCATGCACCTCTTCTCCAACTTCCTGATTTTTCTAAGACTTTTGAGCTTGAATGTGATGCTAGTGGGATTGGATTAGGTGGTGTTTTGTTACAAGAAGGAAAACCTGTTGCATATTTTTAGTGAGAAAATGAGTGGGTCTGTTCTGAATTATTCTACCTATGATAAGGAATTATATGCTCTTGTACGAACTTTAGAAACATTGCAGCATTATTTGTGGCCCAAAGAATTTGTTATCCATTCGGATCATGAATCACTAAAGCATATTAGGAGTCAAGGGAAACTGAACCGTAGGCATGCTAAGTGGATGGAATTTATTGAGCCTTTTCCTTATGTCATTAAACACAAAAAGGGAAAGGATAATGTTATTGCTGATGCTATATCTAGACGTTATACTCTTATATTTCAACTTGACTTTAAAATTGTTGGATTAGAAACGATTAAAGATCAAAATGAACATGATGCTGATTTCAAAGATGTATTGCTGAAATGAAAAGATGGAAAAACATTGAATAAATTTGTCCTCAACAATGGCTACGTGTTTAGATCTAACAAGTTATGCATTCCAGCTAGCTCCATTCGTTTGTTGTTGTTATAGGAAGCGCATGGAGGTGGGCTGATGGGGCACTTTGGAGTGAAAAAGACGGAGGGCTCACTGCACGACATGTCAAAAAGCCAAGTCACAACTTAATCCACATGATTTGAAGCCATATTTGGGAGAAGAAGATTAGCTTGAGTCACGGACGACTCAAATGCAAGAAGGGGAGGATGATGAGGACATCAACACCCTCGATACATCCACACCAATTCAGCTACCGGTTTCTGGTCCGATCACTTACGCTCGTGCACGTCAACTAAACTATGAGGTGAACTCATTCTTGGCCTTATGTCCATCTTATCTAGACCGTGGAAAAACGTGCTTTCTTGTTTTGCTTAGGAACAATGGAGAGGAGCCAATGGGAAGGGAATTCACGCGGACGGGATTTGGACAGTAGAACAGCACCAACTTGTGACGGCCACCACTACTTCATACGGACTCCAATCTGGACGTTCAAGTACTTCCTAGAAAGATTATCAAGTCTACTTTCAAACGGATTTGTCCTCATGTCCATATCTATTCGGAGTCGGCCGCAATAGTTATTTTAATACCAAGACTTTTTCTGTCCATGGTGCTGCATCACCAAAATTGGGCCCATGGCCCATGTATCATTTGGAGTCCATTAGGGACTCGTGATTAGGGTTTCTCACGACCCTAGGGAGTAATAAATAGTAGACGCCACCCTCATTAGCTTGTGGGTTTTGTTTATTCGTAAGTTAGCTTTTGCTGCTTCCTTGTACACGCGCTTGTCGACTAGATCGCCCGTCTACTTGTATCCAGAACCCCACTTCAGATTGATTCAACTGATAAGTGCTTGTTCTTCTTGTTCTTGCATGTTCTTAGGTTGCTTGCAAGAACAAAGGCCCTTGTGTTCAGGTTGATTGTGCTCCAGCAAGATCAATACAACTTCAGAGTCGGTGTACCGATCGCTAAGGCGCATCGTCTTGGGGACGGTGTAGTCGGATCGCCAACGTCATCTCCTCCACAAAACGAAACCTCCTATTCTCATCAAAAGATCGGGAACCAAGATCCTATCAATCAACATAGATTTGACACATAAATAGATGACTACCAAAATGCTTAATAAACATTATATAATCAACATTCCCTATTTTAAAACCATTATGGGTGAGAAAGTACCTAAGGCACTCGTACCAAGCTATAAGAGTTATTTTGAGGCCATAGAGGGCCTTACGCAGTTTGTACACATGGTTAGGGTAGTCTTGATCTACAAATCCTAGTGGCTGCTCCACGTACACCTCCTCCTGGATAGGACTGTTGAGGAATGCACTTTTGACGTCCATTTGATACAACTTAAAATTATGGTGAGTAGCATATGCTAATAAAATTCGAATGGACTCGAGTTTAGCTATGGGAGCAAATGTTTCATCGAAATCCAAACCTTCGACTTGTGAGTAACCTTTTGACAAGTCGTAATTTGTTTCTCGTTACCACTCCGTGTTCATCTTGCTTGTTTTGAAAGACCATTTGGTGCCTACGGCGCATTTGGTCTTTCCACAAGCTCCCATACTTCATGTTGTTTGAAGTTGTTCAACTCCTCTTGCATGGCCATCACCCGATCTGGATCTCGTAGTGCTTCATCTACCCTTTAAGGTTGCAAAGACGATACAAAAGGAGTAGTGTTCACAGAAATTAGCAATGCGAGATCTAGTAGTTATTCTCTTTGCAATATCTCCAAAGATGTTGTCAACGAGATGATCTCTTTGCACACTTTGATATACTCTTGGGTGAGACAATTGTGATGTTATTTCCTCTTCATTTTATTAATTTTTGTTGTCTCCCCTAGATCATTGCTTCCATGATTGATTATATTGATCATATTGATCTTCTTGAGGTTGATCTTGTGTAGATGCTCCCCCTTGATCATTGCTCTCCGGTTGAGGTGAACCTTAAGCACTCGAGTCTTGTCATCGCTCTTGTGGTCGAATATCACAAAGTGCCATTCTCCTCAACATTTGACATGGATCTTCTTCTTGATGTAGCAGACACTTATCAATTTGCTCCACTTGGGAGCCATTAGTTTCATCGAACACTACATCACATGCAACTTCAATAATGCTAGAGACTTTGTTGACGAAACAATAAGCGTAGGCATTCGAATCATAACCGAGCAAGAACCCTTCATTGGATTTTGAAGCAAACTTTGAAGTCCTAGGCTTCTTGTTCAAAATGTAACATTTAGTACCAAATACTCTAAAATATGAAACATTTGTTTTGTTACACGTTAGGAGCTCATATAGCGTCTTCTTTAAAGTTGATAAAGGTATAACCGGTTCATGGCATTACAAGCATCGTTCAAAGATTCCGCCCAACACCTGTCTGAAATCTTGTATTCATCTAACATTGTTCTCACCATGTTAATGAGTGTTTGTTTCTTTCTCTCGGCCACCCCGTTTTGTTGAGGGGAGTAAGGTGTCAAGAATTCATGCTTTATTCCTTCTTCATCTAGATACTCCTCAACTTGAGTATTTTTGAACTCCGTTCTATTATCGCTTCTTATGTTCTTGACTGTGGAAGAGAATTCGTTTTGTGCACTATTCAAGAACTTCGTAAGTATGCCTTAGGTTTCAGATTTATCATACAGGAAGAATGCCCATGTAAATCTTGAAAAATCATCAATTATTACCAAATAGTATTTGTTACCGTCGATGCTTATATAAGAAATTGGACCAAAAAGATCCATATGCATAAGTTCTAGCGGTCTCGATGTAGTCATCACGTTCTTCGCTGGATGTGGTGCTCCAACTTGCTTTCTGGCTTGGCATGCGCTACACGGTCTATCTTTCTTAAACACAACATCTTTCAAGCCTTGGATGTGACCACCTTTTAGAAGTTTCTGCAGATTTCTCATACCAACATGGGCTAGCCGTCTATGCCACATCCATCCCATGTTAGTTTTTGCAATCAAGCATGTGTCGAGTTCGGCTTTATCTTTATTAAAGTCAACAAGATAAAGCTTTCCCTTCAACATACCCTTTAATGCAACTGAGTTATCGCTTTTTCTAAAAACAGTCACACCCTCATTAGTAAACAAGCAGTTATATCCTTTGTCACATAGCTGAGATATGGACAAAAGATTGTAATCTAAATAATCAACATGTAAAATATGCGAAAGAGTGTGTTGAGATGGTATTGTAATTTTACCGGTGCCAATGACTTTTCCTTAGCTGTTGTCTCTAAAGTAGATTCCTTCACTTGGATCTGCATTTTGCTCATATTTCACAAACATTCTCCTTTCTTCGGTCATATGATTGGTGCATCCACTGTCTAGCACTCATTTTGATCCACCAAAGGAGTAGGCCTGTGAAATAGAATTATGCCTTGGTTTTAGGCACCCAAGCTTGCTTGGGTCCTTAGAGGTTAGTTACAAGTGACATAGGCACCCACACACAAGTTTTGGGGTTCTTGTGGCGCGGCCCTGCATATTTTGCATAAACATAACATATTTCTCATAAGAACGTATGATGCATCAAAAGTATGAAATAATGTTTGTTGTTCAAGTTTAGATGAATTCTCCTTAACAAAAGCAATATGGCCCATATTATTCTTGTGAACATTAGTGGATTGCTTTTTCCCTCGTGCACACCCAAGACCATCTTTGATATTAGGAGGTCTTGTGACCATATATGCACTACATGCATATTTAATCTTTTCCTTGTCCATGCCACTTTGGGATGGATACTTGACTTCTGAGACATTGGGTTCATTTTCACATTAGTATTCAATTAGCACAAGTGCATGTTTTAATTGGCATCGACATGACATCTTGAGAGGATGAGCTCTTGGAGGAGGAAGTGCCACTTTGCTTGAGTGACTCAACTTGCACTTCAAGAATCTTGTTAACTTTAGTCAAGTTAGTAAGTTCATCCTTGATTGCAATGTGCGAGTCTTTTCTAGTTTTGAGTAAGTTTCCTTACTCAAGGCTAGTTCAACCTCAAGTGCCTTGCTTCTCTCCTTTTCAAGCTCAAGGAGCTTTTTAACCTCATGATATTTCTTTCTTTTACGAATGAGCATATCTTCTTGATGGCTAACAAGCTCCTCCTTCTCAAAGATCTCAACAATAATTTCCTTTTTCTTAAGGCAGTTTTACTTAATCATTTTAGCATTTCCTCATTTTCACTAGCACCATCAAAATCATCACTAGATGAATGTAAAGAGGAAATTTAGATCTGACCTTTTTCTTGCCCTCTTTAGCCATGAGGCAAGTGTGGTTGGAGTCCTTCCTCCCATGTTTGGGAAGAGTGTAGACTTCTTTGTCTGCTTCTTGATGGCAATTGTTGCAATCTCCTCTTCATCTTCGGAGGAGGACTCGTTGTTTGAGTCTATTGACAATTGGTATGTCACAGATGAAAACCCGCAAGCGCATGGAGAAACTGTTGTAGCACTTCCTCTTAAAGAGTATTCCCAAGAGTGTCGAATCCAAGGAATGTGTGTAATAATCTTGTAACTAGTTAATCCAAGGACACAAAGCATGGTGGTAGGCAAGGGATAGAGTGGATTTCCTAAGAGAAGGGTTTCTAATTCAAAGCAGGTCAGTCAACAGCAGGTTGTATTGTGCACGGGCTTACCCTGGTCTGCTAGGTGACTCTCGTGAAGAGCCTACGTCGTTGTCGAATGTGGAGGATTAAACCGGACAGATAGGGCTGTCACCACCTACTGCCTACCTCTACAACCCGTGGACTACGAGATAATCAAAGGTAATGTTAAGCCTAGACACCATGCTTACGCTATTGATTACTTCCCTAACCTCTCTAGCAAAGACTAGGGCCTCTAAATGAATATAGTAATGAACGAACAAGCAACTAAGGAATTAACCAAATGAACTCAAATGGAAATCATGTACCTTACTTAAGATGGAATGAACTGTCGAGGTACAAGGGTGGAGAGGGATCACAAGCCCGAACCCTATCCTTAAGTGGAAGAAGCCCGACAAGCCGGAGCCTCCTCCTCCTCTTCTTTCTCGCTCTCTCCCTATTTTCTAGGCACTTAGGCAATGCTACACCTTTGGAGTGGAGTACTAGACTCAAACTTTTGGTGTATGGAGTGAGGAAGCCCCCTACTCCCTATTTATACCCTCCAAAGGTTGGTCTGGCACCAGGATATGCAAGGGAATCAGTCGTCATCGTGATCTCCAAGCCATGAGAAGCTAACATGTGGCGGTTGACTGCGTTTAGCGCGTTTAACAGTTCCGGCAAACTGGATGTTTGGCCGAACCCCCAACGGCTCCAATCGTGCTCAAAATTCTCTACGAAACTGTTATGTGGGCCCCCATCAGGGTTATGGGTGATTCTGGTGATTTTTAGTTGGTTTTCTCCTCTGAGTGGGCCCACGAATGCTCATGCTTGCGCCTGATTGGTCGGAAGGTGTGTTTTTTGGATGGGCCCCTGTAAATACCTCTAATTATGGGCATAATTTACCTGCATACAAAATTGCACCAACACTTGTGGAAATAGTTAGTAAATAACTCCTACCACTATGTTGGTTGTCCAATCCATATCTTTTATGCAGGGAATTGACAGTCAGATTTGGCAATTAAGGACTGTTGTTGATGGCTATTATATACCAATTTCACACATCAATCTAACTCAATTATATGAAGTAAATATCATTTCTTGCACACATCACCTTTCTATTTAACCTATTTCCACTTGTCCTAGGAGAAATAGTGCATGCAGCCATTTATGCAAGAAATGAGGAAAAAGAAGAGGAGCAATCCTACAAAATATTATCCCAGCCAATCAAGCACCGACATGTGGCATCACATGGATCAAATGGACCACAAACAGAAGTATTCGAGACAATCCAACAGTGTATCACTCATATCAGTCAATGGGACCCACCTAGAAGTCAGCATGAGGAAGCACACTTGAATTGGTCCAACTTTCTGTTTGCCCGACCTGGTTTTGACCGATGCCTTCCTGGCACCAAACTCGGTCATCTTCCACGTCTCGTCTCCCAGTGGTTCCCTGATCACAATAAAGACTGATTTGCGCGCTTTTGGTGGCCGGAACCGACCCTTCTCCGGCAATAAATAGGACCTCCTACCCTCACTTCACACACACACCACTTGAGTATTCATTCTATTTTATCCACTACTCTCCATAGGTTTAGAGGAGTTTATGCTGTAGAGAGGAGAGCTTCTAGTCCATAGTCCTAGTGGGAAAGGAGTAGAAGGAGTCTCTTCCTAATTCCAAATTGGGAAAGGTATAGCTTTCATATACCTATTTGTATTTGTGATTTTGTTCTTAATAGGGATGCTATCTTTAGACTTCTTTTATTCATATACTTGGATGAAGCATTTTTTGTTTGATTGTGGATTCCATGTATGTGGAAGGAGTATTTATGATTATACTATACCACACTCATTATATCCACATAAACACTACAAACCCCCACTATAGTCAAAATAGTTATGATATGGTCATGTTAATATGAATGACTTGTGCTATGTTTCAACATTGGTTCAACGATGTTTAGGTTAGTCATTGCCTTAGGATGGCTTGTGCTGCAGCTCTTAAGGTATTTACTTAATATGCTAGCATGGTGCTAGGATAGTTAAGTAGTGTTGGATGTCTCGTAGACCCACGGATTGAAGAGGTAGGCAGTAGGTGGTGACACCCCTATCTGTCCTTGTAATCCTCCACGTGCGTCTATGGCACATGCTCTTTGCGGGAGTCATCCTAGTATTGCTAGGGGTAAACCTGTGCTCGATGATGAGGACATCAAAACCCTGATACATCCACACCAACTCAGCTACCGATTTCTGGTCCGATCACTCGCGCTCGTGCACGTCAACTAAACTATGAGGTGAACTCGTTCTTGGCCTTATGTCCATCTTATCTAGACCGTGGAACTACGTGCTTTGTTGTTTTGCTTAGGAACAATGGAGAGGAGCCAATGGGAAGGGAATTCGCGCGGACGGGATTTGGACAGCAGAACAGCACCAACTTGTGATGGCCACCACGATTTCATACGGACTCCGATCGGGGCGTTCAAGTACTTCCTGGAAAGATTATCAAGTCTACTTTCAAACGCTGGCCTCATGTCCATATCTATTCGGAGTCGGCTGCAATAGTTATTTTAATACCAAGACCTTTTTCTGTCCATGGTGCTGCATCACCAAAATTGGGCCCATGGCCCATGTATCGTTTGGAGTCCATTAGGGACTCGTGATTAGGGTTTCTCACGACCCTAGGGAGGTAATAAATAGTAGCAGCCACCCTCATTAGCTGGTGGGTTTTGTTTATTCGTAAGTTAGCTTCTGCTGCTTCCTTGTACACGCGCGTGTCGACTAGATCGCCCGTCTACTTGTATCCAGAACTCCACTTTGGATTGATTCAACAGATAAGTGCTTGTTCTTCTTGTTCTTGCGTGTTCTTCGATTGCTTGCAGGAACAAAGGCCCTCGTGGTCAGGTTGATTGTGCGCCAGCAAGATCAATACAACTTCGGAGTCGGTGTACCGATCGCTAAGGCGCATTGTCTTGGGGACGGTGTAGTCGGATCGCCAACGTCTTCTCCTCCACAAATCGAACCCTCCTATTCTCATCGAAAGATTAGGAACCAAGATCCTATCAAGTGGTAATCAGAGCAAGGTTAATCGATGAGAGTGCTACCATTACTTTTCTTTCTGCTGTTATCATCCTATAGTCCAGAAAAAGCCCCAAAAAAATACCAGATCTGTTTTTCTTCCATTATTCCTAGACCATTGTGCCTTTTACTTTCTCCACTTAGTCAAGACTTGTTGAGTTCATGGTTGCTTCGACGAGTCAAGTTGCTGGTCTTTAGTTTTGCACCACTAGAGTTTCGAGTTCTTGTCACATTCGGTCACCTAGTTCGAGTCAGATTCGTATTTTGAGTTTGAGTCGGATTTCTAGTTTGAGTTTGAATCAGATTGCTACTTCGAGTTTGAGTCGGATTACTAGTTCGAGTTTGAGTCGGATTACGAGTTCAAATCATATTTCGACTTTGAGTTTGAGTCGGATTGCTAGTTCGAGTCGGATTACGAGTTCAAATCATATTGCTACTTCGAGTTTGAGTCGGATTGCTAGTTTGAGTTTGAGTCTGATTACTAGTTCGAGTTCGAATCAGATTGCTACTTCGAGTTTGAGTCAGATTAGTAATTTGAGTTTGACAACAAGAAAAAGGCAAGTGCAAAATCAAAAGCCGCACAAAAGCCACAAGCAATTAGAGAAGAAAAAAAGGCAAGTGCAAAATCAAAAGCCGCACAAAAGCCACAAGCAATTAGAGAAGAAAAAAAAGGCAAGTGCAAGATCGAAAGCCGCATGTGCAAATTTTGTTCTAGGGTCTCCTAATTCCATCTAGAGAGAGTTTGGGTGACCACCCCAACAACAAAAACGAAAAAAAAAGAAAAAAAAATCAGATTGTTGTTTGGGGTGTTTTTGGTGACGACATTGGTGTCTCGGCTCGCGTCTCTAGTACGGTCTAGACTAAGATCAGCACAGTACTGTCATAGAATATTTATTCAGCTTGTTGTGATTAACATGGTGAAAGTTTGCTCCTTGTGCTAGTTCAGCCACCTAAAGCCATAGATTGACACCTGCTCTTGAAGTTGTTCATTACTTGCTGGTTGCCATCACCTTCTTGCTGAGCTTTGTAAGAACAGGTAAGAGCTTGATTGAACATGTTGAGAGTGAGCGAGTTATCTCCACCAGCACATTTGTAGCTAGGGATAACGTTACCTTTTCATATTGGATTTTTTTTCTACTAACCATGGCAGGAGGAGCAAATACAAATGAAGACGTGCATTCACCTCGCACACGGGGAATTATACAACACTTCGAACGCCAAGTGCGGCTACACACAGAAGCACTTGATGAGGATTTTCATGTTACCAGTGACCGCCTTGGTCAATTGGAAAATATGCAGATCGACACCAACACCAAAATCAGCACGTTGGAGATTTCCATTCAAACATTGAACACCTCTATTGGAGCCATCCTGCGGTGCCTTGAGGGGAGGGATCGTGGACGCACCGCAGATGGACAGGTGAGCAATGCTCCTAGTATTGTACGTGACAATGAAGATGACTATTCTGCAGATACGGAGATTGGGGAAGATGAGGATGCTACGCCACGGTGCCGGCTACAACGCAACCGTCAAGGCATAGGTGGACATCGTCGGCGTGAGGTACGCAATCATGAAGATACTTTTAACAACATCAAATTTAAGATACCTCATTTTGATGGTAAATATGACCCTGATGCATATATTACTTGGGAAATTTCTGTTGATCAAAAATTTGCATGTCATGAGTTTCCTGAAAACGCAAGAGTTAGAGCAGCCACTAGTGAGTTTACTGATTTTGCTTCTGTTTGGTGGATTGAACATGGCAAGAAAAATCCTAAAAACATACCACAAACTTGGGATGCTTTGAAACGGCTCATGCGGGCTAGATTTGTTCCTTCTTACTATGCATGTGATCTATTAAATAAGTAACAACAATTGAGACAGGGAGCTAAAAGTGTAGAAGAGTATTTTCAGGAATTACAAATGGGTATGTTGCGTTGTAATTTAGACGAGGATGAGGAACCAGCTATGGCTAGATTTTTGGGTGGTTTAAACCGTGAAATTCAGGACATACTTGCTTTTAAAGATTACAATAATGTTACCCATTTGTTTCATCTTGCTTGTAAAGCTGAAAGGGAAGTGCAGGGACGACGAGCTAGCTCTAGAACTAATATTTCTGCAGGAAAGACTAGCTCATGGCAACCACGCACGACTACTCCTTCGACTGGGCGTGCTTCCCCGCCATCTTCTTCACCAAGTCGGGCAGCACCTTCTTCTTCCGGCAACAAGCCACGTGCTTCTTCCACTAGCTCAGCAGTAAAGACCACCCAAAAGCCCACCGAGAGTGCTTCTTCCGTAGCATCTACCGGATAATCTAGAGACGTTCAATGTCACAAGTGCAAGGGTTTTGGCCATGTGCAGAGTGACTGCCCAAGCAAACGTGTTCTAATTGTTAAAAATGACGGTGAGTACTCACCTGCTAGCGATTTTGATGACGATACATGTGTTTTGCTTGCAGCTGACTATGCAGGTAGCGATGAACATCAAGAAGAGCATATTGGTGTGGAAGATGCAGCGCGCTATGATAGTCTCATTGTGCATTGTGTGCTTAGTGCACAAATTGAGAAAGCGGAACAAAATCAAAGGCACACATTATTCCAAACAAAGTGTGTCGTCAAAGAGCGATCTTGCCGCATGATCATTGATGGAGGTAGCTGCAACAACTGGCTAGCAGTGACATGGTGACCAAGCTGGCACTAAGCACCAAACCGCACCCACATCCCTATTACATTCAATGGTTAAACAACAGCGGTAAGGCAAAGGTAACTAGACTTGTGCGAATCAATTTTACTATTGGATCATTTAAGGATGTCGTTGAATGTGATGTTGTGCCTATGCAAGCTTGTACTATTCTGCTAGGAAGACCTTGGCAATTTGATAGAGATTCTATGCATCATGGTAGATCAAATCAGTATTCTTTTCTTTACCAGGATAAAAAAATTGTGTTACATCCTATGTCTCCTGAAGCTATTGTGCAAGATGATGTTGCTAGAGCTAGGAAAACTAAATATCAGGACCATGCTAACATTGAGAACAATAACAATGCCAAATCTGTGTTTGATAAGAAAAATGAGATATCTCGGAAGCGAAAATGCTTGTTTGCTATGAAATCTGATATTAATAAACTGATTGCTTCCACCTCTGTTGCCTATGCTTTGGTATGCAAAGATGCTTTGATTTCCCTTTACGATGTGCAACATTCTTTGCCTCCTGCTGTTGCTAACATTTTGCAGGAATATTCTAATGTGTTTCCAAGTGAAATACCACCAGGACTACCACCACTTCGAGGGATTGAGCACCAGATTGACCTCATTCCCGGTGCTTCATTGCCCAACTGTGCACCATACAGGACAAATCCAGAAGAAACAAAGGAGATTCAGTGCCAAGTACAAGAACTACTTGACAAAGGTTATGTACGTGAGTCTCTTAGTCCTTGTGTTGTTCCAGTTATTCTAGTACCTAAAAAGGATGGATCATGGCGTATGTGTGTGGATTGTAGAGCAATCAACAATATAACCATTCGATATCGTCATCCTATTCCACATTTAGATGATATGCTTGATGAATTGAGTGGTGCTGTTGTGTTCTCAAAAGTTGATTTGCATAGTGGTTATCACCAAATTCGCATGAAACTAGGAGATGAATGGAAAACTGCTTTCAAAACTAAGTTCGGTTTATATGAGTGGTTAGTCATGCCTTTTGGGTTAACTAATGCACCTAGCACCTTCATGAGATTAATGAACGAGGTTTTGCGTGCATTCATTGGAAAATTTGTTGTTGTGTATTTTGATGATATATTGATTTATAGCAAATCCATGGATGAACATCTTGATCACTTACGTGCTTTTTATAATGCTTTGCGTGAGGCACGATTATTTGGTAATCTTGAGAAGTGCACCTTTTGCACGGATCGAGTCTCTTTCCTTGGCTATGTTGTTACTCCACAGGGAACTGAAGTTGATCAAGCAAAGGTAGAGGCTATTCAGGGGTGGCCTGTACCAAAGACCATCACACAGGTGCGGAGCTTTCTAGGGCCGGCTGGGTTCTATCGTCGCTTTGTGAAGGATTTCAGCACCATTGCTGCTCCATTGAATGACCTTATGAAGAAGGGGATGCCTTTTTCTTGGGGCACCACACAAGATAACGCCTTTACCATACTGAAAGATAAGTTGACGCATGCACCTCTTCTCCAACTTCCTAATTTTTCTAAGACTTTTGAGCTTGAATGTGATGCTAGTGGGATTGGATTGGGTGGTGTTTTGTTACAAGAAGGAAAACCTGTGGCATATTTTAGTGAGAAAATGAGTGGGCCTGTTCTAAATTATTCTACCTATGATAAGGAATTATATGCTCTTGTACGAACTTTAGAAACATGGCAGCATTATTTGTGGCCCAAAGAATTTTTTATCCATTCTGATCATGAATCACTAAAGCATATTAGGAGTCAAGGGAAACTAAACCGTAGGCATGCTAAGTGGATGGAATTTATTGAGTCTTTTCCTTATGTCATTAAACACAAAAAGGGAAAGGATAATGTTATTGCTGATGCTTTATCTAGACGTTATACTCTTCTATCTCAACTTGACTTTAAAACTTTTGGATTAGAAACAATTAAAGTTCAATATGAACATGATGCTGATTTCAAAGATGTATTGCTGAAATGTAAAGACGGAAAAACATTGAATAAATTTGTCCTCAATGATGGCTATGTGTTTAGAGCTAACAAGTTATGCATTCCAGCTAGCTTTGTTTGTTTGTTGTTGTTACAGGAAGCGCATGGAGGCGGGCTGATGGGGCACTTTGGAGTGAAAAAGACGGAGGACATACCTGCTGGTCATTTCTTTTGGCCGAGGATGAGGCAAGACGTGGAGCGCTTTGTTGCTCGCTGCACGACATGTCAAAAAGCTAAATCACGACTTAATCCACATGGTTTGTACATGCCTCTTCTTGTTCCTTGCATGCCTTGGGAGGATATTTCTATGGACTTTATTTTAGGACTGCCTAGAACAAGGAAGGGGAGGGATAGCATCTTTGTTGTTGTGGATAGATTTTCTAAAATGGCACACTTCATACCTTGTCGTAAAAGTGATGATGCTACACATGTTGCTGATTAGTTTTTCCGAGATATTGTTAGATTGCATGGTGTGCCAAACACAATAGTTTCAGATCGTGATGTTAAGTTTCTTAGCCATTTTTGAAGAACGTTATGGGCAAAATTGGAGACTAAGCTTTTATTTTCAACTACTTGTCATCCCCAAACTGATGGTCAAACTGAGGTTGTGAATAGAAGTTTATCCACCATGCTTTGGGCTCTTTTGAAAAAGAATATAAAAATGTGGGAAGAGTGTTTGCCTCATGTTGAGTTTGCTTATAATCGTTCCCTACATTCTAGTACTAAGAAATGCCCTTTTGAGATTGTTTATGGATTTGTACCCTGTGCTCCTATTGATTTATTACCTCTTTCTTCAATGGAACGAGTGAATTTTGATGCTAAACATCGTGCTGAATTGATCTTAAAATTGCATGAAACCACTAAGAAGAATATAGAGTGCATGAATGCCAAGTATAAACTTGCTGGTAGTAGGGGAAATAAAACTATCACTTTTGAACCTGGTGATTTAGTTTGGTTACATTTGCGAAAGGATAGGTTTCCTGATTTGAGAAAGTCTAAATTTCTACCTCGAGCTGATGGTCCATTCAAAGTGTTAGAAAGGATTAATGATAATGCATATAAACTCGAGTTGTCTGCGAATTTTGGGGTTAGTCCCACATTTGACATTGCAGATTTGAAGCCATATTTGGGAGAAGAAGATGAGTTTGAGTCGCAGACGACTCAAATGCAAGAAGGGGAGGATGATGAGGACATCAACACCCTTGATACATCCACACCAACTCAGCTACCGGTTCCTAGTCTGATCACTCGCGCTCGTGCACGTCAACTAAACTATGAGGTGAACTCGTTCTTGGCCTTATGTCCATCTTATCTAGACCGTGGAACTACGTGCTTTCTTTTTTTGCTTAGGAACAATGGAGAGGAGCCAATGGGAAGGGAATTCATGCGGACGGGATTTGGACAGCAGAACAGCACCAACTTGTGATAGCCACCACGATTTCATACGGACTCCGATCTGGGCGTTCAAGTACTTCCTGGAAAGATTATCAAGTCTACATTCAAATGGATCTGGCCTCATGTCCATATATATTCGGAGTCGGCCGCAATAATAATTTTAATACCAAGACCTTTTTCTGTCCATGGTGCTGCATGACCAAAATTGGGCCCATGGCCCATGTATCGTTTGGAGTCCATTAGGGACTCGTGATTAGGGTTTCTCACGACCCTAGGGAGGTAATAAATAGTAGCAGCCGCCCTCATTAGCTGGTGGGTTTTGTTTATTCGTAAGTTAGCTTCTGCTGCTTCCTTGTACACGCGCGTGTCGACTAGATCACCCGTCTACTTGTATCCAGAACCCCACTTTGGATTGATTCAACAGATAAGTGCTTGTTCTTCTTGTTCTTGCATGTTCTTCGATTGCTTGCAGGAACAAAGGCCCTCGTGGTCAGGTTGATTGTGCGCCAGCAAGATCAATACAACTTCGGAGTCGGTGTACCGATCGCTAAGGCGCATTGTCTTGGGGACAGTGTAGTCGGATCGCCAATGTCTTCTCCTCCACAAATTGAACCCTCCTATTCTCATCAAAAGATCGGGAACCAAGATCCTATCACTCAATGTGTTGAACAACTTAGCATCAAAATTCACCATATATCTAATTTATGCTATGTATATGTATACTAGAAGCATAGTAGGAGTATCTACCTAACTCTTAGTCTAATCCCTCTTGACCCTTTTATCCCCCTTAGGATAGAATGCTCTTGTGTGTGTCACACTACCTCTACAATTATCTATTATACATCTTTACTAGAACCCTACCTAGACCAACCTATCCCCTCCATTTGATGATTGCTATGCTTCCACCTAGCCTTCTTTTGGGAGAATATAAATAACACCCTTGGAATACTCTTTTTAGAGGAAATGCTACATCGATAGCTTTCGTGCGCTTGCGGATTTTTAATATTGACGTAAGAAACGTCAACAAGCATTTCTGGTGCCTTTGCCGGGAAAGGCAGTTGAAGTATTGCATGATTGAGTGAATAGGATAGGACCCTGGGTAAGTTTTTAGTAGGATAACCCTTCTTTGTTATTGCATTTTATGTGAAAGCAGGGTAGTGTATGTCTGGTTTTTGCTTGCCGAAAAACTTTGTTGAAGATCCCGGATCCCTTCTGAGAGATTGACCTTGTGTCGTTACTCCTTAGAAGATTCATGCGGCAAAGCAAGCCAGCGCCGCTGCACCAACCACCGAAACACCAATGCCCCAGAAGACCCTTCGTGAGTTTTCGGCTCCCTCTACTAACAATGTGTCTGTTGGTCTCACTGTTAACACGGGAGACGTGAACATTGAAATCAAGACTGGTCTGATCACTATAGTGCAAGCCAACCCATTTTGTGGGAAGGCTAACACGGATGCAAGTGCTCACTTGTAACAGTTCCTTAAAATCTGCAGCACTTTTAGGATCAAGGACATATCTCCTGATGTCGTCCATCTTAGGTTGTTTCCGTTCTCCCTTCTTGGAAGAGCGAAGTAGTGTTTCTACGTGAACCGAAGTGTTGTAGACACTTGGGGGAAGTGTTCTACAACATTCCTTGCCAAGTTCTTTCCGTTGGGCAAGACCAATGCCCTACGTGGAAGGATTTCCAGCTTCCAACAAGATACCAAGGAGTCTATTCTCGAGGCATGGGAAAGGCTTTAGGAGTACATCCTAGCCTGTCCCCACCATGGATGGACGACAGGTTGATTATTCAAAACTTCTACAATGGGATGATCCCTTCCTCCCATGACCATGTGGATGCTGCTGCTGGAGGTGCCTTCTTCTAATTGATAGTGCCCAAATCCAAGTATTTGATTGAGAAGATGGTGTCCAACATGGATTAGAGCGACGAGCGTCTCCATACCCTTCAGTGAGACATGCACACCGTGAAGGAGGTGGACATGATCGCAGCCAAATTGGACCACCTCATGAAGAAGATAGATGGACAAGCCAATAGGGATGTATGTGGCAATGGCTATGCCCTAGACTCTCACATCACATGTGAAGTCTGTGGCAACATGGTCCACTCGGGCAATGACTAGCCAGAAACCCGTGAGGATGCATTATACATAGCCAACAATGGGAACAACAATGGCAATTGTCTAGGAGGTCAAGGGTGGGGCCAAACACGCTCTTCGTTTCAGGGAGGGTACAAAAACAATGGCAACAATGGAAATCAACCAAACTTGAGAGAGCCTGCCATTAGCCAATTGAAGATCAATGATGCCCTATCAAAGAAGCTTTGGCTAATGAAAAGACACTGGAGAATATCAATGCCAAGATTGAAGGACTATCCTCGGCCTTCAAGAATCAACTGAGCTTCAACAAGATTCTAGAGACTCAGGTTGCTCAACTGGCAACTGTTGTTCCGCTAGTCGAGAATGGCTAGATGCAAGGGCAGCTCAAGCCTCCCGCATAAAATGTCAACGTGATTTTTCTATAGGAAGGCAACTGGCTGAAGGAGCCTGGATATCCCTTCATATCTTCCTCGATTGGGGCTCACTACTTCATAGAGCTTACTTCAACACCAATGCAGCTCCAACTGGCTTATTCTTTAGTTTGTTATCTGACGGGTATTGCTGAAGATGTTCCAGTGAAAATCCGGAGCTGCTTCATACCCGTGGATTTCATGGTGCTCGACATGGATGCCGAGAAGGATACGCCGCTCATTCTTGGGCGCCCGTTCCTTAGCACTGCGAAGGCTCACATAGATGTGGGAGCTGGAGAAATCCACTACTATATCAATGGCAAGGAAGAAAAGTTTAACTTTCGCCCAAAGCCGGAGCAATACTCCATGATTCGCATCAAGTTTGGGCCAAATATTAAACACATTCAAGAGGTCGAAGTCACACCTCCAAAGGTGGATCTGCTCATTGCATTCATGAGGGAATTGATCTATGCGGTGAACCCATCTTATCGTCCATGACGATAGACCTAGAAGACAGAGAAGTTCGGGCCTCCCCAAAGGCCCAAGTCCACCAAGCCGCCAAAGAAGGAATGGCAGAAGAAGCAAGACAAGCCGTCTGAGCCCATCCCTCTGGGCTCGGACGTCAGGAAATGAATAAGGGGGAATGTCCATCTCATCGGATGGTAGTGAGACCTAGCCAATAGGATAAATTGGTAGTTATCTTTTCTTTGATTTTTTTCTTTTCTCTTCATTTGGTTTTTCCCCACTTAGTTTGATTTTCCCCACTGCATATTTGGTTTTTCTTAGCAAGTCAAGAATCTTATATTCTCAATAATAATTTTTATTTTCTTTATTCTCACAAAAGAAAATTGTTGGTTTTGAAAAAAGAGTTTTATTCAAAAAACAATTTTTCCGCAAAAGTGGCATTTCACCGTGCTAATTTTATAGCCATTGGGGAGCCACCTACCAAAAGAGGGAACAGGGGGCCCAC
Organism: Tuctoria greenei; assembly: GCA_036927565.1. Lineage (NCBI taxonomy): Eukaryota > Viridiplantae > Streptophyta > Magnoliopsida > Poales > Poaceae > Tuctoria > Tuctoria greenei. Next base: position 91,095,144 of record JAYESD010000005.1, on the reverse strand, counting down.
ATTTCAGTGCAGCTGACCACCCTGTTCGGCTGACATGGGGAAAGAGCCAATTTGGCTCTCTTTCCTTCAACGGCTACATTTGATCCTCTTATGACCATTGGGGAGTGTACACTATAAATGGTGGTCGTGAGGAGCACTCCTCTTCACACTGCACCTCATTCCACACCTCTCCAAAGTCACTCTTTGCTCACATTGTTTTTCTTGCTCTTCATTGAAGCACTCTTGCTCAAATCCAACCCAAAAAGATTTTCTTTTGTTTGCATTGCAATTAGCTCTCAAGTTCTTCAAGGGAAAATTCATCTGGGGTTTTATTTTCACTAACATCACTTCTTTTCAAGTTTTTGCTTTGTTGCGTTCTTGCTTGTTGTGGCCACGAAAGGAATGAAGAGGTTTTTTGGGAAGAGGAAGGAGGCTGCAATCTCAAGCCATGGTGGATACTCAAGTGCACATCCCTCCTTCGTTGCTAGACCAAGTCCACGGGGGAGGAGTGTAGGTGAGGACACTCCCATGGGTGAGAGGAGCAACCCGCGATAACTTCTCCACAACAACGGTCTTGACATACAAAGTCAAGTTGAAGATCAAGCATGCAAGCTCCTCCAAGACCGTGAGTTTTCTCATACTAAAGCTTATGATCCCGATTTAATCTCCAGAATAGGTATAGATTCAAATTCTTTCCATTTGGCGTGCACTAGGATACGAGAATTTTGTTCACATAGAGGAGAGAGGTTCATGCCTTCTCTCCATGCAATTCCTTTGCACCCCTAAAATAGGATTTGATGGTATTTATTTTATATTATTTCAAAAATAATACAACATCCTATGGAAAGAATTAAGTGAAATCCTATGCTTCCATAAACGTTGTTTGCTAGATTTAGACACTTTGCCTAAGTTTAATAAACAAAGATTTTTTGCATGAATTGGCTAGTGAGGTCAGATGTAGTGCTCTTAGGAATAGCCACTTGCACAATCCTATTTTACGCTTCATGCATAGATGGGTGGTTATGACTCTATTTCCCTAGAGGAGATGTTAGAATAGTGCATGATGATGAGCTGAAAATTTTATTTACCATAATTAAAAAGATAAAAGTTGGTCTAATTATTGCCATGATGACACAATAGTTAGATTACATCTCAAGGACAGGGTCAATTGAATGCACTTCATTGATTACCCACATTGCTACTAGCGTAGGAGCCCTAGAGTATACTTCATTTGAACATATTGTTTGAAGATGATCTAGAGCAAGGACACACCCTTAAGCATGATCATGATGGCTCTTTAATGTTTTATTATACTAGCTTTGCCAATGAAATTTGGTTACTTAATTTGGATTTTCATTTGTACAATTGCTGGAGGCTAACCATTGACCTTCTTCATATCGAGGAAGCCCAAAGAAGTAATGTCTCTGGCAGGGTATCTAGAAGCCGTGCAACAAGAGCAGCCATGCCTCCGACAACCTCTACAGTCCATGAGTGCAAAGAGGAAGAGGACCCAACGGGTGATGCACCCGGATGGACTCAACCTCCATCGTATGAGACCGAAGGTCCGTCTTGGCATTAATGGCCAAGTGTCGAGTGGGAGCCAGACGAATTCACTTCAAACTCTAGCAGCTTGCCTCCAACGTCCATGGGAATATGTAGTTCCTCTTCGGCTAGAAGTCATCATGACTATAGCCAAGGAATGACGGATCTCACTAGACGTATGAAAGACCTTAAAGTGAGGACGGGAGACATCTACAACACTCTCCAAGAGCATATCCAAGGTACCCAAGATTGGCAACAACACAAGGATGCTCAGTTCACCAACTTCAACTCCACGCTATGTAACACCCACTATTTTTAGAGAGAAAAAAATTGTAAAATGAATTTCTCATGAGATAAAAACATTTTCTTGGGAAAAAAATTTATGTAAGGCAAGTTGCATCATGTTTGAATGATTGTGTGAATTTTTGAAAATTTAAATTCGCTAGAAATTTGGTTTACAAATTCAAAACATAAAAGAGAAGAAAAAGAAAACAGAAAATAAAAAGAAAAGGGAAAAGAAAAAGGAAAATCGCTCTTGGGCCAAATTCCCCAAACCGGCCCAACTCCCTCCTCTCTCCCACGCCGGCCCGCGCCCGCACCCCCTCTCTCCCCCTCGCTAAAAGGCCGGCCCCGCCTGTCAGGGCTTCCTTCCACCTCCCGCCGCACCCGCGCATTACACCGCGCCGCCCACTCATTTTCCCCCCTTTCAATGTCGGCTGTTTCACCCTAATGTTTCACCCCGCCGCCCGTTACTCGTCCGATCCCCTATAAAATCCCGGCCACCCCCCTCAGATTTCACCGCCTGACGCCCCAAACCCTAGCTCCGACAAGACTCGGTAATGGCACAATTGTTCCCGACATTCCACCCAATATTTCTCCTCGAGAGTTCATCTAACACCTTCCCCGTGTTGTCAGGAGCCCGCCGGACATCACCTTTGGGGTGGAACGCCGCTGCATCACTGATTTCATCGGGTGCCGACGAGCTCCGCCGCTCCCCATCGTCGCCGGCTAGCCTCCGACCAATTTCCGGCCTCGCGACAACCCTCAGTGAGACCCCCTTGCTTCCCTCTTCATTTTGCGCTACTTAGATATACCCCGTAGCCTCTGCGGCATGGTTTTTGGATGCCTCCGGCGAGCTCGCCATCGAGCGTGCTCAGCGCCGCCGTGCACTGCCGCTCAACCCAAGTCGGGGTGACGTGGCCCCCTGTCGTCCCTCCATTTTGAATCTACGACCAAGATTAAAACCCAACATACCCCTTCGGTTAATAAAATCTGGGTCATCCGTTTTAAATCCAACGGCCCACATTCAAACCTGTTTTCCCACCGCCTGTTTTGCGCCGAAGCCCCTGGAAACTTGCGGGCTACCCCCTGAGTTCCTCTGGAATTCAAGTCTAACCCCTAGAAATTTCAAACTAGCCCCTGGACTTTCTGGAAATTAGGAAAATACTGGTTAATTGAATAAAAAGTGTTTTTAAGCCCCTGGGGTATTATAAAATAGCAAATAAATTCTGGAAAATTGTAAAATAATCCCTGGACTTACTAAAATTATTTTTAGCCACTAGAACAGTTCTGTTTTTACAGAAAAGCCCCTGTTAGTTCTAGAAATTAAATAAAAATCCTTAATTTGTATAAAATAATTATAAAAACAGATTTAAATATGTTTTATTTATTTTCATTTCTGTATTATTTTTATTAATTCATTTAAATTGCTGAAATGGTCATAAAAATACTTTTTAAGTATATTTAGTTCATAAAAATTGTTTTGCACATATAAATAATTAATAAAAATAGTGTAAAAATTGTAAAATTTACATTGTTGATTATAAATCTATTTTAAGCATATTTTGAAGGATAAAAATTTCTAGAAAATAATTTTAGGTTTCTAATTAAAATAAAAATGGTATAAAAATTGTTAAAAATATGTTTTACTCAATATATTTCACTTAACTCTAAATTCTCGATAATTGATATTATGCCTATAAATTAAATTAACCCTAAAATCACTTTTGCGTAGGAATTTGCGTTTTTTGGAATTGTTTGCATTTTATTGTGTTTTTATTGTATGTTATTTTTTCGTGCATCGTCGTAATTTAGAATCGGGGGCCATAACCCACTTTTAACCTGCAAGAGCAACAATTTCCCGTTGACCCAGAGGCACAATTTGGAGGCAAGTTCCTTGACCATCTTGCACCCTTTTTGTTAAGTTTTAGTTAGTTGCATGCTAAATTAAAATATGAATCCGATGTTATGTTTTCCTAGATTTTCCACAATATTCCTTGTCAACATGGTTTGGGTGTTTTACTATTAAATTAGTTTACTCTTAGCCATGCTTAATTGAAATATGATTTATTTATCTACGAGTTTACATTTGATGTATTATGATACATGAATTGATGGCTATAAAGGAATTTAGTAGATAGGAATTTGATAGGGGGTTTTGTATGGATTGGTGCATGCGTGCACAAGATCTTGGTTTGGGGCTTGACACCTATCGGATTCTAAGGACCGGTTTATGGAGGAAGTTGCTAAGCCTTTTAGTATCACCACAGAATTGTATATGGGACAACTTGGTTTAGTAATTTGGTCTCTCCCGATGTAGCATAGGTAATAGAACAGGCGGGGAATGGGTTTTGCCTTGGGATCCGCATGGCTCAAGAGGGGGCTTCTCCTGGCGGAGGGAAAATAGACTTCAGGTGCCGGAGCGGTGAAACCTTAGAGTACCCATTGCAAGTCGGGAGAACCATCGAACACACCTTGTAGTGATCTCTTGGCCACACACCTACGGAAGTATGCATTGTGGTTAGCTACCACGGGCATCAGGGAGGTTTACCTTAGTCCACCTGGCAACAGGGGACGAAATCACGAATTGTGGGTAAAGGATACACACTCTGCAGAGTTTTGTCAAACTGTCTAGACAGCCGTGCTCACGGACACGAGGGGCTTGGAACCAAATTCATAATTAGCACAAGGTTACATAATGGATGGTTTGGGTTTGGTCTTACCTGGATTAATTTTTGGGATATTGGTTGGGATTTCACCTAGATGTAGGTGCTTAATAAACATTTAAGAGTAGGTTGTAACTGCTATAGTGCTTTACCTATTATTTGCCTTCCTTGTTGTGAACCACACATGTCATAACTTCCCAACTTGCGAGTACCGTTGGTACTCAAACTTGTTAGTTGCATACTCCCCCCCCCCCCCAGTCTACGAAGACGCTGAGGTGGAGAACCAGGACTTCTACAGAGATCTCGAAGAGATGTTCTAGGCTGGCGCTCCCCCGTGCAGCGCCTGTGTTGGAGCCCTTTGTTATGTTTTTCCGCTGCTTGTGTACTTTTATTTTAGACCTTGAAGGTCATTTATGTAATAAGGTGATGTACTCGAACATGGCATTATTTATGGTATTTCACTTTCATCTACACATGTATGAGTTGAACTGATCCTGGCATACATGTGGAAAGCATATGGTAGTCTTCTTATTACCAGGTGTGACAAAGTGGTATCAGAGCCGTGTTGCCCGTAGGACGCAAGCCTAGATAGAAAAGGACGATTTAAGGACTTTACTATTTTCAAATATTATTAATTGTAAAATTTCTTTGTATTCTTTACCTTGTACTTGTTACTTGTTTCACATACTCCTTAATTTGTTTTATTACTGACACTCTTCTGTTTCAAAAAATTTAGATGGCCAACGTCAGGAGAACTGCTCGCATGTCCACTGGAGGCTATGTTCCTAACCGAAGGATTGCTGCCCGCCGTACCCCGCTCAACGATCCTCGATGTGCGGTGGTGATTCGTACTGATGGGAGAGCTGTAGGACGACTCCAACGTCGACTTCAAGCCATTCTGCACGATGTCGACTACAGGCACGAGAGACTGGCACTCACCTACCACTCCATTGGGATGCAGCGACCCTACCAGATCGAGTGGGCATGCAAGCTGTTTGTCTACTATGGGGATGAACTACTCAAGGTGCACCGTACTCCTGCCGCGAGGAGCTACCAACGTCATGCTGAGCAGGATGCCAGTTGGGAGGCCATCACATTTTGGAGTCACACTTACTGCTACCAGCTTCAGAACTCGGTGCACGCTTACACTCCCCAGCGTCCAAGCGGCACTGGCAACTTCGTCACCAGGTACGTGGAGGGGCCCCTGACCCTTCCACAGACTCACCAGACAGTTGATGATGTGGAGCGCCTCAGCATTCGCCTCCACAAGGCTCAGCAAGAAATTCAAGATGTCCGTGATCTTGCAACACACTATGAAAGGCAAGTGAGGAGGTACCATCGGATCACCAATGAGGACCCAAATGGGTATGCCTCAGACACCTCCACTTGGATCCTGGACTCTCCTGACCGCCGTGTCGGCCGTGGTGATACTAACTCAATGGACCAATCTTCAGACGAGGAGCTAGATTCAGAGGAGCCTTCCGTGCCAGAGCAGCCTGCCAACTCTCCTCCGCATGGCAACGAGTCTCATGGCAGCAACTCGGGATATGATGGAGATGATGATGAAGACCCGGACGAGGAGGAGGATCCCGAGCAGCGAGAGTAGACTCCGACCTGCCCTACGACTCAAGATTAAGACATTTACCCATAAGTTGTAATAAGAGCGATGTAGTGACGATCTATGTAATCTTGAGTTGTATGATTTTGCTTTGAGAACTTGATTATCCATGTTTGAGTTTGCTTAATGAAATGACCTTTAGTTCTCATATTCCTTATTGATGCATATAGTGGGAAGTTGTATAGAATAGTTTCTCTCTTATCTTCTTATTCTAAAGCAACACCCCAACCTCAGATGGCAGGAAGAGGAAGAGGACGTGGACGTGGTGTGCCACCCAATCAAGACAATGAAGTCCCGCTACCTCAATGGAATGGAAGGGGTGCCCGTGGAGCACCAGCTGCAAATCAAATGCAGCATATGATGGCTATGCAACTTCAAATGATGCAAAACTTGACACAAATTGTGAACAACATGCAACAAGCTCAGCAAGCACCACCACCCCCTCCACCACCACCACCACCCCCACCTCCAAGATTTTGCTTAAGAGATTTCATGAACACTCAACCTCCACGCTTTTCCAACGCCGTGGAACCTATGGATGCAGATGACTGGATCAATACAATTGAAAGTAAACTAAGGATTGTCCAATGGGAAGGAAGGGAAAGGGTACTTTTGGCATCACACCAACTCCATGGACCTGCAGCGGATTGGTGGACCGCTTTTACTGCAGCCCATGGCAACCCAGACAACATCACCTGGGAGGAGTTCAGAGAAAACTTCCGCAATCATCACGTGCCTGAAGGAGAAATTCAAGCCAAGTGTATGGAGTTCCTATCACTGAAGCAAGGGAACATGAACATACGGGGGTATTTGAACAAGTTTACACAACTATCTCGGTATGCCCCTGGTGATGTTGACACTGATGCTAAGAAACAATTATGTTTCAAGGAGAGACTGGACAAAGAAATACAGTTGATGATGTCTTCCAGTGACTATGCTAGTTTCCAACATCTGGTGGACAAAGCTTTTACGGTAAAAAGAAAGAAGAAAGAATGCGAAGGAGAAGACCGCAAAAGGAAGATGATGATGGGGCAGTCTTCAAGCAACAATCGTCCTCGCTTCAACCCACAACAATCAGGACACATGAGCCGTCCCATGGGCAATAATCAAGGTCAGCGGTACATTAACAACTCTTCATTCAGACCTCAAGCACAGTATGCTCGCCCACAGTATCAGCAGATGCAACCGCAATGCCCTCAAATGTATCAACAGCGTCCTATGACTTCAAATCCTCGACCAACTGGGCAACCATAGCATAATCAACAAAGAAACAAGGCTCAAGACACTAGTGCTCGGGGAGCTTGATACATATGTGGTGACAAGGGACACTACTCCAACAATTGCCCGAAGAATCCATCACAGCAGAACCAGTCCAGAGGAAGGGTCAATCATGTTGTTTTGGAGGAAGCCCAAGACGCATCAGATGTGGTGATCGGTACGTTCCTTGCTGATTCCCATCCTTCTACAGTATTGTTTGACTCTGGTGCAACACATTCATTCATAGCAAAAGAATTCATAAGAAGACATGGAATGACTGTTACATAAATGACTCATGTATTAGTAGTCAACTCTCTTGGAGGAGAGATATTGACAAGGCAAGTATGCCCTAATGTAAGCATAAGCATTAGGGGGGTAGCACTCTTAGCAAACCTTATAGTACTGGAGTCACAAGGAATAGACATTATTCTCGGAATGGATTGGTTAACCAAGTACAAAGGAGTGGTCTACTGTGCCACCAGAACAGTATCCTTAACTCATACAGATGGCACAAACGTGGAGTTTCGTCCTGATCAAGCACCAGTTCAGAAAATACGACTCAATCAAGTTGAAGGAGTACAAGAGATCAAAGTTGTTTGTGACTTTCCGGATGTGTTTCCTGAGGAACTACCGGGTATGCCCCTTGACAGAGAAATTGAATTCATCATTGAATTAGTGTCTGGAACAGCACCAATTTACAAGCGGCCATACAGGATGGATGCTAAACAATTGGCAGAATTAAAGGATCATATCAATGAGTTGTTAGCAAAAGGATACATTCATCCTAGTTCTTCACCCTGGGGAGCTCCAGTGATATTTGTGCCCAAGAAAGATGGCACACAGAGGTTGTGTGTGGATTATCGTGCACTCAATGCAGTACCTATCAAGAACAAGTATCCTTTACCAAGGATTGAGGATTTGTTTGACTAGTTGAGAGGTGCTTGTGTGTTCTCGGAGATTGATCTGCGTTCAGGGTATCACCAATTGAAGATACGACCCTCGGACATACCCAAGACAGCATTTGTGTCGAGATATGGATTATATGAGTATACAGTCATGTCTTTTGGCTTGACTAACGCCCCAGCTTACATCATGTACCTTATGAATAAGGCGTTTATGGAATATCTAGATAAGTTTGTCGTGGTGTTTATTGACGACATTTTGATGTTCTCCAAAAGTGAAGAGGAACATGAAGAGCACCTAAGACTGGCCTTACAAAAACTTCGTGAACATCAGTTGTATGCAAAGCTAAGTAAATGTGAGTTCTGGTTGAAAGAAGTGTCATTTCTGGGACATGTTATATCACAAGGAGGAATAGCAGTAGACCCTGTAAAGTGAAAAATGTTCTGAATTGGAAAACACCAGAAAATGTTGGGGAAATCAGGAGTTTCTTGGTTATGGCTGGCTATTATCGCCGGTTCATCGAAGGATTCTCAAAAATATCTCATCCATTAACAAATTTACTTGAGAAGGCAGCTGTATACAAGTGGACACCAGAGTGTGAAGCCAGTTTTACAGAGCTAAAGAAAAGGTTGACTACTGCTCCACTGTTGATTATGCCTGATATGCAGAAAGAATTTGCAGTCTATTGTGATGCATCCGGACAAGGATTGGGATGTGTATTAATGCAAGAGGGACATGTAGTAGCTTATGCTTCACGTCAACTCAGAAAGCATGAAATAAATTACCCTACTCATGACTTGGAGTTAGCAACTGTAGTGCATGCATTGAAATTATGGAGGCATTATCTGATAAGAAAAAGAACTGAAATTTATACGGACCACAAGAGTTTAAAGTATATCTTCACCCAACCAGATCTAAATCTTATACAACATTGATGGTTGGAACTTATCAATGACTTTGATGTCGGAATCAACTATCATCCTGGAAAAGCTAATGTGGTCGTAGATGCGTTAAGCAGATCAGCTCAATGCAATAGCTTGGCACTGCAAGGTCAACAACAGCAGTTATGTGAGGAATTCGCAAGGCTAAACCTTAGTATCATGACTACTACTAAGGTAGTATCTATGGAAGTAGATTCTACTTTGGAGAAAGATATTCGTGAAGGGCAAAAGAATGATAAGTGGATTCAGAAGATTAAGCAACTAATGAAAGAAGGAAAAGCACCAGACTTTAAAGAAGATGAACAAGGAACTTTATGGCTAGAAAAGAAAATATGTGTACCTGATATCAAGGAGATTCGAGAGCTGATATTGAGAGAAGCCCATGATTCGTCATATTCTATCCATCCGGTGAGCACAAAGATGTATCAAGATCTAAAGGATCGATATTTGTGGCATGGAATGAAACGTGATGTGGCGGAGTATGTAGCTCTGTGTGACACATGTCAGAAGGTCAAAGCAGAACATCAAAGACCAGCAGGGTTACTTCAACCAATTAAATTCCTGAATGGAAATGGGAAGAAATAAGTATGGACTTTATTGTGGGATTGCCAAGAACTCAGTCAGGATACGACTCTATATGGTCATAGTGGACCGTTTGACCAAAGTGACTCACTTTATCCTAGTAAAAGAAAGCTATCCTGGTTCAAGATTGGCAGAACTATATATGGCAAGAATTGTATGCCTGCATGGTGTGCCAAAGAAGATAATATCGGATAGGGGCACTCAGTTCACTTCCATATTTTGGCAAAAGTTGCATGAGTCTATGGATACCCGACTGAATTTAAGCTTGGCATATCATCCGCAAACTGACGGTCAAACAGAGCGCACTAATTAAATTCTTGAATACATGTTGAGAGCATGTGCTTTGAAAAGCAGTAGGAGTTGGGATAAGAACCTACCATATGCCGAGTTCTCCTATAACAATAGTTATCAAGCCAGTTTGAAGATGTCTCCGTTTGAAGCTTTGTATGGACGGAAGTGTAGAATACCATTGTTTTGGAATCAAACTGGGGAAAGCCAAGTATTTGGGCCTGAAGTGTTAAGGGAAGCTGAGAGACAAGTACAAGAAATCCGGAAGAATTTGAAGACGGCTCAGTCAAGGCAGAAGAGTTATGCTGATACTCAACATCGTGATTTGTCATTTCGAATTGGTGATTATGTGTATCTGAAGCTGTCACCCGTGAGAGGGTTGAGACTATTCAAGGTGAAGGGCAAATTATCACCCCGATATATTGGTCCTTTCAAGGTATTGGAGAAAAGAGGAGAAGCAGCCTATCGGCTCGAGTTACCATCTCACTTGTCGGATGTGCATGATGTATTCCACGTGTTGCAATTGAAGAAATGCTTAAGAGTACCTGAAGAACAGTTGCCATTGGAAGCAGTAGACGTGCAAGAGGACTTGACTTATGCAGAACAACCTGTTAAGATTCTCAAGACATCAGAACGAGTTATGAGGAATAAAGTTACTCGTATGTGCAAAGTACAATGGAAACATCACTCAAAAGAAGAGGCGACATGGGAAAGAGAAGAAGACCTCAAGGCGGAGTTTCCCAGTCTATTCTCTTAGGACATCCAAATCTCGAGGGCGAGATTTCTTTTTAGGAGGGTATAATTGTAACACCCACTATTTTTAGAGAGAAAAAAATTGTAAAATGAATTTATCATGAGATAAAAACATTTTCTTAAGAATAAAATTTATGTAAGGCAAGTTGCATCATGTTAGAATGATTGTGTAAATTTTTCAAAATTTAAATTCACTAGAAATTTGGTTTACAAATTCAAAACATAAAAGAGAAGAAAAAGAAAACAGAAAAGAAAAAGAAAAGGGAAAAGAAAAAGGAAAATCACTCCTGGGCCAAATTCCCCAAACCGGCCCAACTCCCTCCTCTCTCCCGCGCTGCCCGCGCCTGCACCCCCTCTCTCCCCCTCGCTGACAGGCTGGCCCCGCCTGTTAGGGCTTCCTTCCACCTCCCGCCGCACCCGCGCCCTAACGCACATGCGCGTTACACCGCGTCGCCCACTCATTTTCCCCCTTTCAATGTCGGCCGTTTCACCCTAATTAATCACATCGTCGTGCCCATCAAAGCCCGGCCATCCCCCTCGAATTTCAGTGCCCGACGCCCCAAACCCTAGCTCCGACAAGACTCGGTAATGGCACCACTGTTCCTGACATTCCACCAAATATTTCTCCTCAAGAGTTCATCTAACACCTTCCCCGTGGTTTTAGGAGCACGCCGGACATCACCGTTGGGGTGGAACGCCGCTGCGTCGCCGATTTCATCGGTCGCCGACGAGCTCCACCGCTCCCCATCGTCGCCGGCTAGCCTCCGACCAATTTCTGGCCTCGCGACAACCCTCGGTGAGACCCCCTTGCTTCCCTCTTCGTTTTGCGCTACTTAGATATACCCCGTAGCCTCTGCGGCGTGGTTTTTGGCTGCCTCCGGCGAGCTCGCCGTCGGGCGTGCTCAGCGCCGCCGTGCACCGCCGCTCAACCCTAGTCGGGGTGACGTGGCCCCCTGTCGTCCCTCCATTTTGAATCTACGACCAAGATTAAAACCCAACATACCCCTTCGGTTAATAAAATCTGGGTCATCCGTTTTAAATCCAACGGCCCACATTCAAACCTGTTTTCCCGCCGCCTGTTTTGCATCGAATCCCCTGGAAACTTGCGGGCTACCCCCTGGGTTCCTCTGGAATTCAAGTCTAACCCCTAGAAATGTCAAACTAGCCCCTGGACTTTCTGGAAATTAGGAAAATACTGGTTAATTGAATAAAAAGTGTTTTTAAGCCCCTGGAGTATTATAAAATAGCAAATAAATTCTGGAAAATTATAAAATAATCTCTCCACTTACTAAAAATTATTTTTAGCCACTAGAACAGTTCTGTATTTATAGAAAAGCCCCTGTTAGTTCTAGAAATTAAATAAAAGTCCTTAATTTGTATAAAATAATTATAAAAACAGATTTAAATATGTTTATTTATTTTCATTTCTGTATTATTTTTATTAATTCATTTAAATTGCTGAAATGGTCATAAAAATACTTTTTAAGTATATTTAGTTCATAAAAATTGTTTTGCACATAGAAATAATTAATAAAATTAGTGTAAAAATTGTAAAATTTACATTTTTTGATTATAAAACTATTTTAAGCATATTTTGAAGGATAAAAATTTCTAGAAAATAAATTTAGGTTTCTAATAAAAATGAAAATGGTATAAAAATTGTTAAAAATATGTTTTACTCAATATATTTTACTTAACTCTAAATTCTAAATAATTGATATTATGCTTATAAATTAAATTAACCTAAAATCACTTTTGCGTAGGAATTTGCGCTTTTTGGAATTGTTTGCATTTTATTGTGTTCTTATTTTATGTTATTTTTTCGTGCATCATCATAATTTAGAATCGGGGCCGGAACCCACTTTTAACCTGCAAGAGCAACAATTTCTCGTCGACCCCGAGGCACAATTTGGAGGCAAGTTCCTTGACCATCTTGCACCCTTTTTGTTAAGTTTTAGTTAGTTGCATGCTAAATTAAAATACGAATCCTATGTTATGTTTTCCTAGATTTTCCACAATATTTCTTGTCAACCTGGTTTGTGTGTTTTACTATTTAATTAGTTTACGCTTAGCCATGCTTAATTGATATATGATTTATTTATCTACGAGTTTACATTTGATGTATTATGATACATGAATTGATGGCTATAATGGAATTTAGTAGATAGGAATCTGATAGGGGGTTTTGTATGGATTGGTGCATGCGTGCACAAGATCTTGGTTTGGGGCTTGACACCTATCGGATTCTAAGGACTGGTTTATGGAGGAAGTTGCTAAGCCTTTTAGTATCACCACAAAATTGTATATGGGAAAACTTGGTTTAGTATTTTGGTCTCTCCCGATGTAGCATAGGTAATTGAATGGGCGGGGAATGGGTTTTGCCTTGGGATCTGCATGGCTCAAGAGGGGGCTTCTCCTAGCGGAGGGAAAATAGACTCCAGGTGCTCTCCTGTAGTGATATCCATTGCCACACACCTACGGAAGTACCCATTGCAAGTCGGGAGAACCATCGGAAACACCTCGTAGTGATCTCCTGGCCACACACCTACGGAAGTATGCATTGTGGTTAGCTACCACGGGCATCAGGGAGGTTTACCTTAGTCCACCTGGTAACAGGGGACAAAATCACGAACTGTGGGTAAAGGATACACACTTTGCAGAGTTTTGTCAAACTGTCTAGACAGCCATGCTCACAAACACGAGCGGCTTGGAACCAAATTCATAATTAGCACATGGTTACATAATGGATGGTTTGGGTTTGGTCTTACCTAGATTAATTTTTGGGATATTGGTTGGGATTTCACCTAGATGTAGGTGCTTAATAAACATTTAAGAGTAGGTTGTAACTGCTATAGTGCTTTACCTATTATTTGTCTTCCTTGTTGTGAACCACACATGTCATAACTTCCCAACTTGCGAGTATTGTTGGTACTCAAACTTGTTAGTTACATACTCCCCCCCCCCAGTCTACGAAGACGCTGAGGTGGAGAACCAGGACTTCTACGGAGATCCCGAAGAGATGTTCTAGGCTGGCGCTCCCCCGTGCAACGCCTGTGTTGGAGCCCCTTGTTATGTTTTTCCGCTGCTTGTGTACTTTTATTTTAGACCTGGAAGGTCATTTATGTAATAAGGTGATGTACTCGAACATGGCATTATTTATGGTATTTCACTTTCATCTACACATGTATGAGTTGAACTGATCCTGGCATACATGTGGAAAGCATCTAGTAGTCTTCTTATTACCATGTGTGACACGCTACAACAACATCAAGACAATCTCGTGGCATACTTCCGTCATCAAGGGTTCAACCCTTATAACAGAGGTGATTGAAGGACAAGCTTGGGGGAGGTCCCCCGCTTGAGGTAAATTATCTCACACCCCTTGCATATTTATTTTCCATTCATCCACCATTCACCTTGCATATAAAAAACAAAAAAATAAGTAGAGTATATTTGTTTTCAAATAAAATAAAAGATTTGCAGTAAGAATGGTTTGGAATCCGCATAGATGAAATGATGAATAGCTGCTCTGTTTTAATTTTCCTTAGTCCCTAGTTTACCACTTAATACTCTCCAAAGTATTGCTTTCATTGGCTAATATTACTTTTGCATTGATTTAGAAATTGTGGGTAACAAAAGCTTATCCAACTCTAAGTTGTTGTGAGATATGATATAGTGATAGGGCTGCTATTCCTAGTTTGAAAGTGAAACTTGGATTTCTAGAGAAATTCTAAAAACATTTAAGTTACTCTCATTTGATTGGAAATACCTACCAAAGCCATATGATATTTTTACATTGATAGATCTTATGCATATGTTATTTGTTTTCACATTGAGCTTAGTCAAACTAGTATAGACCTATGTGAGAATTCATTCACTTCTTTTTGAAATTAAAAACTTTACTTGCACATGATATACTTCTACACTATAAGTAAGCAAAATTCCATCACACCGTCATTCCAAAATAAAAAGAGAAACTCCATACCCTTCATGCCTAGTACGTCCAAGTTTATTGCATAAAAAGGGAGTACAAGACATGACTACAAGAAAAAGAAAATGCATGCTTACATCATAAGCATGAGGAAAAAAATGCATGCTTACATCAAAAGCATGAGAAAAAAAGAGTATCCATGTTTCATCCCTGCAAAATAATAGGGTATACATAAATAGGAGTCATCTCAAAAATCCACATCCAACTCCATCACACATGCAAAAGTCTTGAATCAAATTGTTTTGAATTGATTTGTCCTATGGCTTGTTTTGAATTGATGTGTTGCAAATATGTCTACTACATTCCCTACCAAGCTCCAAATACAAGCCTTATTTAGTGGTAGGATGGGTATAGACAAAATGCCTTGGTGAGGAAATATTTCCACTACACACAAAGTAGTGATTGCGAGAATCAAATTGAGGTACTTGAAAATCTAAATTGAACTCTCCGGAATTTTAGTGGAACTTGATGTCTAGGGTATGCTTGCTCCATTTGTTGTTCTATCTTTCAACCATCCATAAATAGGAGAAGGCATAAGCCCTGCGATGAGATGTGTAAAGTATTATGCCAAATTTTGCAATACTAGGTAGAGCATTTTATTGTGCACATGGTACTTTTGAAAAATAGAACATTGTAGCAACTCCTGATCATTAACCTAAAGTCTTGACTTTGCTCGGGACGAGTAAAGGATAAGCTTGTGGGAGTTTGTTGACGGCTGTTATATACCAATTTTACTCATCAATATAAATCAATTATGTGAAGGAAATATGCACACATCACCTTTGTATTGAACCTATTTCCACTTGTCCTTGGAGAAATAGTGCATGTTGGCATTTTATGCAGGAAATAAGGTAAACGAAGGGGAGCAATCCTACAGAATATCATTCGAACAAATCAAGTGTGGACATGTGGCATCACATGGATCAAATGGCCCACAAACAGAAGTATCCGAGGCCATCCAATGGTGTATCACTCATATCATTCAATGGGACCCACCTGTAAGTCACCTCGAGGAAGAACACTGGAATTGATCCAACTTTCTGTTCGGTCGACGCCTTCCCGGCGCCAAACTCGATCAGCTTCCACGTGTCGACGCCCTGTGGTGCTCTGATTATGATGAAGACTGATACGTACGCTTTTGGTGGCGAGAACCGACCCTTCTCCAGCTGTAAATAGGACCCTCTACCCTCACTTCACACACACAACACTTGAGTATTCATTCTATTGTATCCACTACTCTCCATAGGTTTAGAGGAGTTTAGGTTGTAGAGAGGAGAGCCTCTAGTCCATAATCCAAGTAGGAAAGGAGTAGAAGAAGTCTCTTCCCAATTCCAAATTGGGAAATGTATGGTTCTCATATTCCTATTTGTATTTGTGACTTTGTTCTTAATAAAGATGTTATTTTTGGTCTTCTTTTATTCATATACTGGGATGAAGTGTTTCTTGTTTGATTGTGGATTCCATGTATGTGGTAGGAGTAGTATTTATGATTATACTATACCACTCTCATCATATCATCATAAACACTACAAACCTCCACTATAATCTAAATAGTTATTGCATGATCATGTCAATATGAATTACTTATGCTATGTTTCAACATTGGTTCAACGATCTTTAGGTTAGTCATTGCCTTAGGATGCCTTGTGTTGCAGCTCTTAAGGTATTTACCTAATATGCTAGCATGGTGCTAGGATAGTTATGTAGCATTGGATGTCTTGTGGACCCACGGATTGAGGAGGTAGGCAGTAGGTGGTGATAGCCCTATATGTCCTTGTAATCCTCTAGTTCGGCTATGCTATAGGCTCTTTGCGGGAGTTGTCCTAGTATTGCTATGGGTAAACTTGTGCCCGATGTGTTGAACAACTTAGCATGAGAATTCACTATTGATATGATCATTTGTATCTAACTTAGGATATGTATATGTATACTAGAAGCATAGTAGGAGTATCTACCTAACTCTTAGCCTAATCCCTCTTGACCCATTTATCCTCCTTAGGCTAGAATGCTCTTGTGTGTGTCACACTACCTTTACAATTATCTATAACCTATCCTTACTAGAACCCTACCTAGACCAACCTATCCCCTCCATTTGATGATTGTTGTGCTTCCACCTAGCCTCCCTTTGGGAGAATATAAATGACAATCTTGGAATACTCTTTTAAGGGGAAATGCTACATCGATAGTTTCCGTATGCTTGCGGATTTTTATATTTGACGTAATAAATGTCAACAACCGTCAACAAACTCCTTCACACTTAGTCCTTTACTCATCCTCGAGTGAAGGTAAGAAGAACTAAGTGATATCATATTTCATCTACAAGTATGGAATATGTATAGAGAACATTTCAACACATACCTTTGTTCAAGAACATTTTATATGTGGCCACCACATCATCTTGGGTGTTTGAGAAATGGAACGTCTTGAATGTAGTTCACCTGGACTCTACTGAAATATACTTGGAAATTGCTATATTCTCATAAGTCAAAAAGATATTGCCATACTCCTCAAAAGAATGCTCTCGTCTATCAAGAGTTGCCACTTCTTTTCTTTCAACTAAAAATGGCTTTTTGTGGAGCTTGGTAAGGATAAAAAGTGGCTCACTTACAATTCATATGTTACTAAGTCAAAAAAGAGATCCACATGAGAAGACCATGCAACAAAAACCAATGATTAAAGAAATTCTTGTGCACTTATTATGGATGGTGGATGATGAATGGTGATGATGACTCTCAATTGACCACTCTCCTTTTTTTGGGCAAGGATGAAGCATGGCTAATTTTTGGCTCTCTCTTTTGTTTTTTTATTTACTTTTTTTGAATTGTTTTTTTTTTGAGAGCTCTTATAGCCATGCCTTCTACTCCTTTTTGTGCATCTTTTTATTCAGAGAGGATTTTGCAGAATTTGCATGTAGTATCTTTTGATAGTGGATGTGTCAAAATCATGAAATATGGTGGAGTGCACAAGAAATTCTTGATCAAAGATTTCATGCAAGTAACTCAAAAGGGTCAAGAGTTTGACAAAGTTCAATGAAAATGCATATGGTTTTTAATATTTCTATCATATGGCCTTGGTGGGCATTTAATTTCTAATGAGACGAGATGGAAAAAATCTGATGAATCTAAAAATTGTAATACCAAAATTCAATTCGAGCATGCAAAGTTTCCAAGTTTCACTCATTTACCGTATCACACCAATCAAATACTTAGATGACATGTTTTTCCTAAATGGATATGTGGTTCAAGAACATGGTAATGAAATCGAAATGAGGAGTATACATATTTCATTCTCTAGTAAAACATGATATAGGAAATTGCAAAATTTTAGTTTCCAATGAGTTGATTTTAGTGATATTATTATGCATAACCAAATTCAACTCAAAATCAGGTATAGAAAGATAAGATGTGAGAGAGCGCAAACCATCACCTTAATGAAGAAGAGTGGGCCAAGCCATCATGGCTTGGTCAAATCTTCTCGTGATCCTTCATGTGATGCTCTCAATTGTGCTTTCATGATGGTCCAAGAAGGTTGCACTTTGGGAGGCTTGTGGGACCTCCCCCACACTTGTTCTTTACCTGTTTTTATTTGACACGAAAACATGAAAAAGTGAAATACTCTACCGGCCTTACCTACACCTGTGAGTCACAATTTATTTGACAAAGGCACTTCATATGACGGAATCAAAATTAGTGCCTAAGTCCTAAGTAGCAAAGTACGTATGATATTCTACAATTTACATCTCTCCTACATGGCCAAATGGGGATAGTGGGATGATTGGAAAGGAGTGGTGAGGGTTGGAGCTTGCTTTATTTGACATGGAAAATTTAACAAAACTTCAAGGATAGGCGTTAAAGTCAATCAAATTGACTACATCTTCCTCTTTGACCAAATTTTCTTTAGGTTCTAAAAAGATCTTGAGACGGTGCCCATTTACTTTAAATAGATTACCTTCATCACTTTGGAGTTCAATTGCTCCATGAGATGAAGTATCTACCACAGTATTGGGACCTTCCCATTTTCTTTTTAGTTTCCAATGTCCAAGAAGTTTGACTCTGGAGTTGAAAATTAGGAATTTATCTCCAGGCTTGAACTCCTTAGGCGTAATTCTTTTATCGTGCCACCTCTTGGTTTTTTCTTTATAGATCTTGTCACTATGTTACGCCTTATCCCTCCATTCTTTCGGTTCAGAAATTTGCATCTTGCGCAACTTTCTAGCTTCATGGAGATCCATGTTCCACTTCTTGTTAGCCCAATATGCTATATGTTCCAATTCTCTGGTAAATGACAAATTTTCTCGTAGACAATTTGGAAAGGTGACATTCCAACGGGTATGTTATAGGTGGTACGATATGCCCAAAGTTCATCGGGTAGTTTGTTCATCCACCCATTCCCCATCTCGAAGACGGTCTTTTGTAGAATATTCTTGATTTCTTTGTTTGAAGTTTCTTCTTGACCACTTGTTTGGGGATGGTATGGAGTAGCAACGTTATGCGTAACTCCAAGCTCGCTCAAAAAGCTTTGGAAGGTCTTATCAATGAGACCCTCCATCACTTATGACCATTCAGGGAGTTCCAAATCGTGGGAAAATGATTTCATAGAACGTTTTCTTAGCGGTCTTGGCATCGACCTGTTTGCATGGTAATGCCTCTACCCATTTGGACACATAATCTAAAGCCACCAGAATATACTCGCAATCATAGGACTTTGGAAAAGGTCCCATGAAGTCGATCCCCCACAAATCAAATAATTCTACTTGTAGATTGTATGTGAGGGGCATCACATTGCGAGCAGTGATTCCTCCATGCTTTTGGCATTCCCAACATCTTCGAACGAATTCCATTGTATCCTCATACATTGAGGGCCAAAAGAATTCGCTTTGCCAGATCTTTGCCTAAGTACGGTAAACACTGTAGTACCCACCATAGGGGGCCGCATGGCATCTTTCAATGATTTTGGTGCCTTCGACTGTTGGGACACACCTTCTAAGTAACCCTCAAAACATACCCTATAGAGGTATGCATCATCCCACAGGTGACGTCGACTCTCAAGAATGAGCTTTTTCATATCCTGCCCTGGTTGTATGTACCCTGTAACCATGAAGTTTACGATGTCTGCATACCAAGGATTAGAGTCGGTCACCTTGAGCAAGATATTGTCATGTAGGAAATCATTGATGGGTATGTCTAGTGTATTTGGGATTTCCATACGTGAGAGGTGCTCAGAGATAGAATTCTCTACTCCCTTTTTATCCCTTATCTCCATGTCAAATTCTTGGAGTAGGAGAATCCATCGGATTAGCCTAGGTTTAGCATCATTCTTGGTGAGCAAATATTTCAAAGCAGCATGGTCTGTGTAGACTATGAGTTTTGCTCCAACCAAATATGATCTAAACTTATCGATAGCAAAGACAACTGCTAGGTTCTCCTTTTCAATTGTGGCATAGTTAAGCTAAGCTCTTGTTAGAGTCTTGCTAGTGTAGGCTATTCCATGATGCTGCTTATCCTTTGTTTGGCCAAGGACTGCTCAAACGGCATAACCACTAGCATCACACATGATTTCGAATAGCAGTATCCAATCAGGGGGTTGAATGATTTGAGCTGTGATGAGTACCTTCTTGAGGATGTCAAAAGATTGGTGACACTCATCATCGGAATCAAAGGGCACATCCTTAGCTAATAGGCTAGTCTAGCAATTTTTAAAAAATCCTTGATAAATCATTGGTAGAACCCCGCATGGCCTAAAAAGCTACGAATACCCTTAATGTTGGTGGGAGGTGGAAGCTTTTCAATAACATCAATTTTGGCTTTGTCCACCTCAATTCCCCTTTCAGACACCGTGTCCTAAGATGATGTCTTCATGGACCATAAAATGACACTTTTCCCAATTTAGCATTAGGTCCTTCTCTTGGCATCTTTGTAAGACTCTGTCTAGGTTCTCAAGACAATGGTCAAAAGTTTTTCCATAAACGGAAAAGTCATCCATGAAAACTTCCATGATTTCATAGATCATGTCTGAGAAAATAGACATCATGCACCTTTAGAATGAAGCGGGTGCATTACACAACCTGAACGACAATAGCCGATAGACGTACGTTTCGTAAGGACATGTGAAGGTGGCCTTACCTTGGTCATCAGGGTGGATGGGAATTTGATGGTAACTAGAATACCCTTCAAGGAAACAAAGGATTGTTTCGCTAGCCACTCAAGCATTTCATCAATGAAAGGCTGCAGGAAATGATCCTTCATTATTGCCTTGTTGAGTTTTCTGTAGTCAATACACATCCTCCACCCTATGACGGTTCGTTGAGAAATGAGTTCATTCCTCTCATTTCGAATGACTGTCATTCCTCCTTTCTTGGGCACTACTTGGACAAGGCTAACCCACTCACTATGAGGAACGATATAAATTATCCCACCATGCAAGAGTTTCAAGACCTCCTTCTTGACAACCTCATGCATAACATTGTTCAACCTCCTTTTAAGTTCCCTAGACAATGTGTTAAATAGGTCAGTGGGAATGTGATGGGTGCAAAGAGTAGGGTTGATTCCCTTAAGGTCTTTAAGTGAGCAGGCTAGGACAGATCTATGCTTTTCTAAGACGGTCATGAGTTTGGCAGTTTCATCTTGTGAAAGCTTGTCACTTATGATGACAGGAGCTTCCGCATCACTGTGTTGGAAAGCATAATGTAGGACATGAGGTAGCATTTTTACCTCAATCGAGGGCTTTTGTGATGGCTCTTCTTTGGGCAAATCAAATGTCCCTCGCAATTCATCATCTTCTTGGATGAATTGTCCTCCTTCTTCATTTTCAAGAGAATCTAAGAATCGAAGGGCCATGTCTTCCTCCATTGGCTCACTCTCGGGGGAAGGTTCCACTAATGTGTTCTTGGATCGCAGAATGGGAATGGAAAACTTCTTCCATCCAAATTTAACATCTACGCTGCCTTTTGAGGGTGCATCCACGAGTAATTTTTCAATGGTAACCCTATCATTACATCGAAGTCTTGGATTTTGAAGACATGAAAATCAAGGCAGAACTCGATGTTCTTGTGTCTTATAGACATGTTTTGTAAAATCCCATATCCTTCCTTGATGTTTCCATCGGAGTCTATAAAGGATTTTCTTGTTGGAGTCCACAGTAGATCACCAAAAATGGCTAAAGCACAATTCTCGGAAATGATGTTGGCTCCAACTGTGGAATTATAAAGGATGTTCACCATTACCCCTCGAATAAGACACTGAATGGTTGCTGAGGGTGAGTTTACTCGTATTGATGAGGACATCAACACCCTCGATACATCCACACCAACTCAGCTACCGGTTTTTGGTCCAATCACTCGCGCTCGTGCACGTCAACTAAACTATGAGGTGAACTCGTTCTTGGCCATATGTCCATCTTATCTAGACCGTGGAACTACATGCTTTCTTATTTTGCTTAGGAACAATGGAGAGGAGCCAATGGGAAGGGAATTCGCGCGGACGGGATTTGGACAGCAGAACAGCACCAACTTGTGATGGCCACCGAGACTTTATACGAACTCCGATTGGGGCATTCAAGTACTTCCTGGAAATATAATCAAGTCTACTTTCAAACGGACCTGGCCTCATGTCCATATCTATTCGGAGTCGGCCGTACCAAGACCTTTTCTGTCCATGGTGCTGCATTACCAAAATTGGGCCCATGGCCCATGTATCATTTGGAGTCCATTAGGGACTCGTGATTAGGGTTTCTCACGACCCTAGGGAGGTAATAAATAGTAGCCACCTCCCTCATTAGCTGGTGGGTTTTGTTTATTCGTAAGTTAGCTTCTGTTGCTTCCTTGTACACGCACGTGTCAGCTAGATCGTCCGTCTACTTGTATCCAGAACCCCACTTTAGATTTATTCAACAGATAAGTGCTTGTTCTTCTTGTTCTTGTGTGTCCTTCGATTGCTTGTAGGAACAAAGGCCCTCGTGGTCAGGTTGATTGTGCGCCAGCAAGATCATTACAACTTCGGAGTTGGTGTACCAATCGCTTAGGCGCACCGCCTTGGGGACGGTGTAGTCGGATCCGCTGTTATCATCCTATAGTCCAGAAAAAGCCCCAAAAAATACCTGATCTGTTTTCCATTATTCCTAGACCATTGTACCTTTTATTTTCTCTACTTAGTCTAGACTTGTTGAGTTCATGGTTGCTTCGATGAGTCAAGTTGCTGGTCTTTAGTTTTGCACCACTAGAGTTTTGAGTTTGTGTCACATTCGGTCACCTAGTTCGAGTCAGATTTGTAGTTTGAGTGAGTCGGATTACTAGTTCGAGTTTGAATCAGATTGCTGCTTCGAGTTTGAGTCGGATTGCTAGTTCGAGTTTGAGTCAGATTACAAGTTCAAATCAGATTGCTACTTTGAGTTTGAGTCGGATTGCTAGTTCGAGTTTGAGTCAGATTACTAGTTCGAGTTCGAATTAGATTGCCACTTTGAGTTTGAGTCAGATTAGTAATTTGAGTTTGACAACAAGAAAAAGGCAAGTGCAAGATCAAAAGCCGCATGTGCAAATTTTGTTCTAGGATCTCCTGATTCCATCTAAAGAGAGTTTGGGTGACCACCCCAACAAAAAAAAACGAAAAAAAAGGAAAAAATCAGATTGTTGTTTGGGGTGTTTTTGGTGACAACATTGGTGTCTCGGCTCGCATCTCTAGTACGATCTAGACTAAGATCAGCACAGTACTGTCATAGAACATTTATTCAGCTTGTTGTGATTAACATGTTGAAAGTTTGCTCCTTGTGCTAGTTTAGCCACCTAAAGCCGTCAACCTGCTCTTGAAGTTGTTCATTACTTGCTGGTTGCCATCGCCTTCTTGCTGAGCTCGGTAAGAACAGGTAAGAGCTTGATTGAACAGGTTGAGAGTGAGCGAGTTATCTCCACCAACACCTTTGTAGCTAGGGATAATGTTACCCTTTCATATTGGATTGTTCTTCTTTTCTACTAACCATGGCAGGAGGAGCAAATACAAACGAAGACATGCATTCACCTCGCACACGGGAATTATACAACACTTCGAACGCCAAGTGCGGCTACGCACAGAAGCGCTTGATGAGGATTTTTGTGTTACCAGTGACCGCCTTGGTCAATTGGAAAATATGCAGATCGACACCAACACCAAAATCAACACGTTGGAGATTTCCATTCAAACATTAAACACTTCTATTGGAGCCATCCTGCAGCGCCTTGAGGAGAGGGATCGTGGACGCACCGCAGATGGACAGGTGAGCAATGCTCCTAGTATTGTACGTGACAATGAAGATGACTATTCTGCAGATACGGAGATTGGGGAAGATGAGGAAGCTAGGCCACGGCACCGACTACAACACAACCGTCAAGGTATGGGTGGACATCGTCGGCGTGAGGTACGCAATATGATGATACTTTTAACTAGATCAAATTTAAGATACCTTTTGATGGTAAATATGATCCTGGTGCATATATTACTTGGGAGATTCTGTTGATCAAAAATTTGTATGCAATGAGTTTTCTGAAAACGCAAGAGTTAGAGCAGCCACTAGTGAGTTTACTGATTTTGCTTCTGTTTGGTGGATAGAACATGGCAAGAAAAATCCTAATAACATTCCACAAACTTGGGATGATTTGAAACCGCTCATGCGGGCTAGATTTGTTCCTTCTTACTATGCACGTGATCTGTTAAATAAGTTACAACAATTGAGACAGGGAGCTAAAAGTGTAGAAGAGTATTTTCAGGAATTACAAATGAGTATGTTGCGTTGTAATTTAGACGAGGATGAGGAAACAGCTATGGCTAAATTTTTGGGTGGTTTAAACCATGAGATTCAGGACATACATGCTTATAAAGATTACAATAATGTTACCCGTTTGTTTCATCTTGCTTGTAAAGCTGAAAGGGAAGTGCAGGGACGACGAGCTAACTCTAGAACTAATATTTCTGCAGGAAAGACTAGCTCATGGCAACCACGTACGACAACTCCTTCGACTGGGCGTGCTTCCCCGCCATCTTCTTCACCATGTCGGGCAGCACCTTCTTCCTCCGGCAACAAGCCATGTGCTTCTTCCACTAGCTCAGCAGTAAAGACCACCCAAAAGCCCACCGAGAGTGCTTCTTCCGTAGCATCTACCGGACGATCTAGAGACGTTCAATGTCACAAGTGCAATGGTTTTGGCCATGTGCAGCATGACTGCCCAAGCAAACGTGTTCTAAATGTTAAAGACGACGGTGAGTACTCATCTGCTAGTGATTTTGATGGTGATACATGTGTTTTGCTTGCAGCTGACTATGCAGGTAGCGATGAACATCAAGAAGAGAATATTGGTGCAGAAGATGTAGCGCGCTATGATAGTCACATTGTGCAGCATGTTCTTAGTGCACAAATGGAGAAAGCGGAACAAAATCAAAGCCACACATTATTCCAAACAAAGTGTGTCGTCAAAGAGCGATCTTGCCTCATGATCATTGATGGAGGTAGCTGCAACAACTTAGCCAACAGTGACATGGTGACCAAGCTGGCACTAAGCACCAAACCGCACCCACATCCCTATTACATTCAATGGTTAAACAACAGCGGTAAGGCAAAGGTAACTAGACTTGTGCAAATCAATTTTGCTATTGGATCATATAAGGATCTCGTTGAATGTGATGATGTGTCTATGCAAGCTTGTAATATTCTGCTAGGGATAGAGATTCTATGCATCATGGTAGATCAAATCAGTATTCTTTTCTTTACCACGATAAAAAAATTGTGTTGCATCCTATGTCTCCTGAAGCTATTGTGCAAGATGATGTTGTTAGAGCAAGGAAAACTAAATCTCAGGACCATGCTAACGTTGAGAACAATAACAATGCCAAATCTGTGTTTGATAAGAAAAATGAGATATATCTGAAGGGAAAATGCTTGTTTGCTACAAAATCTGATATTAATGAACTGATTGCTTCCACCTATGTTGCCTATGCTTTGGTATACAAAGATGCTTTGATTTCCCTTTACGATATGCAACATTCTTTGCCTCCTGCTATTGCTATCATTTTGCAGGAATATTCTGATGTGTTTCCAAGTGAAATATCACCAGGACTACCACCACTTCGAGGGATTGAGAACCAGATTGACCTCATTCCCGGTGCTTCATTGCCCAACCGTGCACCATACAGAACAAATCTGGAAGAAACAAAGGAGATTCAGCGCCAAGTACAAGAACTACTCGACAAAGGTTATGTACGTGAGTCTCTTAGTCCTTGTGCTGTTCCAGTTATTCTAGTACCTAAAAAGGATAGATCTTGGCATATGTGTGTGGATTGTAGAGCAATCAACAATATCACCATTCGATATCGTCATCATATTCCACGCTTAGATGATATGCTTGATGAATTGAGTGGTGCAGTTGTGTTCTCAAAAGTTGATTTGCGTAGTGGTTATCACCAAATTCGCATGAAACTAGGAGATGAATGGAAAATTGCTTTCAAAACTAAGTTCGGTTTATATGAGTGGTTAGTCATGACTTTTGGGTTAACTAATGCACCTAGCACCTTCATGAGATTAATGAACGAGGTTTTGCGTGCATTCATTAAAAAATTTGTTGTTGTGTATTTTGATGATATATTGATTTATAGCAAATCCATGGATGAACATCTTGATCACTTACGTGCTTTTTTTAGTGCTTTATGTGAGGCACGATTATTTGGTAATCTTGAGAAGTTCACCTTTTGCATGGATCGAGTCTCTTTCGTTGGCTATGTTGTTACTCCACAGGGAAATTGAAGTTGATCAAGCCAAGGGCTATTCAGGGGTGGCCTGTACCAAAGACCATCACACAGGTGCAAAGCTTTCTAGGGCTGGCTGGGTTATATCGTCGCTTTGTGAAGGATTTCAGCACCATTGCTGCTCCATTGAATGACCTTACGAAGAAGGGAGTGCCTTTTTCTTGGGGCACCACACAAGATAACGCATTTACCATACTGAAAGATAAGTTGACGCATGCACCTCTTCTCCAACTTCCTGATTTTTCTAAGACTTTTGAGCTTGAATGTGATGCTAGTGGGATTGGACTGGGTGGTGTTTTGTAACAAGAAGGAAAACCTGCTGCATATTTTAGTGAGAAAATGAGTAGGCTTGTTCTGAATTATTCTACCTATAATAAGGAATTATATGCTCTTGTACAAACTTTACAAACATGGCAGCATTTTTTGTGACCCAAAGAATTTGTTATCCATTCTGATCATGAATCACTAAAGCATATTAGGAGTCATGGGAAACTGAACCGTATGCATGCTAAGTGGATGGAATTTATTGAGTCTTTTCCTTATGTCATTAAACATAAAAAGGGAAAAGATAATGTTATTGCTGATGCTTTATCTAGACGTTATACTCTTCTATCTTAACTTGACTTTAAATTTTCTGGATTAGAAACGATTAAAGATCAATATGAACATGATGCTGATATCAAAGATGTATTGCTGAAATGTAAAGACGGAAAAACATTGAATAAATTTGTCATCAACGATGGCTATGTATTTAGATCTAACAAGTTATGCATTCCAGCTAGCTCCGTTTTTTTGTTGTTATTACAGGAAGCGCATGGAGGCGGGCTGATGGGGCACTTTGGAGTGAAAAAGATGGAGTACATACTTGCTGGTCATTTCTTTTGGCCATGGATGAGGCGAGACGGGGAGCGCTTTGTTGCTTGCTGCACGACATGTCAAAAAGCTAAGTCACGACTTAATCCACATGGTTTGTACATGCCTCTTCCTGTTCCTAGCATGCCTTGGGAGGATATTTCTATGGACTTTGTTTTAGGACTGCCTAGAACAAAGAAGGGGAGGGATAACATCTTTGTTGTCGTGGATAGATTTTCTAAAATGGCACACTTCATACCTTCTCGTAAAAGTAATGATGCTACACATGTCGCTGATTTGTTTTTCCGAGAGATTGTTAGGTTGCATGGTGTGCCAAAAATAATAGTTTCAAATCGTGATGCTAAGTTTCTTAGCCATTTTTGGAGAACGTTATGGGCAAAATTGGGGACTAAGCTTTTATTTTCAACTACTTGTCATCCCCAAACTGATGGTCAAACTGAGGTTGTGAATAGAAGTTTATCTACCATGCTTAGGGCTGTTTTGAAAAAGAATATAAAAATGTGGGAAGAGTGTTTGCCTCATGTTGAGGTTGCTTATAATCGTTCCCTACATTCTAGTACTAAGAAATGCTCTTTTGAGATTGTTTATGGATTTGTATCCCGTGCTCCTATTGATTTATTACCTCTTCCTTCAATAGAACGAGTGAATTTTGATGCTAAACATCGTGCTGAATTGATCTTAAAATTGCATGAAACCCCTAAGAAGAATATAGAGTGCATGAATGCCAAGCATAAATTTGCTGATAATAGGTAAAAGAAACCTATCACTTTTGAACCCGGTGATTTAGTTTGGTTACATTTGCGAAAGGATAGGTTTCCTAATTTGAAAAATTCTAAGTTGTTACCTCAAGCTGATGGTCCATTCAAAGTGTTAGAAAGGATTAATGATAATGCATATAAACTCGAGTTGCCTGCAGATTTTTGGGTTAGTCCCACATTTAACATTGCAGATTTGAAGCCATATTTGGGAGAAGAAGATGAGCTTGAGTCGCAGATGACTCAAACGCAAGAAGGGGAGGATGATGAGGACATCAACACCTTCGATACATCCACACCAACTCAGCTACCAGTTTCTGGTCCGATCACTTGCGCTCGTGCACGTCAACTAAACTATGAGGTGAACTTGTTCTTGGCCTTATGTCCATCTTATCTAGACCGTGGAACTACGTGCTTTCTTGTTTTTCTTAGGAACAATGGAGAGGAGCCAATGGGAAGGGAATTCGCGCGACGGAATTTGGACAGCAGAACAGCACCAACTTGTGACGGCCACCACGACTTTCATATCAACTCCGATATGGGCGTTCATGTACTTCCTGGAAAGATTATCAAGTCTACTTTCAAACGGATATGGCCTCATGTACATATCTATTCAGAGTCGGCCGCAATCGTTATTTTAATACCAAGACCTTTTCTGTCCATTGTGTTGCATCACCAAAATTGGGCCCATGGCCCATGTATCGTTTGGAGTCCATTAGGGACTCATTATTAGGGTTTATCACGACCCTAGGGAGATAATAAATAGTAGTCACCGCCCTCATTAGCTGGTGGGTTTTGTTTATTCGTAAGTTAGCTTCTGCTGCTTCCTTGTACACGCGTGTGTCGACTAGATCACCCGTCTACTTGTATCTAGAACCACACTTTAGATTGATTCAACAGATAAGTACTTGTTCTTCATGTTCTTGCGTGTTCTTTGATTGCTTGCGGGAACAAAGGCCCTTGTGGTTAGGTTGATTGTGCGCCAGCAAGATCAATACAACTTCGGAGCCGGTGTACCGATCGCTAAGGCGCACCACCTTGGGGACGGTGTAGTCGGATCGCCAACGTCTTCTCCTCCACAAATTGAACCCTCCTATGAGAAAAGATCGGGACCAAGATCCTATAATGTATTATTTGAGGTGAAAGCTCAACCTCCACCGTCCATTCCCTACTCATGATTGATGTCAACTTCTTAATCATTTCATGAAGGAATTTTCCTTTGGGCGGATCAAGGAGAGAGGTATGTAATGATGTTTTGCTTCAATAACAATACTTCGAGGCATTCCCAAGATCTTCAAAAAGATCTTCCTCGAAGCACAGTGGATACTCCGAAGGTCGAATTTCTTCTTCCTTTGGTGTCTTTGGTTCGGGTGAGGATTTCGTAGTCACAACTTGAGATGAACATGGTATGGGTTCCGGGGTGACTATAGGGAAATCCTCATGTCTCGACTCGGCTTCCTCTTGAGCAGGTTCATTAAGACCAGTGATGAAGGATGTATTTTCAAGAATGCGTTCTAGAATTTCCCTTCCTTCATTTGGTGTCTTATAGAGGAAAGAGTCTCCAACCGTTATGTCGAGGTATAGGGAAGAATCTTTGTCAAGCCCAAAACAAAATGTTGTAATAACACATGTTCGAGAATTGAAAAGTCCGGGCCTGATTTTGTTAGCAATGATAATCTAGCCCAAGCTGCACCTATAGATTACTTCTCAACTTGCTGAAAGTTGAGAATTTTCCTCCGTAGAGAGGCAACTTGGGAGAGTGGAAAGAATGCAAGAAAAAATTATCTCAAAGTTCTTTCCATTTTCCATTTGCACTCCCAACGGTATGAGTGTACCACTACTTCGCTCTTCTCTTGAGGGAAAAGGGAAACAATTTCCACTTAAGGGCTTCTTGTGTCATGCCCTTGATTACAAGGCATGACCACAATTGCTCAAACTCCCTCAGGTGATGGTAGGGATTCTCACAATGCAACCTTGAGAATGATTGCTCCCGAACCATGGCTCTAAAGCCAGGGTGGAGTTCATAGCTAGTTGAGCAAATGGGATCCGCTGATGGCGGAGGCTCACGGAACTCACCCTGAGCAGCCGATAGAGAAAGAATGGTGGGTTGCTCCATAGTGTGGATGGAAAAGGACAACAAATAAAGATAAGTGAAAAATAGATATGAGGGTGAACAAGGTTCAAAGATCAACAACAACCGTTCCCCAGCAACGATGCTAGAAATGCTTGTTGACGGTTGGTACGTCACAGATGACAACCACAAGCGCATATAGAAACCGTTGTAGCACTTCCCCTTAAAGAGTATTCCCAAGGGCCAAGGGTATCGAATCCAAGGAATATTTGTGCTAATCTTCTAACTAGTTCACCCAAGGACACAAAGCTTGGTGGTAGGCAAGGGATAGAGTGGATTTCCCAAGAGAAGGGTTTCTAATTCAAAGCAAGTCGGTCAATAGCAGCTTGTATTGGGCACAGATGTTGATGTTTCTTACGTCACAGATAAAAATCTGCAAGTGCACGGAAACTATCGAAGTAGGACTTCCCCTTAAAGAGTATTCCCAAAGGTGTCATTTATATTTTCCCAAAGGAAGCCTAAATGGAAGTAAAGCAATCATCAAATGAAGAGGGTAGATTGGTTTAAGTAGAGTTCTAGTGAGGATGGGTAATAGATATGTGGAGATAGTGTGACACACACAAGAGCATCCTATTTTAAGGGGGGTAAATGGGTCAAGAGGGATTAGGCTAAGAGTAGGGAGTTATTCCTACAATGCTTCTAGTATACATATACATAGCCTAAGTTAATTACTAATGAACATGTCAATTGCGAATTCTTATGCTAAGTTGTTCAACACATCGGGCACGGGTTTACCCCTAGAAATACTAGGACAACTCCTGTAAAGAGCCTGTGGCATAGTCGAACGTGGAGGATTGCAAGGACAGATATGGCTGTCACCACCTACTACCTACCTTTTCAATCTATGGGTCTATGAGACATCCAACACTACTTAACTATCCTACCACTATGCTAGCATATTAAGTGAATACCTTAGGAGCCATGACACAAGTCATCCTAAGGCAATGACTCACCTAAACATCGTTGAACCAATGTTGAGACATAGCATAAGTTATTCATATTGACAGATCATATCATAACTAATTAGACTATAGTGGGGGTTTATAGTGTTTATGATGGTAGTAATAACATTAAGGCACGATCATAAAGACTATTCCTATCACATACATGGAATCCACAATCAAACAAGAAACGCTTAATCCAAGTATGTGAATAGAAGAAGACTAAAGATAACATCTTTATTAAGAACAAAGTCACAAATACAAATAGGAATATGAGAGTCATACCTTTCCAATTTGGAATTGGGAAGAGAGAGAATCCTTCTACTCTTTCGTAACCTGGACTATAGACTAGAGGCTCTCCTCTCTACAGCCTAAACTCCTTTAAACTTATGGAGAGTAGTGGATACAATAGAATGAATATTCAAGTGGTGTGTGTGTGAAGTGAGGGTAGAGGGTCCTATTTATAAATGGAGAAG
The DNA here is from genome assembly GCA_036927565.1 of Tuctoria greenei. Lineage (NCBI taxonomy): Eukaryota > Viridiplantae > Streptophyta > Magnoliopsida > Poales > Poaceae > Tuctoria > Tuctoria greenei. The sequence continues at coordinate 91,063,407 of JAYESD010000005.1, read as the reverse complement.
GGTTGGTTCTCCCGTAAGTGGGTCATTTGATCCATGTGCTGCTACATGTCGGCGTCTGATTGGTTGAAATGTATTCTTTAGGATTCATCTCCTTGTTTCACTCCAACTCTCTATAAAATACCTCCATGCACTAATTTCTCCATGTACAAGTGGAACTTGGTTATTTCTAACTATGATGTTTGTAAGAAATATTCATTCCTTCACAAAATTGAGTTATATTGATGGTCGAAATTGGTATATAACGACCGTCAACAAACTCCCCAAAGCTTACCCTTTGCTCACCCCGAAGCAAAGATAAGGACTTAGGTTGTTGATCAGGAGTTGCTACAATGCTCTATTTTGCAAAAGTACCAAGTGCAAAACAAAGTATTCTACCTTGCATTGAATAAATTGGCTATGGTACCTCACCGTTTTTCTTAGCCTTTATGGGGCTTATGTTTCATCCTTTTCTTGGGTGGTTGAAGTACAGAATAGCAAAATGAGCATGCATCACCTAATGTTTAAGTTGCACTCAAATTTCCGAAGAATTTCAAATGATGTTTGGATTTAAGTTCCTCAAATGATGCACTCAATCACTCCTATGTGAGAAGCGATACTTGCATCCTCACCAAAGCAATGTCTTTCTTGTCCTACATCTATATAAAGCTTGTATGTGGAGCTTGGTAGGGATCAAGAGTAGGCATATTTGCAACACATATATTGCTAAGTTAAAATAGTAAGCCTTAGGAGAAAACAAATCATACTTTTAATCAAGATTTGTGCAAGTGTGGTGGAATATTTGTGGAGTGGGAATATGAAGATGACTCCTTTGTATGCACTCTCTTTTTGTGAGGATGAAACATGGCTACTTATTCTCTTTTTTTCTTTTTTTTTCTCACGCTCTTGTACATGAGCATGCATTTTCTTTTTCTTGTAGCCATGTCTTCCTCTCCTCTTTTCAAATAACTTTGAGAGAGTATTATGCATGAGATGAAGTATCTTTTTGGTGGTAGAATGGTATGATAGAATTTTGCTAACTTCTAGTGTTGAAGTTTAGCATGTGCCCATATAATCTTTGATGAGGACATCGCTACCATTAATACAACCACAACAGCAGCCCATTCACCACTTGCAGCTAATCAAGGTCCAATGACACGCGCTCGTGCACGTGAACTATATTATCAGGTGAATTCATTCCTGGTTGTTCAAACTAATTATCCTTCAAATGGAGAACTAGTAAAACCTTGTGATGATCTTGTTATTATTAGGTGGCTTGGGAAATGATCTAGCTAGGAGGATAGAAGGGATTAATGTAATGAAGACTGCTCCACCCGAGGGGTCCTCGTAACTGCAGCAAGTACTAGCTTAAAAGGGGCATAACTTTCAACTCCCAAGGTTGTTTAATGCAGATAAGTACTTGCTAGAAAGGTCTCATCGTCTACTTTCCATTGGATCAAGAATCAAAGTCAGATGACGCTTGAGCTGCCCAGAAAAGGCCGAACAAGACTCGTGACTCCATCCTTAGTTCTAGTCTTCCTCCTCTATATAAGCAACTAGCAGCCACATGAAAAACTCGGGTTTTGTTTTCTGGAAGTTTAGCCATTGCTACTTCCTTGTAGCGCAAGTGTCGATGAGACCTTCTGATTACTTGAATCAGAACAACAACAACAACAACAACAACAACAGGAGACGATGTAACTATCGCTAAGGCACAACACCCTTGTGGTTGTTGTAGTCAGGTAGCCAACGTTGGCCTCTACCCAAATCGTAGTTATCAGGAGACAGTGTAACTGTCGCTCAAGGCGCCACACTATTCTGGTTGTGGTACGTAGTCGGGCAGCCAACATCGACCTCCACCAAATTCGTTCACCAACAACATCTCTCATCGAAAGATAGGGCATCCCTCGTACCTGTTGGGTCCATCAAGTGGTATCAGAGCGAGGGTTCTCGATGAGAGATTTCCTTCTCCTTGTTCTTCATTTACCTACAATCCACTTTTGCCTACAAAAGTTCGCTCTAAAAATCCTAAAAACACTTTGAGCCTTTTGCTTGGCTACTTAGCTCTCGACTTGTTGAATACACGGTTGCCTTTTTGTGTCAAATTGCTGGTCCTAAGTTTTTCAACGCTAGAGTTTCGAGTTTGTGCCATTTTGTTCTCAGTCCATTTTCATTACCGACCTAAAGTTGAGAAAAAGGCAAGTGCAAAAGAAAAGCCACACGGAACAGCAAGAAAAAGGCACATGCAAAGAAAGAAAAGCCGCACTAATTAAAATTGCTAGAAAAAAAGTTTCTCAGTACAAAAAAACAGTTTGTGCAACATTTGTTTGAAGTTTCGGAGTTCAACTTGTTGTTTTGAATGTTTTGTTAAAACACAACATTCGTATTGTCCAGACTTTTCTACTACGGGAAATTAACATCACGTGGAGTAACGGCTTGCGTCTCTATCACGGTTTAGACTAGGACCAGCACAGTACCATCATGGAACGTTTATTCAACTTGCTGTGACGAATGTGGTACTAGCTATTCCTTTGTGCAACTCATTTCTAGCAGCCACCTACAGCTCCACAAAATCATCTACAACACCAAAGGGTTGTGTTGACAGCCACCGTTTGTTGTTCTTGCTATTTGTCGGCGCCTCCTGCATCGCGTGGTAAGAACTTGTAAGAGCTTGATTTCTTACTAGTGAGGAAGTGATTGTGTCCTACCGCCTCTTAGCAAGTGCTAGGATTAATCTGCTTGCTGTTGTATTTTCTTTCTTTACTAACCATGTCAGCTAATGCGAATGAGACATGTCCACATTCACCATGTACGAGGGGGATCATTCAACATTTTGAATGCCAAGTAAAGCTGCACACGGATGCCCTCAACGAGGATATTCATGTCACCATTGAACGCATTGGTCAATTAGATTCAATGCAGATTTGCACCAACACCAAGGTGACCACATTAGAAAGCACTGTTGCGGCTATTAACACTTCTCTTGCAGCAACCATTGAGCGATTGGAGAGGATGGAACAGGTTGGACGCGAAGAGAGGCGAAGATGTGTTGATGACAACCGTGACTCCGTTGGCAGCGCTGCAAGATATGACGAGGCAGAGTATTCAGTGGATACCGAGCTTGATGATGGACCTTTCAGGTATCGACAGCAGCCACGTCGCGACCATCATGGTATGGGTGGTCGAGCTCTACGACATGAGGTACATGACAATGACAATTCCTTACGCAGCATTAAATTATCCATACCACCCTTTGATGGGAAATATGATCCAGATGCATATCTATCTTGGAAATTGTCAGTAGATCAAAAATTTGCATGCCATGATTTCCCTGACGATAAAAAGGTTAGAGCTGCTACTAGTGAATTTACTGACTTTGTTCTGTTTGGTGGCATGAGTATCACACTAAAAATCAAGCTATCGTACCACGAACTTGGAATGCCTTGAAACGAATCATGTGCCCTCGTTTTGTTCCTTCCTATCATGCTCGTGACCTGTTGCATAAATTACAACAACTTAGACAAGGCAACAAATATGTTGAGGAATATTATCAAGAACTCCAAATAGGCATGATGTGATGTGGCCTAGTTGAAAATGAAAAGGCTGCAATGGCTAGGTTTATGGGTGGTTTAACAAGAGAAATTCAGAACATATTGGCTTATAAGGAATACACTAACGTCACTCGATTATTCCATCTTGCTTGTAAGGCTGAAAGAGAAGTGCAGGTACAACACACAAGAACTAACATTTCTGCAAGTCGAACTACCTCATGGCAGTCCCGTTCAAGTGCTGCTGGTCTTAAGCATGATTCTCCAGACGATGCTTCCAATCGGTTACCCAGGACTACATCAAAACCAGCACCTTCACGTGCTATCGAGGCAACAAAAGGATCCACCCAAGTTGCAGCCAACACTTCTTCTTCCATCGCTTCTACTAGGAGAACAAAAGACATTCAATGCCTCCAGTGTAAGGGTTTTAGGCACCTACGAAGGGACTGTCCAAGCAAGTGTGTGCTGATTGTACAAGAAAATGGTGAGTACTCATCTGCTAGTGATTTAGATGATGAAACATATGCCATGTTTGCTGCACAAGAGGCAGGAAAGACGAATGATGATGAAGAGCACATTGGGGCTTATCATGTTGACCACTATGAGAGTCTTGTTGTGAGGCGTGTCTTGAGAGCCCAATTGATCAAAGGTGAACAGAACCAGCGACACAATCTATTCCAAACTAAGTGTGTAGTTTTGGAACGATCGTTTCACATTATTATTGATAGAGGAAGCTGCAACAATTTAGCAAGTGCTGCCATGATAGAGAAGCTTCGGATGACAACACTTCCACATCTACATCCCTACTACATCCAATGGCTCAACGACAGTGGTAAGCTTAAGGTAACACGTTTGGTTCGTGTTGAATTTACAATTGGTTCCTACCATGATAACATTAATTGCGATGTGGTACCTATGCAAGCTTGCTCTATGCTATTTGGTCGACCTTGGCAATTTGATAAAGATACATTACATCATGGTAAATCAAATCAATACTCTTTCATGCATAATGAGAAGAAGCTTGTTTTGCAACCTATGTCTCCCGATGCTATCTGGAAGGATGATATTGCTAGAGCTTGTAAAGAGAAAAATAAGAAATGTACTCAAAATGAAAATTCAAATATTGCGAAGGAATAGGTCCAACCTAAGACTAACAATTCCTAATCTGCTCATGTGAAGAAGAATGAAATAAAATTGAAGAGTGCTTGTTTTCTTGCTTTTAAATCTGATTTGTTTGAATTTAAAAATAATGCTGCAATTTGCTATGTGTTTGCTTGCAAAGAAGCTTTGTTCTCACTTCACGACATACCATGTGCTTTGCCCCCTGCTGTCACTAACCTTTTGCAGGAATACGCTGATGTGTTTCCACAAGAGGTACCAGCCGGGCTGCCACCATTGAGAGGGATTGAGCATCAGATTGACCTCGTCCCTGAGGCTTCTTTGCCAAACCGAGCACCATACAGGACCATCCCGGAGGAGACTAAGGAGATTCAGCGACAAGTACAGGATTTACTAGACAAAGGTTATGTGCGTGAGTCCCTTAGTCCTTGCTCTATTCTTGTTCTTTTGGTCCCAAAGAAAGATGGATCGTGGTGCATGTGTGTAGATTGTCGAGCAATTAATAACATTAGCATTAGATATCGTCATCCTATTCCTAGGTTAGATGATATGCTTGATGAACTTAGTGGCTCGATGATTTTCTCTAAAATTGACTTGCGTAGTTGATACCACCAAATTCGCATAAAGATAGGTGATGAATGGAAAACAATGTTTAAAACCAAGTTCCGTTTGTATGAGTGGTTAGTCATGCCTTTTTATCTCACTAATGCACTTAGTACTTTCATGAGATTAATGAATGAGGTTTTACGTGCTTTCATTAGAAGATTTGTGGTAGTATATTTTGATGACATCTTGATCTATAGCACATCTCTAGAAGAGCATCTTGATCATCTCTGTGCTTTTTTCAATGCTTTACTCGAGGCACGCTTATTTAGTAACATTGACAAGTGCACCTTTTGTACAGATATAGTCTCTTTTCTTGGCTATGTTGACCATGGGGAATTGAAGTCGATCAAGCCAAGGTGGAGGTGATACACAGCTGGCTGACTCCTACCACGGTCACACAAGTATGAAGTTTTCTCAGACTTGCTGAATCCTATCGTCGTTTTGTGAAGGACTTCAACACCATAGCAGGCCCACTGCATGAGCGTACAAAGAAGGGTGCTCCATTCACATGGGGCAAGGCGCAAGGGGCTGCATTTAAAACTTTGGAGAATAGGTTAACTCATACACCCCTTCTCCAATTACCAGATTTCAGTAAGACTTTTGAATTAGAGTGTGATGCTAGTGGTATTGGATTGGGAGGTGTCCTGTTGCAAGAGGGGAAACCTATTGCTTATTTTAGTGAGAAACTGAATCGGCCTTGTCCGAACTATTCCACTTACAATAAAGAATTATATGCACTAGTACAAACTTTGGAAACATGGCAACATTATTTATGGCCCTAAGAATTTATTTTATATTCTGATCATGAATCTTTGAAGCACATTAAGAGTTAAACTAATCTGAACCGTAGGCATGCTAAGTGGGTAGAATTCATTGAGTCCTTTCCTTATGTCATCAAACACAAGAAAGGAAAAGATAATATCATGCGGATGCCTTATCTCGCCGTTATAATATGTTGTCCCAACTTGATTTTAAGATTTTTGGCTTGGAAACAATTAAAGAACAATATTCTTTTGATGCTGATTTCAAAGATGTGCTACTGTAATGTAAAGAAGGAAAAATATGGAACAAGTTTGTTCTCACTAATGGTTTTGTGTTTCGAGCTAACAAATTGTGCATTCCAGCTGGTTCTGTGCGTATCTTAATATTGCAGGAAACACATGGTGGAGGGTTGATGGGACACTTTGGTGTCAAGAAGACGGAAGACATCCTAGAAAGCCATTTCTTTTGGCCAAAGATGAGAAGATATGTGGAGCGGTTTGTTGCTCGTTGTACCACCTATCAAAAAGCTAAGTCTCGTCTTAATCCACATGGTTTATACATGCCTCTCTCTGCTCCTAGTGCTCCATAGGAGGATGTTTCTATGGATTTTGTTTTAGGATTGCCTAGAACAAAGAAGGGGAGGGATAGTGTTTTTGTTGTTGTGGACAAATTTTCTAAAATGGCACATTTCATACCATGTCACAAAACTGATGATGCTACCCATATTGTTGATTTGTTCTTTCGAGAAGTTGTTCGTTTGCATGGGGTCCCAAACACTATTGTTTCAGATAGAGATGTCAAATTTCTTATTTATTTTTGGAAAACCTTATGGGCTAAGTTGGGGACAAAATTGCTCTTTTCTACCACTTGTCACCCTCAAACTGATGTACAGACCGAAGTAGTGAACCGTAGTTTATCTACCATGCTTAGGGCTGTTCTAAAATATAACATCAATTTATAGGAAGAATGTTTGCCTCATATTGAATATGATTACAATCGTTCGCTGCATTCTACTACTAAATTGTTCCCTTTTCAGATTGTATATGGTTTTATCCCTTGTGCTCCCATTGATCTTTCGGCTCTGCCACGTTCAGAGAAATTGAATTTTGATTCTTCTTGATGTGCTGAATTAATTCTTAAAATGCATGAGCAAACTAAAGCAAACATTGAGAGCATGAACGCTAAGTATCAACAAGCCGTAGCAAGGGTAGAAAGCATGTTACTTTTGAACTTGTTGATTTGGTTTGGGTGCATTTGAGAAATGATAGATTTCCTGATTTGAGAAAATCTAAATTGCTACCTAGAGCTGTTGGACCCTTCAAAGTGCTTCGAAAAATTAATGATAATAATGATAATACATATGAAATTGAGTTGCTTGCACATTTTGGGGTTACTTCCTCTTTTAATATTGCAGATTTGAAACCATATGTGGGTGAGGAAGACACGTTTGAGTCGAGGACGACTCACTTGCAAGAAGGGGAGGATGATGAGGACATTGCTACCATTGATACAACTACAACAGCAGCCCATTCATCACTTGCGACTAATCAAGGTCCGATGACACGCGCTCGTGCACGTGAACTTAATTATCAGGTGAATTCATTCTTGGCTGTTCAAACTAATTATCCTTCAAATGGAGAACTATTAAAGTCTTGTGATGACCTTGTTATTATTAGGTGCTTGGGAATTGATCCAGCTAGGAGGAATGGAGGGATTAATGCAGTGAAGACTGCTGCACCTGAGGGGTCCTCGTAACTGCAGCAAGTACCAGCTTAAAAGGGGCATAACTTTCAACTCCCAATGTTTCATAATGCAAATAAGTACTTGCTCAAAAGGTCTCTTTGTCTATTCCATTGGATCAAGAATCATAGGAAGATGATGCTTGAGGTGCCCAGAAAAGGCCCAACAAGACTCGTGACTTCATCCTGAGTTCTAGTCTTCTACTATATATAAGCAACTAGCAGCCATAGGAAGAACTCTGGTTTTGTTTTCTGTAAGTTTAGCCATCGCTACTTCCTTGTAATGCAAGCGTTTATGAGACCTTCCGATTACTTGAATCAGAACCCCAACTTATCACACCCGTGAGTGTTTGCTTGTTATACTGTTCTTGCTTGTTCTTCGATTGCTTACAGGTTCAAGGTTGTTCATGGCACGACAAGAACAGCAACAACATGAGTCAGTGTAACTATTGCTAAGGCACAACACCCTTGTGGTTGTTATAGTCGGGTAGCACAATGTTAGCCTCCACCAAAATCTTAGTTATCAGGAGACAGTGTAACTGTCGCTCAAGGCGCCACACTATTCTAGTCGGGCAACCAACGTCGACCTCCACCGAATTCGTTCACCACCAACATCTCATCGAAAGATAGGGCATCCCACGTACCCGTTGGGTTCATCAATCTTGATCTTAACAGCATGAAAAGAATCTCACATAGGTCTATACTAGTTTTACCAGGCTCAATGTGAGGGCAAATAGCATATGCATAAGGTTTATCTAATTCAAATAATCATATGGCTTTGGTATGAATTTATATCAAATGAGGAACTCCCATTTTAATTTTCTCTGTGAAATTATGTTTCACTTTCAACTAGGATGTTAGCAGCTCTGATCACTATATCATATCCCACAACAATCTAGAATTGGACTTAGCTTTTGCTACCCACAATTTTCAAGTTTCGCAAGAATACTCTAGTCCAATAAACCCAATACATGGAGAATATTAAGTTGTACGAAGTGACTAGAGAAAATTAAACAGAGTAACTATTCATCATTTCACTTATGCAAAGTAAAATATTCTTACCGCACATCCTTTATTTTATTAATCTTTATTATTATTATTATTATTATTATTATTATTATTTAGATGCAAATGTGGTGGAAAGAAAGAAATAAAATAAAGGTGCAAATGGGGTGCTCCCCCAAGCTTGTTCTTGGACAAGGTTCGCAATAGGGGCTGAAACCCTAACGACAGATGTAGGCCATGAGGTTGGCCTAACCTTATTCCAGCATGGCTTAGGCATTAGAGGGTTGAGTGTCGATGTTGGGTTACCTTCCATGGGTTCCATGAGTGTGTTCGAGGAGAGTGTTGTCAATGTCGCTCATCCACACCTCAAGGTTTCCATAGGTTGGATGTACCTTGTTATTCGTTGGCTAAGGTAATGATAACCTTTAGATACAAAGGAATGACGTGCACTCAACATGCGTTTAGTGTGTCTCGTAATTCTTTGGCTAAGGTGTATCATACCTTCTTACCATAAAGGAATAACTTGTACCTCTCATGCATTGGGTGTGATCCGTCATTCTTTGGCTAAGGTAATGATAACCTTTAACCACAAAGGAGTGACATGTACCAAACATGTGTTGAGTACGATCCGTTATTCCTTGGCTAAGGTACAACATACCTATAACCACAAAGGGATGACATGCACTAAACATGGGTTGAGTGTGATCTGTTGTTCCTTGGATAAGGTATACCTTCTAGCCACATAGGAACAACTTGGACCCAATATACATTGGATGCGATTTTGTTGTTCCTTGGTTAAGGTACATCATACCTTTTAGCCACAAAGGAATAACTCACACCCAACTATAGTGGCAATCCCCTTGAGCTTGAATGAGTGCTTAGAATAGTTGAGAGCATAATGCTCTCACATATTCGTAGCAGCTCATTGGTTGCTCATGGAGGGTTTCCATGTCAAACTCTGGCCTTGTATAGTTATGGTCGACCTTCGGGCTTAGGTTCCTATAGGTAACAACGATCTTAATTTACTCCTTGGACAAGAGATGTTGAAATGGAATCCTCTTAGGATTTCCAACAATCGGATCTTTAAATGCTTGCGTAATAATATTACTCCGAAAACTTTCCCTCTATGATAGAGAGGGATGGTTAGCTCCTGATACTTGTATAAATGAATTTTCGGGTTAGGTAACCGAATCTTCATTTGCACGTACAGAAAAGAACAAGACCAAAGATGTATTGGATCCAATTTCAAGTGTATTCATGAACAATATATTATTCACTGATAAGAGTGGGCATTTATGGATAAATCAATTTGCACATTTTTTTAAAAGGTCCCTGCTCATAATATTGCAAGCGATATAAATACACTATATGGATCCCTTCATCTTTTAAATTTTCTAACCATCTTTGCTTTTCAGAAGAGCAAATGTTATCATTTAGATCATGACAAACAAGATTCTCAATTATATCCTCTTGAACATTTTTACTTTATTGCCTAGGAATTTGAAATTTGGTGATTCATACATGAATGAATTTCAAATCAAAATAACTATTCCTAGGTTGCTACATACCAATTCAACCATTAAGTCATTCCATAAGCATTACCTAGGCATAAAATGTCTAAGTCAATTTTAGCAATGCTTATGAAACTCCAAGGTACTTGTTTAAATTTAGTCCTAAGTAAGGGGACATTCGTTTTTGAAGAATAAAAAACAGCAATGCCAACACTTACTCTCGTGATGATGCATAAGAATTAAATGATGAGAAGGTGTAAACCTTCCTTATCAATGTAAGCAAAAATCATTCAATCCTAATGCAATTCAAATGACGAAAAATTTTGAACTTGTACCTCAATGAAAAGTAGTCCTGGTTAAAGGTCGTTATGTGAGAAACTCACGACCATGGATTTTTGTGTAGCCTTTATGTTCAATGTCTTCTGCCAAGTTGAGGTTAGAGGTTAATGAGCTTCATCTTGCTCCTCCATTGGGCCACCATCTTGAGCATTCCTCCACCATGAACTCAAATGAGATCAATTGAGGGATATGCACTTGAATTCTCTAATGGTGAATTGGGCTTGATGAGGCCTTCCAACCTTTTTACAAATTTTGTCATGGCTGCACTAAAATCAAAAACAAACAAAACAACTCGAAAACGGGTTATGTTGGCTCAAAAGCATATTTTACCCTTTGTCAAATTGTTTTGCCCAACTTGAAACTACTTGCAAATGCAATGAATATTAAGGGAAATGTTTTTGGTTTGAATTAGGAAGATGAATTAAAGTGGTTACGCCCAAGGTTCATATCCAAATAAGTTTCTTCCCTAATTCAATGTTTTAGTTTTATTATGTTTGGAATTTTACTTTCCAACATGAAAGTGTGAAAATTCAAACATGCTAAATGCAGATGCAAAAATTGATGGGAAATTCAAATATGCAATTGGGAAGTCAAATATGAGATAACTACCAATTAACCTATTGGCAAGGACTCACCAATTTTTTGAAGTCCAATGAGTGGGACTTAACTCCGTACTGTTTAGTGCGGTGATTTATTGTCCAATCTCAGAGTTGAAGATGTGGACAACTTATCTTGATTAACATGCCAAATCTCCTTTGGCATGTCAGTTGGACATGTGGACCACATGATGGCCCTAGCCTCTCCGTCGTCTTGATGAAGACTTGTTGATGTAGTGACGGTTTCTCCCTCTTGAAGATATTCTTTCGTGAGCATGGTGAGGCCTGTCCTTCTTTTAGGGTGCCACTTTGACCTTCTTGATGTTCCTTTGAGTTGACCCATACTTTGATCATGGATCAAAGACTTCCTTCGGCGTGATGACATGTGGACTCCACAATCAAACAAGAAACGCTTCATCCAAAATGTCACTTGCCTTAGGTTGCACGAGATTGGTCGAAGGATAAGGATCCCAACAAGTGATTGTGGGATATCTGGGATATTGAATGTTCTTTAGTTTCTTTTCCTTGACCAAAAAACTTCATGTAAATGTTGTCTTGATTTCTTGCTTGGCCATAGACAAGATACTTCAAGGTAGGCTAGTTGATCTTAAATCCATTGAAATCCCCATAGCCTCCTTGATTACAAGGGTGATGTTGATTCCACCCTTGACCTCCTTGTGAATGATAGTCATTGGGGTTGTTGTTTGAAAGGAAGAATCCCCATGGGTTCTAGGGAAACAATTCCCCAAGTGTCCCATGTTGACATGGATTTTCACCAACCATGTGAATATCCATGGCTTGGATCATCAAACACTTCTCCATTGGCTTGATCTTCATGATACTTCAATAGGAGGTGTAGTTCCATAACTAGCATGTGCACCTTATTAAGGAGTGTGCATGCCAAGCTAAGGGAACTAGAGCATTCTTCAATCCACCCCTTGTGTGGAGACCATATTTTCATCCATGATGAATGAGAATAGGGCTCCTTCAGCTGCAGTATGAGTGTGGTCAAATATTAGTGGAACCAACCCATGACATAAGTGTTGGATGAAGAGCCAACTATCCACCCTATGATGAAGGCAAACCAAGAAAAACTCTTGGAGCCTCCTACAAGCTTGGGGGTGGACGACTTTGGCTCCTACTGGAAGTTGAACTTCTTCAGCGAAAGGCAGTGGTGTTGCCTAGCGACATTTTGAATCATCTTGCAGTTGAGCACTTGCGTCCTTGTTGGCCATCCCATGAAATGGGTTAGCCAACACTACCCCATTTTCACACAAAAGAAGAAAACAAATAAGGGTAATCCTGTCTAATAACTATTAGTACCTATAGCTTAATCACAAGTGATAGCTATCCTTCACTTCCTTTTCTGTCCCCAGCAACGGCGCCATAAATGCTTGTTGACGGTTTAACACCACAGATCATCTCCGATAGGAGATGAGATCCACAAGCGCATGGAATAGCATTTCACCCAAGAGTATTCACAAGGGTATCGTATTTATCCCAAAGGAAGGTAGTGAAGTAAAGTAAACACTATTCTTATGATCAAGGTATAGGGTACTAAGTGTCTATCAGAACAGGGGTAAGATGATACTATGGGTAGTGTAACACACACCTAAGCAATCTACTCTAAGGGTAACGTTGTCCAAACGAGGGTTACACTACGAGACAGAGCTACTCCTACTGTGCTCTAATTGCTCATATACATAGTCTAGTATAGTACACATGAATGTGCTAATGGTGAATACTAGGGCTTAGCGGTCCAACATGTCGTTCATGGGCTTACCCTGATTTGCCAGGCGACTTCTGCCAAGAGCTTACGTCGTAGTCGAACGTGGAGGATTACAACAGATGGATAGGGTTGTCACCACCTACCGCCTACCTCTACAACCCGTGGATTATGATGCATCTAATGCTACTTAACTATCCAACCATCACGCTTGCATGCTAAGTAAATACCTTATAAGTGGCAAAATAATATTCATCCTAAGGCAATGACTAACCTAAACATCGTTGAACCAATGTTGGGTCCAAGCACTAACATATTCATATTAGCATAGTCATATTATTACCTAATTAGACTATAGTGGTGGTGTATGATGTTTATGATAACATGATAATGGCATTATGTCTAGATCATAACAACATCTACACCTAGCACATACATGGACTCCACAACCAAACAAGGAATGCTTTATCCAAGTATATGAATAAGTAAAGGCTGAAGATAATATATATATTATGCATAAAGTCACAATAACAAGAAAAGATACATGAGCCATACCTTTCCCAATTTGGACTTGGGACTAGAGGCTTTTCTCTACAGCTTAACATCCACTAAGGACTTGGGAGAACCAATGTATACAAGAGAGTGAATGCTCAAGTGGTGTGTGTTGAAGTGGGGAGTGAGAGGTCCTATTTATACAAGTGTTGAGGTCGGCTCCCGTCATCTTTGGCGCGTGACTCAGTCACCATTCTTATCACCAAGCCACAAGAGGGTGCCACGTCGAAGTTGACCGAAAAAGGCATGAACAACAGGTCGATCGAAACACCTATTCGACCGGCCTGGTAAACTCGCCAAACGCGATGTGCTTTCTCCAAGTGGCTGGCAGGTGGGTCCCATGACTGTTTCTGGGCGCTATGTCGTTGGATCTCCTCGGATACTCCTGTAAGTTGGCCATTTGATCCATGTGCTGCCACATGTTAGCGTCTGATTGGTTGGAAAGGTACTCTTTAGGATCCATCCCCTTGTTTCACTCCAATTTTTTATAAAATACTTGCATGCACTAATTTCTCTATTTGCAAGTGGAACTAGGTTAATTCTAACTATCATGTGTGTAAGAAATATTCATTCCTTCGCATAATTGAGTTATATTGATGGTCGGAATTGGTATATAACAACTCTCAACAGGTACCAAACATACAGGACCCCATAGTACGTGACACTTACGCGGCTACAGACTGAAAATACCCTGCGGTCGAGGAGGCACCGCCACCAGCGCCACAGCCACGCGAGGTCAGTGTTGACGGCTGTTATATAAAAATTTCACTCGTCAATATAACTCAATTATGTGAAGGAAATATCATTTGTTGCACACGTCACCTTTATATTTAACCTATTTCCACTTGTCCTTGGAGAAAATGATGCATGCAGGTATTTTATACAGAATTGAAGTGAAACAAGGGGATGGATCCTATAAACTATCATCCCAACCAATCAAGCGCTGACATGTAGTATCACATGGATCAAATAGCCCACAAATAGAAGTATCTGAGGCCATCGAACGGTGTAGCACCCATATCAATGGATGGGACCCACCTGGAAGTCACCCCAAGAAAGCACAAACCGTTTGGAGGGCTTACGAGGTCAGCTGACCCCCCCTAGTCGACCGACCTGGTCTTTCCTCCAAACTCGGTCATCTTCCATGTGTTGGCTCCACACGGCTTGAAGAAGTCAGTGGTGACTGATTCGCGCGCTTTTGGTGGCGAGAACCGACCCTTCTCCAAGATATAAATAGGACCCCTAATCCCTCACTGCAACACGCACCACTTGAATATTCATCCATTATATACACCACTCTCCATAGGTTTAGAGGAGTATAGGCTGTCGAGAGGAGAGCGTCTAGTTCATAGTCCAAGTAGGAGAGGAGTACAAGGAGTGTCTTCCCAATTCCTAATTGGGAAAGGTATGGCTCTCATATTCCTATTTGTATTTGTGACTTTGCTCTTAATAAAAATGTTATCCTTAGTCTTCTATTGTTCATATACTTGGATGAAGCGTTTCTTGTTTGATTGTGGATTCCATATATGTGGTAGGAGTAGTCTTTAGGATTATGCTATACCATTACCATGATATCATCATAAACACTACAAACCCTCACTATAGTCTACTTAGCTATGATATGATTATGTTAATATGAATAACTTATGCTATGAATTAACATTGGTTCAATGATGATTTAGTTTGTTGCCTTAGGATGGCTTATGCCTAGGCTCTTAAGGTAATTACTTAATATGCTAGCATGGTGCTAGGATATAAAGTAGTGTTGAATGTCTCGTAGACCCACGGATTGAAGAGGTGGGCAGTAGGTGGTTACAACCCTATATGTCCTTTGTAATCCTCCATATTCGGCTATGCCATAGGCTCTTGACGGGAGTCGTCCTAATATTGTTAGGGGTAAACCCGTGCCCGATGTGTTAATCGAATTAGCATGAGAATTTATAATTAATATGATCATTAGTAACTAACTTAGGCTATGTATATGTACATTAGAAGTATAGTAGGAGTCTCTACCTAACTCTTAGCCTAGTCCCTCTTTACCTCATTTACCCCCCTAGGATAGAATGCTCTTGTGTGTGTCACAATACCTCTAATTTATCATTTACCCATCCTTGCTAGAACTCTACCTAGACCAACCAAGCCTCTCCATTTGATGATTGCTTTGCTTCCACCTAGCCTTCCTTTGGGGGAATATAAATGACACCCTTTGGGAATACTCTAAAAAAGGAAATGCTACAACGATAGATTCCGTGCGCTTGCGGATTTACATCTGTGATCTAAAAACTATTAACAAGCATTTTTTGCACCCTTGCTAGGAATGAAATCTTAGTAGTGCGTAGGAAATATCAACAAGCATTTCTGGCGTCGTCGCCAAGGAAGGCAGCCGAAATAATGCATGATTGAGTGAATAGGATAAGACACTTGTAGGTTTTAGTAGGATAACCCTTCTTTGTTTTCGCATTTTATGTGGAAAGAGGGTAGTGTATGTCTGGATTTCGCTTGCCGGAAAACTTTGTTGAAGATCTTGAATCCCTTCTAAGAGATCGACCTCGTGTCGTTACTCCTCAGAAGCTTCGAGCGGCAAAGCAAGTAAGCACAACTGCACCAACAATTGCAACACAAATGGCCCAGAAGACCCTTCGTGAGTTTTCGGCTCCCTCTGCTAACAATGTGCCTGTTGGGCCCACTATTAACACGGGAGACGTGAACTTCGAAATCAAGACTGGCCTGATCACTATAGTGCAAGCCAACCCATTTGTGCGAAGACTAACGAGGATGCAAGTGTTCACCTGCAACAGTTCCTTGAGATCTACAACACTTTTAAGATCAAGGACCTATCTCCTGATGTTGTCCGTCTTAGGCTGTTTCCGTTCTCTCTTCTTGAGAGACCAAAACAGTGGTTCTACACGAACCGAAGTGCTGTAGACACTTGGAAGAAGTGTACTACGACATCCCTCGCCAAGTTTTTCCAGTTGGGCATGACCAATGCCCTACGTGGAAGAAATTCAAGCTTCCAGCGAGATGCCAAGGAGTCTATTCTCGAGGCTTTGAAAAGGCTTCAGGAGTATATCCTAGCCTGTCCCCACCATGGGATGGATGATTGACTCATTATCCAAAACATTTACAATGAGCTGATCCCTTCTGCCCGTGACCATGTTGATGCTGTTGCTGGAGGTGCCTTCTTCTCATTGACGGTGTTCAAAGCCAAAGATTTGATTGAGAAGATGGTGTCAAATGGGTTGGAGCGGCGAGCGTCTCCATACCTGCCTGCGAGGCATGCACACCTTGAAGGAGGTGGACATGATCGCTGCCAAATTGGACCTCCTTATGAAGAAGATTGATGGACAAGCCAATGGTGAGGTATGTGGCAATGCCTATGCCTTAGGCTCTCACATCGCTTGTAAAGTCTGTGTCAACACAGGCCATTTGGGCAATGGCTGCCCAGAAACCCGTGAGGATGCCCTATACGTAGCCAACAATGAAAACAACAATGGCTATCGTCCAGGTGGTCAAGGGTAGGGCCAACAAGGCCCATTCTTTCAATGAAGGTACAAAACAATGGCAATAATGGAAATCAACCCAACTTGAGAGAACTTGCCATTGGCCAGTTGAAGATCAATGATGCTATATCCAAGAAGCTATCAGTTAATGACAAGACCCTAGAGAGCATTAATGCCAAGATCGAAGGATTATCCTCGACCTTCTAGAATCAATTGAGTTTCAACAAGATGTTGGAAACCCAGTTGACTCAACTGGCAGCTGTTGTTCCTCCAATGGAGAATGGAAAGATGCTAGGACAGCCCGAACCTCCGGTGGAAAGTGCCAATATGATTTCTCGTCAAGGAGGCAACTAGCTGAAGGATCCTTGATATCCTACAATATCATGCTCAATTGGGGCTCACCACATTGACAAGGCCCTTTGTGACCTTGGCGCAAGTGTGAGTGTGATGCCCAAGGTGGTTTTCGACCAACTGAACTTCATGGAGCTTACTCCAACACCAATGCAGCTCCAACTAGCTGATTCTTCAGTCTGTTATCCGGCCAATATCACTGAAGACGTTCCAATGAAAATATGGAATTGCTTCATACCTGTGGATTTCGTGGTGCTCGACATGGAGGTCGAGAAGGATACGCTGCTCATTCTTGGGCGCCTGTTCCTTAGCACCGCGAAGGCTCGCATAGGTGGGAGCTGGAGAATTCCACTTCCATATCAATGGCAAGGAGGAGAAGTTTAACTTTCACCCAAAATTGGAGCAATGCTCCATGATCCGTATCAAGTATGGGCCGAATTTAAGAACATTCAAGAGGTCGAAATCACACCTTCAGAGGTGGACCCGCTCCTTGCATTCATGAGGAATTTGATCTATGTAGAGAAATCATCTTATCATCCACGCCGACACCCCAAGAAGACGGAGAAGTCCGAGCCTCCCCAAAGGCCCAAGTCCACCAAGCTGCTAAAGGAGGAATGGCGAAAGAAGCATGACAAGCCGTCCAAGCCCATCCCTCTGGGCGAGGATGTCAAGAATTAAAAAGGAGGAATGTCCATCTCATCGGACGGGGGTGAGACTTAGCCAATAGGTTAGCTTGGTAGTTATCTTTTTATTTAATTTTCTTTTCTCTTTATTTGGTTTTGCCCATTTAGTTTGATTTTTCCCCACTACATATTTGGTTTTTCTTAGTAAGTTGAGAATCTTGTATTCTCAACTATCATTTTTATTTCTTTATTTCAAAAAAGAAAATTGTTGGGTTTTGAAAAAGGAGTTTTTATTCAGAAAATTTTTTTCCGAGCTGCAAAAGTGGTAATTCACCAACGGGCTAATTCCATAGCCGTTTGTAGGATCGAAGAGCACGTGTAAAGCTACCATAGGGGGGGTGAATGGCAGATAAAAAATTTTTAGCGAAAGCAACAAAATACGCATTGGCAGAAAACTGATATGTTAAAGAAACTGTGTGTGCGACTAATCTAAACATGTTCAACCGTGAAAAAACTAGTTCAGATTGTAAAGAATCGAGTCACCAAGATGTCACAACAAGACTCACAAATATACGTCATGAGAAACTCAATTCACCAAGACGTGTAAAATAGTTCTGGAACACTGCAAAGAAACTCGTGTAGATCAGAAACAACAAATCCAATAACTGTGAAATGTTGACAGATGATAGAAAATCAAGTTGTGAAGACAAGCCAAAAAGAATCACGTCAATTGGATTTGTAAAACTCGAGTTATGATAAAACCACCGAAGCCAGGTAGTGCTGTGCAGAAACTTGACGAGAAAGACTTGAAGAAAACAAGTCGGGCGAACAAAGCACAAAAGCTCGTTTAGACTCCAAATTTATTGATCAAAACTTACAAGGAACAGCACCACGAGCTCTGGCCTACCTTGCTTATATAACCAGCCCTTAGGTCAACCCAAACCTAACTAGGACTCTAATCCTACTAAATTCATGAATCGAACTTTCCATAACTGCACAAGACTCTTCTATACGCAGATGGAAGCAATCTTAAGACTTCCAAACACCTTAGGAACGTATCCCACATTCCTAAAACAACTCAAATTCGTGACCCACATAAAATCCTATCATAACCAACTCAAAACTTTCCATATTGGAGTCAAACACGAATCAACCGCAGCCTGAGTCCATAACCTAGTCGATTGGACCTTTCTGACCAATTCTTTACGTCCACTTCTCTTCATCACGCCTCGAAACCATGTAGCTACATCCATACACTCCTTGCACACGTGCAAACATTTTCCAATGACGTCCATGATTCCTTCATATGCATTATTCTTGATTCAAACATGTTGCACAACCTCCCAATCAACTCAACCACAATTCCTCCCGAACTTGGTTGTTTAACCTCATCTTCTCCCTAAGACTAGTTCAATGGATCCCATCACCAGCCATGTCTTGAACTTAAGCAACACCTGCACATGAATAAACACCCGATACTTCCGAGCACAAGTCCACGACTTGACTCTCGTTAGTTCAGAAACCACAACACCTTACGTGAGCACCTCTCATAAGCATGTTGCAAACCATAGCAAATTGATAACAGCAATAACCACAAAAAAACACCAAAAACTTAGTAAAAGAATACTAAGCAAACTTCCCATATATGTAAAACAAGTTTGAATTATTTCAAAGTAAAAGCAGAACCATTGCAATCTAGCTCTTAACCTTGCCAAAACTAGCCGGACCTTGAGCCGGAGCTTACTAAAGATAGCAGGACCTAGCGCTGGAGCTTACCAAAGCTAGTCAGACCTAGCGTCGGAGCTGACCAAAGCAAGTCGGACCTAGCCACAGCAAGTCGGACCTTACGTTGGACCTTGTCGAAGCTACCCAAAACAAGCCGGACCTATCGTCGGACCTTGTTAAAAAGGTGTTTTGGTAGTATTCAAAACTTTTATCGTCAACAAGCTAATCTATTCAACACACATAGATCTCACAATCTCCCCCTTGATGAATGCATTGGCAAAACCACTTAAAATCCGAACATTAGGATGAAAAGTTTTGGAAACAATTTCTCCCCCCTTTTGAAAATCAAATGAGATAGAAATAAATTTCTCCCCCTTGCATACTTCTCCCCCTTTGACAATGTATCCAACAAGGTACAAAAGAGAAATTTTAATTTGTTATGAGCACAGTATAACATATACATATAAAACAAAGCTCATCCAAGTCATACTATCAAGTAACTTACACTATCACAACAATGAGATATATAAAGTAGTGTAAGCCATGCTAGAGATGAAATATAATTTTCAATTTAAGCAAGTCATGATCTCACAAACTTTACTATTTCAAGACCTGAAAGCATGACGCTTGTTGCTGCAATTTTATTTTCTGCTAAGCATAAATTTTTAACATATGACATTTGTAATAGATTATATGCCACATCTGCATTATTCTAACCAACCAAGCCAAGCCTATGTCATTTGACAATCAGAAGCTTAAGGACATAGTTTTAGTCATACACAACTTCTTCCAAGTTCATATCTAAGTGCAATGATAAGCCATCTCAAAAGAAGAAGTGCAATGCATGCATATTCTCTTGATCTTTTCTTATTTATTCATTTGAACATAAAAACTCAACATGTGAGTTGCTTACTTGATTAATTCTTTTAAAAGCACTTGTGAGCATGCAAAAGGTTCAAAGCAGCAAGAAAGTTCAATCATGACCAGATTTAGTGTAAGTAATTATTCTAATTACTAGTCATGGCAAAAACTATAAAACGTATAACACGAATAATGTAGTAAGAACTTTCAGCATGTAAAAAGAATTACAAAGTCATATATGTATGAAATATTATGCTCATATTATTTTTAAATTCAGATCCCAAATTTGAAAGCTCCCCTCAATTTAAGCCATGAGGATGCATAACCCCTATTTCACTACGAATGTAACAAAAACGAGTGAAATCCAAAGGTTTTGTAAAAATGTCAGCCAATTGTTGTTCGGTATCTATATGGTGAAGCACAATGTTTCCTTTTTCAACATTATCACGGAGAAAGTGATATTTAATGTCAATGTGCTTTGTTCTTGAGTGTTGCACGGGGTTTTTAGCAATGCAAATGGCACTAGTGTTATCACAAAACAGTGGAGCACTATCTAGATCAACCCCATAGTCCTTAAGTGTTTAAACAATCCAAAGAATTTGTGAGCAAGCACTAGCAGCAGCTACATATTCAGATTCCGTTGTGGATTGTGCAACTAAGTTTTTTTTCTAGAGGACCAAGCAACAAGTGAATTACCAAGAAAATGCCAAGAACCAAAAAACTTTTCCTATCAATCCTACAACCCCCAAAATTAGCATCCGAAAAATCTTTCAAAGTAATGGTTGAGGAAGAAGGAAGAAAAATGCCAAATTCTTGAGTTCCATGTAAGTACCTGAGAGTCCTTTTGACAGTGTGACGATGTGAAGCACATGGGGAAGCTTGAAACTGTGCACAAAGACATTTGCTGAATTGTATGTCCGGTCTTAATGTCGTGAGGTACAAAAGTGATCCGATCATGCTTCTATATTCTTTTTGATCCACAGTTCACCATCTTCATCAAGTTCAAGTGTTGATGTTGTTCCCATTGGTGTCAGAAGAGGCTTACTTTTGTCTATGTTGAAGCGCTTGAGAAGGTCCCTTGTATACTTCGTTTGATACACAACGGTACCTTCCTTGGTTTGCTTGATTTGCAGCACTAAAAAGTAAGTGAGTTCACCCATCATACTCATTTCCAATTCTGAACTCATCATTGCTGAAAACAAGGACACAAGATCATGAGAAGCACAACCAAAGATAATATCATCCACATACTCTTGAACGAACAATGAGTCATTGCCATGCTTAAGCACAAAAAGAGTTTTATCAACCTAGCCCATGGTAAAGCCCTTTTCAAGTAAGAATGTTTTTAATCATACCATGCTCTATGAGCTTGTTTAAGACCATACAGGGCTTTAGTCGGTTTGAAAACATGATTAAGAAAATCTGGATTTTTAAAACCAGGTGGTTGCTTAATAAAAACCTCCTCATCTATGTAGCCATTAAGAAAAACACTTTTTACATCCATTTGATATAACTTGAAACTTATAGAAGCAGCAAAAGCTAACAAAATTCTTATGACTTCTAATCTAGCAACAGGAGCAAAAGTTTCATCAAAATCTAGACCTTCAGTTTGTGTGAAACCCTGAGCAACCAATCTAGCCTTATTCCTAATCACAACCCCATCCTCACTTTGTTTATTTTTAGACGCCCATTTAGTTCTAATTAAAGTGTGATCTTGAGGTGGAGGTACAAGTTTCCAAACATTATTCCGTTCAAAATTTTCTAACTCTTCTTGCATGGCAATAATCCAAGATTCATTAGTGAGTGCATGTGATATATCTTTGGGTTCAAAAGAAGCAACAAAAACAGAATGAGCATGAGAATTGGGGTCAGAAAACTTGGATCGTGTAACTCGTTCATGCAAGCTCCCAATTATCTGTTTTGGGGGACGATTCTTGTAAATCTGTAGGGGTATAGATGTCTCACAAGCTTCTTCTTCATAAGGTTCATCGCGAATTGATGAACTTGTGGCTTGTGGATGATCAGGACCAGCAGAGATGGTAGTCGGAGATTGTTCAAAGTTTGGAGCTAGACACGTCAGCTTTGGAACTATCAGGCAATATCACGAGTCTTCTTCTTCTTCTTCGAAAATACCCTCCCCCTGAGGATATGGATCCGGACCTGCAATGTTTGAGCTAGTACCTAGGCTAGCTTCATAAAAAGACACCTCACAGTCTCCACAATTTTGTTGGTGTCAAGTAAAAGCACACGGTAGCCTCTAGTATGAGATGGATATCCAAGAAACATGCCATCAATGGATCTAGGTTCAAATTTATCAAGATTACCATGTTTCTTAACAAAGAATTTGCAACCAAAGACCCGAAAGTGTGTACACTAGGCCTATGTCCAAACCGGAGCTCATATGGTGTTTTACCTAGCTTAGCGCGCAAGAAAAAATGATTTGAGACATAACAAGTGGTTGCAATCGCATCAGCCCAAAATTTCCTAGGAGTTTGATACTCATCAAGCATAGTCCTAGCCGTCTCATTAAGGTTCTATTCTTTCTTTCTACAACACCATTTTGTTGAGGTACATATGGTGAAGAAAGTTGATGATCTATTCCATTTTCAGCACAAAAGTGATCAAAAGATTGATTTTTAAATTTAGTTCCGTTATCACTTCTAATTGCTTTTAAAGATCCTAGGTGAACAATTGATAATCTAAGAAATAAAGTTCTAAAGTGACTAAAATCTTCATTCTTAGATGCCATAAAGTAAACCCAAGAGTATCTAGAATAATCGTCAACAATCACAAGAACATACCATTTACCTCCGAAGGATTAAACACGTGAAGGTCCTACGGTGTCAAGGTGCAAAAGTTGACCCGATTCAGTTGTCATGATCATTGTGAGAGGAGTATGTGAACCTGCAACCATCTTAGCATGTCTACAAGAAGAGCACATAATTTCTTGTCCCCTTTAAGCTTAGGCACCCCACGTATGCGATCAAGAGCACTAACACACGTTAGATGATCAAAGCCTATGTAACCAAGTCTACGATGCCAAAAATATATGGCCTTCGAATCATTAGAACTAGACACCTATGCTTAGAGGAAGACATATCAAAATCAGCTCTGAAAACTCTTCCAAACTGAGACATGTTAAAAATAAGTTCACTATTTGAATTTACAACTTTGCAGCAATTTTTAGTGAAAATAATTTCTAGATTTTCATCTAGCAGTTGTGAAACAGAAAGCAAGTTGTATTTCAAATTTTTAAGAAGTCCCACATCCTTCAAAGTGTAGTGATCATTTACTCTAACCGAACCCATAGCAAATATAGGAGTTGAAGAATTATCGGCAAAAGTAACATTTTCTACACGTGACACAAAAGAGAGGGAGGAGAACCATTATTTGTTACCGGTCATGTGGTGTGAGCAACCTGAATCCACAATCCAAACGTTCTCCTTCCTCAAGCGTGTAACCTACATAGAAGAACAATACGTCGATGACTCAATACTAGGGTTAGTCAAAAGGCATTTAGGAATCCAGTACCGTGTCACACGACGTGCAACAAGAAAAACACGCGAAAGCTGAGATAAAACAGCAGGTTTATGAGTCAAAGTTTGAGATTTTTTGTTCTTAACTACTGACCTATAAGGTGTTACTTGTGTAGCACAAAAATCAGTAGCTCTGAGGGCAAAAACAGAAGGCCTGGAAGTAACAACAAAGGTCCGGAGGCAAAAACTGAAGCTCCGGAGGTAAACTTTGAATGTTTTTCACTCATAACAGCAGGTTGCATGTTCCTGTCATTTAGTTTAGTATGTGCAGCAAATTTTGCATGAGAGTTATAAGATCTAGCTTGCATTCTTTCCTTTTCATGTTGTTTAGCTAGTCTATAACAAAAATCTATGACATGACCATCTCTAGCACAATAGGTACAATAAAATTTAACTTTGTATTCATGTCTAGATGAGTATGCAGTATGTTTATTTGAACCCGAATGTGACAACACTCCTGCAGATTTAAAAACCACCTCTTTTTGGTTTAGGAACTGTTTTAATCATACCACTTCCTAATGACTTTACAATTATAGGTGGATGGGCTTTAGCATGAGAATCAAAACCTAAACTAGTTTTATCATTGCAAGATTTGGATGAATTCAGTAGCAAGTTTAGATTTTTGTTCCCAATACAAAACTGCTCTAGTGTCCTATTCATGTCATCAAATTTCTTAGATAATTCTAGGCAGTTTTCAAATGAAGTTTTTCCTATTAATTTGCAATTAGAACAATATTTAACTTCATGAGCATGTAAAGCATTGTCCAGTATTGAAATTTTATTCATAGCATCTTTTATTTTGTTTTCAAGATCATAACAAGTAGAACAATGCAAATCAATTGTAGAACAAGAAGCATCTTTTTAGTTTTTATCATTAAGTGCAACAATATTTTTGTTCTTTTCAATCTCTAACTCAAGTTTATCAAGAGTAGAGGAGTGTGCACTTCTTAAGGAGGACAATTGTTGATATATTAAATTGCATGAGGAACAAGAATCATCACTAGGAATCAAGATTTTCAAAAGATTAATTTCAGATTCTAGTGACTCAATTTTAACAGCATTGTCCCTAAGTTTTTTGTCCTTTTTCTTAACAATAACAGTTGCACGGGAAATAACATCACACATTTTCATCACGAGTAGGACATACCTCTTCGTTGTCACAGTTATATTCTGCATCCTCCATACTTGAGCTTGATTTGCTCACCATGAAACACAAGTTTGCCAGATTATCTTCATCTTCGTCACTTCTAATGTCTACATCACTCGAGCCAAGTTCTTGAAGTGCGGTGATGAAACTGTTTATCAGTTTGCGTCCTGTAAAACCCTTCTTTTTCTTGTTGATGTTGCCAGAAGAGAACTTGACTTAATTCTGCTTTTCATCACGGGTAGAAGGACCTGAAAGGTTAGGGCAATCTGAACGAAAGTGTCCTGTCTTACCACATTCAAAGCATCATTGAGGTCCGAAGCTTCCTCTCCTTCTAGTTCTCACAATGTACAATGCTTTTGAGAACCGAGTAGTGATGAGTGCTAGCTCCTCTTCTGGAAATTCTTCAATCTATTCCAGGGTTAGTGAAGACAGCAAATCAAGTGTATTGCTAGATGAAGATTGGTCGGAGCTAGACATATCACGTTAAGAAGCAATTGCAAGAGACTTGTTGGGGTTCTTACGTGAGATTATGTCAATTTCATGAGTTTTCAATTTAGAATATAGCACATCTAATGTAAGTGTACTCATGACAGTAGACCCACGAATAGATGTGACTTTCATCTCCAAATTGACATATCTAATGCACTTAACAATTGCCTAGCATTTTCAACATCTGAAAAATTAACATTGATACTACGCAAGTTGCTGAGAATTTTATTAAAGCGAGCAAAAAGGTCATCAATGGACTCACCGGGTTGCATCTCGAAATGCGTGTATTCTTTCTTGAACATATCCTACTTTACCTCTTTGATCGTGTTGGATCCTTTGTGGTAGTCACAAAGTGCTCTCCACACATCGTGCACCGATCGAGGTGTGCAACACGGTTGAAGTGGCTCTGAGTTAGTCCTTGGATTATCAAGTTGCGGGATTTTTGTTGTTGTCGATATCTCTTAAGTTTGTAGCCGTGACTTGATCGTTTGGCAGCACGTCGTAAGGCTTGTACACTTTTTCCCATATCTCTAAGCCTTGCGCCTGGATAAAAGCTTCCATGCGTGCCTTCCAAACCTGAAAATCAATACCAACAAACACAAGGTTTTGCCGAGTATTTATCCATGAGGATTAGTCAAAAGCACGTGTGAATCACAAAGGTTAGAGAACCGTGGCTCTGATACCAATTGTAGGATCGAAGAGCATGTGTAATGCTACCAGACGAGGGTGAATGGTAGATAAAAACTTTTCAGCGGAAACAACAAAACACCCCTCGGCAGAAAATCGATCTGTTAAAGAAACCGTGTGTGCGACTAATCTAAACGTCTTCAACTGTGACAAAACTAGTATATATTGTAGATAATAAAGTCATAAAGACATCACGAAAATCCGTCAAGATAAACTCAAGTTACGGTTGAAAGATCGAACAAAGGTCAATCTGTCCTATCTAAGAAAAACAATTCTGAGACAATGCAAAGAAACTCATGTAGATCAGACACCAAAAATCCAATGACCGTGAAATTATGACAGATGATAGAAAATCAAGTTGTGAAGACAACCCAAAAAGAATCACGTCAATCGGATCTGTAAAACTCGAGTTATGATAAAACCACCAAAGCAAGGTAGTGCCGTGCAGAAACTCGACGAAAAAGACTTGAAGAAAATAAGCCGGACGAACAAGGCACAAAAGCTCCTTTAGGCTTCGTTTGGCAACTCCTAAAACGGAGTGGATCCAAGTCCATTCCACTCCTCTCTTGGATCCACAACCACTTGTGGATCAAATTCCACTCATAAGCAAAAAATACATTTGGATCGGATGTGGATTAGCCGGCCAGCTACCCAATCCACTTGGTTGGGAGTGGAAATTGAGCGACTCCTCTGAGGCCAGGAATCTCCGCCCCGACTTGCGGTGCTCGCGCTCGCTCCCCAGCCCACCGGCGGCACTCGCGCTCGCTCCCCACCCCACCGACGGCGCTCGCCCTCGCCCCTCCACCCCATCGGCGGTGCTCGCCCTCACCTCTCCACCCCACCGTCACCGGCGGCGCACCTCCTCCATCGCCCCACCTCCGCAACCGCCACACTCGCGACCGTTGGCTCACGTCCTCTGACTTCGTCAACCACCGAGCTCCCCTGTGTTGTATCCCGTCCATCCGCCGGTACGTCCCGCCTCCAGTCCCCCCATGGTTTCATGCTCTGTTGGCCCGTCTAGGTGCCACGGCCATTTGGATCCGCGGATCTGCGTTCTCGCGGTGGAAGATGCCGGATTCTCGTCTTCGTCGGTGGAGCAAGTTCGTGGCTGTCAGCTTTGATTTTAGGACGAGCTCCTCGGGCTCATGAGAAGGTGATTGTTTCAGTATTCAATCAGAGGACAACATTTATGTCGATCTCTGTAGGTTGGACTTGGGTGGTTTCCTGTTATTCATTGCAACCTAGGGCAGGTTCTTAGCTTCTGATGTGATTCATGGAGTTAATTGATTCCCAAATAGGGAATTCTTCGTTGATTTACTGTCTCATCGTTACTAGAAACTCAGGTTCCTGAATAGGTGGACGTTACATTTCTGATGTAGGGAACGAACGCACATTAGGATGCTTTGAACTTTCTTGGAACTTTCTTGGGTAGTTCTCGATCTTGGGTGTTTCAGGTTAACTCAAAACTGACTGATGGAAAAGCCACACATGTTCTATATCGAAATCCTAAATTAACATGGTTACTTCGGTCGTTCCTTAGCGGTCAAGGACTTGTTTCAGTAGGTTGCTTATAACAGATTGAGATGCTAATTTCTAATGTACTAAAATTTATCATAACTCATTTCCTTTTTCAGCTTATTTGCACAGTGACCCCAGCATCAAGTGACACAGAAGAGACTCACAATACACTCAAATTCGCACACTGTGCAAAGCGCATTGAGATTCAAGCATCGTCGAACAAAGTAGGCCATGTTTACTTGATGACAGTTCTTAATTTTTTTCACCATTTTCTCACAAATATATTTGATACTACAATGTCTAATGTGTCTTCATGTTTGGCAAATTATAGACGAGAAATCTTTAATAAAGAAGTATCAGACTGAGATTTGCAGATTAAAGGAAGAGCTAGAGTAGCTAAAGATGGGTATTATAACTGGGACTCCATCAAAAGACACAGGGGAATAATATCATCCTTTGGAAACAAAAGGTGCTGTGCTGTTTTGTTTAGTTACAACTCTGTTGCTTACAGTTTTTTCTTTTTTGGTTACAAATATTTCTTTGCCTATTATATGCTATTATTCCCTCCAATCTTCAAATAGACAAATACCCGTCGTTTTGGAGAACATTCTTGTCAAACTTTTAAAAATCAGCCTATCAATAACTTCCAAATATTTTGGAACCTGCAAATCATATGCATAGATTTGCTTGTTATATGCTATTTGCTTGGTTTACAAATGCATTACAATAGAAACACTGAAACGACAAGTATTAGAAGGACAGTGGAAGTACTTCATTGAGTTAATAAAATGTTTTTAACTACTATTACTCATTTTTCAAGTGTGCTGTAGGTTCAGTACAAAATATGAATTTACAATGGGGTACATCTACTTTTGTGTGTCCTAACTATTGTTTGTTCAACATATGAAAAGTTAGAAGATGGTAATGTCAAGCTGCAGTCCAGGCAGGAACAAGAGGAGGAAGCTAAAGCAGCTTTGCTTGCAAGGATACAACGTTTAACAAAACTTATCCTTGTTTCCACTAAGTCAACACAAACTACTAGATTTTCTCCACATTCTGGACCAAGACGAAGAAATTCTTTCGAGAAGAGGAGGTATGTATATGTATACAGAATGTGACTTGTAACATCCAAAATTTTTCAAAATTTGAAAACCGGGAAAATGTACTAGGAATGCATCATGTATGTTTGCATTTGATTGAAAATTCAATTTCAAAATGCGCTAGAATTCGTTTGGAATTTGAAAAGAAATCCAAATTGTAAAAAGAAATGAAAAAGAAAAGAGGAAAACAAAATGAAAAAGGAAAAACCGCCGCTTGGGCCAAATCCTGGCCGCCGGCCCACTTCCTCCCCCCTTCCCCTCCCCTTTTCTTTTCTCCCCGCCGGCCCAAGGCCCAGCCGCCCCTTCCTTTTTCCCTCCCTCTCTCTGCGCACAGGGACCCGCCAGTCAGGGCCTTCCTTCCTCCTCCCGCCGTGCGCTCGACAGACGCCCCGCTAATGCTGCCCCGGTTCAAATCGCCGACAAGGTAATCCCCCCCCCCCCCCCCCCCATTATGGCCCCGGTCGCCTTCCTTCGAGGGAAATCCCCTTCCTTACTTCGCCACTCCCTCTCCCCCTATAAAATCCGGCCGACGCCCCCATTTTTCCCCTCCCGAAGCTCCGAACCCTAGTCGCCGGTGCAAGGTATTGTCGCCACTGTTCCCGTCCCCTAACCGTTTTTCTCCGTCAAACCTCACCTAACATGTTCGCCATGACCGTAGGTACTCGCTGGACACTCTCATTCGGGGATTTCGTCGCCGCAACTCCGATCCCGATGAGCCCCAGGAGGGCCGCCGCCATACACCGTCGCCGACGCTCCTCCGCTCGGTTCCATGTCCCGAAACCCCCCTAGGTGAGCGCGCGATGCCCCTCTCTTTCGTTTGGTGTGTAGAGCGCTCGAGATAGACGTCGGTTTGGCTGTTCCGGCCATCTCCGGCGACCCCCGCCGCCGTGTGCCGCCGGGCCTGGCGCGCGCGCTGCCGCTGTCGCCAATGGGGCGACGTTGCCAAATCTCGGCCGCCCATCTAGGGCCGACGGCCGAGATTAGAAGAGGCGTACCCCTTCGGTTATTTAAAATCTGGGCCACACGGCCCAGAATGAATCTTGTTTTAACCGTTGGCCATTTTGCACATAGCCCCCTACGCGAATTTAAATTAATTACACTGAGGTCCTATAATTTATGAGCTAGCCCCTGGACTTTAATTAATTTATGTCAGCACTATTAAAATGAATAAATATGGTATTTTAGCCCCTGTTTTTACAATTAATTATTTTTTTAGCCTCTGTAAATTATGATTAACCCCATGGTTATGTTATAAAATATTTCTAGGCCGCTGTTCATGTCTATTTTGCATAAAAGCCCCTGTTTTAATTGTAAATTACATAAAATCATATGATTACTCTCTCTTTTTGCATAGATCACTTAGGGTATTATTTTATTATTATTTCCTAATATGTTTAGGATAAAATAATGTATTTAATTTGCTGATTGTGTTGAATTCCTAATGAACCCATATAGACACTAAAATCCAAACTTCCACCCACATCACTAAATAAAGTCCTAACTAAGGACATAGTGTTAGCGACGTAATTGTGTAGGTTTTCTTTTGTGTTTACTTATTTGTGGTGTGCCTGTGCCTTTATTCTCTTGTTTCTTATTGTATGCTGCTACTTTCCGTTCCGCATGCGATGATGTATTTAAAGTCCATTCCTGAGCCGACTTACAATCCTCAGGACTACCACTTCACCAACCCACACTTTGAAGAAGGCAAGTTCCTTGACCATTTTGCACCTGTTTTATTAAGTTTTAGTTAGTTGCATGCTTAATAAATTGAATCCTGTTTATTGCACCCTTCCATATAATTCCTTGTCACCGGGTTGGTTTGGGTAGACGCTACTATTACTTTTACGCTTAGTCATGCTTAGTTTTGGGAGGAAAATTTCTCTACATACATGTCATACTATTAATTGTTGTGATCAATTATTGAGATTTGGTGAATTGAATTGTAGTGGATAGGAATCTGGCATGTTGGTTTGGTTGGTATGGTGCAGTACGCACGAGACCCGGGTTTTGGGGTATGAACCTTGCTGGATTCTAAGGACCGGTTTATGGAGGAAGTCACTAAGCTTTATAGTATCGCCACAAGGCTAAGTATGGGGCAGCTTGGTCAATTAATTAGGCCTCTCCCTGCATAGAATTAGTGATTGGATAGTGCGGGGAATTGGTTTAGGGTGTACTACCTTGGGATCCGCATGGCTCAAGAGGGGGCAACTGGGGTGTTGAGTCGTGGTGTAACGGCTCACACTTTTGTACAGGGGTGAAACCTCAGAGGGCTAGTACGCGTCGGGAGAATCCTTTGTAAAGACCTCGTAGTGATCTCCTGGCCTCACACCAAAGGAAGTGTGCAATGTGGTTCGCGACCACAGGCATCAGAGAGGTTTACTTAGTCCACCTGGCAACAGGGGATGAAATCACGGCTTGTGGGTAAAGGGTACATTCTCTGCAGAGATTTAGAAACTGTCATGACAGTGCTCACGGACAAGAGCGGCTTGGTTTCCAGTTCATAATTAGTCAATAATTGGAAATGGTGGTTTTGTTGGTTGGGCTTTCGCTTATACATGGGTTATGGTTGGGTTCACTCACCTAGAAGTAGGCGCTAATGAAAGCTAAGTATAGGATGTAATGCTATAGTGCTTAACCCAAATTGGGCCTTCCGTTCTAACAACCTGCATGTCATCTCTTCCCCACTTGTTGCGTACTGTTGCTACTCAAACTTGCTTGTTGCTTATCTTTCCTCACTCTACAATGGAGAAGAGGTGGAGAATGAAGACTTCTTCGCTGATCCGGACGAGACGTTCTAGGCTGGCGCAACCCCGGGCAACGCCTGTGCATGGAGCCACACTAGTTTACATTTCTGCTGTTTTGCTTTGTAATCTTATTTTAGACCTACGGGTCATTATTGTAAGACATTTATGTATTCGAACATGGCTTGTAATAAATGATATTACACTTTCGTCTACACATGTATGATGTGAATCGATCCTGGCATACATGTGGAAGTCATCCGGTTGTCTTGTTGGGACCAGGTGTGACAAAGTGGTATTAGAGCCGTGAGGCTGGCTACCATCACCACAGCCTCTCGCTCTCCTATCTCACCACTGGAGTGCAGTGCCCCAACAGGAAGGACTGGAACTGCAAGATTTACATCTACTATGGTGATGAGTTGGTGAAGACCCATAGCAGTCCTGCTTGGAGGAGCTCCCGCCGATATGCGGAGCAGGATGCTAGCTGGGAAGCAGCTACCTTTTGAAGTCACGCCTACCATTTCCGTCTGGAGGACACGGTGCACACCTTCGTTCCGCAGCATCCCAGTGGCACTGCGGGTTTCGTCTCCAGGCACGTGGCGGGACCCCTGGACCTTCCACAGTCTCGTCAGACTGTTGACGACGTGGCCCAGCTCAGTGCTCGACTTCAAAGGGCACAGCAGGAGATTCAAGATGGTCGTGTCCTCGCCCAGTGCCACGAGGCGGTGATCAGGAGGTATCGCCGGATCACCGATGAGGACCCGGACGACTACGCGTTCGACACTTCGACGTGGACCCCAGACTCTCCAGACCGTCATGACGGCTAGCGTGGGTCGTCTTCTGAGGAGTCTTCTGACGAGGAGCCATCCAGTGTGGCGTCTGCCGTGCCACCGTTGCCTGCTGCCTCACCACCACACGTCCCCGAGGACCCCGACGAGGACGACGACGACGACTAGGACCCGGAGGAGTTCCCACTTGACGACGAGTAGTCCTCGACCTATGCCACGACTCAAGGATAGGCACACCCCCAATTAGTTAAATAAGAGCGACATAGACGTACTCGTGTGACCTTGAGTTGTGTTACTTCTTTTCATGATTTCCTTTTGGTGTGTTGTGTATGTTGTGGAACGCCTTGGCGACTTGTCCACAACCGCACCCTTTTTGATACTTCCTTAATTAGTGAGCTTTTAATAAAGGATTTTCTTATATACTCGTGTTTGTGGTGATTTTTGCATATAGTAAGGGTATCGTATAGTAGTCATCCACTATAGTAGTACCTAAGACTATATTCTCTTCCTACTCAGATGGCAGGCAGGGGAAGAGGCTGTGGCCGTGGCCGTGGTATGCCCCTCGGTGATGATGAAGCTGGATTCCAGCTACCGCAATGGAATGGGAGAGGTGCCCGTGGAGCACCTGCGATGAATCATATGCAGCAAATGATGACCATGCAGATGCAAATGATGCAGAATTTAACGCAAGTGGTGGCCAACATGCAACAAGCCCAGCAAGCCCCTCCACCTCCACCACCAAATCAGCCCCAGCCACAGCCGGCATCAGGACCCCGATCCCGCATGAGAGACTTTCTCAACACCCATCCACCCACCTTTGCCACCGCTAGTGAGCCAATGGATGCTGACGATTGGCTGAGAACAGTTGAGAGCAAGCTGAGAATTATCCAATGTGAAGGAAGGGATAAGGTACTGTTAGCCTCGCACCAACTCCAGGGACCTGCAGCCGACTGGTGGACTGCTTTCACCGAAGCCCATCAGGACCTAGATAATATCACATGGGATGAGTTCAAGATTTACTTCCGCAGTCACTTCGTGCCCGAAGAAGAGGCCCAGGCGAGATGTGAGGAATTTCTCATGCTGAAGCAAGGCCGTATGAGTGTGCGAGAGTACCTGAACAAATTCACACAATTGTCTCGCTATGCCCCAGAAGATGTGGACATTGACTCAAAGAAACAATTTTGTTTTAAGAAGGGGCTTGATAAGGAGCTGAAGTTCGCTATGGTTTCCAGTGACTACAACAGTTTCCATAAGTTGGTGGACAAGGCTTTTGAAGTGGAAAGAACCAAGAAAGAGTTGGATGATGATGATAGGAAGAGGAAGCTGTCACAAGCACATAGTTCTGGAAATAATCTGCGCCCTCGCTTTGCCCCTCAGTCTGCGGCACCTATGACTCGTCCTATGAACTCTCACACGGTACAAAGTTATCCAAACTCCTCCTACAGGCCACCCACACCATACAACCAGCAGATGCGCCAACCACCACAGCCTCCATGCCAACCAATGCAACCCCCTTGCCCAGCAGCTCCAGCACCCCGCCGTAATGGTCAGCCGCGACAGAACCCTCAAGAAGGTAATAGATCCCAAGGTAACAACGTGGCCGTGCAGTGCTATAACTGTGGTGATATGGGACATTTCGCCAATCGTTGCCCGAAGAAGCCGCTGTAGCAACCTACACATGGGAGAGTTAACCACGTGGCACTTGAGGAGGCGCACAATGCACCAAATGTGGTTGTTGGTACATTTCCTGCCGACTCTCATCTAGCTACAGTGTTGTTTGATTCTGGTGCTACGCATTCATTCATATCTAAGGAATTCATGAGGAGGCATGACATGGTAGTGCATTTAATGACTCACCAACTTATAGTTCACTCCCTTGGGGGAGAAAAGATAACACGACAAGTATGCCCTAATGTAAGGCTAGACATAAGGGGGGTAGTTTTCACAGCAAACCTTATTGTTCTGGAATCTCAAGGGCTAGATATTATTCTGGGAATGGATTGGTTGACCAAGTACCATGGGGTGATCCACTGCGCCACAAGGACAGTCTCCTTGACTGATACCGATGGTACCAAGGTTGAGTTCTCTCCAGATCAAGCTCCAACACAGAGGGTCAGGTTAAATCAAACTGAGGTTGCCGAAGAGATCCGAGTTGTAAGTGAATTCCCAGACGTGTTCCCTGAGGAGCTACCGGGTATGCCTCCTGACCGCGAAATTGAAGTCATCATTGACCTAGTGCCTGGAATGGCCCCGATATATAAGAGGCCATATAGAATGGACGCTAAACAGTTAGCCGAGCTAAAGGATCACATTAGAGAGTTGTTGGATAAAGGATACATCCTCCCTAGTTCATCACCTTGGGGTGCTCCTGTCATATTCGTGCCTAAGAAGGATGGCACTCAAAGGTTGTGTGTGGATTATCGTGCATTGAATGCCGTTACCATTAAGAATAAGTACTCACTGCCAAGGATTGAAGATTTTTTTGATCAGTTGCGGGGAGCATGTGTGTTCTCTAAGATTGATCTTCGTTCGGGTTACCATCAGTTGAAGATTCGACCATCAGATATTCCTAAGATGGCGTTTGTCTCTCGATACGGTCTTTATGAGTATACTGTTATGTCATTTGGGTTGACCAATGCTCCTGCTTACTTCATGTACCTCATGAACAAAGTATTTATGGAGTACCTGGATAAATTTGTGGTCGTATTCATCGGCGACATCTTGATATTCTCCAAGAGTGAAGAAGAGCACGAGGAACACCTGAGGTTGGCACTACAGAAGCTCAGAGAGCACCAATTATATGCTAAATTCAGTAAGTGTGAGCTTTGGCTGAAGCAGGTGTCATTCTTGGGACATGTCATATCAGAAGGAGGAATATCAGTTGATCCAGGCAAAGTGGCAGATGTTCTCAAGTGGGAGACGCCGGAAAATGTGGGACACATCAGAAGCTTTTTGGGGATGGCTGGTTACTATCGACGATTTGTTGAGGGATTTTCAAAGATCTCTCGGCCGCTAACCAAGCTACTCGAGAAGGGAGCTACATTCAAGTGGACACCAGAATGTGAAGCAAGCTTTGTCGAGTTGAAAAAGAGGTTGACCACTGCTCCAGTGTTGGTCATGCCAGATATGCAAAAGGAGTTCTCGGTCTATTGTGATGCTTCCGGACAAGGATTGGGATGTGTGTTGATGCAAGAGGGACATGTGGTGGCTTACGCCTTGAGAAAACTCAAGAAGCATGAGAAGAATTATCCAACCCATGATCTGGAATTAGCAGTTGTGGTTCACGCACTGAAGATATGGAGACACTACCTAATCGGAAAAAGGACAGAAATCTACACTGACCACAAGAGCTTGAATACATCTTCACTCAGCCGGACCTTAATCTTCGCCAACGAAGGTGGTTAGATCTCATTAATGACTTCGATGTTGGGATCAACTATTACCCTGGAAAGGCGAATGTGGTCACAGACGCTTTGAGTAGGAAAACCCAATGCAACAGTATGACGATCCAAGCTTATCAACCGCAGCTATGAAGAGTTTGCAAGATTAAACCTGTGCATAGTGTCTAATGCAGATGCAGTAGTTATGGAAGTGGACTCCACGTTGGAACAAGACATTAGAGAAGGCCAAAAAGAGGATAAGAAGATCTAGAAATTTAAGAAGCTGATGAAGGCTAGCAAAGCCCCAGATTTCAGGGAAGATGAACATGGAGCCCTATGGTTAGGGAAGAGGATATGCATGTCGAATGTCAAGGGGATCCGAGAGTTGATATTGAGAGAAGCCCACGACTCGTACTACTCCATTCATCCTGCGAGTACCAAGATGTACCAAGACCTTAAGGATCGATACTGGTGGCTTGGTATGAAGCGTGATGTGGCCGAATACGTGGCTCTGTGTGACACGTGTCAGGTAGTAAAGGCGGAACATCAGAGACCCGCTGGACTACTTCAACCACTCAAGATACCAGAGTGGAAATGGGAAGAGATAAGTATGGACTTTATTGTGGGATTGCCGAGGAACCAGTCAGGATATGACTCCATATGGGTTGTCGTGGACAAGTCGACCAAAGTTGCTCACTTCATTCTGGTCAAGGAAAGCTACAACGGTTCGTGGTTGGCAGAATTATACATGGCAATAATTGTGTGTTTGCACGGTGTTCCGAAGAAGATCGTGTCTGATTGGGGTACCCACTTCACTTAAAGATTCTGGCAGAAGCTACATGAGTCAATGGACACTCGTCTGAATTTTAGCTCAGCATATCACCCGCAGACGGATGGCCAGACAGAACGCACAAATCAGATCTTGGAGGATATGCTGCGAGCGTGTGCCTTGAAGAATAGCAAGAGTCGGGACAAAAATCTGCCCTATGCGGAATTTTCTTACAACAACACCTACCAAGCTAGTCTCAAGATGTCCCCGTTTGAGGCACTTTATGGGCGAAAGTGTAGGACACCTTTATTTTGGAATCAGACCGGAGAAGGTCAAGTGTTTGGACCGGAGATATTAAGAGAAGCAGAACGACAGGTACAAGAGATCCGGAATAATCTGGAAACGGCACAGTCAAGGCAGAAGAGTTACGCAGATGCTCGACGTCGTGATCTAACCTTTGAGGTCAGAGACTTTGTGTATCTCAAGGTATCACCCGTAAGAGGTCTAAGACGGTTCAAAGTGAAGGGAAAACTAGCACCCCGTTATATTGGACCGTTTAAGGTATTGGAGAGAAGAGGAGAAGTAGCCTATCGTCTCGAGCTACCTTCTCAACTGTCAGATGTGCATGATATGTTCCACGTGTCGCAGCTAAAGAAATGTTTGAGAGTACCAGAGGAACAACTACCCATGGAGGCTATAGATGTGCAAGAGGATCTGTCTTACGCAGAACAACCAGTCAAGATTCTAGAGACATCAGAAAGTGTCATGAGGAACAAGACGATTCGCATGTGCAAAGTGCAGTGGAAGCATCACTCCGAGGCAGAAGCAACATGGGAGAGAGAATAAGACCTCAAGGCCAAGTTCCCCGACCTTTTCTCTTAGGAAGTCCGAATCTCGGGGACGAGATTCCTTTTAAGTGGTTTATAGTTGTAACACCCAAATTTTTCAAAATTTTTAAACCGGGAAAATGTACTAGGAATGCATCATGTGTGTTTGCATTTGATTGAAAATTCAATTTCAAAATGCGCTTGAATTCGTTTGAAATTTGAAAAGAAATTCAAATTGTAAAAAGAAATGAAAAAAGAAAAGAGAAAAACAAAATGAAAAAGGAAAAACCGCCGTTTGGGCCAAATCCTGGTCACCGGCCCACTTCCTCCCCTCTTCCCCTCCCCTTTTCTTTTCTCTCTGCCGGCCCAAGGCCAAGCCACCACTTCCTTTTTCCCTCCCTCTCTCAGCGCACTGGGACCCGCCAGTCAGGGCCTTCCTTCCTCCTCCCGCCGTGCGCCCGATAGACGCCCCGCTAATGCCGCCCCGGTTCAAATCGCGGGCAAGGTAATCCCCCCCCATTATGACCCCGGTCGCCTTCCTTCGGGGGAAATCCCCTTCCTTACTTCGCCGCCCCCTCTCCCCCTATAAAATCCGGCTAGCGCCCCCATTTTTCCCCTCCCCGAAGCTTCGAACCCTAGCCGCCAGTGCAAGGTATTGTCGCCGCTGTTCCCGTCACCCTAACCGATTTTTCTCCGTCAAACCTTGCCTAACATGTTTGCCATGACCGTAGGTACTCGCCAGACACTCTCATTTGTGGATTTCGTCGCCGCAACTCCGATCTCGATGAGCTCCACCGAGGGCTGCCGCCATAAACTGTCGCTGACGCTCCTCTGCTCGGTTCCAAGTCCCAAAACCCCCCTAGGTGAGCGCGCGATGCCCCTCTCTTTCGTTTGGTGTGTAGAGCGCTCGAGATAGACGTCGCTTTGGCCATTATGGCCATCTCCGGCGACCCCCGTCGTCGTGCGCCGCCACGCCTGGCGCGCGCGCCGCTGCTGTCGCCCATGGGGCGACGTGGCCAAATCTCGGCCCCCCGTACAGGGCCGACGGCCGAGATTAGAAGGGGCGTACCCCTTCGGTTATTTAGAATCTGGGCCACACGGTTTAGATCCAACGGCCCAGATTGAATCCTGTTTTAACTGTTGACCATTTTGCATGTAGCCCCCTGCGTGAATTTAAATTAATTACACTGAGGTCCTGTAATTTATGAGCTAGCCCCTGGACTTTAATTAATTTATGTCAGCACTGTTAAAATGAATAAATATGGTATTTTAGCCCATGTTTTCACAATTAATTATGTTTTTAGCCTCTGTAAATTATGATTAACCCCATGGTTATGTTATAAAATATTTCTAGGCCCCTGTTCATGTCTGTTTTGCATAAAAGCCCCTATTTTAAATGTAAATTACATAAAATCATATGATTACTCTCTCTTATTGCATAGATCACTTAGGGTATTGTTTTATTATTATTTACTAATCTGTTTAGGATAAAATAATGTATTTAATTTGCTGATTGTGCTGAATTCCTAATAAACCCATATAGACACTAAAATCCAAACTTCCACCCACATCTCTAAATAAAGTCTTAACTAAGAACATAGTGTTAGCGACGTAATTGCGTAGGTTTTCTTTTGTGTTTACTTATTTGTGGTGTGCCTTTATTCTCTTGTTTCTTATTGTGTGCTGCTACTTTCCTTTCCGCATGTGATGATGTATTTAGAGTCGGTTCCCGAGCCGACTTACAATCTTCAGGACTACCACTTCACCGACCCACACTTCGAAGAAGGCAGGTTACTTTACCATTTTGCACTTGTTTTATTACGTCTTAGTTAGTTGCATACTTAATAAATTGAATCCTATTTAC
Source organism: Tuctoria greenei (assembly GCA_036927565.1). Classification (NCBI taxonomy): domain Eukaryota; kingdom Viridiplantae; phylum Streptophyta; class Magnoliopsida; order Poales; family Poaceae; genus Tuctoria; species Tuctoria greenei. The sequence goes on along the minus strand of JAYESD010000005.1, from coordinate 91,024,022 downwards.
TGCACCCTTCCATATAATTCCTTGTCACCGGGTTAGTTTGGGTAGATGTTACTATTACTTTTACGCTTAGTCATGCTTAGTTTTGGGAGGGAAATTTCTCTACATACATGTCATACTATTAATTGTTGTGATGATTTATTGAGATTTGGTGAATTGAATTGAAGTGGATAGGAATCTGGCAGGTTGGTTTGGTTGGTATGGTGCAGTACGCACGAGACCCAGGTTTTGGGTTATGAACCTTGCCGGATTCTAAGGACCTGTTTGTGGAGGAAGTCACTAAGATTTATAGTATCGCCACAAGGCTGAGTATGGGGCAGCTTGGTCGATTAATTAGGCCTCTCCCGGCATAGTATTAATGATTGGATAATGCGGGGAATTGGTTCAGGGTGTACTACCTTGGGATCCGCATGGCTCAAGAGGGGGCAACTGGGGTGTTGAGTCGTGGTGTAACGGTTCACACTTTTGTACAGGGGTGAAACCTCAGAGGGCTAGTAGGCGTCGGGAGAATCCTTTGTGAAGACCTTGTAGTGATCTCCTGGCCTCACACCAAAGGAAGTGTTCAATGTGGTTCGCGACCACGGGCATCGGGGAGGTTTACTTAGTCCACCTGGCAACAGGGGATGAAATCACGGCTTGTGGGTAAAGGGTACATTCTCTGCAGAGATTTAGAAACTATCATGACAGTCGTGCTCACGGACAAGAGCGGCTTGGTTTCCAATTCATAATTAGTCAATAATTGGAAATGGTGGTTTTGTTGGTTGGGTTTTCGCTTATACATGGGTTATGGTTGGGTTCACTCACCTAAAAGTAGGCGCTAATGAAAGCTAAGTATAGGATGTAATGCTATAGTGCTTAACCCAAATTGGGCCTTCCGTTCTAACAACCCGCATGTCATCTCTTCCCCACTTGCTGAGTACCGTTGGTACTCAAACTTGCTTGTTGCTTATCTTTCCTCAGTCTACAATGGAGAAGAGGTGGAGAATGAAGACTTCTTCGCTGATCCGGACGAGACGTTCTAGGCTGGCACAACCCCCGAGCAACGCCTGTGCATGGAGCCACACTAGTTTACATTTCCGCTATTTTTCTTTGTAATCTTATTTTAGACTTACGGGTCATTATTGTAAGACATTTATGTATTCGAACATGGCTTGTAATAAATGATATTACACTTTCGTCTACACATGTATGATGTGAATCGATCCTGGCATACATGTGGAAGTCATCCGGTTGTCTTGTTGGGACCGGGTGTGACATGACTTGAGCACTCAAGTAACGTTGATATTTTTTCTCCCCTAATTAGCTGTCACGCCTTATAATAATAAATGGATGTATCGACTTTCCTTACTTTTAATCTTGTCAAAAGAATATTTGTACCTGGATTTTGAATGCCAAACATTTGTAGGAAAAGGGCATTTGTCCCTTTCAATATTACTTGTGTGTGATTTATCCATGCTGTTGTTTTGGATCTTATCAAAAGACATTTGTATCTCCCTGCTGTTCGTTCAGGCACTTCGTATCTTAATTGAGCTCCAGTCAACAGCTGACTGTTTTCTCCCTGCTGTTGTTTTGGATCTTGTCAAAAAAATTGTCCCTTTCATATTACTTGCGTGTGATTTACTTCATATGTTGGTAAAAATTCTGATCATGTAGTTCATTTTATTGCAGAGGTTGATCAACTCAGGTTCTTAGATGGCGCCAAAGACCATGGTCTGTCAAATTTCCATGCTAATTGTATCGTTATTGATCAACTCGGGTTCTTAGAAAGCTAGTTTATCAGTTTGCTTATTCTATGTTTCCAATACTGAAATCTCAACCTTTTTTATTCAGTTTGCATTGCTTAGTTAATTCTTCTCTGCACAAAAATCTCTAGAAAGGCCTCAGAATTAGGCATTATAGTGCTAACTATGTTCAGTACATTTTATTTTTGGTCTGGATTCCAGTAATCTAAACTTACTGGAAATCACATGTTCCATTAATCTGAATTTTACTGCAAATGCAAGTAGTGCTAATGATGTTTGAACAACGGTCGGAATCCTTTGACACTTGGTTCATACTAAGTACTCTCTCTGTCCCAAAAACTTGTCGCTTTATAGTTCAAAAATATACTACAAAGTGACAATTTTTTGGAACAGATGGAGTACACCAAAAACAATTAGATTATGCGTTTGTATTTGAGTCTCCAAAAGATGTAGTTTCTCCATATTAGTGCTATCAGTATCACACAATGTTTTTGTTAATTTTTTCAGTGTGGCCATCCATTGTTGCATGCTTGAGCAGCTATACTAATTGTTTGATGTGAAAGATGATATATTTTAGAATACTTTGTTCATCTTGTTTCAACATTGATATATTTAATATTTTCTACCAAATCAGTATTTTCTACAAACATATTTCTAATTTTTTTCATTTTAAATTTTTGCTATATTTTTGTGCCATTTTGCAGGTCATGTAACAATAATTACATTATGTATTTATCTCTTTTGTGGAAAGAGATATTTAATGTTATATTATCGTCAAAAAAATTAATCTTATATGAGAAATAAATAATCTAAAAGTGCATCTAGGACTCCCTTGTGGGTTTTGGATGATTTATGACAAGCAATTGTGATCCTAACCTCTTTGTTGAGATAAGTGCAGGATTATAATAGGAAAATGAGCAAAGTGCCAAAAAGGAAGGAATAATGAGGAGCAAAGTGGAAATGAGCTCAAGGAAGAAAAATAGTAGATCATTATGTATGGAGTGTGTTAAGAAAACATATCCCAAGAGCTCAATCACAATTAAACACACACATTGCACAAAGTTACACAGGACCGGACGAGTCCGACTGACACCGGACTAGTCCGATATCCTTTCTGCACGAAATCGGACAAGTCCGATATCCATCGGACTAGTCCTCCCCAGTGCGGACTAGTCCTTAAAACACTTCACAAGTCACACTAAATCAGACAAGTCCGATCACAACCGGACTAGTCCGATATTCTTTCTGATCCAAATCGGACAAGTCCGATGTTTGCACGGACTAGTCCAAAATACCCTCTGATCTGAATCGGACAAGTCCTCCAAGTGCGGACTTGTCATCCTATACACTTAGGGTTTCACATGTGCGAACAAGTCCGATGACTATCAGACTAGTCTGAAGATTTCCAGTAGCGAAATCAGACAAGTCCGCTCCTAGCCGGACTAGTCCGATATTTCGGGACACTTAGGGTTTGCTACACACAGCACACCGGACTAGTCCGGTGACCACCACGGACTAGTGCGATCTTTCTGAACCCTAACGATCACTTTTAGAAGCCCATATAAATAGAGTTGTACGGTCATATTTTACATACTCTCGAACCTTAGCGCCATCACACCTCCCAAGAGACTCAAAAATCACATCTCTCCACATAATTAAGTACAACAAAGATCAATCCTTTGAGGATTCACTCTAGTTCATTGGAGAGACACATTCAACACCACATTGAGCTCTTGGTTTGATTCTCTAACACACTCCTGCATTTTAATTGTAATCTATTGAGTGTGTTCTTGGTGGTATTTTGTGTTGTAATCCAAGGGAGCTCTCAACGTGTGAGAAAGCCCCTTGAATTCGGTTATTCACCCCTTTGAGATAAGTGGAAGAGGATTGGCCTTCGTGGCGATCCAACAAGGGTAGGGTCGGAGAAGACCCGGTCCTTTTGTGGGCTTCTCAATGTGGATGTAGGTTGCCTTCGTGGGAACCGAACCACGGGATAAATCTCTTGCATTCTCTTTTGTGTTCATTGTCCTTTACATTATATCAATCTAGGGTTACAAACTAATCTTTATTACTTTACGTTGAAATATCAAGTATAAGTGTGATTTGTGATATAACCTGATTCATAACCTTGTGACACTTTGTTTAATCATATACTTCTGCTGCATATATTGAAGAACAAAGTTAATCGATCAAACCTACTCAATCTAGTCCGTATATACCGGAATAGTCCGATTTCTTTGGTTTTGAACTGGTTGTTAAGTGTTGCAGGATCCAACAATATTCAACAAGGCCTATTCACACCCTCTAGGACACATTCAATTGGTATTAGAGCAGGTTCTTCAAGAAATAGACTAATCGCTCGAAGGAGATCATATCGGCCTTGTTGATGATGAAAAGAATCTCAAGGTGGAAAAGCTCCTCGAAGCCATTCAAGACTTCGAGGACGAAGATGAGGAGACGCTGGAGCTTAAGGCGCTCCTAAGAAAGAAGACACTTTCCAAAGGGAAAGTAAAAGTGGAAGAGAAGAAGAAGGGGAGTAGTCACACTGACTACTCCCGATATCCTTTTAACTATGATCGTCTCAATTCCAATAGCAATCGTTATTTATCTATCCCACTTGGAAAAGCCCCACACTTCAATGGAAGTGATTACTCAATGTGGAGGCAAAATATGAAAATGCATCTAATTTCCCTCAATCCAAGTTTGTGGCATATTGTGTGCACAGGGATAGATATTCCGGACGACGACGAAGAGATCACCCCCAGCCAAGAGCAAGCAATTCACCGAAATGCTCAAGCCGCAGCCGTAATTATCTCTTCACTCAGTCGGGACGAGTTCACCAAGGTGGATGGACTCGAAATTGCAAAGGAGATATGGGACACACTACAAACTGCACATGAAGGTGACCGACATGTGCGTGAAGCAAAAATCGAGATGATTGAATGCGAGTTAGGAAGATTTGCAATTGAAGAAGACGAGTCACCCCAAGAAATGTACAATCGATTAAAGACACTCGTCAACAAGGTCAGATCATACGGAAGCAGGAAATGGAATGACCATGAAGTAGTAAAGCTCATCCTTAGAGCTTTTATGCCTCGCAACGTCACACTATGATCCATGATTAGAGAAAGCCCCAGATACAAAAGGTTGACTCCGGATGAACTGCCTGGAAAGATCATCAACTTCGAGATGATGGAAAAGCAAGCAAAACATGTCAAGGAAATTGCCGATCTCACCTTGGCAAAGAAGAAAGGGGTTGCTTTGAAGTCCACTCTCAAGCCACTATCCAAAGAAGCTAGAGAAGCACAACTAGAGGAAGATAGTGACGACGAAAGCAGTGAATTGGATGAAGAAGACATGATATTGTTCATGAAGAAATTCAATAGAATAATGAAAAAGAGACAAGGTGCAAAGTCAAGTGAAGGAAAGTACAAGGAAAGAACGAAGCCAAAGTTGAGGCGGGCATGCTATAATTGTGGTGAATACAACCACTTTATAGTTGACTGCCCATATGAGGAGAACAAGAAGAAGACCAAAGAAGTCAAGCCTCAACCCAAGAAATTCTTCAAGAAGAAGAAACAAGTCGAACAAGCGCACATCGGAAAGGAATGGGACTCAAATGACGAGTCCTCATCGTCCGAAGAAGAAGAGATGGCTAGCATAGCCATCGAGAAGACATCCAAGAAGTCTACCCTTTTCCCCACACTTGGCACATGGAAGGGAGATGGCACTTGCCTTATAGCAAAGGAAGGTAAACGCAAGTTAACTATTAAACCCTCTTCCGTGCATTCCTATTCTAGCGATGATGAACTCAATAGTGATAATGAGGACATGCTTATTGGACTAGATAGGAAAACTGCTACTAAAATGAAATTTTTGCTTGATCAACTTGTTGAGAAGGAGAGATTAATACATCGTCAAGAGGACATGATCATCTCCCAATAGGAGGAATATGTCGAACTTGACAAACTTCTAGAACTTGAAAAGGAACGAAGCAAATCACTAGAGCTTGAGTTAGCTTCGAGCAAGGAAACTTGCTTGGAGCTAACTGACTCAAATGCCACCATCAAGGACCAACTTGCTGACCTGATCAAGGTCAACAAGATCCTTGAAGTGCATGTTGAGTCACTCAAGCTAAGTGAACCTTCCTCCTCTTCGAGTTCACCTTCTCAACTTACTAAAACTGATTTTGCTCATGCTTGCACATGTAAGAAAAGTGACACCAGTTTGAAGGATAAGCCAACTTCTCTAAAGGAAAAACATCCTGCCCAAAGTGGCATATTTGACAAGGAGAAGATCAAATATGCACGTAGTGCATACTTGGTCAAAAGACCTCCAAATGTCAAATATGGCATTGGTTATTCCTATGGTGAAAAGCAACGAGCTAGAAGCCATAAGAATAACAAAGAGAGGATTATCTTTGTAAAAGGAAGGCCCTCTCAAACTAGAAAGTCACATATTAAGACTGTAACTGCACAGGAACACCGGACTAGTCCGGTCGGTGTTCAGACAAGTCCGGTCCTCCAGACAAGTTCGACCCCCCAAACTAGTCCTGTATACAAACAACAACAGCTATTGTTTAAAACTTTTGATGCCTCCTATGTGTTAATGAGAAATAATTTTGGCAAGGTCTATGCTCATTATGTTGGGCCACACTATGGGAACACCATGTCTCATGTGTGGGTGCCCAAATGTATTGTAACTAACCTCCAAGGACCCAAGCAAGCTTGGGTACCTAAAACCAAGGCATGATTTGTTTTTGCAGGCCTATTCCTCTGGTGGATCTATATGGGTGCTAGACAGTGGATGCACCAATCATATGACTGGGGAAAGAAGAATGTTCGTGGAATATGAAGTGAATGAGGACCCAAACGAGGGCATCTACATTGGAGATAATAGTCAAGGAAGGGTGCTCGGTACCGGTAAAATTGCAATATCCTCCAAACAAACACTTTCTCATGTTTTACATGTTGAATCTCTAGATTATAACCTGCTGTCCATATCTCAATTATGCGACAAAGGTTATAATTGCTTGTTCACTAACGAGGGTGTGGCCGTCTTTAGGAGGAGTGATGGTTCTGTTGCATTCAAGGGTATGTTAAAGGGAAAGCTCTATCTTGTTTACTTCAACAAGGATAAAGCTGAACTTGACACATGCTTGATTGCAAAGAACAACATGGGTTGGTTGTGGCATAGACGGCTAGTGCATGTTGGTATGAGGAACCTTCAAAAACTCCTCAAAGGCGATCACATCCGAGGTTTGAAGGATGTTGTATTTGAGAAAGACAGGCCCTGTAGCGCGTGTCAAGCCGGGAAGCAAGTTGGAGCAGCTCACCCCGCCAAAAATGTCATGGATACAACAAGACCACTCGAGCTTCTACACATGGACTTGTTTGGTCCAATAGCCTACATAAGCGTCGCAGTAAAAATATGGTTTAGTTGTCGTTGATGATTTTTCTTGCTTCACTTGGGTTTTCTTTTTGCATGATAAGTCAGAGACACAAGGAACACTCAAGAAGTTTTTCAAGCGAGCTCAAAACGAATTCTCATTGACAATCAAGAATATTCGAAGCGACAATGGCACGGAGTTCAAGAACACGCAAGTGGAGGAGTACCTTGATGACAAAGGCATAAAGCACGAATTTGCAGCGCCGTACTCCCCACAACAAAACGGAGTTGCCAAAAGAAAGAATTGAACACTCATAGAGATGGCAAGAACAATGCTCGATGAGTACAAGACATCGGATCGATTTTGGGCAGAAGCAATTAACACCGCTTGCCGCACCGTAAATCAACTCTATCTTCATCGACTACTCAAGAAGACATCATATGAGCTACTCATCGGTAACAAACCAAATATTTCATATTTTCATGTTTTTGGTTCTCCATGTTATATCTTGAACAAGAAGCCTAGGACTTCAAAGTTCGCTTTGAAGTCCGATGAAGGTTTCTTGCTTGGTTATGATTCGAACACTTATGCCTATCGTGTTTTCAACAAGACCTCCGGACTTGTTGAAGTAGCACGTGACGTAATGTTCGATGAGACTAATGGCTCCCAAAAGGAGCACATTGATCCATGTGAACTAGGTAAATAAGAAGCTCCTTGTCAAGCATTGAAAAGAATGGCTCTAAGTGAGGTTCGACCACAAGAGCCACCTCCACATGTACATGAAGAAGATGAACCACAAGAGGAGATCAACGATCAAGGGGGAGCTTCAACACAAGATTGACTACAAGGATACGAAGATAATCAACAAGTCAACGAAGGCAATGACTTAGGGGGAGAAGCAGATGATCATGAAGATACAACTCCTCAAGTGCCACACCCAAGAGTACACCAATGCGTCAAAAGAGATCACCCATTCGACAACATCATCGGTGACATCCAAAAGGGAGTAACCACTAGATCTCGCATAGCTAACTTTTGTGAACACTATTCGTTTGTATCCTTTTTGGAACCACGCGGGGTTGAAGATGCATTGAAAGATCCAGACTGGGTGGTGGCAATGCAAGAAGAATTGAACAACTTCAAGCAAAACAGGGTGTGGGAACTTGTGGCAAGACCCAATGCAAACATTGTCGGCACCAAGTAGGTCTTCCGCAACAAACAAGATGAACACGGGGTGGTGACAAGGAACAAGGCACGACTTGTGGCCAAAGGGTATTCACAAGTCGAAGGTTTGGATTTCGATGAGACTTTTGCTCCAGTAGCTAGGCTTGAATATATTAGAATATTACTTGCATATGCTACTCACCATGATTTCAAGTCGTATCAAATGGATGTGAAAAGCGCCTTCCTCAATGGACCAATCAAGGAAGAGGTATACGTGGAGCAACCACTCGGGTTTAAAGATGAAGAGTTCCCCGACCACGTGTTTAAATTGCGTAAAGCTCTCTACAGCCTCAAACAAGCTCCTAGAGCTTGGTATGAGTGTCTTAGAGATTTCTTAATTGAAAATGGCTTTAAGATTGGCAAAGTAGATTACACACTGTTTACAAAGAATTTTGATGATGATCTTTTTATTTGTCAAATTTATGTTGACGATATAATATTTGGATCAACTAACCAATCTTTTTATGAAGAATTTAGTAAAATCATGACAAACAAGCTTGAATCTATGATGGGAGAGTTAAAGTACTTCTTGGGATTCCAACTACGGCAACAGAAGGAAGGGACGTTCCTAAGCCAAACCAAGTACACGCAGGACATACTCAAGAAGTTTGGCATGGACAAGGCGAAGCCCATAAAAACCCCCATGGCAACTAATGGCCACCTAGACCTCAATGAAGATGGACCTAGCATCGACCAAAAGGTATATCACTCCATGATTGGATCTCTACTCTATTTATGTGCATCTAGGCCAGAAATTATGTTGAGTGTATGTTTGTGTGCAAGATTTCAAGCCAATCCTAAGGAATGTCACTTGACAACCGTAAAAAGGATCTTGAGATATTTAGTTCATACACCCAACCTTGGCCTTTGGTACCCAAAAGGCTCAAAATTCAATCTCATTGGTTACTCCGATGTAGATTATGTCAGGAGCAAAGTAGATAGAAAAAGCACTTCCGGTACATGCCAATTCCTAGGGAGATCCTTAGTTTCTTGGGCCTCCAAGAAACAAAATTCCATTGCCTTATCCACAGCCGAAGCGGAGTATGTTGCAGCCGGGAGTTGTTGTGCTCAACTCCTTTGGATGCGACAAACTCTAAGGGACTATGGTTACAATATGAACCATATTCCACTCCTTTGTGATAATGAGAGTGCCATTAAAATCGCCCACAACCCAGTTGAGCACTCCAGAACTAAACACATAGACATAAGACACCACTTTTTGAGAGATCATGCCATAAAAGGAGACATAGCTATTTCACATGTCAACACTCAAAAGCAATTGGCCGACATATTCACCAAGCCACTTGATGAAAAACGTTTTTGTGAACTCCAAAATGAACTAAATATCCTTGATGCTCGGAGTGTGGCTTGAAATGTTGTATACCTGTATGAATTCTTCAAATATGTTGATTGGATTGTGAAAATCATCTCTCTCATTTTTCTCCAGAAAACTATGTCAATTACTAGATCTTGGTGAATTATGATCATTGCTTGATTGTTGTATGCTTACTGATCATATTCATCAAGATTATTTGATGTGTTTTGCCTCTCTTTTCTCTAAGTATGTGCCTTCAAATATATATGAATGGGATAAAAATTCTTGCCTGGTAATCATGGACTAGTCCGTGGTTGCCCGGACTAGTCCGGCCTAACCGGCACTCTACAGACTAGTCTGCATGGGCGGACTAGTCTGGTAGACAACGGACTAGTCCGATATAGCCCTTGGAAAAGTTCGGACTAGTCAGGTCATCTCCGGACTTGTCCGATTTTTGGTATCCATAACCCTAGCTGCCACTAAACCCTAATTTACTCACCTCCACTCTGGCCTCACGCGCTCCCTCTCTTCGTGCTCGAGCTCCCAAGGCAATTCCTTGCTCACTCCACCAAAAAGCTTCGCATTTGGGCGGAAATCAAGCTTGTCCACTTGAGGATTGAAGCTAGCGGACTTGTTCGGCATTAAACACCCTCATCTCCAAGTTTTAAGCAATTTTTTGGTAATTTTTGCTCAAACCCTAGAAAATCGCAAATTTCTTCATTACTGATCAAATAGACTAGCATTCCTCGCTATATACATGCTCTCTTGATCTATTACATGTATGCTAAGGTCATTGTGCATTAGAATTCACCATTTATCTAGTCTCTTAAGTTTTTGAGGATGAACACCAGACTAGTCCGGTCCATGCATGAACAAGTCCGGTCCCCCGGACTAGTCCGTGCCTGTGCACCAGACAAGTCCGATGTTTCTGAACTCAAAACCTAATTCTTCAATTCCTCAATGCAATTCCTTGCTACCCTTTCACACCTTTGCCTTGTGTCATTCATTATCATTCATACCACTCTTTCTCAGGTCATGTCAAGCTCCGACAATGATGTCTCCGACTTTGAGGCCGAGATGGACCATGAGGTGGCACCTCGGACCTTGACGAGTCTTGGCAAGAAGTGCCCAGAAAGATCGTCCGAGCCAGCTCAGTCTCCTCCACAGGCTCAAAGGAAGGTGCTAGCTAAGAAGCCAGTCTCCAAGGCAGCTGCATCATCGAGTGGCCCTCGCTAAGCAAAAGGCAAGGGCAAAGCGATTGCTACAGGTCCGGTTGGCCCGTTGAAACTTCATGCTCCAAGGGAAGGGGTCCAGGACCCAAACGAAGAGAAGTTCAACGGGAAGGGCAGTGACTCGGCGGCCAAGTTTAGAAGCATCGATTGGTATGGCCGACCGAAGCAAGCAGCTGATGGAAGGTTCTGGTGCAACTTCCATGCTGATTTCTACAGATTAGTGTATCTCCCAATGAAGACACCAGTTGTGCGCAGTCAGTGGATTGACTGGGCACATTTTGAGAAGAAAGGCTGCTCACCATTCACTGATGTAGTGAGAGCCATTGAGAAGCATGGACTAAGAGATTTGTTTGCTTTTAGAAATAACTGGAATGATGAAGTGATTGCGCAGTTCTTTGCAACCTATCACTTCTCAAGTAAGGATGAGGAGAGTGTCACTTGGATGACCCATGGATCCAAGTATAGCATTACTCAAGAAGATTTTGCTAACCTGATCCACCTTGACACCACAAAATATGATTGCTTGGTCATACACAACATTGGTGTCATTGACAAGGATAGGATGGAGTTCCTATATGAGCCAAACACAAAATTCAACCCTCCTTCCACCATGAACATGAAGCCATTCTTTGTGGTGTTGAACAGAGTGTTAAGGAAGACAATTGCCCCCAAGGATGGAGATGTTGGGAGTGTGCAAGGATACCTTCGGACTCCGATGAGAGTCATAAGCAAGGACCGCCCATTTGATGTGGCGGAATACATTTGGAATGATATGGTGAACATATCCTGCACTCCCAACAGATCTTGCGGATATGCTCCTTACCTAATGTTTGTGATTGAGAAAGTCACCGGCATTGAGTTTGTGAAAGACGTGGAGCATCTCCCCTTGAGGCCTCAAATGCCTCAAAAGCCGAGTGTGCAGGCTGCTCCCTCATCGGCCTCCGGTCCCGAGGCACCGACAAGATCAAGTGAAGATGCTAGGGCTGCCCCTGCTTCTAGAGCAGCCCCTCAAAAAGGTTCAGCCAGCAGAATTCTCAAGTACCTGGCTGCAATCTTTGCCTCCTGCAAAAAGGTCGAAGTGAAGGCCCATAAGCTCAACAAGAAAAGAAAGGAGGACATGAAGTATATCAAGGCAAATGTCAAGCCAATTTGCCAAAAGTTGGAGATTGAGCCAATTGGGTCTCCAACAATCTCTGAAGACTCAAATTCTTATTTCACCAAGATCGGGCCCTTGACCCCCTCCCAGCTTGCCTACTTTGGCGTTGGGGGCTCGAGTACCTCCGCACCTCCTCCTCCTCCTCATCATCAAGCTGAAGATGAAGATGATGAAGACGACAATGAGAGGACCGACAGCAAAGAGTGAAGACCCTAGGACCCTCCTCTCCTTCTTTTTGGTGTCTTGATGCCAAAGGGGGAGAGATTGAGGGGGAGTCTTAGTCTTAGCTTAGCTGCAGTTTGCGAGGAGAGCTCTATGCTTTGTTTTTCTTTTAAACTATTTTGTGGCTTGTAATGTTCTAACAATGATCTTATGTTAATTATGGTTTTGTGATGCAATGACTTGATCCTTTGAGTAGTATTTATGGTTCTATTAATTATGGTTCTGTGATGCAATGACAATGATTTTGCTCTAGAATGACATATATGCTTGCTATTGGATAATTAATGTCAATTATGTCATTCTCAATGTTTTAGTGCACTTAGTTATGCATCCCACAATAAAGTATGCACATATGGACTATGCTTTCTCTACTTGATGTATTTTGGACTCATATGTGCATGCTTTATGAAAATCTCAATTTTTATTATATTTTGTGAAATCTCAATTGGTTGTCATCAATCACCAAAAAGGGGGAGATTGAAAGTGCATCTAAGACTCCCTTGTGGGCTTTGGATGATTTATGACAAGCAATTGGGATCCTAACCTCTTTGTTGAGATAAGTGCAGGATTGTAATAGGAAAATGAGCAAAGTGCCAAAAAGGAAGGAATAATGAGGAGCAAAGTGGAAATGAGCTCAAGGAAGAAAAATAGTAGATCATTATGTATGGAGTGTGTTAAGAAAACATATCCCAAGAGCTCAATCACAATTAAACATACACATTGCACAAAGTTACACAGGACCGGACTAGTCCGACTGACACCGGACTAGTCCGATATCCTTTCTGCACGAAATTGGACAAGTCCGATATCCATCGGACTAGTCTGATATCATTTCTGACTAGAATCGGACTAGTCCTCCCCAGTGCGGACTAGTCATCAAAACACTTCACAAGTCACACTAAATTGAACAAGTCCGATCACAACTGGACTAGTCCGATATTTTTTCTGATCCAAATCGGACAAGTCCGATGTTTGCACGGACTAGTCCGAAATACCCTCTGATATGAATTGGACAAGTCCTCCAAATGCGGACTTGTCATCCTATACACTTAGGGTTTCACATGTTCGGACAAGTCTGATGACTATCGGACTAGTCCGAAGATTTCCAGTAGCAAAATCGGACAAGTCCGCTCTTAGCCGGACTAGTCCGATATTTCGGGACACTTAGGGTTCGCTACACACAGCACACCGGACTAGTCCGGTGAACACCACAGACTAGTCCGATCTTTCAGAACCCTAACGATCACTTTTAGAAACCCATATAATAGAGTTGTACGGCCATATTTTACATACTCTCGAACCCTAGCGCCATCACACCTCCCAAGAGACTCAAAAACCACATCTCTCCACGAAATTAAGTGCAACAAAGATCAATCCTTTGAGGATTCACTCTAGTTCATTGGAGAGACACATTCAACACCACATTGAGCTCTTTATTTGATTCTCTAACACACTCATGTGTTTTAATTGTAATCTTTTGAGTGTGTTCTTGGTGGTATTTTGTGTTGTAATCCAAGGGAGCTCTCAACGTGTGAGAAAGCCCCTTGAATTCGGTTATTCACCCCTTTGATATAAGTGGAAGAGGATTGGCCTTCGTGGCGATCCGACGAGGGTAGGGTTGGAGAAGACCCAGTCCTTTTGTGGGCTTCTCAACGTGGATGTAGGTTGCCTTCGTGGGAACCGAACCACGGGATAAATCTCTTGCGTTCTCTTTTATGTTCATTGTCCATTACATTATATCAATCTAGGGTTACAAACTAATCTTGATTACTTTACGTTGAAATATCAAGTATAAGTTTGATTTGTGATATAACCTGATTCATAACCTTGTGACACTTTGTTTAATCATATACTTCCGCTGCATATATTGAAGAACAATTTTAATCGATCAAACCTAATCAATCTAGTCCGTATATACCGAACTAGTCCGCACTTTACCGGACTAGTACGATTTCTCTGGTTATGAACTGGTTGTTAAGTGTTGCAGGATCCGATAATATTCAAAAAGGCCTATTCACCCCCCTCTAGGCCACATTCATAATCAATTACCAATAAAATATGTTCTAGCTAGAAATCCACGCCGGAAGCAAATCCACCGCAATCTTCCCAAATACATAATAGAGCAACCGATTAGCATCCACACGCTGGAAAGGATTTGGTGGCAACCCAATCCACGCATGGACAGGTTTCCACGTGTATTTGCATCGCCACCAGCCAAACGAGGCCTTAGACTACGAATTTTATTGATCAAAACTTACAAGGAACAGCCCCAAAGTCATGCACCATGAGCTCTGGCCTCCCTTGCTTATATAACCAGCCCTTAGGCCAACCCAGACCTAACTAGGACTCTAATCCTACTAAATTCACGAATTGAAAACTTTCCATAACTGCACAAGACTCTTCTATACGCAGATAGAAGCAATCTTAAGACTTCAAAATACCTTAGGAACGTATCCCACATTCCTAAACAACTCAAATTCGTGACCCACACGAAATCCTATCATAATCAACTCAAAACTTTCCATATTTGAGTCAAACACGACTCAGCCGCAGCTTGAGTCCATAACCTAGTCGATTGGACCTTTCTGACCAATTATTTACGTCCACTTCTCTTCATCACACCTCGGAACCATGTAGCTACATCCATTCACTCCTTGCACACGTGCAAATATCTTCCAACGACGTCCACGATACCTTCATATGCATTGTTCTTGATTCAAAAATGCTGCGCGAATTCTCGATCAACTCAACCACAATTCCTCCCGAACTTGGTTGCTGAATCTCATCTTCTCCCTAAGACTAGTTCAATGGATCCCGTCATTAGCCATGTCTTGAACTCAGCAACACCTGCACATGAATAAACAACCGATACATCCGAGCACAAGTTCACCACTTGACTCTCGTTAGTTCCGAAACCACAACACCTTACGTGAGCACCTCACATACGCATGTTACAAACCATAGCAAATTGATAACAGCAATAACAACCAAAACACACCAAAAACTTAGTAAAAGAATACTAAGCAAACTTCCCATAGATGTAAAACAAGTTCGAATTATTTCAAAGTAAAAGCAAAATCATTGCAATCTTGCTCCGGACCTTGAGCTAGAGCTTACCAAAGCTAGCAGGACCTAGCGCCGGAGCTTACCAAAGCTAGTCGGACCTAACGTCGGAGCTAACCAAAGTTAGTCGGACCTAGCACCGAAGCTGACCAAAGCTAGTCACACCTAGCCACAACAAGTCAGACCTTACGTCGGACCTTGCCGGAGCTACCCAAAACAAGCCGGTCGTCGGACATTATTAAAAAGGTGTTTTGGTAGTATTCAAAACTTTTATCGTCAAAACCAATGTATTCAGCACAAGCCAATGTATTCAGCACACATAGGTCTCACACCGTTGGGGAGCCACCTGCCAAAAGGGAGAACAAGAGGCCCACTTGTCAGTTCGACCGACCCTAATGTTCGGCCAACTAGGGGAAGGAGCCATTTTGGCTCTCTCTCCTCCAATGGCTACATTTGATTCCGTAGTGACCATTGCAGAGTGCACACTATAAATGGTAGCCTTGAGGGACACTTCTCCTCACACTTCACTTCATTTCTGATGAGGACATCGCTACTATTGATACAACCACAACAACAGCCCATTCACCACTTGCGGCTAATCAAGATCCAATGACACGTGCTCGTGCACGTGAACTTAATTATCAGGTGAATTCATACTTGGCTGTTCAAACTAATTATCCTTCAAATGGAGAACTATTAAATCCTTGTGATGACCTTGTTATTATTAGGTGTTTGGGAATTGATGCAGCTAGGAGGAATGGAGGGATTAATGCAATGAAGACTGCTCCACCAGAGGGGTCCTCGTAACTGCAACAAGTACCAGCTTAGAAGGAGCATAACTTTCAACTTCCAAGGTTGTTTAATGCAAATAAGTACTTGCTAGAAAGGTTTCTTCGTCCACTTTCTATTAGATCAAGAATCAAAGGCAGATGACGCTTGAGCTGCCCAGAAAAGGACGAACAAGACTCGTGATTCCATTGCTGAGTTCTAGTCTTCCTCCTCTATATAAGCAACTAGCAGCCATAGGAAGAACTTGGGTTTTGTTTTCTGTAAGTTTAGCCATTACTACTTCCTTATAAAGCAAGTGTCGACAAGACCTTCTGATTACTTGAATCAGAACCCCAACTTATCACACCCGTGAGTGTTTGCTTGATATCTTGCTCTTCGATTGCTGAAAGGTTCAAGGCTGTTCTTGGCACGACAAGAACAACAACAACATGAGCCAGTGTAACTATCGCTAAGGCGCAACACCCTTGTGGTTCTTGTAGTCGGGTAGCACAACGTCGACCTCCACCCAAATCGTAGTTATCTGGAGACAGTGTAACTATCGCTCAAGGCGCCACAACATTCTGGTTGTAGTAGTCGGGCAGCCAACGTCGACCTCCACCAAATTCGTTCACCACCAACATCTCTCATCGAAAGATAGGGCATTCCCCGTACCCGTAGTATCAGATTTCAGGTTGCTCGGTGAGAGATTTCCTTCTCCTTGTTCTTGATTTACCTACACACTACAGGAAACAAGGAAATAAATGTCGGCCTTGTAGCCGTCGGTAAGCTACAGTAACCGACGGCAGTAGCTTAAGAATGTCGGCCTACCGACGGCCATAGCTGTCGAATCCAGCTCGATGTTCTTAACAGCTTAAAGTCATCGGGACCGACGTCTTTAATGCATTAAAGTCGTCGGGAAGCATACCTCGAAAACTTTACAGCATACCCCGCATTATGGCCGTCGGCCGCTACTGCCCAATGAACATAAGTCGATAAGGCCGTTGGCCCGGTGGCCCCAATGGTCATAATGCAATAAAGTCGTCGATGCCAGCTGGAATCGACGGGCATACAGATGCCACGTATGCGCTGTAGTGGACGTATAGCCATCGGTTTGAGAGGTAAACAGGCGGCTTTAGGACACTTATGACCGTCGGTGAGTAGAAACCGACGACCATATTGGCATTTTTAAAAAAAGAAACACGGCTGCTTTCCCTTCCTTTCCGAGAGGGAAGCCTCTGGTTGATTTTTATACAAATTTTCATACAGATTTTATACAACACATTATAATTCACACAATGCAATACAATTCCATAGAGCACATTAGTTGCATATATCACAATTTCCACATAATACAACAACAATGCAATAGATATATCACATTCTTCACATAGTCATACAACAACTAACTTAAATGTATCAACAAGTTCAATCCAAATTAGTCCAAGAGAAAACGCATCGCAAACACCATTGTGAAGATTAATCCGCTTCCATGTCATTGTTCGAACCTCCACCACTTGCACCTCCGGCATTCAAATTGAAGAAATCATCGCAACCATGAGCGGAACCCTTCGAGAAACAAATAAAAGTTAACTTTGCATTAATAGTTACAATTCATATGTCTCAATCTTTCTAAAATTCACAAATGTCCAACTCACATGTGTAATTGACCTAAAGGTGTTACCAACTATGTCATAAGTCGCTAAGTACTGTTCAAATTAAGCTATGCTTTCATTAGAGCTAATTATTTAGTAATCAAACTGCTCCGGCGCCCGGAGGCGTTGATGGTTGACTATGCCTCAAAGCGAAGGGCAACGATGGGAGAACACCTAGATAAGGCTGCAATCCAGGGGCCACATGAATCTCTGATGTGGAGGATACGCTTGACCACCCTGGGAACCCTGAGACAAATATGATTAGTATTTTGTACTATGAGTCGAATTAATAAGAAATGCGATTATACCAGTGAAGAAGAGCCAACTTGTCCGGGCTGCATCAGATGAGGCATACCGAACTGCGATCCAAAGCCACCTTGAGAGAAGAACTGCATAAAGTAAGAATATTTAGTTACCGACTTTAATACAAATATGGTAAAAAGTATACCAACTTAAGTAAAACAGTAATTTACCTGCGACATCATCTCGAACTAAGGCTGTTGTGGCATATTGAACCGAGTTCCAGTGTTGCCTTGACCCAAGAACTACACGAAGGAAATTATTCGTGAAATCTTCAGTAGAAACAGTTTGTAAACGAATAAACTATTCAATTATTAAGATTATAAGTTACCTGCGCCATATACAAATACTGCATCTGCTGCTGATACTTCATCTGTATTTGGTGTATTTGCTGTTGTTGCTGTTCTACTTTCTCCTCGTATTGTCTTAATTTTTCTTGCAATTGCTCATCTACAACACGGTATCGACTCGAACTGGAAGTAGAAGACCGTCATCCCACATAAGCGTCACGCTCCACATAACGGTCGCCTAATCCAAGTCTATAAAAAACAGAAATGTGATGAATCGACGGTAATTAACCTTTAAACAGTCATTATCTTTACATGTACCTCCCATGTAGTATGCCTCTGCCGGCTTCGTACGCCGCACCCACATCCAACGATGCTCCTAGATAATCTACATCATCTTCATGCTTTTTATTGAGACACTCAACATATTTTGTCTGCAAGAATAAATTAAATTCACGAGTGGATTTCATAAAAGATAGATTCAGTTCATAGACAGAGAGGACTCAACACACTTACCACTTTTTGTGTTGCCATCTCGTCACACAACTGCTCCGGGCGTGACAAATCTGTGCCTCTATGCCCCTTGAGGTAAACCTCGATAAAAGAAGGAGCGACACCGGTTTCAACTTTTTGCAACATCAAAATACAACATCAGTTCAATCAATGCAATTTTTTGAAGCAATTTACAAGTGATTGTAATAGTTAATACCATTCGTTGTGCCATCCGCAAAAGTCCATCTGGCCCATAACGTTGTAGTCCAGGCTTGAGCTTTCGGTTGCTTCGGTTTCTCTTTGAAATATTTTTGAACTCCTTCGACGCCCAGTATTCGCATAGCCATTCCGAAGCTACCAGATCTACAGAGATCCAATCCACACTACTCTCCATGTACTCATGCTTCTGCAAATAAATTGTAGCTGCTCGCTTATTTGTCATGGGCTGACGCAACCTGGTCTTGTAATACACGATCACAGCATTGATCCGTGCTTCGGAGAAGGAGTCCTTCGTGAGCTTTCTCGCTGACGTCTCGAAAACAGACCTTACATATGCTGGAACCACACCTTCCTACAATTTAAATATACCCTGCATAAAACCAACAATTAGTATCAACCAAAGTAAGATTCAACATATTTTAAAAAATCTCCCAAACTTTGTCCTGACAAGTACCCACAGTACCATATAATTTTAGGGCATAGTGATCCCAATTATGCCTGGCAATTAGATGACCGCCCGCAAGAACCATCCCCGGATAGCAAAATTGGATGGCATTTCCCAACTCTGTGTTAACACAACGTTGATGCCCCTGCCATCCCAACCAATCTCGATCCAGCACCTAGTAACCTTTGGCCTTATAACCGCTCGCATATCGGGAGTTTTACTTGGAGTACATAAAAGGTGCCTCTGTAGCCTATACAAATAACATTAATTAGTTGACAAGAAAACCAAATGTATAAGATAACTTATCAAATAATTCAAAAAAAATACCCATAAGGGCATCAATCACTCTGCCCCTCTGCTGCATCTTGTAACTCTGCCAATCTTGCCAACCTTGCATCTCGTTCCGGATCATCTTCCTCTTCGCCACTCTCTTCACCCTCAGTACCACCCTATCCACCCTCAGTACCATCCTGTCCACCCTCAGAAGACAACGTTCGAAAGACCTGCGCCAGAACCTCCTCTGCTCCTAAGCCTCCTACATGCTCTTAAAACTCCTCCATTGTGCCTGCTCCTAAGCCTCCTCCCTGCTCCCATGCCTCATCTGAGTACACACCTAAGCCTCCTCTTGAACCTGGTGCTAGCTGGCTCGATGCCTGCTCTGTCACACACCCCATAAGTTGTCTCTGTCTATCTGCACTCACAGTCGTGCCCTAAAAATTCAAATAAACATATAACAAATAGTAAATAGCTGATTATGATATTGAAGTGTTTAGAAAAAATAAAGTACCTGAAACAAGGATGTGTTAACCTAACCACTACTTTGGTGAGACGCGGAGGAAGAAGTCTCATCACTTTGCTTCTTTCCTTTTTTGAAATGCTTCCACATCTGCAAAAATTTCAAAGTAATGATTAGTATACGAGATTATTAAACAATAAACAATAAATGATAAAGACTAAAGAATGTACACAATAATAATTTAAATCTCAAAGAACGCTTACAATAAGAACTAAAAATCACCAGCATTAGAATCTTCTAAAAATCATCAGCATCTGAATCTGCTTCTATCACACGTGCATGAATATTTTCATGTCTCTCTTCTTCTGCCATCTCTTCCTCAAACTCTTCTCCTTCACTAACTTCTTCAATAATTCTATGTTGCTTTTCATTAATCCTTTGAGATTGTCGAAGACGTTTTCTCGAAGGGCCGACTTGTTCTTTAGAAATTAACTCTAGAGTAGTACTAGCAATTTCTGCAAGTCCTGTCCCAGAAGATATCTTAATATCTTGTACTTCCTCGACTTCATCTTGATAAACACCACCATCATCGTCTTCCTGATTGTCTATGTACTCATCATAACGACGAGGGTGCACTTCAAGGTTAACCTTATATACAACCCACCAGTTTTTCAAACTTGGATGAGGATAACTTAAATAGTACACTTGTTCCACTTGATGCGCAAGTACAACATTGTTGTTAGGGGTTGTATAGCGTGAGTTGTGGTTGACCTCCACCATTCCAAAATAATCCACTCGTGTGCCCGATGTTGGATCAAACCAATGACAGTCGAAAAACACCAACTTCAGTTCTTTTGTACCGCCAAATGTGTACTCAATTATTTTTTGAAGAACATCATAGTATTCCTTCACTTCTCCACTACCCTCTGCAGCTGTTATACACACTCCACTGTTTGATGTGGCTGCAAGTGGGCGATTTGCTTCTAAACTTTCCGTTCGAAAACGGTATCCATTGATATCGTATCGACTAAATTCTCTAGCTTTCAATTGACTATTCGCGATCTGTCGCAAATCATCGGAAATGTTGACATCCTTCATAGACTACGGCCCCCTTTGGCACAACTCTGCAAAGCTGATTCTCTAGATTCACTTCTAATTTTCTGTTGAAGTGATTTTGTGACTGAAAATGATTCTCTATGATTCTTTAGAATAAACTCTTAGAATCAAGATAGAGAATCACTTCATAGAATCAGGATAAGCTACTTTTTTTAGCTTCCAGCCTCTTAGTTCATTTCAGAGAATCACTTCACAGAATCAGCCAAGAATCACTTCTTCTGAAAAACAGTGTTTGACACAGCTTCCCTGATTCTGCCTGAGAATCAGCTCCGTGAAGCTTTGCCAAAGGGGGCCTACATGTACAACAATATACAAAGTTAGCATCTTATAATAAATATATATGATTGAATAACAAAGGATATCGGAGAAGTTAGCATCTTACATGTTCACGGAACCAGTTGACGAAGTTTTTGCCACCTTTTATGCCATGCTGATGTAGATTATCCAATTGACTTTGCGTCGACCTTCGAGAAGATGTCCAATATAGATTGTCAAACATTTCAAACAATTGTAACACTTCTTCCATGTTGAAAAACATGTAAAGGATGGTGTAGTTTCTCTCTTGCTCCAAAATATATGTGGTGTAGTTTCCCACACCTTTACCCTTCAAATAAAATTTTTAAGCTCAGTCATAGGCTGCTCTTCTGCATCATGATATTGTGTTGTAGATGCTTTCAAATTGTTGGCACATGTGAAATATTTGCTAGAGAAGTTTGTAATATCTTTAGCTGAAAATGCCTCTGCAATACACCCCTCAACTCTTGCCTTGTTGCGCACTGTAGCTCTAAAATTTTTTAGTTCTCTTTCTTGACTATAGATCCACATGAACTGTGCAGGTCCTGCTACTAATGCTTCATAAGGCAAATGCACCAGCAAATGTTGCATAACATTCATAAATCCAGGCGGAAAGACTTTTTTCGTCTTACATACAAGCACAATGTTTTCTTTCTCCCACTGCCGCACTATCTACTTTGACACTTCCTTAGCACATATTTGACTATAGAAATAGCTAAGTTCAGCAAATATCTTCCACAAGTCAGGTTTGAAGTACCCACAAAACATTACCGGTAAAGTCTTTCCATCATAATATGGTAATCATGACTCTTCAGCCCATTCAGTTTACCAGTGCTGAGATTAACACATCGTTTTTTGTTAGCTGCATAGTGGTCTGGAAACTTCAATATTTTCAACCAACTAAGTATTTGCTTTCTTTCTTCTGGCTTGATGCGGTAAGGAGCTCGTGGCTGAATTTCATTTCCACTTGCAATTGTTCTAATCTCAAACCCAGGACGATCACATAGATCAGCTAAATCTTTTCTTGCATTCAAATTATCTTTGGTTTGACCAGTAAAATCAAAACACATGCTTATGATGCTTTCAACAACATTACACTCCTAGTGCATCAAATAAATATTGTGCGGTAGAAGCAGCGCCTTTGCATATGGTAGCTCCCAAAGAAAAGAAATATGAGTCCAGTTGTATTCTGTACCATACCCTTCAAAACCATCTTCTTCAGACTGTTTTAACCTTGCGTGCCATGCCATTTTTTGCTCGCTTGTCAATCAACGAGGTGCTCCTTTTGTAACTCTTATTCCTTTCCAGAATGATTGTGTATCTCTCTTGAAAGGATGATTTGAAAGAAGGAATCGTCGATGACAATAAAAAAAGCTGACTTTTTTTCCCATACTTCAGTCTTATGGCATCAGTGTCACTCATACATATGGAACAACACAATTGTCCATGGACACACCAACCATACCAAATGCCATATGCCAACAAATCATGAATTGACCATAGATATGCGGCACGTAAGTCAAATTCACATTTCATATGACTGTCATATATTGCCTTTACACCTTGCCACAACTCTTCAATCAACGATTGCAAAAACACTTTGATTTTCTTGCCTGGATGTTTAGGACCAGGAATGACCGCCGCAAGAAATATGTATCCTTCTTTCATGCACATGTTGGGGGGAGATTGTAGGGCATGATAAAAACAAGCCAACAAGAGTATCGGCTGTTACTAGTGCTGAATGGAGTGAAACCATCTGTTGACAATCCAAGACGAACATTTCTCAGATCTCTTGCAAACTTCGGACCAAAACGGTCTAAAGCTTGCCAAGCCGCGACATCCAAAGGATGCACCATAACATCTTTGTCATAGTTCTCACGTATCCGTTCAGAATGCCATCTCATGTGTTTCGCTGCTTCTTGAGACAGAAATAATCGTTTAAGCCTTGATGTGATTGGCATGTACCGAAGTTGTTTGGTCGGTACTTTTGTAGTTATTTTTTCTCCATCATCATGCATGACGTCCACATATCTAGATT
This sequence comes from Tuctoria greenei, assembly GCA_036927565.1. Taxonomy (NCBI): domain Eukaryota; kingdom Viridiplantae; phylum Streptophyta; class Magnoliopsida; order Poales; family Poaceae; genus Tuctoria; species Tuctoria greenei. Next base: position 91,000,335 of record JAYESD010000005.1, on the reverse strand, counting down.
TCTTATAATGCATACGATGAGTATCGTTCATGTGTTCCTTCTAAAACAGCATGCAATTGTGCTTGCACCCATCAATCTTCTTATAATTCATGCCCAGACCAGCTAATAATTTCTTAGATTAATATAGATCCGGCGGCATCTGATGACCTCACGGAAGGAGATCACTGATCAGCTTAATGATACCATTGTAGCAATTGGTTGCGAAATTAAACTTGGACTTCATCGCCATAAGTCGTGTATCCGCCTGCAAAACTGTCATATTGGCGCCCTCATACACTTTTCGATCTACGGTGGCAAGACGCTCGTAAAACTCCTTCACCTCTTTCGGTTGTGACCGATCTTCGTACTCTTTACTAATGTCTGCTGTCATCTCATCTATTCGATCTTCATCCTCATTACCGTCCGACTCATCATCATGCTCTATCTTCCCATGCTCGCACCACACCAAATAGTCGGGCATAAATTCGTGCTTGCAAAGATGCAACTCCACTTCAGACTTGTCTAGACGTCGATGATTCACAAACACTTGATACACAAGCACTTCGTAACACGAGCATCACTAGCAAATGCATGGCTCAGAAAAGCATTTGCGATATGACCCCATTCATTAGTTTGCGCATCAGTTGAACTCCATCCATCATACATCGCCTTACAATCGTCACCCATTTTAAAACTACGTCAAATAAATATATGTTAATGAACATATATGGTTAATACATAGTTTGTTTAATGTCACGACCCTACATCTATTATCCAAGATTGGTCCTAAAATTTTGAGAGCATAATGCTTCCTATTTAATACTACACCCCCCTATTTGGTGCAGTTCTTAAAGTAAAAAGGGGCAGGCAGCACCGACGGCCTAAACAACGGCGGCCGCGCAACTGCACATGACGCAGGGTCGGAGCCCCTAAATGCCTATTTTAACTTCGTACTAAATGGTTCTTGCCGTTACTTCATAATTTGTTTAATGTCACGATCCTACATCTATTGTCCAGGATAGGTCCTAAAATTTTGACAGCATAATGCCGCCTATTTAACACTATACCTCCATATCCAGTGCAGTTCTTAAAGTAAAAAGGGGCAGGCAGCGCCAGCGGCCTAAACAACAATGGCCACGTGACTGCACATGATGTAGGGCCGTAGCCCCTGGACGCTTGCTTTAACTTTGTACTAAATGGGTCTTGCCGTTGCTTCATAGTTTGTTTAATATCACGACCCTACATCTATTATCCAGGATAGGTCCTAAAATTTCAGCAGCATAACGCCACCTATTTAACACTACACCCCCTATTCGGTGCAGTTCTTAAAGTAAAAGGGACAGGCAGCGCCGACAGCCTAAACAACAGCGGCCACGCGACAGCACATGACGCAGGGGCCGGAGCCCCTGAACGCCTGCTTTAACTTCGTACTAAATGGGTCTTGCCGTTGCTTCATAGTTTGTTTAATGTCACAACCCTACATCTATTGTCCAGTATAGGTCCCAAAATTTCGACAGCATAACGCCTCCTATTTAACACTATACCCCCCCCTTTTCGGTGCAGTTCTTAAAGTAAAAAGGGGCAGGCAGCGCCGGCGACAAAAACAATGGCGGCCACGTGACTGCACATTACGTCATGAAGCCTGCTTTAACTTCTTACTAAATCGGTCTTGTCAAGCCACCCGCCGTGCCGCCGAGCCGCCCGGGCCATGGCGTTCCTTTCCAGGTGTGCCATCGCTGCTCCTCCACTGTGCACCGCCGTCCTTCTCATGTCTGCCTCCCTGCGTCGTTCTCTCCTGTCCCCTCCGCCTCCTCCTTCCTCAACGTTGGGATTGCATCGTTCGTCCCTGTCCCCTCCGCATTCTCCTTCCTCAACGCGGGGATGATGGTACTTCCGGCTTTGTTTCCTTTGTGTGGACTAAAACTTTTCTCTAAAATATGTTGGACGACTACGAGGTCGACTAGGGGTCGACTACGATCGACTAATCACCTAGCCGATCCTAGTCACATAGATTTGATAACATTGTATATACATATAGTACATAAACAATAAAAAATTCAAATAAACATAATTGAACCCTAATAACTAGCATCTATGATAATCAAGTTAACATACACATATATGGATAAAATACAATATAAAATTGCAAAAGTAATGATATGGCGATGCGTAGAGACTAATCAACTTTACAATGTAAAACACAATATATTGCAATTTACAAGTTTAAATTTAAACCTTGTTGTGAAGGGGCGAGGGGCGTGGGGGGAGTGTTGGCGGCGCAGTCAAGCGTGGCGAGGAGGCGGCGACCGTCGGTTGGGAGCGGCAGCGGAGGAGCGTGGCGATGCGGGGCGCGAAGTGCGGTGGTGAAGGAAGCGGCGGTGCGAAGGCGCGCGGGGCGTGGAGTGAACAGGCGCGGGTAGAGGTGGCACGTGGCGCGGCAGCGTGGGGAGAGCAGAGCAGCGGCGCGCGGTGCGGCAAAGCAGTATGGGATAGGCTTTACACGGGGAGGTGTTAAGTTGACGAGGCAAATAATGTTATGGACGTCGGCCTCATTGCTGAGCCGATGACTTAATCCATCAGGGTGGGTCCCACTGTAAAGCCATCGGCCCAGCCGATAGCTTTAGGTTAAGACCGTCAGTTAGCTGACGTGGCCGACGTCTTTAATATTTGGGCGATGGAGTCAAATTCGGAGTCAGCTGGGCCCACCTTATAGCCATCGTCCGCGTGGCCGAAACCGACGTCCATAAGTATGAACATCGGCCTTGCTCAAGGAGCTGATGGCCATAATTACGATCGTCGGCCGATCGACGGTTTTAAGTTTATTGACGTCGGCTCCAGAGGACCGACAATTTTATTCCACTTAAAGTCGACCGCCCCATCGATTTTACTTTAGCTGACACTTGTTTGCGCGATTCTTGTAGTGACAGTCGACTTTTGCCTACAAAAGTTCGCTCTAAAAATCCTAAAAACACTTTGAGCCCTTTGCTTTGCTACTTAGCTCTCGACTTGTTGAATTCATGGTTGCCTTTTTGTGTCGAGTTGCTGGTCCTAAGTTTTTCACCGCTAGAGTTTCAAGTTTGTGCCACTTTGTTCTCAGTCCATTTTCATTACCTACCTAAAGTTGAGAAAAAGGTAAGTGCAAAAGAAAAGCCGCACGGATCAGCAAGAAAAAGGCACGTGTAAAGAAAGAAAAGTCGCACTGATTAAAATTGCTAGAAATAGTTTCTCAGTGCAAAAAAAAGAAACAGTTTGTGTAACATTTGTTTCAAGTTTCGGAGTTGAACTTGCTGTTTTGAACGTTTTGTTAAAACACAATGTTCGTGCTGTCCGAACTTTTCTACTACAGTAAATTTAACATCACATGGAGTAACGGCTCGTGTCTCTATCACGGTTTAGACTAGGACCAGCATAGTACCATCATGGAATGTTTATTCAACTTGTTGTGACTAATGTGGTACTAGCGGTTCCTTTGTGCAACTCATTTCTAGCAGCTACCTACAGCTCTACAAAATCATCTACAACACCACAAAATTGTGTTGGCGGCCACCATTTGTTGTTGTTATTGTTGTTTGCCGGCGCCCCCTGCATCGCGTGGTAAGAACTTGCAAGAGCTTGATTTCTTGCTAGTGAGGAAGTGATTGTGTCCTGTCACCTCTTAGCAACTGCTAGGATTAATCTGTTTGTTGTTGTACTTCCTTTCTGTACTAACCATGTCAGCTGATGCGAATGAGACATCTCCACATTCACCATGTCCGAGGGGCATCATTCAACATTTCGAACGCCAAGTAAAGCTGCACACCGATGCCCTCACGAGGATATTCAAGTCACCAATGAACGCATTGGTCAATTATATTCAACGCAGATTTGCACCAACACCAAGCTGACCACATCAGAAAGCACTGCTGGGGCTATTAACACTTCTCTTGCAGCAACATTGAGCGATTGAAAAGGATGGAACAGGTTGGACACGAAGAGAGGCAAAGACGTGTTGATGAAAGCCACGACTCCGTTGGCAGCGCTGCAAGATATGACGAGGCGGAGTATTCAGCGGATACCGAGCTTGATGATGGACCTTTCACGTATCGACGGCAGCCACGTCGCGACCATCGTGATATGGGTGGTCGAGCCCTATGATGTGAGGAATGTGACAATGACGATTCCCTACGCAGCATTAAATTCTCCATATCACCCTTTGTTGGGAAATGTGATCTGGATGCATATCTATCTTAGGAATTATCAGTAGATCAAAAATTTGCATGCCATGATTTCCCTAGTGATAAAAAGATTAGAGCTGCCACTAGTGAATTCACTAACTTTGCTTCTGTTTTGTGGCATAAGTATCAAACTGAAAATTCAGCTACCGTACCACAAACTCGGAATGCCTTTAAATGAATCATGCATCGTCGTTTTGTTCCTTCCTATCATGCTCGTGACCTGTTGCATAAATTACAATAACTTAGGCAAAGCAACAAATCTGTTGAGGAATACTATCAAGAAGTCCAAATACGCATGGTGCGATATGGCCTAGTTGAAAATGAAGAGGCTGCAATGGCTAGGTTTATGGGTGGTTTAACAAGATAATTCAGGACATATTAGCTTATAAGGAATACACACGTCACTCGATTATTCCATCTTGCTTGTAAGGCTGAAAGAGAAGTGCAGGGACGACGCACAAGAACTAACATTTCTGCAGGTCGAACTACCTCATGGCAGTCCCGCTCAAGTGCTGCTGGTCTTAAGCATGATTCTCCGAATGATGCTCCAATCAGTTGCCTAGGACTACATCAAAATCAGCACCTTCGCGTGATATCGAGACAACAAAAGGATCCACCCAAGTTGCAACCAACACTTCTTCTTCCATCGCTTCCACCGGGAGAACAAAAGACATTCAATGCCTCCAGTGCAAGGGTTTGGGCACCTACAAAGGGACTGCCCAAGCAAGCATGTGCTGATTGTACGAGAAAATGGTGAGTACTCATCCGCTAGTAATTTAGATGATGAAACATATGCTATGCTTGCTGCACAAGATGCAGGAAAGAAGAATGATGATGAAGAGCACATTGGGGCTGATCATGTTGACCACTATGAGAGTCTTGTTGTGAGGCGTATCTTGAGTGCCCAAATGATCAAAGCTGCACAGAACCAGCGGCACAATCTATTCCAAACTAAGTGTGTAGTTTTGGAACAATCGTGTTGCATTATTATTGATGGAGGAAGCTGCAACAATTTAGCAAGTGCTACCATGATAGAGAAGCTTGGGATGACAACACTTCCACATCCCTACTACATCCAATGGTTCAACGACAATGGTAAGCTTAAGGTAACACATTTGGTTCGTGTTGAATTTACAATTGGTTCCTACCATGATTACATTGATTGTGATGTGGTACCTGTGCAAGCTTTCTCTATGCTATTTGGTCGACCATGGCAATTTGATAGAGATACATTACATCATGGCAAATCAAATCAATACTCTTTCATGCATAATGAGAAGAAGCTTGTTTTGCACCCTATGTCTTCCGATGCTATTTTGAAGGATGATATTGCTCGAGCTTGTAAAGAGAAAAATAAGAAATCTACTCAAAATGAAAATGAAAATGATGCGAAGGAATCGGTACAACCTAAGACTGACAATTCCAAATCTGCTCATGTGAAGAAGAATGAAATAAAATTGAAGAGTGCTTGTTTTCTTGCTTCCAAATCTCATTTGTTTGAATTAAAAAAATGCTGCAATCTGCTATGTGTTTGCTTGCAAAGAAGCTTTGTTCTCACTTCACGACAAATCATGTGCTTTGCCCCCTGCTATCACTAACCTTTTGCATAAATACGATGATGCATTTCCACAAGAGGTACTAGCCGAATTGCCACCATTGAGAGGGATTGAGCAACAGATTGACCTCATCCCTGGGGCTTCTTTGCCAAACCGAGCACCATACAGGAATTACTCGACAAAGGTTATGTGCATGAGTCCCTTAGTCCTTGCTCTGTTCCTGTTCTTTTGGTCCCAAAGAAAGATGGATCATGGTGCATGTGTGTAGATTGTCGAGCAATTAATAACATTACCATTAGATATCGTCATCCTATTCCTAGGTTAGATGATATGCTTGATGAACTTAGTGCCTCGATGATTTTCTCTAAAATTGACTTGTGTAGTGGATACCACCAAATTCGCATGAAGCTAGGTGATGAATGGAAAACGACGTTTAAAACCAAGTTCAGTTTGTATGGGTGGTTAGTCATGCCTTTTGGTCTCACTAATGCACCTAGCACTTTCATGATATTAATGAATGAGGTTTTACGTGCTTTCGTTGGAAGATTTGTGGTAGTATATTTTGATGACATCTCGATCTATAGCACAGCTCTAGAAGAGCATCTTGATCATCTCCGTGCTGTTTTGAATGCTTTACGTGAGGCATGCTTATTTGGTAACATTGACAAGTGCACCTTTTGCACATATAGAGTCTCTTTGCTTGGCTATGTTGTGACACCACAGGGAATTGAAGTCGATCAAGCCAAGGTGGAGGCGATACACAGTCACACAAGTACAAAGCTTTCTCGGACTTGCTGGATTCTATCATCGTTTTGTGAAGGACTTCAGCACCATAGCAGGCCCACTACATGAGCTTACAAAGAAGGGTTCTTCATTCACATGGGGCAAGGCGCAAGCAGCTGCATTTGAAACTTTGAAGAATAGGTTAAATCATACAACCCTTCTCCAATTACAATATTTTAGTAAGACTTTTGAATTGGAATGTGATACTAGTGGTATTGGATTGGGAGATGTCTTGTTGCAAGAGGGGAAACCTATTGCTTATTTTAGTGAGAAACATAATGGGCCTAGTATGAACTATTCCACTTACGATAAAGAATTATATGCACTAGTACGAACTTTGGAAACATGGCAACATTATTTATGGCCTAAAGAATTTGTTATACATTCTAATCATGAATCTTTGAAGCACGTTAAGAGCTAAACTAATCTGAACCGTAGGCATACCAAGTGGGTAGAATTCATTGAGTCCTTTCCTTGTTTCATCAAACAGAAGAAAGGAAAATATAGTGTTATTGCGGATGCCTTATCTCGCCGTTATAATATGTTCTCCCAACTTGATTTTAAGATTTTTGGCTTGGAAATAATTAAAGAACAATATACTTTTGATGCTGATTTCAAAGATGCGCTGCTGCAATGTAAAGAAGGAAAAACATGGAACAAGTTTGTTCTCACTAATGGTTTTGTGTTTCGAGCTAATAAATTGTGCATTCCAGCTGGTTTTGTGCATATCTTACTGTTGCAGGAAGCACATGGTGGAGGGTTGATGGGACACTTTGGTGTTAAGAAGACAAAAGACATCCTAGTAAGCCATTTCTTTCGGCCAAAGATGAGAAGAGATGTGGAGCGGTTTTGTTGCTCGTTACACCACTTGTCAAAAAGCTAAGTCCCGTCTTAATCCACATGGTTTATAATTGCCTCTCCCTGTTCCTAGTGCTCCATGGGAGGATGTTTCTATTGATTTTGTTTTAGGATTGCTTAGAACAAAGAAGGGGAGGGATAATATTTTTGTTGTTGTGGACAAATTTTCTAAAATGGCACATTTCATACCATGCCAAAAACTGATGATGCTACCCATATTGCTGATTTGTTCTTTCGAGAAGTTGTTTGTTTGCATGGGGTCCCAAATACTATTGCTTCAGATGGAGATGCCAAATTTCTTAGTCACCCTTAAACTGATGGACAGTCCGAAGTAGTGAACCGTAGTTTATCTACCATACTTAGGGCTGTTCTGAAACAAAATATCCAATTATGGGAAGAATGTTTGCCTCATATTGAATTTTCTTACAATCGTTTGCTGCATTCTACTACTAAATTGTGCCCTTTTCAGATTGTATATGGTTTTATACCTATGCTCCCATTGATCTTTTGGCTCTTCCGCCTTCAAAGAAATTGAATTTTGATGCTTCTTGCCATGCTGAATTAATTCTTAAAATGCATGAGCAAACTAAAGCAAACATTAAGAGCATGAACGCTAAGTATCAACAAGCCGGTAGCAAGGGTAGAAACCATGTTACTTTTGAACCTGGTGATTTGGTTTGGGTGCATTTGAGAAAGGATAGATTTCCTGATTTGAGAAAATCTAAATTGCTACCTAGAGCTGTTGGACTCTTCAAAGTGCTTCAAAAAATTAATGATGATGCATATGAAATTGAGTTGCCTGCACATTTTGGGGTTACTTCCTCTTTTAATATTGTAGATTTGAAACTATATGTGGGCGAGGAAGACAAGTTTCAGTCGAGGACGACTCAATTGCAAGAAGGGGAGGATGATGAGGACATCGATACCATTGATACAACCACAACAACAACCCATTCACTACTTACGGCTAATCAAAGTCCAATGACACGCACTCGTGCACGTGAACTTAATTATTAGGTGAATTCATTCCTGGCTGTTTAAACTAATTATCCTTCAAACACTGAACTATTAAAGCATTGTGATGACCTTGTTATTATTAGGTGCTTGGTAATTGATCCAGCTAAAAGGAATGGAAGGATTAATGCAATGAAAACTGATCCACCCGAGGGGTCCTCGTAACTGCAGCAAGTACCAGATTAAAAGGGGTATAACTTTCAACTCCCAAAATTGTTTAATGCAAATAAGTACTTGCTGGAAAGATCTCTTTGTCTACTTTCCATTGGATCAAGAATCAAAGGCAGATGACGCTTGAGCTGCCCAGAGAAGGCTAAACAAGACTCGTGATTCCATCCTGAGTAGAGTCTTCCTACTCTATATAAGCAACTAGCAACCATAGGAAGAACTTGGGTTTTGTTTTATGTAAGTTTAGCCATTACTACTTCCTTGTAACGCAAGTGTCGATGAGACCTTCCGATTACTTGAATCAGAACCCCAACTTCACACCCGTGAGTGTTTTCTTGATATCTTGTTCTTGCTTGTTCTTCGATTGCTTATAGGTTCAAGGTTGTTCTTGGCACGACAAGAATAGCAACAATAGGAGTCGATGTAACTATCGCTAAGGCGCAGCACCCTTGTGGTTGTTGTAGTCGGGTAGCACAACGTCGACCTGCACCCTAATCGTAGTTATCAAGAGATGGTGTAACTGTCGTTCAAGGCGCCACACCATTCTGGTTGTGGTAGTCGGGCAACCAACATCGACCTCCACCAAATTCGTTCACCACCAACATCTTCATAGAAAGATAGGGCATCCCCCGTACCCATTGGGTTCATCAATTTCATATCTCCCCAAAGCCACTCTTGCTCACATTGTTTTTCTTGCTCTTCATTGAAGTACTCTTGCTCAAAATCCAACTCTAAAATGATTTGCTTTTGTTTGCATTTGCAATTTGCTCTCAGGTTCTTCAAGGGAAAATTCGCAGGGGGCCTTGATTTACTAACATCACCTCTTTCAAGTTTTGTCTTATTGTATTCTTGTTTGTTGTGGCCATAAAAGGAATAAAGAGGTTGTTTGGGAAGAGGAAGGAGGCTGCAAGCTCAAGCCATGGTGCAGATTCAAGTGCACGCCCCTCTTCCGTTGCTACACCAAGTTCACGGTGGAGGAATGTAGGTGAGAACACTCCCATGTGTGTGAGAAGAAACCCGCACCAACTTCTTCACGACGACGACCTCGACATACAAAGTGAAGTTGAAGATCAAGCACGCAAGCTCCTCCAAGATCGTGAGTTTTCTCATACGAAAGCTTATGATCCGGATTTGATCTCCAAAATAGGTATGGATTCTGAATTCTTTTCCATTTGGCGTGCATTAGGATGGGAAAATTTTGCTCACATAGAGGAGAAAACTCTGTCCATTCTCTAAATCATGCCATCTCTCCATGCAATTCCAAAATAGGATTTGATAGTATTACTTTTAGATTATTTCAAAAAGAATACAACGTCCTATGAAAAGAATTAAGTTAAATCTTAGGCTTCCGTAGACGTTTTCTAGATTTAGACATTATGCCTAAGTTTAACAAACATAGTATTTGGCAAAATTTCACTAGTGATGTAAGATGTAGTGCACCTAGGAATAGCCACTTACACAACCCTACTTTACGCTTCATGTATAGATGGGTGGCTATGACTATGTTCCCTATAGAAGACGTAAGGGTTGTGCGTGAAGATGAGCTAGAAATTTTATTTGCCATGATTGAAAAGATAAAAGTTGGTCCAGTTATTGCCATGATGACCTAATGGTTAGATTACATTCCAAGAACAGGGCCAATTGAATGCACTTCATTGATTACTCGTATTGCTACTAGGATAGGAGCACTAGAATATTCTTCATTTGAGTATATTGAAAATGAAAGAAAATTAATTAATGAAGATTATTTAGTGCAAGGACATACCCTTAAGCATGATCAAGATGGCTCTTTGATATTTTATTATCCTGGCTTTGTCAATGATATTCAGTTACCTAACCCAGATTATCATTTGTACAAATGCAGGAGGCTAACCATTGACCTTCTTCCCATCGAGGAAGCATGAAGAAGTAATGTCTCTAGCAGTGTAACTAGAAGCCGTACAAGGAGAGCGGCCATGCCCCTAAAAACCTCCATGGTCCATGAGTACGAAGAGGAAGAGAACCCAACGGGTGATGCACTTGGATGGACTCAACCTCCATCGTATGAGACCGAAGGTCTGTCTTGGTATGGATGGTCGGGTGCCACATGGGAGCCACCCCTATCCACTTCAAGCTCTAGCAGCTTGCCTCCAATGTCCATGAGAAGATGTCGTTCCTCTTCGGCTAGAAGTCATTGTGACTATAGCCAAGGAATGACGGATCTCACTAGACGTATAGAAGAGCTTGAAGTGAGAACAAGTGACATCTACAACACTCTCCAAGGGCATGTCCAAGGTACCCAAGACTCGAAACAACACATGGATGCTCAATTCACCAACTTCAACTCCACACTACAACAACAACAAGACGATCTCGCGGCATACTTCCATCATCAAGGGTTCAACCCTCATCACGGAGGTGAGTGAAGAACAAGCTTGGGGGAGGACCCCCACTTGAGGTAAATTGTATCAAACCCTTGCTTTTTTATTTTACATTTACCCATCATCCACCTTGCATATATAAAAATAAAAGTATGATAGATTTGTTTTCGAATAAAATAAAAGATGTGTGGTAAGAATGACTTGGAATTCACAGAGATGAAATGATGAATAGTTGCTCTATTTTAACTTTTCCTAAGTCCCTAGTTTACAACTTACTACTCTCCAACATATTGCTCTCATTGGCTAAAATTGCTTTTGCATTGATTTAGAAATTGTAGGTAGCAAAAACTTAATCCAATTCTAAGTTGTTGTGAGACATGCTATAGTGATAGGGCTGCTATTCCTAGTTCGAAAGTGATATGATAAGTTCTAAAAAGATTTAAGTTATCCTCATTTGATTGGAAATACCTACCAAAGCCATATGATATCACTTTGATAGACCTTATGCATATGCTATTTGTCTTCACATTGAGCTTTGTCAAAGTAGTATAGACCTATGTGAGATTTCATTCATTACTTTTTGAATTCAAGGCTTCACTTGCACATGCTATACTTCTACACAAGAAGTAAGCAAAATCCTATCATACCACCATTCCACCTTAAAAAGAGAAATTTCATATCATTCATGCTTAGTACTCTCTCCAAAATTTATTGTATAAAAGGGAGTAGAAGACATGGCTATATGAAAAATAAAAAGAAAAAGAAAATGCATGTTTACATCATAAGCATGAGAAAAAATGAGAGAGAGAAAAAAAAAAGAGAAAAGTAGCCATGTTTCATCCCTGCAAAATAAGAGAGTCCACTCAAAAAGGAGTCACCTCAATATCATATACACCTTCATTTCATCACACATGCACAAGTCTTGAATCAAATTATTTTGAATTGATTTCTCCTAAGGCTTGCTTGTTTGACTTAGCAATATTATGTGTTGCAAATATGCCTACTATATTCCCTACCAAGCTCCACATTCGAGCCCTATTTAGAAGGATGAATTTAGGCACAATGCCTTGGTGAGAAAATATTTCCATTACACATAAAGAAGAGACTGAGAGAATCAAATTGAGATACTTAAAATCTAAATTGAACTCTCCGGAATTTGAATGGAACTTGATTTCTAGGGTATGTGTGCTCCATTTGTTGTTCTATCTTTCAACCACTGATGAATAGGAGATGGCATAAGCCCCATAATGACCTAAGATAGGTGAAGTACCATGCCAATTTTTGCAATAACAGGTAGAGTATTCTGTTGTGCACATGGTACTTTTGAAAAATAGAATATTAAAGCAACTCCTAATCATCAATCCAAAGTCTTGACTTTGCTCGGGATGAGCAAAGGATAAGCTTGGGAGAGCTTGTTGGTGGCTGTTATATACCAATTTCACCCGTCAATATAACTCAATTATGTGAAGGAAATATCATTTCTAGCACACATCACCTTTCTATTTAACATATGTCCACTTGTCCTTGGAGAAAATAGTGCATGCAGGTATTTTATACAGAATTGAAGTGAAACAAGGGGATGGATCCTATAAATTATCATCTCAGCTAATCAAGCGCCTACATGTGGCACCACATGGATCAAATGGCCAACAAACAAAAGTATCCGAGACCATCCAACGATGTAGCATCCATATCAAGGAATGGGACCCACCTGAAAGTCACCCCAAGAAAGCACAGACCTTTTGGAGGACTGACCAGGTCGGCCCCTAGTCGACCGACTTGGTCTTTCCTCCAAACTCGGTCAGCTTCCACGTGTGGGCTCCTCCCGGCTTGAAGAAGTCACTAGTGACTGATTCACACGCTTTTGGTCGTGGGAACCGACCCTTCTCCAAGCTATAAATAGGACCCCTCACCCCTCACTTCAGCACACACCACTTGTCCAAGTAGGAGAGGAGTAGAAGGAGTCTCTTCCCAATTCCTAATTGGGAAAGGAATGACTCTCATATTCTTATTTGTATTTGTGACTTTGCTCTTAATAAAAATGTTATCTTTAGTCTTCTGTTGTTCATATACTTGGATGAAGCATTTCTTGTTTGATTGTGGATTCTATGTATGTGGTAGGATTAGTCTTTATGATTATGTTATACCATTACCATCATATCATCATAAACACTATAAACCCCCGCTACAGTCTACTTAGCTATGATATGATTATGTTATTATGAATCACTTATGTTATGAATTAATATTGGTTCAACGATGATTTAGTTCATTGCCTTAGGATGGCTTGTGCCTAGGCTCTACTTAATATGCTAGCATGGTGCTAGGATAGAAAGTAGCATTGAATGTCTCGTAGACCCACAGATTGAAGAGGTAGGGAGTAGGTGGTGACAGCCCTATATGTCATTTGTAATCCTCCATGTTCGGCTTTGCCACAGGCTCTTGGAGGGACTCATCCTAGTATTGCTAGGGGTAAACCCGTGCCCGATGTGTTAATCCACTTAACATGAGAATTCATAATTAATATGATCATTAGTAACTAACTTAGGCTATGTATATGTACATTAGAAGCATAGTAGGAGTCTCTACCTAACTCTTAGCCTAGTCCCTCTTTACCTCATTTACCCCTCTTAGAATAAAATGCGCTTTTGTGTGTCACACTACCTCCAATTTATCATTTATCCATCCTTGCTAGAGCCCTACCTAGACGTTATCCTCTCCATTTGATGATTGCTTTGCTTCCACCTAGCCTTCCTTTGGGAGAATATAAATGACACCCTTATGACACCCTTTGGGTATACTCTAAAAGGGGAAATGCTACATCGATAGATTTTGTGCGCTTGCGGATTTAGATCTGTGATCTAAAAACTATTAACAAGCATTTATGGCACTCTTGCTAGGAATGAATTGTTAGTAGTACGTAGAAAATATCAACGGTCGGGGTATTTAACTCGCCCAATTCCCAACCGAGAGGTCGGGCGGACGATTATTCCCGGGCTCGAGCCCGGGAGAGGGGGGGAGTTTGGGGCATTTATGACGGACGGTGGGCGTAGTAACTTCGGCAGGAGAAGCACCCGCGATGTGACCCATTGTAGGATAGGCTTGACATCCGTCCATCCGTCGTCAAAACGATGGTAACTTTACCCTGAAGACGTTGCCTTGGAGATCACAAAGACGCCAAGATGGAAGCTTCTGACAGGCTGGATACATAGAATGAACACTATAAAATTGGCTCCACTATGAGGAATGTCGGATAGATAGGGCCGCCTCGCCAAGCCTATAAAAGGACCCCCAATGCCTTCAGGGGGGGGGGGGGGGGGGGTTACTCTGTATTTGCGGTTACTATATGCATTTTATTTCTTGCATTACCTTACGCATTTACTTACGCACTTCCCCATTGGTGCTCTTGCTCCCTTTTCCTTTGACGCATTTGCGTTCTTGTTTTACTTTTTTACGCTCGTGTGTGTTTACATTTACGTATTACTTTCATAGCCGTTCTTACATTCTTAGAGTTCCTATACTCGGGCTAGGCCCATTTGTAATTTGTTCTCTCGCCTTTTGAGCTAACTTTTGACGTTTCTTACTTCACAAATAAAAATCTGCAAGGGCACGGAAACTATCCATGTAGCATTTCCCCTTAAAAGAGTATTCCAAGAGTGTCATTTATATTCTCCCAAAGGAAGGCTAGGTGGAAGCATAGCAATCATCAAGTGGAGGGCATAGGTTGGTCAACGTAGGTTTCTAGTAAGGATGGTAATAGATAATTATGGAGGTAGTGTGACGCACACAAGAGCATTCTATCCTAAGAGGGATAAATGGGTCAAGAGGGATTAGGCTATGAGTTAGGTAGATAGTCCAACTATGCTTCTAGTATATCTATACATAGCCTATGTTAGATACTAATGATCATTTCAATGTTGAATTCTCATGCTAAGTTGTTCAACACATTGGGCACGAGTTTACCCCTAGCAACATTAGGACGACTCCCACAAAGAGCCTGTGGCATATCCGAAGTGGAGGATTACAAGGACAGATAGGGTTGTCACTACCTATTGTCTGCCCCTTTAATCCTTGGGTCTACGAGACATTCAACGCTACTTAACTATCCTAGCACCATGCTAGCATATTAAGTAAATACCTTAAGAGCTGCAACACAAGCCATCCTAAGGCAATGACTAACCTAAAAATCATTGAACGAATGTTGACACATAGCATAAGTCATTCATATTAACACGATCATGTCATAACTATTTAGACTATAGTGGGGGTTTATAGTGTTTATGGTGATATAATAAGAATGGTATAGCATAATCATAAATACTTCTCCTACCATATACAAATCCACAATCAAACAAGAAACAATTCATCCAAGTATATGAATAAAAGAAGACTAAAGATAACATCTTTATTAAGAGCAAAGTCACAAATATAAATAGGAATATGAGAGCTATACCTTTCCAAATTTGGAATTCGGAAGAGACTCCTACTCCTTTCCTACCTGGACTATGGACTAGAGGATCTCCTCTCTACAGCCTAAACTCCTCTAAACCTATGGAGAATAGTAGATACAATAGAATTAATACTCAAGTGGTGTGTGTGTGAAGTGAGGGTAGGGGGTCTTATTAATAGTTGGAGGAGGGTCAGTTCCCGCCACCAAAAGCGCGCGAATCAGTCTTCATCATGATCAGGGCACCATAGAGAGTTGACACATGGAAGCTGATCGAGTTTGGTGCCAGGAAGGCTTCAACCGAACCCCCTAGTCAGTCGAACAGAAAGTTGGACCAATTCTAGTGTGTTTCCTCGGGGTGACTTTCAGGTGGGTCCCATTGACTGATATGGGTGATACACCGTTGGGTGGCCTCGGATACTTCTGTTTGTGGTCCATTTGATCAATGTGATACCAGATGTCGGCACTTGATTTGCTGAGATGATATTTTATAGGATTGCTCCCCCTCTTTTACCTCATTTCTTGCAATAAATGCCTGCATGCACTGTTTCTCCAAGTACAAGTGGAAATATGTTAAATAGAAAGCTGATGTGTGCAAGAAATGATATTTCCTTTACATAATTGAGTTATATGGACGGGTGAAATTTGTATATAACAGCCGTCAACAAACTCCCCAAAGCTTATCCTTTGCTCGTCCCGAGCAAAGTCAAGACGTTAGGTTGATGATTAGGAGTTGTGACAATATTCTATTTTTCAAAAGTACTATGTGCACTATTGAAAAATTGGCTATTATGGGACTTATGCCTTCTCCTATTCATAGGTGGTTGAAAGATAGAATAGCAAATGTAGCAAGCATACCCTAGAGATCAAGTTCCACTCAAACTCCGGAAAGTTTCAATTTTAGATTTGAAGTACCTCAAATTGATTCTCTCAATCACTTCTTTGTGTGTCGTGGAAATATTTCCTCACCAAGGCATCTTGCCTACACTCATCCTACCGCTAAATAAGGCTTGTGTGTGGAGCTTGGTAGGGAATATAGTAGACATATTTGCAACACATAATATTGTTAAGTTAAAAAAGTAAGACTTAGGAGAAATCAATTCAAAACTATTTGATTCAAGACTTGTGCATGTGTGATGGAGTGGAAGTAGATGTGGATGGTTGAGACGACTCATATTTATGTAGACTCTCTTATTTTGCAGAGATGAAACATGACTACTTTCCTTTTTTTTCTTCTCATGCTTTTGATGTAAGCATGCATTTTCTTTTTCTTTATCTTGTATCCATTTCTTCTACTCTCTTTTTATGCAATAAACTTGGAGAGAGTACTAAGCATGAGGGGTATGGAGTTTCTCTTTTTATTGTGGAATGACGGTATGATAGAATTTTGCTTACTTCTAGTGTAGAAGTATAGCATGGGCAAGTAAAGTCTTGAATTCAAAAAGAAATGAATGAAATCTCACATAGGTCAATAATAGTTTGACTAAGCTCAATGTGAAGACAAATATTATATGCATAAGGTTTATCAATATTAAAAATATCATATGGATTTGGTAGATATTTACAATCAAATGAGAGTAACTTAAATTTTTTTAAAATTTTCTAAAATCTAAGTTTCACTTTCAAACTAGGAATAGCAGCTCTATTACTATATCATATCTCACAACAACTTAGAATTAGATTGAGATTTTGCTACCCACTGATATGCACACGCCTAGGTGGCACGAGTAGCAAGTTGTTGTGGCCCGATCTTCTCGTAGGATTTGCGAACTTGATAAATTGTCGTTACGTGACCTGGTGAAGAGGCAGCGCACTGCAAGGTTGTCCATGCGACGAACTACCGAGACAATCACCCTTTCACGTATCGATGAATCAGCCCACGCAATCATGCCCTATAGACGTGAAGGCACGAACTGGGTGAACCGCAGTTCGGTGTTCTACTATTCCCTCAGGAATCGAAAGAACAAGTATTGTAAGCCTCTCAAGACTCACGCATAAACAAAACTCCTCGATTTTGTGTATTATGAATTCAATAAAAATAAGCTCTTCCCCTTTCCATTGTCTAGTACAAGATATATATAGATATAGGGACGTTCAGCTTTGAGTAAATGGCTGCATGCACATGCTCTAGTAGATTTCGTGGCTGGTTTGCACGTCTTTTCAGCTTCTGGCGGCAGTTACTAAAATGATCATAACTCCTTATCAAAACATCCAAATAATGAACCATTTGATCGGCTGGAAAGTAGACTTGAAAACACTTCCATCAACTTATAGAACACCATGTAACTCCTTGTATTCTGTCCGCGGTGATTCTTGGAATTCGTACCATATGTCAGTCATCTAGCTTCTGGTTGCATTCACATGCTAAGGTGATGAACCACCATTTTATTCATGCACACCATAGGTTTCTTGGTTCAGATGTCCAGAGGCTTGAATCCATCTTGATTCCATACTGGTTCATACGATCCATCATTCCTAAGGACATTGAAATAAGAACTCAAAAGTATAGGCTCATTCAACATAGACTGATTATTAAACATAAGGTTAGTGTTCACCTGAGAATCAATTCCCTTCTGCAATCGTTTAGCTTTACTCCTTGTAATTGGACCAGCTATATCAAGTGGATTTTCATTTGAAGATGAGTGAATGCTAGGCATGTCCTCATTA
Source organism: Tuctoria greenei (assembly GCA_036927565.1). Taxonomy (NCBI): domain Eukaryota; kingdom Viridiplantae; phylum Streptophyta; class Magnoliopsida; order Poales; family Poaceae; genus Tuctoria; species Tuctoria greenei. Next base: position 90,982,289 of record JAYESD010000005.1, on the reverse strand, counting down.
GCCTCCCCCTCTTGAGAAGGAGTCGTCCTCGACTCAGGCTCACCAACAAATGGAAACAAGTCTTTGACATTGAATGTTGTACTCACATTGGAATATTCAGGTGGCAGATCGATTTTGTAAGCATTATCATTTATCTTTTGGAGAACCTTGAACGGACCATCACCCCGAGGAGATAACTTACTCTTACACTGTTGGGGAAAGCGATCCTTTCGTAGATGCAACCATACAAGATCTCCTGGCTGAAATGTAACCTTCTTCTTACCTTTGTTTGCTTGCTTTGCATATTTTGCTGATTTCTTCTCAATATTCTTTCTTGTCTCCACATGTAACCGATAAAGTCTGATCTTTTTGTGGCATCCAAGTTAACATGTTCCTGTAATGGTAAAGGCAAAAGATCCATGGGAGTATGCGGTTTAAACCCATAAACTATTTCAAATGGACAAGAGTTTGTTGTGGAATAGACTGCCCTGTTATAAGCAAATTCAACATGTGGAAGGCAGTCTTCCCAGAGCTTCAAATTCTTTTTCAACACAGCGCGCAACATTGCTGACAAGGTACGGTTGATAACTTCAGTTTGGCCATCCGCTTGTGGATGAAAAGTGGTTGAAAATAATAACTTTGTTCCAAGCTTAGCCCACAATGTCTTCCAAAGGTAGCTGAGAAATTTAGTATCCCGGTCTGAAACAATAGTCTTTAGAACTCCATGTAAACAAACAATCTCCCTGAAAAACAAATCAGCAACGTGTGAAGCATCATCGCTCTTATGACATGGGATAAGATGTGCCATTTTAGAAAAGCGATCTACAACAACAAAAATAGAATCCCTCCCCCTCTGAGACCGAGGTAACCCCAGAACAAAGTCCATAGATATATCTTCCCAAGGTACATGTGGAATAGGTAATGGAGTATATAAACCATGGGGATTGAGGCGGGACTTAGCTTTCAAGCAAACGATGCAGCACCCAACGTGCCGCTGGACATCACGTCGCATATGTGGCCAAAGGAAATGATCAGAGAGCATGTCCAATGTCTTTTTGACACCAAAATGACCAGCTAGTCCACCGGCATGTGCTTCCTGCAAAAGAACTTGACGAATCGAGCAAGCTGGAATGCATATTTTGTTAGTCCAAAACAAGAAGCCATCATGCGTATAATATTTATCCCAACCTTTTCCATCAATGCAATGAGAGAAAGGTGCTTTAAAATCAGCATAAGCAGCATAAAGTGTTTTAATGGATTCCAAACCAAGCACTTTTGTATCTAGTTGTATAATCAACGCACATCTTCTAGACAAGGCATCGATAACAATGTTATCTTTACCACGCTTATGTTTGACAACATAGGGAAACGTTTCAATGAACTCAATCCATTTAGCATGTCGACGGTTCAGCTTGCCTTGACTTTTAAGATATTTCAAAGCTTCATGATCAGAATGAATTACAAATTCTTTAGGTAACAAGTAACGTTGCCAAACTTCCAAAACGCGAACTAACGCATAAAGCTCCTTGTCATAAACTGAGTAATTCAGATGTGGACCATTTAGCTTTTCAGAAAAGTAGGCAGCAGGTTTACCTTCTTGCAGCAGTACACCTCCTATGCCAATACCACTTGCATCATATTCGATCTCAAATGTCTTACCAAAATCAGGAAGTTGCAGCAGCGGTGCTTCACAAAGCTTTGTTTTCAGCGTTTGAAATGCTTGGTCTTCGTCATGTCCCCATTTGAATAGAACATCCTTCTTTGTGAGATTGTTAAGTGGTGCAGCGAGAGTGCTGAAATCTTTGACAAAACGCCTATAGAAACTTGCAAGACCATGAAAGCTTCGAACTTGGCTCACATTTACCGGTGTAGGACAATCCTTTATTGCTTTAACCTTCTCTTCATCAACCTGAATACCATTTGTGGAAACAACAAAGCCAAGGAAAACAACACAGTCTGTGCAAAAGGTGCACTTAGCAATGTTGCTATACAATTTCTCTTCCCTCAAAACAGCAAGTACTTGACGGATATGATCAAGATATTCATCAAATGATTTGCTATAGATCAGAATATCATCAAAATAAATAACTACAAACTTGCCAATGAAAGCTCGAAAAACATGATTCATTAAGCGCATAAAAGTTGAAGGAGCATTTGTCAAGCCAAATGGCATCACAAGCCACTCATAGAGACCAAATTTAGTTTTAAACGCTGTTTTCCATTCATCACCAAGTTTCATGTGGATTTGATGATAACCACTACGCAAATCTATCTTGGTGAAAATGATAGAACCACTCAATTCATCTAACATGTCATCAATTCATGGAATGGGATGGCGATATCGAACAGTTATAGCATTGATAGTACGACAATCAACAATCATGCGCCAAGAGCCATCTTTCTTTGGGACTAAAAGAACAGGAACTGCACATGGTGATAAGGATTCACGAACATACCCTTTGTCCAAAAGCTCTTTTACCTGTCGCTGAATTTCATTTGTTTCTTCAGGATTGGTGTGGTAGGTTGGACGATTTGGAAGCGAAGCACCTGGTACCAAATCAATTTGATGCTCAATTCCGCGGAGTGGAGGAAGTCCGGCTGGTATCTCATCGGGAAAAACATCTTCGAAGTCATGTAAGAGATCAAGAATAACACTAGGCGCGATGAAGGTAAATCGTGAGTTGAAAGTAGGATCTCCTTGTGCAAGAGCACAAAGAATGGGGTTGTGGTGTCTCTCACTTCTCTCAAATCACTCTTGCTCACAAAGAGACATTCAGTGTGGCATGGCTGTTTAGAATTGGCATGAGGCTTTATGTGGCTGGATGGGTTAGAACTCTCTCCCTTACTTGGGTTGAGGGTCTCACTTGATTTTCTTTTGTCTGATTCTTCTCTTTTCTTGCGATTTATATCTGAAGTATGTATCTCCTCTGGAGATAATGGAACAAGAACCACCTTCTTGTCATTGTGAATGAAAGTGTATTTGTTAGACCGTCCAAAATGTACCGAGTCCACATCAAATTGCCAGGTCCGACCAAGCAGCAAATGGCATGCTTGTATGGGGAAAATATCACAATCCACCTCTCCATGATAACCACCAATGGAAAATGACAAACGAATCATGACTGAAACCTTAACTGTCCCTAAATTATTCAGCCATTGCATATGGTACAGATGTGGATGGCGACGTGGCTGCAAACCAAGCTTCTCAACTAGCAAAGCACTAACAATATTATTGCAGCTTCCACCATCTATAATGAAATGGCACACTTGGCCTTGCACTTTGCATCAGGACTGAAATAAATTATGGCGTTGTCCTTGTTCAGCAGCAACAAACTGAGTGGAATGAACTCTCCTAACCACCAAAGAAGGAGATGGTGTATTCATTGTAGAAGGCTCGAAAGCAAGGAAATCAGCAAGCAACTCTTCAAAATCAGCACTAGTAATCTCATCAGAAGATGGAGAAATAATATCTTGTAACATGTCATTGGGAGAAAAAGTTGGAATAGGTTGAATCGCTAAACAATTCAGACCTAGCTCAAATATACCATCTTCTGCTGAATACTCACGTGTCAAGATTAAAATCTGCAAATACATTGGTAAACTCGTCCTCCTCTTCACTTTGTGAATCATAAGAACCATCAGCAAGGGCAATAATAGTACGATGATTGGGACATTCAGCTTGTTTATGCCCATGACCACCACACTTAAAACACTCAATCTTGCTTGTCCTGCGTTGGGTGGCTGCAGTAGAAGAAGTGGGCTGATTTGAACTCACAGCTTTACCTTTCGCATCCAATTGTTTGGAATAAGGTGGAATGGATCTATTTGTTCCACGAGATGAAGATTTGGGCGTTGCACCTCCTTGCTGTTGGAATTGAGGGGTGACATCCCCTTGCTGTTGGTAATGACGCCATGAAGCATTGTATTTGTAAGACGTAGCAACTTGTCGTTCAACCCTCTTTGCAAAATGAACCAACTCAGTGAGACAGGTGTAATTTGTCATATCCACTTTATCAGCAATGGATTTATTGAGGCTAACCATAAACCGGGTCCTTGTGGATTCCTCATCTTCAGTTATCCCTGTAAGAAGTAAACACATTTCCAATTCTTGAAAATATTCATCAACAGTATGAGTACCTTGCACAAGACGTTTCAGCTTCAAATGTAGGTCACGAGAATAATATGCAGGAACAAAAAGACGTCACATTTCCCTCTTCATGTCTTCCCAAGTTATACGAACATGCCCAACTCTTTGATATTCAGTACGAACCTGATTCCAGCAAGTTATGGCATAGCCTTTAAACTCAATGGCTGCAAGCTTTGCCTTCTTTTCAGCAGGGTATTCATACAAATCAAATAGTTGCTCCACTTTGGTTTCCCATTCGAAGTAATCATCAGCATTCTCCTTGCCCTATAGACGTGAAGGCACGAACTGGGTGAACCGCAGTTCGGCGTTCTACAACTCCCTCGGGAATCGAAGGAACAAGTATTGTAAGCCTCTCAAGACTCACGCATAAACAAAACTCCTCAAGTTTGTGTATTCTGAATTCAATAAAAATAAGCTCTCCCCCTTTGCATTGTCTAGTACAAGATATATATATATATATATATATATATATATATATATAGATATAGATAGATAGATAGATAGATAGGGACGTTCAGCTTTGAGTAAATGGCTGCATGTGGATGCTCTAGTGGATTTCGTGGCTGGTTCGCGCGTCTTTTCAGCTTCTGGCAGCAGTTACTAAAATGATCATAACTCCTTATTAAAACATCCGAATAATGAACCATTTGATGGGCTGGAAAGTATACTTGAAAACGCTTCCATCCACTTATAGAACACCGTGTAACTCCTTGTATTCTGTCCACAGTGATGCTTGGAATTCGTACCATATGTCAGTCATCTAGCTTCTGGTTGCATTCACATGCTAAGGTGATGAACCACCATTTTATTCATGCACACCATAGGTTTCTTGGTTCAGATGTCCAGAGGCTTGAATCCATCTTGATTCCATGCTGGTTCATACACTCCATCATTCCTAAGGACATTGAAACAAGAACTCAAAAGTATAGGCTCATTCAACATAGACTGATTATTAAACATAAGGTTAGCATTCACCTGAGAATGAATTTCCATCTGAAATTGTTTAGTTCTACTCCTTGTAATTGGACCAGCTATATAAAGTGGATTTTTATTTGAAGATGAGTGAATGCTAGGCATGTCCTCATTACCCATAATTTCTAATCAAGGCAAAAATAATTTAGCCAATGAAAGCAATATTTTTGAGAGTAGTAAGTTGTAAACTAGGGACTTAGAAAAATAAAACATAGCAACTATTCATCATTTCATCTATGTGAATTCTAAATCATTTTTATCGCACATCTTTTATTTTGTTTGAAATAAAATCTGTTCTATTTATTTTTTTATATGCAAGGTGAATGGTGGATGAATGCAAAATAAATATGCAAGAGGTGTGATACAATTTACCTCAAGGGGGGATGCTCCCCCAAGCTTGTTCTTCAATCACCTCCATGATGAGGGTTGAACCCTTGATGACGGAAGTATGCCACGAGATCGGCTTGTTGTTGTTGTAGTGTGGAGTTGAAGTTGGTGAATTGAGCGTCCATGTGTTGTTGGCAATCTTGGGTACCTTGGACATGCTATTGGAGAGTGTTGTAGATGCCTCCCGTCCTCACTTCAAGATCTTCCATACGTCTACTGAGATCTGTCATTCCTTGGCTATAGTCATGATGACTTCTAGCCGAAGAGGAACAACATCTTCTCATGGACGTTTGAGACAAGCTGCTAGAGCTTGAAGTGGATAGGGGTGGCTCCCATGCGGTACCCGACCATCCATGCTAGGACGGACTTTCGGTCTCATACAATGGAGGTTGAGTCCATCTGGGTGCATCACCTGTTGGGTCCTCTTCCTCTTGATATTCATAGATCGTGGAGGTTGTCGGAGGCATGGACGCTCTCCTTGCACAACTTCTAGTTATCCTGCTAGAGACATTACTTCTTCGGTCTTCCTCGATGGGAAGAAGATCAATGGTTAGCCTCTGACATTTGTACAAATGAAAATCCAGGTTAGGTCACCGAATTTCATTGACAAAGATGGGATAATAAAACACTAAAGAGCCATCATGATCATGCTTCAGGGTATGTCCTTGCACGAAATAATCTTCATTAATTAATTCTCATTCGGTTTCAATATAATCAAATGAAGTATATTCTGGTGCTCCTACCCTAGTAGCAACGCGGGTAATCAATGAAGTGCATTCAATTGGCCCTGTCTTTGAAATGTAATTTAACCATTGTGTCATCATGGCAATTACTAGAGCAACTTTTATCATTTAAACATGACAAATAAAATCTTTAGCTCATCATCACGCACTACTCTAACATCTCCTCTAGGGAACATAGTCATAGCCACCCATCTAAGCATGAAGCGTAAAGTAGGATTATGCAAGTGACTATTCCTAGCAGCACTACATCTGACCTCACTAGTCAATCACGCCAAAAACTTTGTTTGTTAAACTTAGGCAAAGTGTCTAAATCTAGCAAACAACGTTTGTGGAAGCCTAGGATTTCACTTAATTCTTTCCATAGGATGTTGTATTTTTTTTGAAATAATCTAAAAAAATACCATCAAATCCTATTTTGAGGGTGCAAAGGAATTTTATGGAGAGAAGGCATGAACCTCTCTCCTCTATGTGAGCAAAATTCTCACATCCTAGTGCATGCCAAATGGAAAAGAATTTGGAATCCATACCTATTTTGGAGATCAAATACAGATCATGATCTTTCGTATGAGAAAACTCACGATCTTGGAACAACTTGCATGCTTGATCTTCAACTTCACTTCGTATGTCGAGGTCGTCATCGTGGAGAAGTTGACACGAGTTGCTCCTCTCACCCATGTGAGTGTCCCCACATACACTCCTCCTCCGTGGACTTGGTGCAGCAATGGAGGAGGGACGTGCACTTGAGTCTCCATTATGGCTTGAGCTTGTAGCTCCTTCCTCTTTCCAAGCAACCTCTTCATTCCTTTTATGGCCGCAATAAGCAAGAACACAACAAGACAAAAACTCGAAAAGAAGTGATGTTAGTGAAAACAAAACCCCCGGCGGATTTTCCCTTGGAGAACTTGAGAGAAAATTGCAAATGCAAACAAAAGCAAATCTTTTTGGGTTAGATTTGAGCAAGGGTGCTTCAATGAAGAGCAAGAAAAACAATGTGAGCAAAGAGTGACTTTGAGGAGGTGTGAAATGAGATGAAGTGTGAAGAGGAGTGCTCCTCACAGGTACCATTTATAATGTATGTTGACGTTTCTTACGTCACAGATAAAAATCCGCAAGCGCAAGGAAACTATCGAGTAGCACTTCCCCTATAGATTATTCCCAAGGGTATCAAATCCAAAAATGTGTGTGTTAATCTTACGAACTACTTTACTCAAGGACACAAAGTTGTTTGGAAGGCAAGGAAGAGAGAGGAATTCAAAGTATTGATTCTAATTCAAGTAATCTGTGGTAGAATGCTTGCTTCGGGCATGGGTTTACCCCTAGCAACACTAGGACGACTCCCGCCAGGAGCTATGGCATAGCCAAACGTTACTAAGGACATATAGGGATGTCACCACCTACTACCTACCTCTTCAATCTGTGGATCTACGAGATATTCAATGGTGATTTCTAACCTAAGCACCACGTTTACGTTCTAAATCACAACTCTAGTTGTTTCGAATACAAAGCTACAACTAGATCCTCTAATAAATTAAAACTATGAACCCACAAGTAACTACTTGTGCAAACTACTATGAATTGAGAATCAAACTTGAATTGAATTCACAAAGGGCTTACATGATTTGAATAACACCTTTGTAGGGGTACAAGTGCAAAAGGGGGACTTGACAAGCCCAAGCCTCCTTCTCCTAGACTCTCACCTCATCTCCTTCTACTTGGCAGCCTCTAGGACTACTCTAAACCTTAGGAGTGGTATTCTATTCTCAATTTTTGGTGTGTGTGTGAAGTGAGGTGTAAGGTGCAATTTATAGGTGGAGAAGGGTCGGTTCCCGCCACCAAATGCACACGAATCAGTCACCACTGACTTCTTCAACTCGGGGGGAGCCAACACGTGGCATTTCAACGGGTTTGGCACCACTCCCTAGTCGGTTGACTAGGGAGGTAGGCCGACCTGATATTAGCTCCGTTGGAGCTGTGCTTTCTCCAAGTCTCTGCCAGGTAGGCCCCATCCCTTAGTATGGGTGCTACACCGTTGGATGGCCTTAGATACTTCTGTTTGTGGGCCATTTGATCCATGTGATGACGTGTGGTGTTGCCTGATTCGTCGAAATCCAATTTTATGGATTACTCCCTGCATGTCTTGCTATTTTGGGTCTAAATTCACCTGGATACAAACAAACACCAACACTTGTGGAATTGGTTAGTTTTTAACCCTACCACTACGTTGTGTTTCTCTTTTGTGCACATTATGAGGTGAATTGATGGTCTAAATATGGCACTTAAGGACCGTCAACAAACTCCCCACACTTAGTTCTTTGCTCGCCCTCGAGTGAAGGCAAGAAAAAGAACTAAGGTGTTGTCATAAATTTGCTATAAGTTAGAAAATGAGAATACTAGATATTTCAACTCATACCTCAATTCATGAATTCCCTTTGTAGAATGTAACTACCACACCAATCTTTGGTGTTTGAAGAGTGGAATGGTTGGAATATAATTCTCTTGGATCTTCCCCTACCGAAATGGTCTGATGATTTCCTATATTCTGAAAATCAAAGAAACAATTGCCCTTATCTCTCATTTGGAATATCTCAAAGTTTTTTTATTCTCACCTTGGCATGGTGTACCAATTTTGTCCCTATATGAAATATGGCTATATTTGGAGATTGGTAGGGATAAATGTGGCACTCATTGCAATTTATATATTACTAAGTCAAAAACTTGATCCTATGAGAGACTTATGCAACAAACAAATTGACAAAGAAAATCCTTGTGCACATGAGTTGAATGGATAAAATGTGGACTCCATGGTTTTCTCTCTTTAAGGATGAAACATGGCTACTTTTTTTGTAGCCATGTCTTCTACTCCTTTTTTTTCTAGTTAGATTTTGATGACCAAAATGTATGGAGTTTATTTATTGGATGGATGAATGGTGGATACAAATTCTCAATGTGAGGTATTTTGCATGAATGGGGTGCACAAGAATTTCTAAGCCAGAAAGTTCATGCATGTCACTCAATTGGGTCACAAGTTTCACAAAGTTCAATGAACAGCAAAGTGGCATATGCATGTGGTTTTCAGGAATTTGTATCATATGACCGTGGTGGGTATTTACATTTCGAATCAGAGAATCAGGAAAAGTTAAAGACTCCAAATTGTGCAAACATCAAAATCAATTACAAGCAAGGAGATATCTCCTCGAATAACTCATTTACCATATCACACTAGTCAAATACTTAGATGATGTGTTTTCCTATTTTATTTGTGGGAATCACAAACAAGGTAATAAATCGAAATATATAGTATTCAAATTTTAAGCTCAAGCAAATTTTGACTACCAATTTTTAAATTTTTTGAGTTGAATTGTTTTCAAATATTCAGTATTAAATACTAAATCAACTCAAACAGTACGTAGCATGCATATTCAGAGGTAGGAGATCCAAACTGAATCTGTGGAGCGAATTAGAGCCGTATGGGGCCCACACTAGGTCGGCCGACCAGGGGGTTCGGCCAATACCCTTCTAGCCTCTCTGTTGCTCTGTTTTGATGTGTCAAGTTGTATATTCGGTTGCAATGTGTTTTGAGATGCAACACTATTTTTGCACGTCGGGGTTTAGCAAATTTGTGGGGCCTCCCTACACTTGTTCTCTGAATTCTTTATTCAACAAAAATAGACTAAAGATTGAACTTTATTGGGTTAGATGAACCGGTAAGTTCACTTTATTGAAATCAAAATATCGGGGATGCTTACGTTATTCAATCTAAATTTAATGAATAAAAATTTGGAATAAAACTAAACTAAACTAGTAAGCATCCTATGCGGCCGTGACATCTAAACTATGGAGCGTTGTAGATGTCGGGCTTCCCGACGGCATTGCATACTCGCCGCAGCTTGGCGCCCATGCCACAGCGAACACCATCAATCTCCTCCTTGAGGGATATGAACTCATCCTTCAGTTCTGCCCTCTCTATGTGCCCTTCAGCTACTAAGTCTGATAGCTTCTTGTCCTCCAAACTGAGAGAAGCTAACTCCTTAGAAAGTTGTGCCACTTTAGGGGCATGAGGAGATTTCCTGTCGCTGTCGTCAAATTGGCCAGGTGACCCTCTGATGGCAGGTGGCGAGAGGTGACGCCTAATCTTGGAGGGTGATGAGCCAGTCGGTTCTTCCATCGCCAAATTATCCACTTGCTTGAAAAAGCCTTTTGCATAGCCTCCTTCAGGCTTCCGCACCCCATGGATAATGAGGAGATCTCCCACACGCTCAGGCAAGGTACGCGTAGGTGACTTGTAGTGGTGGCTCACTGCGTCACTGTCCTTGGTCTTCAAAGTGTACATGAACTCCTCATCAGGCTGCAGCTTTGGGAGAGACTCGTCTTTTTCAGGAAAAATCGTCTTGACTGACTTATGGCCAATCGTAGTCGGATGACGTGCAGGTGTCATCGACTTCATGCGCGTCCTCCGAGGGGAGAGCGACCGTGCAGCACCACGAGGCGTGGTGCTATGCCCACGCAGAGTCGTCGTTGGTGGCGGGATCATGGCGAGAGGTACGACATCTAATGCCACGACGGACTCCAAAGCGAGGGTAGACTTGTCATTGGCCGGCGCGATGTCTCCGCTAAGGTTGAAGGTTGAGCTAGATGAGGCATGAGGTACAATTTTCTTGTCGCCCATGACTTGGATGGGAGGAACAGTAGATGGATTTTCTAGATGGTGCAAGGTTTCCCTCTCTGTTTCCGTCAATAAATAAGCGAGGAAAGTACAATAGCACCGAGAGTCTTGTTGGGATACATCGGGAGAGTCTGCACGAGAAAACAGAATGCCGACGTCGCAAGGTAGGGGTCGACCGACCTTAGGGTTCGGTCGAACTCTTCCTGGCTCCTTTCGGGCTAGGTTTTCATGGGTTGGCTTAATGGGCCCCATAGATGATCAATTGGATGGGCCCATTAATTGGACGCAGAGAATTTAGATAGAATTTAAAGAAACGACATGAAAATCAATAAGATTTATCACGTCAATTTCTGCCTCCTCCTCCTCCTACAATTCAAGAAATAATTTTAGTTGGTTCCCATTCACTTTAAATAGTTGATCATCATCACCTTGGAGTGTGATTGCTCCATGGGATTAGGTTTCTACTATAGTGAAGGGTCTTTCCCATTTACTTCTAAGCTTCCCATGTCCAAAAAGTTTAACCCTAGAGTTGAAGAGTAGAACTTTATCTCCAGATTTGAATTCTTGCGTAATCCTATTATCATGCCATCTTTTGGTTCTTTCCTTTTTGATTTTGGCACTATGGTACGCCTTATCTCTCCACTCTTCCAACTCAAAAAGTTGCTTCAATCGATGTTTTCCGGCTTCGTGAAGGTCCATGTTTCACCGCTTGATGGTCCAATAGGCTCTATGTTCCAACTCTACAGGAAGGTGACAAGTATTCCCGTAGACAAGTTGGAAAGGAGACATGCCAATAGGAGTTTCATAAGCAGTATGGTATGCCCACAATGCGTCGAGTAGCTTATGCTTCCATCCCTCTCCCATTTCCAAGACGATCTTTTGCAGAATATTCTTAATTTGCTTATTCTAGTTTTTGCTTGACCACTTGTTTGTGGGTGGTATGGGGTAGCAATGTTATGCAGGACACCAAGCTCCCTCAAAAAGTTTCAAAAGGTCTTATCTCTAAAATGAGACCCTTCATCCCTTATGACCATATGGAGAGTGCCAAAGTGTGGGAAAATGATCTCATGGAACATTTTCCTAGCTTGCTTGGAATCAACATTTTTGCATGGAAAGCTTCTACATATTTTGACACATAATCTATAGCTACCAGGATATAGTCGCAATCATAGGACCTAGGGAAATGCCCCATGAAATCAATATCCCACACATCAAATACTTCCACTTGGAGATTATATGTTAGGGGCATCGCATTGGGAGCAGAAATTCCTCCATGCTTCTAGCATTTCCAACATCTGCGAATGAATTCTTTCGTGTCTTCATACATAGAAGGTTAATAGAATCCACTCTGTCGGATCTTTGCCTTGGTACAGTAAACACCATAATGGCCACCATAGGGGCCAGCATGGGATTTCTCAATAATCTTGGTGCCTTCGATTGATGGGACACACCTTCTAAGAAGGTGTGACACCCGATTCCAAAAAAGGAACCAAGCGTGATGCATATGTGTGTCCTAGATGTTTAACACACACACACACACACACACACAAGTGATTCACAAACGATAGCCAGATTAAAACCATGTTTCAAATAATAACACTAATAATAGTACCTTATTACAAATCAAATAGTCTTGAATACAAGCTCTAAAAGACTACAACGGAAAACACTAAACACTAATGACTCCAACTCTATAGACAAGCTTGACGGTAATACGCACGCTTAGAACTCCTCAAAGACCTCCTGGTACTCCACGTTGATGCCTGCTACTAAATTTGTTGGGAGAATAGCAAGGGTGAGCACATATCGTACTCAACAAGTGTGGGAAAGTATGACATGTAGCTTAAATAAGGAATGGTAATTAAATGGCTAATTACATAAAAGTACATTCAAAACAGTTGAAAATGCAATAATATTATCATTAAGTGTGGTCTTTCCCAGAATAACCCAAATAACATTAATTTCGACTTAAGTAACAAATACCAGCAATAATAATCCATAACCAACTTATAACTGCTCATCTGTCTCAGTTTCATCCATTCCATACACCAAAGCCAATTACTAAATCAATAGTAACTCCTAATTCAATTTCAGCCATAAAACCATGTTCAAGGTCCAAAACTCTAATCATGTGAGGGTCCAGATCACTCATAACCGAGAGCATGACTATCATGATAGTTTTTAACACTCTGCAGAGGTTGTACCACTTTACCCACAAGTTCGTGATTTCATCATCTTTCGATGACTAAGGAATCTCAATTATGCCGTCTCACACATCCTTTGGTGTGTGGCCAAGAGATCACAAAACAACCTTTACAAAGATATTACTAGCCTATTCGAATCCTACTGAGGTTTGACCGGTGGTGATATCTCCCACTGAGCACATCCATCCAAGGGCCCCCACTTGCGCACCTCGGATCCCAGGGTAGTCCCACCATCTCTACAAATCCATCCGACTACCCCTTCCATGAGCTTTCCAAATGGTCCGAATAGTACTGGCAACACACTAATTAGTCAGCTAAGCCGCACCCATACTTGGCCCTATGGTGGCACTGTAAAACTTGGATGGTCGCTCCACGAATTGGTCCTTAGATCGAAAGCAAGCAAAACTACCAAAACAGTCCAACCTATTCCACGTAACCAACTTTCTTAGATCCCTAGATACCATGTTGCTAAAAGGTCATTATTATCAATTCTCGTCATTTAAAGTGATCAATAGTTCATAATTAAGAAATATGATTGTTTCCCGAATCCAGTTGAGTATAGCGAGGCAAAAGTGTAAAATATCCTTCCTGACTCTCTACATTGTGTTCAAGCGATAAGGATGGTCATACAAAACTAGTAAACTACTACGATTGGATTTTTCCATCAATTTGACACAAGCATGAAATTTTGCAAACAAAACATTTAAAACCTAGATCAAAATGATCAAGGGCACTTGCCTTGCTCTTGAGTTTGGTTTGTATCGAAAGCTTCGAAGTTCTGGTTCTGCAGGTCCTCGAAAGCACTCTCTACAATGATACCTTCTATCCGCGCGATAAACATGCGAAACAAAATAGCCTTTACAAAGTGATTACCAGCCTATTTGAACCCCACTGAGGTTTCACCGGTGGTGATGTCTCCAACTGAGCACATCCGTCTAAGGGCCCCCTCTTGCACCATTCGGATCCCAAGGCAATCCCACCATATGTAAAAACCCATCCGACTATCCCTTCCCTGAGCTTTCCAAATGGTCCGAACGGTATTGGCAACACACTAATTAGTCAGCTAAGCCGCACCCATACATGTCCCTATGGTGGCACTGCAAAACCTGGATGGTCGCTCCGCGAATCGGTCCTTAGATCTAAAGCAAGCAAAACCACCAAAACAGTCCAACCCATTCCATGCAACCGACTTGCTTAGATCCCTAGGTACCATGTTGCTAAAAGGTCATTATTATCAATTCTCATCATTAAAGTGCTCGATAGTTCATAATTAAGTAATATGATTGTTTCCCAAACCCAATTGAGTGTAGCGAGGCAAAAGTGTAAAATACCCTTCCTAACTCTCTACATTATAATTGTAGAGGCAGTTTGACACACAAAAGAGCATTCTATCCTCAGGGGGATAAATGGGTCAAGAGAGATTAGGCTTAGAGTTAGGTAGATACTCCTACTATGCTTCTAGCATACATATACATAGCCTAAGTTAGATACTAATGATCATATCAATGATGAATTCTCAAGTTAAGTTGTTCAACACATCGGACACGGGTTTACCCCTAGCAATACTAGGACGACTCCCACAAAGAGCTTGTGGCATAGGTGAACATGGAGGATTACAAGGACAGATAGGACTGTCACTACCTACTGCCTACCTCTTCAATACGTGGGTCTACGAGACATTCAACGCTACTTAACTATCCTAGCACCATGCTAGCATATTAAGTAAATACCTTAAGAGCTGCAGCATAAGCTATCCTAAGGCAATGACTAACCTAAACATCGTTGAACCAATGTTGAAACATAGCATAAGTCATTCATATTAACATGATCATGTCATAACTATTTAGACTATAGTGGGGGTTTGTAGTATTTATGATGATATAATAAGAATGGTATAGCATAATCATAAATACTACTCCTACCATATCCATGGAATCCACAATCAAACAAGAAACGCGTCATCAAAGTATATGAATAAAAGATGACTAAAGATATCATCTTTGCGAGCAAAGTCACAAATACAAATAGGAATATTAGAGTCATACCTTTCCCAATTTGGAATTGGGAAGATACTCCTTCTACTTCTTTTTTACTTGGACTATGGACTAGAGGCTCTCCTCTCTATAGCCTAAACTCCTCTAAACCTATGGAGAATAGTGGATAAAATAGAATGAATACTCAAGTGGTGTGTGTGTGAAGTGAGGGTAGGGGGTCCTATTCATAGCGGGAGAAGGGTCGGTCCCGCCACCAAAAGCGTGTGAATCAATCTTCAACGTGATCAGGGCACCACAAGGAGTCGACACATGGAAGCTGATCGAGTTTGGTGCCAGGAAGGCGTCGGCCGAACCCCCTAGCCGGACGAACAAAAGGTTGGACCAATTCTAGTGTGTTTCCTCATGGTGACTTTCAGGTGGGTCCCATTGACTGATATGGGTGATACATCGTTGGATAGCCTCGGATACTTCTATTTGTGGACCATTTAATCCATTAGATACCACATGTTGGCGCTTGATTGGCTGGGATGATATTTTATAGGATTGCTCCCCCTCTTTTACCTCATTTCCTGCAATAAATGTCTGCATGCACTATTTCTCCAAGGACAAGTGGAAATAGGTTAAATAGAAATGTGATGTGTGTAAGAAATGATATTTCCATCATATAATTGAGTTATATTGACGGGTGAAATTGGTATATAACAACCGTCAACTCTAACAAAGATCACGAAAGACTCCCGCTGGACGTAGGGCCTTTTTTGCCCGAACAAGGATAAATATCTTGTTCTTTGCAGGCTAGCCATATGAAGATGAACATGATTTAATAAATTGTACTAGCCGGTTTCCAAAACGCTGACAAGCTTGCAGTTCATGGACATGTACACTTAGTGAGCTCTTCCTTACTACAATCACTAAGCATTGCAATGAATAATTCAAAGATAATAGTAGATTAAAAGTAGACATTCACTTATTACTACATCACAACACAATGAATAAGTGTACTCAATCGATATCCGCGAGTGACGGTGATTCGAATCAATAATATCCAGACTGCATGACACCTATCCTCGCAAGGTAGACACGTTGATTCTCTTCAATATACGTCATAGGTGGACACTTTTCACAAGACACCCTAATATGGAATAATTTCTCCATCCCGAGCAAAAGTCCCCTTAACGGACACATCAAAGTTGCTCGCTAGAATATTTACACTTTCATGCCTTGACATCTCCATTCATGGACAGTAGAAAAGTTTCCACACCAAGGTCATCGAGTTACATGAATTTCTTGGGTCCCATATATCCATTATACAAACGATATCACTCAAACTTGTCCAGCAGAGCCGTTCATGACACGATCCTTAATCAACACAGGCAGTGCTACTCTATAGTCACCACAATATAATTGAACCTAATTGCTGCCCGGTCTCATATTCAGCTCCAGTGAATACTCGCTAAACCTACCCATGTGTTCTCCTTTTCTATAAGCAAGCGAGTGGCGATTACTCTACTTCTACCGGATAACCTATGAATACCTCATTAGCATAGCAATAATGCTACGAGAAGATCCTATTCTACCCTTACACTCCAAGGTTGGATGGGTCATGCATTGGGGGTGTCATTCGACTTAGACATAATGGACATTTCATATATAACAAATATAGTGAATACAAAGCAAAACTTTATAAATCGCTTAAATGCAAATCCAGGCTTGCCTTGCTCAACGATTAAGTTAGTATAACTGTAGCCAGTGAATCTTCCTCTGGAGGACCGCTTTACAGCAACTTAGATATGGAAATCCTCACCTCTGAGTTGTACTTCTCGTCGAGCTTGATCGTCGCATGCGCTAGCGAGATGATTATGCACATATGAAAGAAATGCAATTAACAACTTAACATAAGAAGTTGGTACAACTTGAAAATTATTAATATTACATATTATGAATGTATTTGGTGTTGTTGTGCCCAGGAACATAAGAAAAAGATTTAAACCCAGTGTTCAATATGCTTTGTAAAGGACATATATGAACAAATCTGGATTCTTAAGGCTAAAAAGCTCTAATGGGGCTATAATTTATTCAGTGGCTTTTATAGGTCATAGATGAAATGATAGAAAAATTTCAGAATATGTTATGGAGGAACATGGCCACAATAATTTCCTAAGTGTTTCCACTTGTCTGAATTTGCAGAAAAAATCTAGGGTTTTGTCATACAACAAAATGTGTGATTTTCATAAAGTTCTGGTCATATGGAGTCTAACAAAATTTGTTTCACATTTTTCTAAGCTTCCTACAGGTAGTTATGAATTTACAAGTTTCTTGTATTTTCTAAAATAGTTTCTGTTGTATTTTGGTAATTTCCTAGACATACAGCAAAATAACACCATTCGACCTACTTAGCAATGCCAAATGATGCTGAAATTTTTACTGGAAGTCTTTGATCATGTAAGGAATAATTTGGCCAAGTTTAGAATTTTCCAGTAAATAATGCTCTTGTAATTAATTCTCAAAGATTTAGATAAGAGGGATTAATTAGGAAATTCTAGGGATTTTCATATCATTAATTTTGCATCATTGAAAAGTATTGGTTAAAAGGAATCCAACAAAATTTATCTGGGGATTTTTGGAGGTGTCAACTGGTCTATATGATTTTTCAAAGTTTGGATATATTTTGGAATTAATTCTCTATGGGAAACTCTACTCACTAGCTGACAGTGGGGTCCATGGTCAGCCTCTTCTTCTTCCTCTTGACACTTGAATTGGGCGGTAGGCCAATGGCGACATTTGGCCACTCCCTTGCCATATAGCGACAATAGGCAGCAGTGCTTAGGGAAAAAAATACTTGGACCTCGGAACACCTGTTGGGCACCTGCACAACCCTTGGCAGTGACTTGATGGGACTGGCGACGATGGCGGCAGCAGCAGGCTAGTTAGCGATGGGGAAATGGCTCGTAACATGGTCTATTACACACGAATTCTGATCCTACAGCACCGTTGTGTGATTGAGAACTTGAATCAGAACCCCAATCTCAAAGAAAGTGGCCGCAACACGGCATTCGTCAGTGACTTAGGTTTCAAATGGCAGCGGTGGGAACAGTCGCCTAGCTAGACCAACACTCAACCATTTTCTAAAATGCGGCTCCGGGTAAACTGCCATGATGTCTAAAAGAGGATCCTAGATGGGAATGGAAAGTACTCAACAATATGCCAAGAATTTCTATGTTGAACATTCTCCGTTTTAACCAAAGGCCAATGCAACACAACGTTACCAACAATAGAGGGACATGGGGAGCCCAGAGATAAGGTCGTGGTGAACCCTAGGGATGCACTAGTTTAATAGGAGATTGCTTGAGGTGGCTGGGCATGAGGAACCGAAGGGAGGGGCACAAATGACACGGTGATGACAATTTCACTCCATTCAGGCGGACAGCACGGGAAGGCACTGTTTGTTGGCGTCCGAGAGTTAGGGGAAGATTCACATGCATCCTTCGATGGCCACGAATGGCCGAGGTAGCAACCGATGGTGGTCGGTGATGCTGGAACAGAGAAGGGGCAACACCCTTCAAACGGGGTAAAGAGATAGAGCTCCTCTCTGACCGTGAAACAAAGATCTTTGTGAGGGAGTGGATGAGGTTGAATGCAGCTGCACCTCTGCTGATTTCGACGGCCAAACAACCAAGCATGCAGGCAGGACGTGGAGGTTTGCATGTGTGTGGTGTCAATCGGGCAGAGGCACAGAGAAGTGAAGAAATTGTTGTATTTTAGACAACTGATAGGTGGGGTCCATCTCATTCCCCTTATTCCCCCTCCTCTAACCAAATCAAACTGGCAAATTAGCATTACAATTGAAGAAAGTGGGCAGGGTAGCTTAATTAAATATGAAGAACATGTTGGTGCACATAAATTTGAATTTAGAATATTTTGGGCATGGAATGTGGATTTAAATTTGAAGCCTCTTATATGTTGCATTAATTTAAAATAATTAAACTTGGTTCCTAATTTGCCAACTTGGTAGCTTAGCTCATGACATGAGGAGTTCACTGGTGGTTTCATATCTTCCATTTGTGTTGATTCAAAATTCAAAATTAAATATGTTTTGAAATCCCACTCGATGTATTGACTTTTATTACCCTTACATGAGCATCATACCATTTTTTCTCCTCTTCTTTCTAATCTTCGTTTCATGAGTTGAGTTAAATACCTAATACTTTTGGGATTTTACAAGGTCCGTCCTTGCGCTAGAGGTCAGGCGCTATCAAAGTCTTGTCGTAGCTGTACGCCGTCATTATTTCGGTATTCTTCGGTACCCGGAGTATGGAACCGCTTCACTTTTTTCCCAAGAAATTGATGTAACATGTATCACTGATCTTAACAGTACTATGAGAGAAGAAGAATAGATATATGGTTGTTGGTTTTGGTTGCTAAGTTTTTTGTTCATCAAGTTCCGTCTCTGAACCTTCTGTTTATCGTCTTTGGTTCTGTTGTTTGTCTGCTTGTTACCTGGACGATTGTGTCGTGATTTCATCCAAAGACGACAACCAGAATAATCGGAGATGGAACTTGATGAACAGAAAACTTAACAACCGAAAAACCAACATAAAACAACAAGCTATCTCTCCACGTAGTTTCTTCTTCTCTCATAGCACTATTCAGATTAGTGATACATGTTACAACAATTTCTTGGGAAAGAAGATAGAACAGGATGTTGGATAGAGAAGAGTAGGAGAAAACAGAAACGCAACTGACTAACTGACTTCCTCCTACCTGCCGGTGCCCTTCTTATATCCCGGCCATTGGCCTGTGGGCTATCCACAACTTTTCCTGGGATATGCCCTTTGGGGTTTGGCCCTTTGGCAAAGCACATTTATGGGCTCATTTATTTGGGCCAACTCCCTTGGTGGAAAGCCAAGGTGGTGTGAAGAGGTGGCTGGGGACTTTAGTCCAACATTGCCCACCTAGATGAATTTTCTCCAATATATATAGTGGCCCTTGTACAGGTTCTCAACATGAGAATAATAAGGGATGAAGGCTGCTGCTATGGACACAAAGACACACGCATGCACGCGTGCGCGTTTCACGATTTTACGCGTGATTATCGCATGACTTGTGAGTTGCGACGTTGCGCGTTCGCATCGTGATGAGTTGTGTTCTACTAAGCAGTTATTATTTTTCTGCCACTCATATAAAAGGGAATATTTATCACACCTAGACTGCCATATCAACATAAGGAGTAATTAGAGGCGTAACTGCAGGCGCACATTATCAGTGTGTAATGCCTCATAACTGCTCCCATTAGTTACACGCTGAGGGATTTTAGGGGGCGGTTTCCTGAAATTATGGCAGATCAAAGCTGAGGCTATTGGAGACTCGAGTATATAAGGAGACGTCTTGTATACTGGAGGCACACACAACACATAAATTCACCTCTCTCGCTAACTGCTTTGCGCTGCCACGTTTTTGCCTTGTCGTCCCTTTGTCCGCCGTGCAGCAGATTGAGGGAGAGCGGTGTCTCTGAACCGATGCCGGTGATCTGAAGACCTGCACGGGTGCCGGCAATCAGGTTTTTGGGAAGTGCGTTCGCACGGCCGCTCACTGCACTTCCATCTCCCTCAACAGTTTCATTGTCTACTTCATAGCAGGATGATCTGTAAGTAGATCTCTCGAACTATGGTCAGTTTGAGTTATTTTATGATCGATTTATTCGCGTTCATTTCAGTTCATGGTTGTGTAATACTAGCACTGTTTATTTTGACGACTAGTAGAACTGTTCTAGTCGTTTTGCTGTTTTGGATCATCAAACTAATTGCATGCCATGTGTATTTTCCAACAATCCAGAAACCTGATAGATTTAACATGGCTGGACTTACTGATGCGCTAAAACCCGAGTGATTTACCGGGGGTGACAATTTTAAGAGATGGCAGACACAGGTCAAGTTCTGGCTCATGTCGATGAAGATCTGGTGGCTGATTTCCCCGGTTCTTCCTCTCACTGAGGAGCAAAACCGTGAATTAGATCTGGACAATTCGACTTGTCTTGGTTGCCCATTGTCACTCCTATCAGATCAGCTATGTGACATTTACATGAACCACACTTCGACTAAGGAATTGTGGGAGGCCCTAGACCGCAAATATGCAATGTCAGATGCTGGATGTGAACTCTATGTTAATGACCAGTACCACGAATATAAGATGGTCGATGACCGATCTGTGGTTGGTGGAATTATTTCCAAACTACCTCCATCTTGAAGAAGTTTTTCCAGAGTCTTAAACACAAGAAAGAGGTTATGACTGTTGAGAGTCTGATCTCAACTCTTGATGTTGAGGAAAAGGCAAGATCCAAGGATGTGTCTCGTTCTGTTCCGCAGGAAGGAACTCCCTCTAATGCCAATGTGGTTGAAGGTAAATCTGGTGGTGGCAATAAGAACAACAAGAATTGGAAAGGAAAGGCCAAATAAAATACTAGCTTTAAGAAGAAGAAGAAGAAGAAGAATAAAGAAGACCTGACATGCTTTGTGTGCGGTGACCTTGGCCACATAACCAGGAAATACCGCAATAGAAAAGGCAAGAAAGGTGGTGGTCAGAAATATGTGAATGTCACTATTAGCGAGGCTGGAGGAACGTCTGGATCAGGGTATGTTCCGAAACTTTTTCTAGCATGTCAATCCACTGATTGGTGGTTAGACACGGGAGCTAATGTGCATGTTTGTTCTAAATGTGTTTTATTTTCTTCTTATCAGGCTACCGACAATTGCTCCGTCTTGATGGGCAATGGGTCTAGGACTACTGTACATGGAATTGGAAGAGTCGATCTGAAGTTGACCTCCGAAAAGACTCTCTTTAAAGAATGTGCAACATGTTCCTGGAATAAATAGGAACCTTATTAGTGGTTCTCTATTGTGTCGTGATGGCTATAAGCTAGTGTTTGAGTCGAATAAAATTATTCTTTCGAAGTTTGGTTTATTTATCGAAAAAGACTATGATAGCAGAGGCCTGTTCCGTCTTTCAGTTGCTGAAGATTGTAATAATCTTGTGAACTCAGTTGCTTGTTCTAGTTCTGAATGCAATGGACGAGAGGCTACTATTTGGCACTCTCAGCTTTGTCAAATTAATTGTGATCGCATCATTAAATTGTCCAAACTTAATTTGATTTCGAAAATTCCCGTTGAAAGAAGATCTAAGTGTCATGCACGTATGAAGCTAAACAGCCATGTAAGCCTTTTAAAAGCGTGGAAGAGAAGAGCTTGTCACTACTAGATCTTATTCACTCAGATTTGTGTGAAATGAATGGAATTTTGACTAGAGCAGGAAATAAATATTTTATAACTTTTATTGATGATGCTACAAGATATTGTCAACTCTATCTTATTAAAATGAAAGATGAGACACTAGATCGTTTTAAAATCTATAAGGCGGAGGTTGAAAACCAACTAGAAAAAAATCAAACGTATTAGGTCCGATAGAGGAGGAGAGTATCATTCTAATAATTTTGGCGAATATTGTGCGGAGCATGGAATTATCCATGAGGCAATGGCTCCCTACTCACCCCAATCGAATGGGGTGGCTGAGCGGAAAAACCGAACACTAACGGACTTGGTTAATGCCATGTTGGACAGTTCGGGTTTATCCAACATGATGGGGGGAAGCCATTTTGACCGCATGTTTTGTGCTGAATCGAGTTCCATCATCTAAGGGTGAAATAACCCCATATGAAGGATGGAAAGGAAGAAATCCTACTCTCGGTTCTTTACGTGCATGGGGCTGTTTGACCAAGGTTAATGTGCCTGCATGTAAGAAACGAAAATTAGGACCAAAAACCGTGGACCGTGTCTTTCTAGGATATGCACAACATAGTGCAGCCTATAGATTTTTAGTGATTAGATCCGAGATTCCTGAAGTTCACGTTAACACCGTGACTGAATCTCGTGATGCCACATTTTTTGAGGATATTTTTCCAATGAAGGATAGAGTTGCAGGTCGTAGCGAAGCATCTACTAGTTTTACTCCTGAC
Organism: Tuctoria greenei; assembly: GCA_036927565.1. Taxonomy (NCBI): domain Eukaryota; kingdom Viridiplantae; phylum Streptophyta; class Magnoliopsida; order Poales; family Poaceae; genus Tuctoria; species Tuctoria greenei. The sequence continues at coordinate 90,959,195 of JAYESD010000005.1, read as the reverse complement.
CCTTCTCTAATATATGTACCTTGTTCTTACACTAGAAAACCCATTGAGAATGACAGTACAAATATTATTCCTCGAAGGAGCAAGAGACAAAGGATTGAAAAATTCTTTGGTGATGATTTTACTGTCTACCTCGTTGATGATACACCTAAAACACTTTCAGAGGCATATGCATCACCAGTTGTAGAATACTGGAAGGAGGCAGTCCATAATGAATGGAGTCCATTTTAACAAATGGAACTTTGGGAAATATGTGACTATCCTGTTGGGTGTAAACCTGTTGGGTGTAAGTGGATATTTAAAATGAAGATCAAACTAGATGGTAAAATCGATAAAGATAAGGCTAGACTTGTAGCAAGGGATTTACCCAAAAGGAAGGCGAGGATTTTTTTCGATACTTATTCACCTGTTGCTAGGCTAACCACAATTCGTGTGCTTGTTGCACTTGCTGCGTATCATGATCTCCTTATCCACCAAATGTATGTGATGACGACTTTCCTAAATGGCGAGCTCGATGAGGAGATCTATATGAAGCAGCCTGATGGTTTTGTGGTGCCTGGGCAAGAGACAAAGTGTGTAAGATACGAAAATCCTTGTATGGTCTGAACCAGGCTCCAATGCAGTAGCATGAGAAGATCCATAGAACTATGACCTCAGCAGGTTTTGTGGTAAATGACGCTGACACATGTGTGTACTATCAGTTTCGTTGGGGTAAGGGAGTAATACTGAGCTTATATGTTGATGATATATTAATTTTTGGGACTAGTATCAATGTGATAAATGATGTAAAATCATTCTTGTCCCAAAATTTTGATATGAAGGATTTGGGAGTAGCTGATGTTATTCTAAACATCAAACTGATTAAGGGTGAGAATGAGATTACTTTAAAACAATCTCATTATGTGGAGAATATTCTGAGTCGATTTGGGTACTCAGATTCTAAAGCTTCTCCAACGCCATATCATCCTAGTCTAAAGCTTCACAAGAACAGATGACAAGGAATTAATCAGTTAAGATATTCCCAGATTAATTGTTCTCTCATGTATCTTGCTGGTGCAACCAGACTTGACATCTCATTTGCAGTAAGCAAATTGAGCAGATTTACTTCCAATCCTGGAAGAGATCACTAGAGTGCACTAGAACATATAATGAGATACTTGAGAGGTACATCAACATATGAACTTCACTATACGGGGTACCCAGCTATACTAGAAGGGTATAGTGATTCAAATTGGATCTCAGATGCTGATGAGATCAAGACCACTAGTGGATATGTTTTCACTATTGGTGGTGCTGTAGTTTCGTGGAGGTCTCATAAGCAAACTATATTGACAAAGTCCACTATAGAGGCGGAACTTGTAACACTTGAGACAGCCACAACTGAGACGAGTGACTGAAACAGCTCTTGATGGACTTGCCATTGGTCGTTAAACTTGTGGCGACCATTCTTTTGCATTGTGATAATCAAAGTGTGATCACAACTATAGGCAATGGAAAAGAAAATTTGAAATCCTCAAGACATGTGAAATGACAAATCAAATCCGTGAGACATTTGAGAAATACTGGAGAGATTGCCGTTGAGTATATTAATACTAAAATAAATCTTCAGACCCTTTTACTAAGGGATTAACACGTGCTGTAATTGAAGAAGCATAAAGAGAAATGGGTTTGAGACCCACGTGATGTTATCATACGATGGTAACCCAAATTATGTGATCGATGATCCCGTGAAATAGATCTTGGGAAAAACAAGTTTTATGGATAACTGGAGAGTACTTATTTATTACTCATTTCCGCTAGTAGATGCGTACTCTCAGTACTGCATGGAAGGTTGACTTTAATGTCTTAATGTGTTCTGAGGCCTAAATAGGCAAGGTACTGTCCCAAAGGGTATGTAAGAACACACCTATATAAGTTCGACTGTCAGGTCGCAGTCTATGAGACGTGGGTAATCTCAAATAAACTCATGAACAAACACGGGAGAAGACTGTAATGCTCCAACCTGAGGCATGACTTTAAGCGGCCTAGTATCAGCGATGCTTTCATGTGAAACTTGCTCACACAAAACTAGCAATTCAAGGCTATGTCCATTGCAAAGTTGTGAGTATGTGAATCATGGAATGCTAGGTGCAGCTCAACCCGTAACGAGTATGCACTGCAAAGCTGGTATATTAAAGCGCTGAATTGTTACTTGTAGACCTTGGCTTTTGGTGGGGATTATTGGGATTTGGCCCTTTTGTGCAGCCCATTTATGGGCTCATTTATTTGGGTTAACTCCCCTGGTGGAAAGCCAAGGTGGTGTGAAGAGGTGGTTGGAGACTTTAGTCTCACATTGCCCACCTACATAGATTTTCCCCAATATATATATAGTGGCCCTTGTACAGGTTCTCAACATGAGAATAATGAGGGATGAAGGTTGCTGCTATGGACACAAAGACACACGCACGCACATGCGCACATTTCATGATTTTACGTGTGATTATCGCGTGACTTGTGACTTGCGACGTTGCGCGCTTGTATCGTGACGAGTTGTGTTCTACTAAGCAGTTATTATTGTTCTGCTACTCATATAAAATGGAATATTTATCACACCTAGACTACCACATCAACATAAGGAGTAATTAGAGGCGTAACTGCAGACGCACATTATCAGTGCGTAATGCCTCATTACTGCTCCTATTAGTTGCACATTGAGGGATTTAAGGGGCGTTTTCCTGAAATTATGGCAGATCGAATCTGAGGCTATTGGAGACTCAAGTATATAAGGTGACGTCCTGTATACTGGAGGCACACACAACACATAAATTCACCTCTCTCGCTAACTGCTCTGCGCTGCCGCATTTTTGCCTTGCCGTCCCTTTGTCCACCGTGCAGCGGATTGAGGGAGAGCGGTGTCTCCAAACCGATGCCGGTGATCTGAAGATCTACACGGGTGCCGGTGATCAGGTTTTTGGGAAGTGCGTTCGCACGGCCGCTCACTGCACTTCCATCTTTCTCAACAGTTTCATCGTCTAGTTCATAACAGGACGATCTGTAAGTAGATCTCTCGAATTATGGCCAGTTTGAGTTATTTGATGAGCGATTTATTCGCATTCGTTTCAGTTTTTGTTTGTGTAATACTAGCACTATTTATTTTGACTGCTAGTAGAACTGTTCTAGTCATTTTGCTCTTTCGGATCATCAATTAATTGTATGTCATGTATATTTTCCAACAATGACACCATGTTGTTGCACTGTGCTAGAATTGGAAAAGGCCAGCTGCCGTGCTATGGCTAGCGCGGCGATTATCCCTGCACACAATCTCCAACTCTCCCCCCTGTGCCCCAAAATGGGAACTATCGCTCCCCCAATGGTGCCCATCATGTGCGTGAAGATATGGAAGGCATCTAGTTTGCCATCGCCAGATCTGTGGCTGCCATGGAACAGCCGGCTCCAAGTGCTGCCACCAACGAATCCTCCTCTGCATTGAAGGAGAAATCAGACCACCTACAATCAGCAGCCAGGCAGCAGCAGCATGTACACACATCAAATGATTATGATTGCAGTGAATTCTCTATCCTCAAGTTTCTAAGTTCTTATGTGACAATTACATTAGAAGATGTAGATCATGACATAGAATGCAAATTATGGTTGAGTGGAGCTGGAACTAAGAATTATTATCGAGGTGGTGTGCGAGAACACATTTTATGGATAACAAATATGACAACAAAACTTAAGACTACGAATTTAGAGATTGAAAATGAGTTCATTGTGCATCTCATTTTTGCCTCACTTCCAAAGAAATTACTGACATTTGTCATCAACTATAACTCTCAACTTGAACGGTAGAATATAGAAAAACTTATTGCTATGTGTGTTCAGGAGAAAGAAAGAATTATGTCTATTCGTGGTTATGATTTCATTAACTATATGAAGGAAAAAGGTAATGCTCGAAAGAATTATTTTTCTAAGCAATCTTTTAAGAATCATGGTTCTTCTCACCATTATAAAGGAAACACTACGTAAGAAACCCAAATAGGAGATAAAGATGGGCGACATGCTCAAAGGAGAGCGTCTCTGATATGGTTAAGCGAAACGTGCCCGCTTCAGCGTGGATCTGACATGGCTCGGTTGAACGTACAAGGCTCCACAAAATCATCTTTACCATAGGGATGTGAAAGTGGAGAAAGGCTAGTGTCGCTTCTGTTAGGACAAAGGCCACCATCAGAAGTATTGCATATGCTTCCTTAAATGATGTTCCAAAAATGGTAATAATTTTGTTATCTTTGTTGATGAATTCATATTTTTAGAATATACACCATTGATTTGGTAGATTGACTTAGGTCCACCATGCACATTTGTAATTTGTTGCATGTATTAAGTATAAGGAGGATCCTAAAGAGAGGAAAGGGTCATTAAAGTCGTTGATGGCCATGAAGCTGAAGTTAAAACCATTGGAGAATATCCATTAGAATAAAGAAATGGCTTATACTCACACTTAATAATGTATTATATGTACCCTTTTTAGGAAGAAATTTAATTTTAGTTTCATGCTGAGATGATTATGGCTATGTATGCAAATTTGGCAAAGAAAAATTTAAAATTAAGTATGATATTAAGATTGTAAGTATTGCCATAAGACAAGTCATGCTATATTTATTGTCTATGCATGATGATATTAATGTTGTAAGCGACGATCATATTTCCTTTCATAAGTGTAAATGTAAAAAAGTCAATCCTGAAATATCTTCAAAATTAAGCCATATTTAAGCGACGATCATATTTCCTTTCATAGATTGTAAGTATTGCAATATATGCATTGTCACCCAGGCCATATTTTAAAGGGGAGAATTAAGCAAATGATTTGACTATCATTTCTTCCTCATTTGGATTTTTGGAATTTACAAGAATGCATAGATTGCAAAGCTAAATTTGTTAAGAAAATTATGAATGGTGACATATGCAGTACGGAAATTCAATAATTAATTCATATGGACATTTGTGGTCCATTTCCCGTAGTATCCATTGATGCTTTTGATTCATAACCTCCACGGATGAATATTCTTGCTATAACTGTATTTATCCAATTAAAGAATGCTCTGAAGTGTTGGATAAATTTAAGATAATTAAGATTGAAGTTGAAAATTAATATAATATTAAGATAAAAGTAGTATGTTCCGATCATGGTGGTGAGTCATACCCCATATAGCCAAGTTCCTGGACCATTGCACAGTTTCTACTGGAAAATGGCATAGTCGCCCAATATTTCACACTGGGAGGGCCTAAGCAAAATGAAGTATCGAAACGGCACAACCGTACGCTAATGGATAAAGTATATTCATGTCAAGTCAACTGGCGGCATTAAAAATCGAGTTTCCCGTGCTAAATCGGGTTCCTCCTAAGTCGGTTACTCAAACATCGTATAAATTGTGGAAAGGATGTAAGCTCTTATTAAGTTATATGCATATCTGGAGTTGTCTCGCTGAGGTAAAAATATTTAACACAAACATTGGTAAGTTATATTCTAATACAATTATTTGTCATTTTCTTGGCTATGCATAAAAAAGTAAGGGATAAAGTTTCTCTTGTCTCGACAATATACTAAGTTTGTAGAAAATCGCATGCCGTCTTTATAGGATGCCATGATTAGTGGGAGTACGGTAAGACGTGAAAATGATCTTGAGGAGAAGCGGGTTTATGTACCCAATCAATAAAGAACCATTTTTCTCATTACCTACTGTTGTCGAACCACCAATGTCTATTGCTAAAAATTCAACACCTATTTTTAGTTCTCCATTGGCAACAAAATTATTAAGAGAGGTTGAGTATTCCAAGCATGTTGCCATTAATAATGAGAAGCAACACCAACCTCAACATGAGGATAATGTGCATATAATAAGATCTTAATGAGAAAGAAGATCAGTCATTTCGGACAATTATGAGATCTATATGAGTAAGAAAATTCAAAAGGAGGGTGGTCCAACCACATTGGAAGAAGCTATGAAAAGTTCAGAATTGCGTAAAGCCATGGATCATAAAATGAGGTCTATGAATGCCAATAGTTTTAGATTTAGTTGAGATTCTTAATAGAGCCAAAACAGTAGGCATTAAAATGGGTCTAAAAAATTAAACGTTACTTCAAAGTGGATATTGATAAGTATAAGACCAGATTTTTGGCAAAAGTCTTTACTGAAGGAGAAGGTATAGATTATAATGAGACATTTTCAACCTTTTTATGTAAGAATTCATTCAGAACCATTATGGCCTTACTAGAACATTATAATTTAGAATTACATCAAATGGATGTAAAAACTGTGTTTCTCAATGGGTATCTTTATGAGAATGTCTACATGACGCAACCGAAAGGTTTTTTTGTTAAGAGTAAGAAACATATGAGATGCTACTTAAGAAAGTCCATTTATGAACTTAAACAAGCATCAAGGCAATGGTATCGCAAGTTCGATGAGACAGTAAAAAAGTTTGGCTTTAAGGAAAATGAGGAGGATAATTGTATTTATGCTAAGTTTAAGAAAACGAATTTTTTTTTCTTGTGCTCTATGTAGATGACATACTACTTGCAAGTAGCGATATCAATCTATTATTTGAAACTAAAAAGTTCTTGTCCTCTAATTTTAATATGAAGGATCTTGGTGAAGCATCCAAAGTATTGGTCATAGAAATTCACCGAGATAGAAATAAGGGAGTATTAGACTTATCGCAAAAGGCATACTTATAGAATATACGTAAGATGTACAATATGCATAAGAGCAAGCATCCGCCTGCTCTGACTATTAAGGCGATAAGTTTGAGAATTTTCAGTGTCCCAGGAACCAATATGAGATCAATCAAATGAAATCGGTTCCATATTTTCTGCTGTCAGAAGCCCTATGTATGCTCAAGTTTGTACTTGTTCTGACTTAGCTTTTTGTGACCAGAATGCTTGGTAGATATCAGACCAATTCATGAATTGATCAATGGAAAATAGTTAAGAAAACATTAAGATATGTGCAAGGCAAAAAATGGCCTTATGTTAACAATAGTAAGTCAAACTCACTTGAAGTAGTGAGTTATTCAGATGTAGATTTTTTGGGTTGTGTGGATAATAAGAAATCCACGTCAGGTTATGTATTCACCCTTGCGAATGGAGTTATTTCGTGGAAAAACTCCAAAAAAATGTCCCTACACCATCGAAAATGTATGTCGAGTTTGTTGCATGTTATGAGGCCATCGGAATTTTGGCTTATGAAATTTTCACTCGGTCTTAGAGTGGTCGACAACATTCAAGAACCACCTAAGTTATACTATGACATTGAGCCTGCAATATTTTACTCTCATAACAACAACTCAAGTGGTGCTGCAAAACACATCGATATTAAGTTTTATGTTGTAAAAACAGAATTTAGGATCATACCATAGGTCTTGAACATATTAGTACTAAACGAATGCTTGTAGATCAACTAACAAATGGTCTTCCATCCAACGTATTCAGTGAACACATAACCGATATGAGTTTAAGGGAGAGCCTATGATCACTGGATACTCAGAGACTAATTAAGAGTAAGGTCAATTTCTAAATGTAAGATGTATTATGGTCTTCGAGTCAAACACTACGTGAATGACTGTTTTGATGCATTGTGCCCTATATGTCAAGCATGAGGAAATTAACACTAAGTTTAGTATTATGTAAGTTGGTAAGTTTTAAGATCCGAGTTCAAGGGGGAGAACGTTAGTTTGAACTCAAACTTTGTCACAATTAGCATGTGTCTAATTCTAATAGACACATCCCACCAAAGAGTTGTATCTATAATCGGAAGGCATGACTTTTCCTAAGGGCTGGGAGGCCCCCTCTTGCATCTCTTGATCAACTATAAGTATGAGGCTGATGGTAGTTGTTTGACACATACTTACACTCTCTATTCTAAGAATCCGATTACTACACTAAGAGAAAACAAGGGGAAATGCCTCATATCATCGGTCTTCTTCTCATAGCCTTGCCTCTCTAGGCTTGATGGCAACTTCAAGCAATAATAGAGATGGAAAAGGTGGGACTGGATTGGATTTTTCGCTAATCATGTGATTAGCACTTGATTGTGTTTCTATTTGGATCTTCTCCTATACAATCCCAAAATGAATAAGTGGCTAAAATTCGTTCTTTATTTGTCATTGAATCTAACAATAACACAAATATTTTAACTTCTTAGAAGAATCCATTGACTCGTTAATCTAAAATCTCCATCCACAAGCAAATATCATCTTTTTTAATAGAAAACCAGAATAGTGAACCAAACTGGCCTAAGAATATATCCATTAGGCATGTGGCCAAAATTACATCTCTAGATAGATAGTGCACATTATGATTGGACTTTGCAATAGACCCGATGAAATAAAGTTTGGAGTATATGCCTGCATTTGAAAGGAACATAGGAATAGTGAGAACAAGAAGAAATCACAATTGCAAAAAAAAAAAAAAAAACACCACACTGAGCAGTTCTAGATTAACCTAATCACGAGAGGACCTAACATGGGGCATGGCAGGTTTAGCTGACTGAATCTAGAAAGTAATTTGGGAAATAAGGCTGTTCTACACCACAGGGCAGCTGTAAAATCCCAAGATTTTGCTGTCAAATGAAATCCTTTAGTGAGGCCAAATTAAATCTTTTATTTGAATTAAATTCAAATCAAGGCATATGATGTGATTTCAAACTCAGCTCAATATTCATATGTCACTTAGCAAGAGTATAAGATTTGAATTAAAGAAGGTTTGCAACATAAGTGAGGCCCTACCTTATTATGCAAAATGGAAAAAATAAATAAAAGACATATTTGCTAAATGGGTGAATTAAATAATTTAAATTTAAATCTCAAACTCCAACTATTCAAATGGGGATTTTGAATTCACCATAATGTTCACCATAATTGAATTTATCACCCTGCCAATTTTCCTCAACTTTGGAGCTCATTTCCTATTTAAATTTGGAAAAGAAAGTGAGGATAAGTGGGAGAGGTTGGTGGGGTCCACCTGTCAGGACATAGGATTGAGAAGAGGCAAGCCCCTGCTCTGTTTCTAGCGCCCAGGTGCAGTGCATCGCTGCCTTACCGCCTCAATCCTCAACCCCATGTGCTTACAGCTCACGACACCTCCTCACTCATACTCTCTGCCTGATATTTCACAACTAATAAGAAGTTTGTTTCTTTCTCTGGTGTGCGTCTCTCCGCTGCACAGAGCAAACTTTAAGCGATGTTGTTCATCGTCTCTGTGCACCACACGAGCACCACCATGCTGCTGCCGCACCAAACTCACCGCCATGGTTGCTGCAGCAAGCTCGGCATCGCGCTGCACTTTGGTCACCTCTTGCCTAAGGACTAGCACGCCACCGGTTGCACCTGCTCGCACGCCATGTGCTCAAAGGTTCAGCTCGCCTCTGTTGATGGCATAGCAAGTGGAAAGTATGTTTCTTCCCTAGAGCCGGCTGCCGAACAACATCAGTTCCATGGCCAAATTTGATGCCTCCGGTAAACAATCGTCTGTTTCCTTTGGTCCACTGTTTTCCCGGCAACATCACAGACATTTTATACCCATTTTCTTGGCCGGAAACCCGATGAAGTATAGTTCTAGATTTGGAATTCTCGTTGCCGCCGCCCTGTTCTGCCACCCCTCGACGTTGCGCCTTCATCTCCGGTCGCTCCCGTCGCCAATCGAGTCGAGGCTGAGCTTCAACATGAATCTGTGGGGCTCCTCGACACAGTACCTTGCCCCTTCATGCTCTGCATCGCACGCCCGACATCGACAAATGTCGCCTGTCGCCGCTGCTTGCCGCTGACCAGTTGCAGCTAAGCGCCGGCCACTCCCTCTCAGCTAAGCAGATTTTCTGTGGTGCACAACATCCATATCCTCAATAAATCGCCAGCTCTCTACCTCAGTTTGCTGCACCTGCAAGCTCTCCAGCAGCCAGGCCACCTGCCGCCATATTCAGATTATTAGACCATCCGCAGTGGTTTACTGTAAAGCTTACTAGACTGTAAATATAAAGTAAACTACTGAAAGTATAGAGTAAATGTTCAAAGTGAACATGCTGGAATTATAGAGGATATACTAAAATCATAGAAGAAGTATAGAAAATAGAATAAGTTTTATAGAAAACCGCTGCGAATGAACTTATGCCTAGTGCCCTGGTTGGGATCTCTTGTGGCCAGCATTTGATCCTGTGCGCCCTGGCCTTCCAGCAGTCCTTTGTGGCTTGTGCACTAGTGGCCCATTTACTTGAGGCGTTTTTCTTTAAAATAAAGCAAATAGTGCCAACAATTAAAATATGTAGAACTTGCTACAAAGTTCAGAAAAATAGGAAGTAAATTTCATTGGACTACCCTTTTGAAGTACTTTGCACTGGTGCAAAATACTTGGTATAAAAACTCCTTTTATTTTCTGCATAATTCCTTTCTTAAAAATCATTGGGGAATTATTGCAGGAGATTCTCTTATTAGAAAATTCCCAACTTTTGCCAGAATAATCTTTATAATATCCTAGAATCCCAGTAAACATTTAAGCATTAATAACGTTCATTTTCTGGATTAATTCTGGAGCTTGACCTCAGGTCAATTGGAAAATCAATAGAAGTCCATAAATAATTTCAGAAAAATAGCAAGACATTGCAAAATCCATATATCCTTGTAGAAAGCTCTTAAAATTGTAAAACCAATTTTATTGGGTTCATATTTACCTACCCTATCTGTTTGTACCATTTGATGATATGATAAAACCTCAATTTTTATCTGTAAATTCATAAATGGGAAAGTCTTCAGTGATTTATTGAGGCCAGAGCCTTACTGATAAAATTCTAAAAAATTTATCCTAAGTCTAGATCATACCTGGTCCACTGTGAGAATCTCAAAAATTTTAGTAATTGTCTACATACAGAATTGACACTGATATAGTTCATTGTTCATAAATCACTAGTACTAATCCATGTCTTGCATTACTTTGCATTTCGATAGACGAAGGACTCGATGAGGATATGAAATCCAATTACATTGCCAAATATGACCTGAGGGTTGGGTTAGCCGAGTGATTCACATAGTAAAAACTTTGCTTAATTGTATGGTGGAAGGATCGGTAGAAGACGAGTTGTTGGAATCGACTCGCGAGATGGTCACCTTTTATCGAACAAAAGTCGAGTAGTTGAATTCTACTTGCGAGAGGAAGTCGAGTAGCAATGTCTACTCACGAGATGACCATTGGTAGCTCACTATTTATTTAATGAGATATGGACAGGGAATATTGTTACTGTAGGTGGGAGCGTGCAAGGTCGTCTTGACCTGCATAGTGAGAAAATGCTTGTGACTACATTGGCCTGGGCCGGTAATGGCGAGAACAATGCTGGAGGGTTGGTATGTAGCTTCGTCTATGTTGGTTGAGGACCGCGACGTATGCGGTCCTGCTGGACAAGTATGAATTGTATCGGTTTTGTACTATATTTATGGGGTCAAGTAACCCGACAAAACTTGTTAACCTCAGTGTCAAGACTTTTTGAACGCATCAGGCTGCCAGCTGATTGCACAGTAGAGGTAAACTCACTCATGATCTCCGTCACTTTGGACAGATGAATCGTGAGAGAGGCTACTGTTCGAGGCGATTAAACAGATTTGACATGTAGGTGTCTTGTGAAAGTTTGCCATGAGTATTGAAGAGGACCGCACGTCGTCTCTTCCAAAAATGTGTAAGTGCCATGCAAGTCTGGTTTTGAGTGATTCTCTAGGATGGAAGGGCACGTGAAAAGCTACTAGAGGGGTGAATGGTAGATTAAAAATTTTTCAGTGGAAGCAACGAAAAACCCCTTAGCAGAAAATTGACCAATAAAAGAAACCGTGTGTGTAACTATTTTCAATGTGTTCAACTGTGACAAAATAAGTATAGATTGTAGAGAATCAAGTAACGGAACAAATTCAACAAGAATCACGTGAAAACACTAAGTATAACTTGAGTTAGGATCAAAAGACTATATGAAGGTCAAAGTGTTCTACCCGATTTTAGAAACAAATTTGCAATGCTGCAAAGAAACTCGTGTAGATCAAAACCACAGATCCAATGACCGTGGAATTTTCCCAGATGATAGAGAATCAAGTTGTGAATACAACCCAAAATGAATCATGTCAATTGGATATGTAAAACACGAGTTATGATAGAAATACTGAAGCACTATCGGTTTGTCCAGAAACTCGGTAAGAGAACTTGTCTGAGACAAGTTGGACGAACAAGGCACAAAATCTCATCTAAAACTACAATATTTATTCGATGGAACACAAGAGGAACAGCCCAAACTCGTCTCACCACGAGCTTTGGCCTCCCTTGCTTATATAACCAGCCCAAAGGCCAACCCAATCCTAACTAGGACTCTAATCCTACTTAGTTTCAACAGAAACTTTCATAACTGCTCAAGACTCTTCTATGTGCAGATAGAAGCAATATTAAGATTCCAAACACTTTAGGAACGTATTCCACATTCCTAAAACAACTCTACTTCGTGTTCAACACGAGTTCTAATCAAAACCAACTCAAATATTTCCATATTTGAGCCATAACCGACTCAGCCGCAGCCTGAGTCCATAATCCAGCCGCTTGGACCTTTCCGACCATATCTTCACGTCCACTTCTATTCATCACGCCTTGGAACAATGTTGCCACGTCCACGCACCCCTTGCACACGTGCAAATACTTTCCAACGACGCCCATGATACCTTCATATGCATTTTTCTTGACCCAAACATGTTGTGTGACCTTCCAATCAACTCAACCACAATTCCTCCCAAACTTGATTGTTGAACCTCATCTTCTCCCTTAGACTAGTTCAATGGATCCCGTCACCAGCCATGTCTTGACGTCAAGCAACACCTGCACATGAGCAAACAACCAATCTTTGTGAGCCCAAGTCCTCGACTTGACTCTTGTTAGTCCAAAAACCACAATACCTTACGTGAGCATGTCACACAAGCATGTTGCAAACCACAGTTATGTTTAACCACCATAATCAGCCAGAAGATATCAAAAACTTAGTAAGAGAATACTAATATGAGTGGGAATCCTGCACGCCACTCTTATTGTCTTCGTGTTGCTAGTGCGAAGCATCTTAGGGCACGGATGACTTCTTTTATGCATAGTTAGGCTTGAGAGTATTAGTTATGTATATTCCGCTCTTTTGTACAAATGTTGTACATTATATTGTAAAAGAGAACCATATTGTGAAATAAAGCTTTATATATGCATTTTGAGTATTCTTTTCGTGTGTGCTGTTGGGTCGCATCGCACGACACCATCCAATTGTGATTCTTGGAATGTCGGGACCCTAGTCCTCACACAACAGCAAAACACACAATTTTTAGGCCAATTTTGAGTCTTCAATCAGTCGATCAGCAAAGCACTAAATTCTTCTCTCCATGAGCACACAAGGGAACATCACATCAAAATATGTTAAGCATGAATAATTTAGACTTCAACAAACAATACAAGAACTTGAATACATTAGGGTATCAGTCCTACGTTGTAAAACACAAGGAAAAAAACAAGAAACAGAGTATGGAGCAGTATTGTCGAATTGAGTAGGCGACACTTCCCCCGGTACTACTAAAACGTAGTCCGCAGAGGTTCGTATTCGGATCCGGCATGTAAGATAAAGAACAAGAGGGTGACACGAGAGGTTTTACGTGGTTTGGGCCACCTAAGCATAATACCCTACTCCACGGGGTGGTTGTTGATTGAGAATGTGTCTCTGTTGCGAGTGTGAGTGGTTGCTTGTATGCGTGTGAGGTTAGTTGTTTTCTACTGTGCGACATAGTCCTTTTATATGCTAGGGACTGGCTGTTACAGTATATGCCTGGCCGGATAGGTGGCCCCAGCTGTAATAGTCCACCTATACACGATCTACATGCATAATTGTGATTAACAGTGTGATAACGCGCCTTAATGTCAGTGTTACCTGTTTTGATGGTCCTCTGATCGTGTGTCATTAATGCTGAATTAATGACACATTAATCAGGTCTTGTAACGGCTGTTTAATAGCTCTTGAATATCCGTGCCATTGGAGACCCTGTAGTCGTTGCAAGCTTAGGTCTGAAGGTCTAACGTGTGGCAGCTCCGGAGCTTCCCTTTGTGAAGAGGCAGGTCCTGAGCCTCCCACCACATGGTGGCACCGGAGCTTCCCTTTACTGGGGGTTAGGTCCGGGGTTGCCAGACACGTGGCGGGACTGGAGCTTCCCTGTGGAGAGAGGTAGGTCCAGTCTTGCAGGAAACGTGGTAGCACTAGAGCTACCCAATCGAGTAATGCGGGCCTAGTACTGTCAAACGTGTGTTGCCTTCGGAAGTCTTCAACTCAGACATAGGAACTCCTTGATATTAAGTCGATATCAGGGGGTACCTGGTATCCAGGGTACCGACAGTGGCCCCCAGGCCCACCTCTAGGAGGAACCCTCTAGGTGAAGTTGTGCTACCAGAGGTGGGGCCATCTTCGATTCCTGCACTGCAACTTCAAAGTCTTTCTCTGGGCGGTTGAGGCGACGACAAAGAGTAATGCCATCGCCACGTGGCCCTTTTTGACACGACGCGTGGGATCTTGGCATGCGGATCTCACACAATTGAAGGTCACCAGTTCCCAATACAAAATTTGTATCGGTTCCCAGCGTAATCTTTGTAGCCCTATAAGGCGGCCACCCTCGGGCTTCCAACTTCTCATCATGACAACAGTTCGCCTGGGGTAACTTTCTAAGCAAAGTGATCCTGGGCCCTCTTGTCATTGACGAGGTCATCTGTGATTCTGGTCTAGAGGTAATTTCCATCCAAGCATTGCGGAGGCTTACTAAAGGTGGAAGTCCGTAGAGGGAGAGAACTCTTTTTTACGCCTTCATGTGACATTGCGCTTAGAATTCTCTGCCTGTGCAACCTTTCATCCTCTTCTGCTCCACTTTGCGGCGATGGAGTTGGGACTTCCTCAAAGTTGGATCAAGAAGGATGAAAACTTGTCGAAGGTCCGCATCTACATGGGGTGATCGAGCGACTCCATCAACAACCGGATCCGCATTTGCAAGTTCCCCTTCAAGAAGTATAACTCCGGCGAGTTGTATACTTCCTGTTGTATGCCATGGTGGGGCTCATACCACCATTCTCAAGCTTCCTGCTGATGCTGCTAGACTTCTACGGTCTGCAGCTTCATCACCTTGGCCCCCACTCCTTCTTGCTAGTGGTGACCTTCATCCACTTTTGCGAGATGTGGTGGTTGTGCCGCCCTGCATCAAGCTCTTCTGGACCTTCTTCATGGTCCACACAATTGGGAAGAGCTACGAGTACCTAGGCTTCTACTACTTTGTGAAGCGCAAGAACTCGTCGCTATAGTACCTGAAGACCTTCTCTTCCAGGTAGTGGGACAGCTGGAAGAAAGACTGGGTGGCCATTACGGCGGATCGCCATGATATGCTGGAGCTGCCTAATAGCCTTGATGTTTGGTAGGTAGCTCCGACGCTGTCAGAGAAGTACAACCTGATCTTGACAAGGATCCGAGAGTGCATCGAAGGAGTGACTCCTCTGATGGTCATCGCCTACTTCTTGAGTAACCGGTTGGCTCCGCTAAAGACAAGGGAGTGGCCTGCCTAGGCATTCGATGGAGAGCAGAATCATAACCGGATCGAGGCGGGCTTCGGGTCAAATCTGAATGAAGGATCTTTGAAGCTCCATCTCCAGAAGTTGCAACACAGAGTCATTTGCCCTGATGATATAACCCTCCGACAGATTTCCTGCCTCTAAACATGGTGCCAGAGGTCAGGAGGGAGCTGCGGAAGAAGATGTTAGCTCTTGATGATTTGGGCCTCGTGGACAAGCGTCGGAGCACTCCTCCAGCCGGGATTGTTATCTCCAGGACTCCTTGCTCCCATGAAAGCTCCCGACCTACGCCAGTCAGTAGCAAAGGCAAAGGTCCCGCAGCTTCCCCTCTAAAGAAGTCTACCTCCGGCCGAGGCAAGAGAAGGCTCCCATCGAAGTTCCGAGTCACAAGCAGAAGCTGACGAGGAGTGATGGGAGCAGAGTGAGGGAAGCTCTGACTGAAGTGACCCCTCCACCTCGACTTAGATTCGTGGTGATCGTGCCTCCAGCTCCGGCTGGTTCTTCGGCTCTAGTGCTTGCAAAGGGCGCCGACTTCGGCAAGTCAACTCTGGCCCCTGCGCCAGCTGGTGGCTCTTGGTCCGAAGTGCAACCTCCGTCGACGAAGGTCCCAGAGGTGGCAGCGCCTACGGCTGCCTCAACTCCAGGTTCGGGACCCGGAGCTTCCGCCATGCTGACGACGACACGCTATAGCTCCCACCGCCCAAGGAAGAAGATTCGAGCTGATTGGAGCAGCAATACTGCAAGGTAAGAATCGACTCTTTAACTTTTGTTTTGATTTTGTTCCTTGCTTTGTCTTGAATTCTCTACTCAGTGTTTCCAAAATGTTGAGAACAAGCACAGTGGCTCCGATGCCTATAGCGACTCTAGAGGCTGCACCAGCTGGAGCTCCCGCTCTGCCTCCTTCTTCTTCCCCAGTGGTGGTGGCAGATGACACGACAGCTCCGGCACCGACTGTCATGGGGAAAAGTCCAGAGCTAGCGACCGAAGATCCCATGGTAGTGCCGGACCACATGGAGGAAGTGTTTGAAGAAGCTTCGACAGTTCTGGAGCCTGCTGTAGAAGCTCCAGCACCAGTACCGGAAGTGGGTGAAGCTCCGCACAATGCTTAAGTATCAGCTTCGGAAGCAGCAGCTCTGGAGGTGATTATGTGTAAGCCGACGCACCTGAAGATCCAGCTGCGAGTCCTTCATGTGCTGAGCCAATGATTGAAGTTCCGACTGAGGGACCCTCTTCACCAGCCCCGTATGTTGAAACTCCTGCGGTGGAACCTTCTTCTACCACGGTGGATATTGATGAGCTCCCGGAGGTCGACCCCAGCGATGTGGAGCTACTGGATAACATGCTCGTGTCGTGGGATCCAAAAGTGATTTTTGAAGACCCACTAGAGCCTGTTGAAGCACTTTAGACGGGCCCAGAGTCGATCCCCCTGGTGTTGTCTATCGACAATGCTTGCTCAAGTCTCCGCCAGGTCCAGCTCCCCTTCGACCACAAAAGCAAGACCCCGAAAGAAGAGCGCAACACCTTAAGGCGTTGGCGCAAAATACTTCATTTTGTGAAGAAGTTGACGCAGTCCGGGCTTGCAGACCAGGAAGAGTGGGTGGCCAAGGAGAAGGCCCGACTGGTGCGGTTAGACCGCGTGCTCAATGAAAGAGAGGCCATGATCAAGGCCCTCGATGACAAGGCCTGGGAGATATTTGAGCATGCTAAGGAGGTCAATGAGGCAGCCGGCAACCATTCAGACAACCTCAATGAGTTGAATGAGCATCTACTCAAGTGCTGGGAAGCCCTCGATCAAAAGGAGTATAAGCTCCTGGAGAAAGAGGAAGACCTCATGAAGAGGGAGGAGGAGGTCACCCAGAGGCTGTCACTAGGAGAGCAGAGCATGGCTGATCGCGTTAAACAGTTTGATAAGTGGTGCGATCAAGAGAAGGAGCGGATATGGCAGGTGGAGGTAGACGTCTCCAGAAGAGAGACTGATATCTCCACCAAGAAGGATAAGGTGAAGGCGAAGGAGAAGGACTTGGCAGAGCGGAGGAACCGTATCCACCTCTAGGAGAAAGAGCTCAGCGACCAAGAAAGGTTGATGGCTGAAAGTATTCAGCAGCACGCTAAGGGGGTCGAGCGCTTTTCCAAAGAAAGTTCTGCGGAACTTTTGGCTGCCATGTAATCACTGGAGGAACTAAAGAGCTTGAGACTAGCTGAGTCCCAACAAGTCTGGGATTTCTTAGGGAACGCCAACGAAGCTCTGGTGCCATTTGGTTTCAGACCAGTACGTTTGGCTGACCCTGAGCTAGAGACGGAGAAGGCACTGGTGGCGTTGACCTCCGTCGGCAAGAAGCTTGACGCCGTGGGCGACGTAGTCATCGATGAATTGGAGACTAAAGGAAGGACCCATGTCAAGAACGTTGTCAAATATGTATCGGCATGTTTCAAAAGTCGGGACCCCCAGATGTCTTTAGCTCTGGTGTTCGAAGGACCCATTGCCGATGAGGAACAAGCCGTTAGGGCCAACATTCAAGTAGCTACCCATACAGTTGCTTCTTTCTTCAATAGGAACTCCAGTAGTTAGGACTTTTATATTTTTGCCTTCATCTTGTAATCCACATTTTGAATGAATGAAATCTGAAATCCTTCCAAATTTTATTTTTTGAGTCTTCAATGCATTTCCTTTTATATTGTTGGCCCCCTAGTAGACGTGTTTAATGAATTCAAGGCATCTACCATGAAGATTTAGACAATGTCTTGAAAAGTCGATATCTCCGAATTCGTAGCCAGTATGCTAGCTCTGTGTTCCGAGTCTTGCCTCCGACATCTCCAGGAACCCTTTGTTGCGTCGATGGCGGGGCCCGTGGGGGTTGTCGGAGCTTGTTAGGTCCGACAGCGACCACTATCAACGTTTAGAATGTGGACAGCGAGCCCCATGGGGGTTGTTAGAGCTTGGTAGGCCGACAGCGCCCACTGTCAACGCATAGAACGTCAACGACGGGCCCCCTAGCGGTTGACGGAGCTTGGTAGATCCGACAGCGCCCACTGTCAACGCGTAGAACGTTGACAACGGGCCGCCTAGGAGTTGTCGAAGCTTTGTAGGTCCAACAACACCCATTATCAACGCGTAGAACATCAATAGAGGGACCCCTGGGGGTTGTCAAAGCTTAGTAGGTCCAACGGCGCCCACTGTCAATGCGTAGAACATCGACAGTGGGCCCCCTGGGGGTTGTCGGAGCTTTGTAGGTCCGACTGTGCCCACTGTCCATGTGTAGAACGTCGACGGTGGCCCCCCTGGGAGTTGTCGGAGCTTAGTAGGTCCGACGGTGCCCAATGTCAATGCGTAGAACGTCGACGGCCGGCTCCCTGGGGGTTGTTGGAGCTAGTGCTCCGGCAGCATCTACCATCATCGAGTGAATTGCCATCAAATATTCATTTTTCCAGCGCATAAAAAACAAGAAAAACAGTAAAATTTGTCCTCTTATCTACAACTTATTGGCGGCTTATTGTCCTTACTTGAATTTTAGATCCTAAAGATTTAACATGACAGCATAAGCATATTAAATAAATCTCTTTAGGTCCGAATGCCTTCCGGATCCACCCTATTGGGATCTAGCAGGATATAGGTAGAGTGGCGCACATAGGGTGACTGACTAGTCTAAGTCGATAGCACACTCCGGACCTGTCATTGGTTTTGGTTTTCAGGTGAGTAGACCATGCAGCAATGCTAAGACCTAAAAGAGGATTACTAATACAACTTATATATCACTTAAATACCTTGGACTAAATTTCAAGCGGATTGCACAAATTTGTTATAGACAAGAAGGTAAATAAAAATAAAAGTATCGAGCTTGTGCAATTGAAATGCACGAAGAGTCTATCCTTATAAAATATTTCTCATTAAGGTCCGAATTACAGGGGAAGACAAGGACAAACTCAAAGTACAATGACCAAGTTAAGTGTGCTATTCGTCTTGATCTATCTCAGGGAGGGTAAAGTCACACCTAAAGTACAAGACCAAGTTAAGTGTGCTAAGACCCTTCCCGACTCTGTTCATGGACTACGTGAGATACAATTTATACAACAAACTCACCTCCATGCAACTGAGCATAAAACTTACGGAGGTGCTCGATATTCCATGGATTAGGAAGTGGAGTCCCATCCTCTGTCGCCAAGCGAACGCATCCGGGGCGGGAAACTTTGATAACTCGGAAGGAACCTTCCCAGCTTGGGGAGAGTCTGTTCATCCCTTCTCGAGTCAGTATTCTCCGCAGCAACCGATCTCCTTCTTCTAACTGCTGGTTGCTACGAACCTTTGTTGATAGCGCCTGAGCGCCTGACGGTATCGTGCAATCCGAATAGCCACTTGGCACCTTGCCTCGTCTGCGAGGTCCAGGTCTTCACGCCAGAGCTTGTCCCGCGTGGCTTCGTCAAAGGTCCAGACATGAAGAGAGCCCATGGTGATATTTGGAGGAAGGACCGCTTCAGCTCCGTACACCAAGAAGAAAGGTGTCTCTCTAGTAGCCCGACTAGGTGTTGTCCTGCTTGCCCACAATGCAGACGGAAGCTCCTCTATCCAATTGGCAGCATGTTTTTTCAGGTGCTCATGTGCGTGTCTTGAGTCCCTGGAGTATTTCTGCATTAGCTCTCTCAGCTTGGCCATTGCTTGTCGGGTGATCTACTGATGCATAGCAGACTTGTATGCCAAGATCTTCGCGGTACTCCTGGAATGCTGCACTTGTGAAATTGGTTCCGTTGTCAGTAATGACTCTGTTCAGAACTCTAGATCTGCAGACTATGGACTTCAAGAACTTGATATCTAATTGTTTGTTAATTGTAATAACTGGGGTAACTTTCGGGCACTTGGTGAACTTGTCGACTATGACGTATAGGAACCTTTAACCTCCGATGTCTTTTGGGAAAGGTCCCAAAATGTCCATCCCCCACACAGTGAAAGGCCACGTGGAAGGTATCATTTGCAGTGACTGAGTCGGTGTATGAATCTGCTTCGCGTGGAACTGGCACGCTTTACACTTATTTACCAACTCAACTGTATCCTGGAGTGTTGTAGGCCAGTAAAAGCCATGCTGGAAGGCTTTACCGACAAACGTGCAGGAAGACGCGTGGTTCCCACACTAACATCCATGGATCTCCACGAGAAGCTCGCGACCTTCTTCCCGGGAAATGCACCGCATTAGAACGCCGTTGGCACCACGTCGTAGAGATCCCTTCTACCAACGTGTATCTTTTAGCCAATCTGGCAATTCGATCAGCGGAAGCACCGTCTTCAGGAACGATATTGTCCTTCAAGTAGCTCTAGATCTCCGAGATCCATGCATCAGAGCCAACTTGAGCTTCCGGATCTTGCGCGCTGGGTTGCTCAGAGCTTCCTACAGCGCCTACGATTCATGATGGACGCCATGGTAACAGGGCCACCGGGACCGCTAGCTTTGAGGTGCTGGTCTGGCCCCCATCACTCAGTTTGGCGGGCTGAGCGGCAGGACCTGACAGTATTATAACAAAAACTCTGTTCGAAGCTTGAGCTCCCGTTGAAGCCTTTGTCAAAAGATCATCAGCTTCAGCATTGTTGAGATGCTGGACATGATAGAGATCCAGAACGTGGAAGTCCTTACGCAACTTCTAGACTTCAAGTAAATAAGCAGCAAGTTGGGGATTGTTGCAACTGCATTCACCTTTGACATGTTTGATGATGAGTTGCGAATCACCCTTCACATGTACCTGCCTGACGCCATATGAGAGCGCCACCTTAAGTCCGTAGATGAGAGCTTCGTACTCCATCATGTTGTTGGTTGCCTTGAAGTCAAGGTGTACCATGTACTTCACCTTCTCCCCGGTCGGAGCAAGAAGAAGGATTCCAGCTCCGACCCGTCGCTTTTGCATAGAGCTGTCAAAGTAGAGTGCCTCGTGGGGCTCAGTGAAGATCGAGACCTTAGGTTCTAGCTTTTGCTCACTGAGGCCCGCTGGCGTTGATGAGGAAGGAGTCCATTCTGCCACGAAATCAACCAGCAGTTGACTCTTGATAGCATGTCGAGGCAGAAATTCGAGATCAAATTCTACTAGCTTCACAACCCACTTGGTGATATTTCCAGTAGAATTTGGATTATGTAATATAGCGCGCAGTCGAAAGGAAGTTACCACTGATATTTTGTGGGCCTGGAAATAATGACATAGCTTTCTTGAGGTAATAAGGACTGCATACAACAGCTTATGCATCTCAATGTAACGAGTCTTAGTGTCATGTAGTACTTCACTGATGAAATACACTAGCCGATGGACAGTCCAGACCCTTCTCGAGGGGCCCGGAGCTTCTTCTCCATCAACCTGGACCCTCCCGGAGGAGTTCAATTCTTCTTCTTGAGCGACCTGAACGCTCCCGGAGGGGTTCAAATCTTGTTCTTCATCGGCCCGGACCTCCTCACAAGGGTCTGGACCTTCTTCTTGTACTGCGAGAAGTCCCTCGATTGAGAGAGGTTGATCCTCTGGTCTCTTGCCTTTAGGATCCGTGCCTGAGGACCCAGACTCGCCTTCAGGTAGCTCCGGATCCTTCCGGAAGGGTTGAGGCTCTTGATCTAAATATGGCTCCGGTCTCTCCGCGACTAGGACCATGCTGACAACCTTCGTAGTTACCAAAATGTAAAACAGAAGAGGCTCACCAGGCTCTAGAGCTACCAGAACTGGTAGTGTGGTGAGGAGCTGCATGAGCTCTTGGAACGTCTTCTCTGCTTCTTCGAACTAATGAAATGGCCCAAATTTCCTCAATAACTTGAAGAAGGGAAGCACTCGCTCTGAAAGTCTTGAAATGAACTGGCTGAGCGCAGCTAGACACCAAGTTAGCTTCTGGACGTCCTTGATGCGTGCTGGGGGCCGCATCTCTTCAATTACTTTGATTTTAGCCGGATTTGCCTCGATTCCTTGGTGAGTCTCCAAGAAACTAAGGAGCTTTCCGGAATTGACCCCGAAGACACACTTGTCCGGGTTGAGCATCGTAAGCGTCAAGCGCAGCATGTCGAAGACGACTTGCAGATTGTCATGGAGAGACTCCTTATTTTACACCTTGACGATAATATCATCGACGTATACTTCCACCAAGTCCCTAATAAGCTCTCCAAAGGTTTTGTGCATAGCTCGCACAAAAGTTAAAGCAGCATTTTTGAGACCAAAAGGCATAGCAGCGTAACAATATGATGAACCCAACGGGTATGGGGGATGCCCTATCTTTCGATGAGAGATGTTGGTGGTGAACGAATTTGGTGGAGGTCGACGTTGGCTGCCCGACTACCATAACCAGGATGGTGTGGCGCCTTGAGCGACAGTTACACCGTCTCCTAATAACTACGATTTGGGTGGAGGTCGACGTTGTGCTACCCGACTACAACAACCATAAGGGTGTTGCGCCTTAGCGATAGTTATACCGGCTCCTGTTGTTGCTGTTCTTGTCATGCCAAGAACAACACCTGCAAGCAATCGAAGAACAAGCAAGAACCAGATAACAAGCAAACACTCACGGCTGTGATAAGTTGGGGTTCTGATTCAAGTAATCGGAAGATCTCGTCGACACTTGCGTTACAAGGAAGTGGCAATGGCTAAACTTATAGAAAACAAAACCCAAGTTCTTCATATGGCTGCTAGTTGCTTATATAGAGGAGGACTAAAACTCGGTATGGAGTCACGAGTCTTGTTTGGCATTTTCTGGGCAGCTCAAGCGTCATCTGCCTTTGATTCTTGATCCAATAGAAAGTAGACGAAGAGACCTTTCCAACAAGTACTTATTTCCATTAAACAACCTTGGGAGTTGAAAGTTATGCCCCTGTTAAGCTAGTACTTGCTGCAGTTACGAGGACCCCTCGGGTGGTGCAGTCTTTATTACATTAATCCTTCCATTGCCCCTAGCTGGATCAATTCCCAATCACCTAATAATAACAAGGTCATCACAAGGCTTTAATAGTCCTCCATTTGAAGGATAATTAGTTTGAACAGCAAGGAATGAATTCACCTAATAATTATGTTCACGTGCACGAGCGCGTGTCATTAGACCTTGATTAGTCACAAGTGGTGAATGGGTTGTTGTTGTGGTTGTATCAATGGTAACGATGTCCTTATCCTCCTCCCCTTCTTGCAATTGAGTCATCCTCGACTCAAACATGTCTTCCTCGCCCAATGGTTTCAAATCTACAATATTAAAAGAGCAAGTAACCCCAAAATAAGCAGACAACTCAATTTCATATGCATTATCATTAATTTTTTGAAGCACTTTGAAGGGTCCAGCAGCTCTAGGTAGCAATTCAGATTTTCTCAAATCAGGAAATCTATCCTTTCTCAAATGCACCCAAACCAAATCACCAGGTTCAAAAGTAACATGTTTTCTACCCTTGCTACCGGCTTGTTGATACTTAGCGTTCAGGCTCTCAAAGTTTGCTTTAGTTTGCTCATGCATTTTAAGAATTAATTCAGCACGACGAGAAGCGTCAAAATTCAATTTATCTGAAGGTGGCAGAGCCAAAAGATCTATGGGAGCACGAGGGATAAAACCATACAATTTGAAAAGGGCACAATTTAGTAGTAGAATGCAGCGAACGATTGTAAGCAAATTCAATATGAGGCAAATATTCTTACTATAGTTTTTTGTTATGTTTCAGAACAGCCCTAAGCATAGTAGATAAACTACGGTTCACTACTTCGGCCTGTCCATCAGTTCGTGGGTGACAAGTGGTAGAAAAGAGCAAATTTGTCCCCAACTTAGCCCATAAGGTTTTCCAAAAATGACTAAGAAATTTGACATCTCTATATCAAACAACAGTGTTTGGGATCCCATGCAAACGAACAGCTTCTCGGAAGAACAAATAAGCAATATGGGTAGCATCATCAGTTTTGTGGCATGGTATGAAATGTGCCATTTTAGAAAATTTGTCCACAACAACAAAGATACTATCCCTCCCCTTCTTTGTTCTAGGTAATCCTAAAACAAAATCCATAGAAACATCCTCTCATGGAGCACTAGGAACATTGAGAGGCATGTATAAACCATGTGGATTAAGATGGGACTTAGCTTTTTGACAGGTGGTGCAACGAGCAACAAACCGCTCCACGTCTCTTCTCATCTTTGGCCAAAAGAAATGGCTTGCTAGGATGTCTTCCGTCTTCTTGACACCAAAGTGTCCCATCAACCCTCCACCATGTGCTTCAGGCAATAGTAAGATACGCACAGAACCAGTCTTCAAAGTTTCAAATGCAGCCGCCTGCGCCTTGCGCCATGTGAATGGAGCACCCTTATTTATAAGCTCATGCAGTGGGCCTGCTATGGTGCTGAAGTCCTTCACAAAACGACGATAGAATCCAGCAAGTCTGAGAAAGCTTCGTACTTGTGTGACCCTTGTAGGAGTCGGCCAGCTGTGTATCGCCTCCACCTTGGCTTGATCGACTTCAATTCCCTGTGATGTCACAACATAGCCAAGAAAAGAGACTCTATCTGTGCAAAAGGTGCACTTGTCAATGTTACTAAATAAGCGTGTCTCACGTAAAGCATTGAAAACAGGACAGAGATGATCAAGATGCTCTTCTAGAGATGTGCTATAGATCAAGATGTCATCAAAATATACTACCACAAATCTTCCAATGAAAGCACGTAAAACCTAATTCAGTAATCTCATGAAGCTGCTAGGTGCATTAGTGAGACCAAAAGGCATGACTAACCACTCATACAAACCGAACTTGGTTCTAAACACTATTTTCCATTCATCACCTAGCTTCATGTGAATTTGGTGGTATCCACTACGCAAGTCAATTTTAGAGAAAATCATCGAGCCACTAAGTTCATCAAGCATATCATCTAACCTAGGAATAGGATGACGATATCTAATGGTAATGTTATTAATTGCTCGACAATCTACACACATGCGCCATGATCCATCTTTCTTTGGGACCAAAAGAACAGGAACAGAGCAAGGACTAAGGGACTCACACACATAACTTTGTCGAGTAATTCATGTACTTGTTGCTAAATCTCCTTAGTGTCCTCAGGGTTGGTCCTATATGGTGCTCGGTTTGGCAAAGAAGCCCGAGGGATGAGGTCAATCTGATGCTCAATCCCTCTCAATGGTGGCAGCCTGGCTGGTACCTCTTGTGTAAACACATCAGCGTATTCCTACAAAAGGTTAGTGACAGCAGGGGGCAAAGCACATGGTATGTTGTGAAGTGAGAACAAAGCTTCTTTGCAAGCAAACACATAGCAGATTGCAGTATTATTTTTTAATTCAAACAAATCAGATTTGGAAGCAAGAAAACAAGCACTCTTCAATTTTATTTCATTCTTCTTCACATGAGCAGATTTGGAATTGCCAGTCTTAGGTTGTACCGATTCCTTCACAATATTTGAATTTCCATTTTGAGTAGATTTCTTGTTTTTCTCTTTACAAGCTCTAGCAATATCATCCTTCCAAATAGCATCGGGAGACATAGGGTGGAAAACAAGCTTCTTCTCATTATGCATGAAAGAGTATTGATTTGATTTACCATGATGAAATGTATCTTTATCAAATTGCCAAGGTCGACCAAATAGCATAGAGCAAGCTTGCCTAGGTACCACCTTGCAATCAATGTAATCATGGTAGGAACCAATTGTAAATTCAACACGAACCAAACGTGTTACCTAAGCTTGCCACTGTCGTTAAACCATTGATGTAGTAGGGATGTGGATGTGGAAGTGTTGTCATCCCAAGATTCTCTATCATGGCAGCACATGCTAAATTGTTGTAGCTTCCTCCATCAATAATAATGCGACACGATCGTTCCAAAACTACACACTTAGTTTGGAATAGATTGTGTCGCTGGTTCTGTTCAGCTTTGATCATTTGGGCACTCAAGACTGTGAGACCTATGTGTGTTGAATACATTGGCTATGGCGATAAAAGTTCTGAATACTACCAAAACATGTTTATCATCTAGGTTCGAGCTCCAGCAAGGTCCGACAATAGGTCCGACTTGTTTTGGGTAGCTCCGACAAGGTCTGACGTAAGGTCCGAATTGCTTTGGCTAGGTCCGACTTCATTGTCTAGGGCTGACTAGCTTTGGTTAGCTCCAGCTCTAGGTCTGACTAGCTTTGGTTAGCTCCGGTGCTAGGTCCTGCTTGCTTTGCTAAGTTCTGGCGCTAGATCCTATTAGTTTTGGTAAGCTTCAATTCAAGGTCCGGTTAGCTTTGGCAAAGTTCTGAGCTTGATCGCAATGGTTCTGCTTTTAATTTACAATGTTTCAAACTTGCTTTTTGGATTATGGAAAGTTTGCTTAGTTTTCTTTTACTAAATTTTTGGTGTGTTCTGGTGGTTAATGTTTTAATATCATTTTGCTATGGTTTGCAACATGCTTATGTGAGGTGCTCACGTAAGGTGTTGTGGTTTCGGAACTAACGAGAGTCAAGTCGAGGACTTGTGCTGGAAAGTATTGGTTGTTTATTTATGTGCAGGTGTTGCTTGAGTTCAAGAAATGGCTGCTGACGGGATCCATTGAACTAGTCTTAGGGAGAATATGAGGTTCAACAACCAAGTTCGGGAGGAATTGTGGTTGAGTTGATCGGGAGGATGCACAGCATGTTTGAATCAAGAACAAAACATATGAAGGTATCGTGGACGTCGTTGGAAGATGTTTGCACGTGTGCAAGGAGTGCATGGACGTGGCTACATGGTTCCGAGGCATGATGAAGAGATGTGGACATAAAGAATTGGTCAGAAAGGTCCAACCGACTAGGTTATGGACTCAAGTTGCGGCTGAGTCGGGTTTGAAATAAATATGGAAAGATTTGAGTTGGCTACGATAGGATTTCGTGTGGATTACAAAGTTGAGTTGTTTTAGGAATGTGGGGTACGTTCCTAAGGTGTTTGCACATCTTAAGATTGCTTCTATCTGCGTATAGAAGAGTCTTGAGCAATTATGGAAAGTTTTGATTCGTGAATTGAGTAGGATTAGAGTCTCAGTTAAGTTTGGTTTGGCCTAAGGGCTGGTTATATTAGAAAGGGAGGCCAGAGCTCGGGGCAGACGACTTTGGGGCTGTTCCTCTTGTGGTTTGATCAATAAAATTTGTAGTTTGAAGGAACTTTTGTGCCTTGTTTATCCGACTTGTTTTTAGACAAGTTTTTCTCGTCGAGTTTCTGCACAACACGACCTTGCTTCAGTGGTCTTATCATAACTTGAGTTTTACAGATCCGATTGATGTGATTCTTTTTGGGTTGTCTTCACAACTTGATTTTCTATCATATTTGAAAATCTCACGGTCATTGGATTGGTGGTTTATGATCTACACGAGTTTGTTTGCAGTGTTCCAGAACTGTTTTTCTCGAGTAAGACAGATTGACCTTTGTTCGATCTTTCGATCGTAACTTGAGTTTCTCTTGACGGATTTTCGTGATTATTGTTGTCACATCTTCGTGACTTGATTCTCCACAATCTATACTTTTTTAGTTACAATTGATCACCTTTAGATTAGTTGGACACATGATTTCTTTAACAAATTATTTTTCTGCCGAAGGGTTTTTTGTTGCTTCCGCTGAAAAGTTTTAATCTACGATTCACCCCCTCTGGTAGCTTTACACGTGCTCGTCAATCCTACAATTGGTATCAGAGCCACAATGCTCTAATATTTATGATTTGCATGTGTTTTTGACTAATCATCATGCAGAAATACTCCGCAAAACCTTGTATTTTTAGTGGTATTGATTTTGAGGTTTGGAAAGCACGCATGGAAGCTTTCATCCAGGCACAAGGCTTCGCAATATGGGAAAAGGTGTACAAGCCTTACGACGTACCGTCGAACGATCAAGTCATAGCTACAAACTTAAGAGATGTCGACAACAACAACAAAGCCCACAACTTGATAATCCAATGACTAACTCAGAGCGACTTCGATCGTGTTGCACACCTCCGATCGGCGTACGATGTGTTGAGAGCACTTTGTGACTACCACGAAGGATCCAACACGATCATGGAGGCAAAGCAGGATATGTTCAAAAAGGAATACATGCGTTTCGAGATGCAACCCGGTGAGTCCGTTGATGTTAATTTAATAAAATCCTTGCTCGCTTCTTTACCCTTGTACGCAAAGACTACCTTTTTGCTCGCTTTAGTAAAATTCTCAGCAACTTGCGTAGTGTCAATGTTAATTTTGCAGATGCTGAAAATGCTAGGCAATTGTTAAGTGCATTAGATATGTCAATTTGGGAGATGGAAGTCACATCTATTCGTGAATCTACTATCATGAGTACACTTACATTAGATGTTCTATATTCTAAATTGAAAACTCATGAAATTGACATAATCTCATGTAAGAGCCCTAACAAGTCTCTTGCATTTGTTTCTCAACGTGATATGCCTAGCTCCGACCAATCTTCATCTCGCAATACACTTGCTTTGTTTGTCTTCACTAACCCTGGAATAGATTGAAGAATTTCCAAAAGAGGATCTAGCACTCATCTCTACTTGGTTCTCAAAAGCATTACAAAATGTGAGAACTAGAAGGATAGGAAGCTCCGAACCTCAACGATGCTTTGAATGTGGTAAGATAGGACACTTTCGTACAGATTGGCCTAACCTTTCAGGTCCTTCTACCCGTGATGAAAAGCAGAATAAAGTCAAGTTCTCTTCTGGCAACATCAACAAGAAACAGAAGGGTTTTACAGGATGCAAACTGATAAACAGTTTGATCACCACACTTCAAGAACTTGGCTCAAGTGATGTAGACATTGGAAGTGACGAAGATGAAGATGATCTGGTAAACTTGTGCTTTATGGCAAGCAAATCAAGATCAAGTATGGAGGATGCAAAACACAACAATGACAACGAAGAGGTATGTCCTACTTGTGATGAAATGTGTGATACTATTTCTCGTGCAACTGTTATTGTTAAGAAAAAGGACAAAAAGCTTAGGGACAATGCTATTAAAATTGAGTCACTAGAATCTTAAATTAATCGTTTAAAAACCTTGATTCCTAGTGATGATTCTTATTCCTCATACGATTTAATATATGAACAACTGTCCTCCTTAAGAAATGCACACTCCTCCACTCTTGATAAACTTGAGTTAGAGATTGAAAAGAACAAAAAACTTGCTGGACTTAATGACAGAAAATCAAAAGATGCTTCTTGTTCTACAATTTATTTGCATCGTTCTACCTGTAATGATCTTGAAAAGAAACTAAAAGATGCTATGAATGAAATTTCAATACTGAACAATGCTTTATGTGCTCATGAAGTTAATTATTGTTCTAATTGCAAACTAAGAGGAAAAACTCCATGTGAAAACTGCCTAGAATTGTCTAAGAAACTTGATGACATGAATAGGACACTAGAGCAATTTTGTATTGGGAACAATAATCTAAACTTGCCACTGAATTCATCCAAATCTTGCAATGATAAAACTGGTTTAGGTTTTGATTCTCATGCTCATGCTGAAGCACATCCACCTGAAATTTTAAAGTCATTAGGAAGTGGTTTGATTAAAACTATTACTAAACCAAAAGAGGTGGTTTTTAAATCTACAAGAGTGTTGTCACGTTCGGGCTCAAATAAACATACTGCATACTCATCTAGACATGAACACAAAGTTAAATTTCATTGTACCTATTGTGGTAGAGATGGTCATGTCATAGATTTTTGTTATAGAGTAGCTAAACAACATAAAAATGAAAGAATTCAAGCTAGATCTTATAACTCTCATGCAAAATTTGCTGCACATACTAAACCGAATGTCAGGAACATGCAACTTGCTGTTATGAGTCAAAAACATTCAAACTTTACCTCTGGACCTTCTGTTTTTGCCTCCGGAGCTACCGATTTTTTTTGCTACACAAGTAACACCTTATAGGTCAGTAGTTAAGAACAAAAAATCTCGAACTTGGACTCATAAACTTCACGTGTTTTTCCTACTGCATGTCGTGTGACTCAGTACTGGATTACTAAATGCCTTTTGACTAACTCCAGTATTGAGTCATCGACGTATTGTTCAACTATGTAGGTTACACGTTTGAGGAAGGAGAACATTTAGATTGTGGATTTAGGTTGCTCACACCACATGACCGGTAACAAAGAATGGTTCTCCTCCCTCTCTTTTGTGTCATGTGTAGAGAATGTTACTTTTGCTGATAATTCTTCAACTCATATAATTGCTCAGGGTTCGGTTAGAGTAAATGATCACTACACTTTGAAGGATGTGACACTTGTGAAAAATTTGAAATACAACTTGCTTTCTGTTTCACAACTGCTAGATGAAAATCTGGAAATTATTTTCACTAAAAGTTACTGCAAAGTTGTAAATTCAAATAGTGAGCTTATTTTTAACATGTCTCGGTTTGGAAGAATTTTTAAAGCTGATTTTGATATGTCTTCCTCTAAGCATAGGTGTCTAGTTGCTAATGATTCAAAGGACTTATATTTTTTGCATCGTAGACTTGGTCACGTAGGCTTTGATCATCTAACACGTGTTAGTGCTCTTGATCGCATACGTGGACTGCCTAAGCTTAAAGGGGACAAAGAAATTGTGTGCTCTTCTTGTAGACATGCTAAGATGGTTGTAGGTTCACATACTCCTCTCACAATGATCATGACAACTGAACCAGGTAAACTTTTGCACCTTGACATCGTAGGACCTTCACGTATTCAATCCTTTGAAGGTAAATGGTATGTTCTTGTGATTGTTGATGATTATTCTAGATACTCTTGGGTTTACTTTATGACATTTAAGAATGAATCCTTTAGTCACTTTAGAACTTTATTTCTTAGATTATCAATTGATCACCCAAGATCTTTTAAAGCAATTAGAAGTGATAATGGAACCAAATTTAAAAATCAATCTTTTGATCACTTTTATGCTAAAAATAGAATATATCATCAATTTTCTTCACCATATGTAACTCAACAAAACGGTGTTGTAGAAAGAAAGAATAGAACCTTAGTTGAAATGGCTAGGACTATGCTTGATGAATAACAAACTCCTAGGAAATTTGGGACTGATGTCTCAAATCGTGTTTTCTTGCACGCTAAGCTAGGTAAAACACCATATGAGCTCCAGTTTGGACATAGGCCTAGTGTTACACACTTTCGGGTCTTTGGTTGCAAATGCTTTATGAATAAACATGGTAATCTTGAAAAATTTGAACCTAGATTCATTCATGGCATGTTTCTTGGTTATCCATCTCATACTAGAGGCTACCGTGTGCTTTTACTTGACACTAACAAAATTGTGGAGACTTGTGAGGTGTCTTTTGATAAAGCTAGCTCAGGTACTAGCACAAACATTGCAGGTCTGGATCCATATCCTCAGGGGGAGGGAAATTTTCGAAGAAGAAGAAGAGTCGGTGATATTGCCTGATAGTTCCGAAGCTAACACATGTCCAACTCCGAACTTTGAACAAGCTCTGGCTACCATCCTTGCTGGTCCTGATCTTCCACAATCCACAAGCTCATCAATCTGCGATGAACCTGATGAAGAAGAAGCTTGTGAGACATTTGTTCCCCTACGGATTTAAAAGAATTATCCACCACAACAGATAATTGGAATCTTGCATGAACGAGTTACAAGATCCAGGTTTTCCGACCCCAATTCTCATGCTCATTCTGCTTTTGTTTCTTCTTTTGAACCCAAGGATATATAGCACGCACTCACTAATGAATCTTGGATTATTGCCATGCAAGAAGAGTTAGAAAATTTTGAAAGAAATAGTGTTTGGAAACTTGTACCTCCACCTCAAGATCACACTTTAATTGGAACTAAATGGGTGTTTAAAAATAAACAAAGTGGGGATGGGATTGTGATTAGAAATAAGGCTAGATTGATTGCTCAAGGTTTCACACAAACTGAAGGTTTAGATTTTGATGAAACTTTTGCACATGTTGCTAGATTAGAAGCCATAAGAATTTTGTTAGCTTTTGTTGCATCTAAAGGTTTCAAGTTATATCAAATGGATGTAAAAAGTGCTTTCTTAATGGCTACATAGATGAGGAGGTTTATGTTAAGCAACCACCTGGTTTTGAAAATCCAGATTTTCCTAATCATGTTTTCAAACAGACTAAAGCCCTTTATGGTCTAAAACAAGCTCCTAGAGCATGGTATGATAAGTTAAAAACATTCTTACTTGAAAAAAAAGTTTACCATTGGCAAGGTTGATAAAACTCTTTTTGTGCTTAAGCATGGCAATGCCTCATTATTCGTTCAAGTGTATGCGGATGATATTATCTTTGGTTGTGCTTCTCATGATCTTGTGTCCAAGTTTTCAGCAATGATGAGTTCAGAATTTGAAATGAGTATGATGGGTGAACTCACTTACTTTGGAAATGAGTGTGATGGGTGTAATCACATACTTTTTGGAGTTGCAAATCAAGCAAACCGAGGAAGGTACCTTTGCGCATCAAACGAAATATACAAGGGACCTTCTCAAGCACTTCAACATGGACAAAAGCAAGCCTCTTTGGACACTAATGGGAATAGCAATGACATTTGAACTTGATGAAGATGGTGAACCGTGGATCAAAAAGAATATAGGAGCATGATCGGATCACTTTTGTACCTCGTGGCATCAAGATAGGACATACATTTAGCGGGTGTATTTGTGCACAATTTCAAGCTTCCCCACGTGCTTTACATCGTCAAGCCGTCAAAAGGATTCTCAGGTACTTACATGAAACTTAAGAATTTGGCATTTTTCTTCCTTCTTCCTCAACCGTTACTTTGAAAGCTTTCTCAAATGCTGATTTTGGGGGTTGTAGGATTAATAGGAAAAGTACTTCCGGTGCTTATCATTTTCTTAGTAATTATCTTGTTGTTTGGTCCTCTAGAAAATAAAACTCAGTTGCACAATCTACAACCTAATTTGAATATGTAGCTGCTGCTAGTGCTTTCTCACAAATTCTTTGGATTGTTCAAACACTTAAGGACTATGGGGTTGATCTAGATAGTGTTCCACTGTTTTGTGATAACACTAGTGCCATTTGCATTGCTAAAAACCCCGTGCAACATTCTAGAACTAACCACATTGATATTAGGTATCAGTTTATCTGTGATAATGTTGAAAAAGGAAACATTATGCTTCACCATGTAGATACTGAACAACAGTTGGCTGACATTTTCACAAAACCTTTAGATTTTACTCATTTTTGTTACATTCGTAGTGAAATAGGGGTTATGCATCCTCATGGCTTAAATTGAGGGGGAGTTTTGAAACTTGGGAAGTCTATGTGTGAATCTGAACTTAAAATAATATGAGCATAGTATTTCATACATATATGACTTTGTGATTCCTTTTAAATGCTGAAAGTTCTTACTACATTTTGTAGTTTTTGCCATGACTAGTAATTGGATTAATTACTTGCACTAAATCTTGTCATGATCGAACTTTCTTGCTATTTTGAACTTGTTGCATGATCACAAGTGCTTTTAATCATAATGAATTGATCAAGTAATCAACTCACATGTTGAGTTTTATGAACAAATATAAATTGATAAAAGATCAAGAGAATATGCATGCATCGCACTTATTTTAAGATGGCTTATCATTGAACTTAGATATTAACTTGGAAGAAGTTGTGTATGACTAAAACCATGTCCTTAAGCTTCTGATTGTCAAACAACATAGCCTTGGCTTGGTTGGTTAGAATAAGGTAGATGCACATATAATCTCTTGCAAATATCATATGATCTAAATTTGTGCTTTGAAAAATAATAAAATGCAGCAACAAGTGTCAAGCTTTCAGGTTTTGAAATAGTTAAGTTTGTGAGATTATGACTTGCTAAAGTTGAAAATTACATTTGATCTCTAGCATGGCTTACACTACTTTATGTATCTCATTGTTTTGATAGTGTAAGGTACTTGATAGTATGACTTGGATGAGCTTTATTATATATATATATATATATATATATATATATATATATGTTATAATGTGCTCATAACAAATTAAAATTTCTCTTTTGTACCTTGTTGAATACATTGTCAAAGGGGGAGAAGTATGCAAGGGGGAGAAAAAATAAGTATAGGGGGAGAAACTTATTTCTATCTCATTTGATTTTCAAAAAGGGGGAGAAATTGTTTTTAAAACTTTTCATGTGAATAAGCCAATGTTCGGATTTTAAATGGTGTTGCCAATGCATTCATCAAAGGGGAGATTGTGAGACCTATGTGTGCCGAATATATTGGCTATGGTGATAAAAGTTTTGAATACTACCAAAACACCTTTATCATCTAGGTCTGAGCTCCAGTAAGGTCCGACGATAGGTCCGGCTTGTTTTGGGTAGCTCCGGCAAGATCCGACGTAAGGTCTGACTTGCTTTGGCTAGGTCTGACTTATTTGTCTACGGCTGACTAGCTTTGGTTAGCTTCGGCTCTAGGTCCGACTAGCTTTGGTTGGCTCCGGCGCTTGGTCCTGTTAGCTTTGGTAAGTTCCAACGCTAGATCTTGTTATTTTTGGTAAGCTCAAGTTCAAGGTCTGGTTAGCTTTGGCGAGATTCGGAGTTTGATCGCAGTGGTTCTACTTTTAATTTACAATGTTTCAAACTTGCATTTTGGATTATGGAAAGTTTGCTTAGTTTTCTTTTACTAAGTTTTTGGTGTGTTTTGGTGGTTAATGTTTTGATATCACTTTGCTATGGTTTGCAACATGCTTATCTGAGGTGCTCACATAAGGTGTTGTGGTTTCGAAACTAACGAGAGTTAAGTCGAGGACTTGTGCTTGGAAGTATTAGTTGTTTATTTATGTGCAGGTGTTGCTTGAGTTCAAGAAATGGCCGGTGACGGGATCCATTGAACTAGTCTAGGGAGAAGATGAGGTTCAACAACCAAGTTTGGGAGGAATTGTGGTTGAGTTGATCAGGAGGTTCTGAGGCGTGATGAAGAGATGTGGACATAAAGAATTGGTCGGAAAGGTCCAACTGATTAGATTATGGACTCAGGCTGCGGCTGAGTCGAGTTTGACTCAAATATGGAAAATTTGAGTTGGTTACGATAGGATTTCGTGTGGATTGCGAAGTTGAGTTGTTTTAGGAATGTGGGATACATTCTTAAGGTGTTTGGAAGTCTTAAGATTGCTTCTATCTGCGTATAGAAGAGTCTTGAGCAATTATGGAAAGTTTCAACTCGTGAATTGAGCTCATGGCACACAACTTTGGGGCTGTTCCTCTCGTGGCACACGACTCTAATAGTGGTCATCGTGATCAGCCCCGATGTGCTCTTTATCATCATTCTTGTTTCTTGCATCTTGTGCAGCAAGCTTGGCATATGTTTCATCATCTAAATCACTAGGGGATGAGTACTCACCATTTTCTCGTACAATCAGCACACGCTTGCTTGGGCAGTCCCTTTGTAGGTGACCAAAACCTTTGCACTGGAGGCATTGAATGTCTTTTGTTCTCCCGGTGGAAGCGATGGAAGAAGAAGTGTTGGGTGCAACTTGGGTGAATCCTTTTGTTGTCTCAATAGCACACGAAGGTGCTGATTTTGATGTAGTCCTGGGCAACCGATTGGAAGCATCGTCCGGAGAATCATGCTTAAGACCAGTAGCACTTGAGAGGGACTGCCATGAGGTAGTTCGACCTGAAGAAATGTTAGTTCTTGTGCGTCGTCCCTGCACTTCTCTGTCAGCCTTACAAGCAAGATGGAATAATCGAGTGACGTTAGTGTACTCCTTATAAGCCAATATGTCCTGAATTTCTCTTGTTAAACCACCCATAAACCTATCCATTGCAGCCTCTTCTTTTTCAACTAGGCCACATTGCAGCATGCCTATTTGGAGTTCTTGATAGTATTCCTCAACAGATTTGTTGTCTTGCCTAAGTTGTTATAATTTATGCAACAGGTCACGAGCATGATAGGAAGGAACACAACAATGAAGCATGATTCGTTTCAAGGCAATCCAAGTTTGTGGTACGGTAGCTGGATTTTTAGTTTGACACTCATGCCACCAAACAAAAGCAAAGTCAGTGAATTCACTAGTGGCAGCTCGAACCTTTTTATCATTAGGGAAATCATGGCATGCAAAATTTTGATCTACTGATAATTCCTAAGACAGATATGCATCTGGATCATATTTCCCATCAAAGGGTGGTATGAAAAATTTAATATTGCATAGGGAATCGTCATTGTCACATACCTCACATCATAGGGCTTGACCACCCATACCACGATGGTCGCGACGTGGCTGTTATCGATACCTAAAAGGTCCATCATCAAGCTTGGTATCCGCTGAATACTCCGCCTCCTCATATCTTGCAGTGCTGCCAACGGAGTCATGACTGTCATCATAACGTCTTTGCCTCTCTTCATGTCCAACCTGTTCCATCCTCTCCAATCGCTTAATGATTGCTGCAAGAGAAGTGTTAATAGCCCCAATAGTGCTTTCTAATGTGGTCAGCTTGGTGTTGGTGCAAATCTACATCGACTCTAATTGACCAATGCATTCATTGGTGACTTGAATATCCTCGTGGCATCCACGTGCCGCTTTACTTGGCGTTCAAAATGTTGAATGATGCCCCTCGTACGTGGTGAATGTGGAGATTTCTCATTCGCATCAGCTGACTTGGTTAGTAAAGAAAGGAAATACAATAGCAAGTAGATTAATCCTAGCAGTTGCTAAGAGGTGGTAGGACACAATCATATCCTCAGTAGCAAGAAATCAAGCTCTTACAAGTTCTTACCACGCGAGGCAGGGGGCGCCGGCAAACAGCAAGAACAACAACAAACGGTGGCTGCTAACACAACTCTATGGTGTTGTAGATAATTTTCTGGAGCTGTAGGTGGCTGCTCGAAATGAGTTGCACAAAGGAACAACTAGTACCACTTTAGTCACAACAAGTTGAATAAATTTTCCATGATGGTACTGTGCTGGTCCTTGTCTAAACCGTGATAGAGACGCGAGCTGTTACTCCACGTGATGTTAAATTTGCTGTAGTAGATAAGTTCGGACAACACAAACGTTGTGTTTTAACAAAACGTTCAAAACAGCAAGTTGAACTCCGAAACTTGAAACAAATGTTACACAAACTGTTTCTTTTTTTGTACTGATAAACTTTTTCTAGCAATTTAATCAGTGCAGCTTTTCTTTCTTTGCACATGCCTTTTTCTTGCTGATCCGTGCTCCAGAGCTAAGTAGCCAAGAAAAAGGCTCAAAGTGTTTTTAGGATTTTTAGAGCGAACTTTTGTAGGCAAAACTGGACTGTAGGTAAATAAAGAAAAAGGAGAAGGAAATATCTCACCGAGCAACCTAAAATCTGATACCACTTGATGAACCCGACGAGTACGGGGGATGCCCTATCTTTTGTTGAGAGATGTTGGTGGTGAACAAATTTGATCGAGGTCGACGTTGGTTGCCCGACTACCACAACCAGAATGGTGTGGCGCCTAGAGTGACAGTTACACCGTCTCCTAATAACTACGATTTGGGTGGAGGTCGACGTTGTGCTACCCGACTACAACAACCATAAGGGTGCTGCACCTTAGCGATAGTTACACCGGCTCATGTTGTTGTTGTTCTTGCCGTGCCAAGAACAGTCTTGAACCTGCAAGCAATCGAAGAACAAACAAGAACAAGATAACAAACAAACACTCACAGGTGTGATAAGTTGGGGTTCTGATTCAAGTAATTGAAAGGTCTCGTCAACACTTGTTATACAAGGAAGTAGCAATGGCTGAACTTACAGAAAACAAAACCCAAGTTCTTCCTATGGCTGCTAGTTGCTTATATAGAGGAGGAGGACAAGAACTCAGGATGGAGTCACGAGTCTTGTTCGTCCTTTTCTGGGCAGCTCAAGCGTCATCTGCACTTGATTCTTGATCCAATGGAAAGTAGACAAAGATACCTTTCTATCAAGTACTTATTTGCATTAAACAACCTTGGTAGTTGAAAGTTATGCCCCTTTTAAGCTGGTACTTGCTGCAGTGATGAGGACCCCTCGGGTGGAGCAGTCTTCATTGCATTAATCCTTCCATACCTCCTAGCTGGATCAATTCACAAGCACCTAATAATAACAAGGTCATCACAAGGCTTTAATAGTTCTCTTTTTGAAGGATAATTAGTTTGAACAGTCAGGAATGAATTCACCTAATAATTAAGTTCACGTGCACGCGCGTGTGTCATTGGACCTTGATTACCCGCAAGTGGTGAACGGGCTGCTATTGTGGTTGTATCAATGGTAGTGATGTCCTCATCACAATATAATCCATCTATTGTAATGAAGGCAGTATGCTCTTCATCTTCCCTAGACATTTGAATCTGATGATATCTAGAGTACGCATCTAGGAAACATAGTAACTCACACCCGAAGGTATAATCCACTATCTAATCTATTCTAGGAAGTGGAATTGGCTCTTGTGGGCATGCCTTATTTAAGGTGGTGTAGTCAATGCACATCAGAAGCTTACCGTTGGCCTTTGGTACGACGACTGGGTTTGCCAGCCACCGAGGATGGTGAACCTTTCGGATTAAACTAGCGTCAAGCAGCTTCTTGATTTTTTGTCTGATGAAGGTCTGCCAAGGCTTCTGATGTACTGGTCATGCAACAGGGTATATCTTCAGGCTGTGCTCGATCACCTCCCTAGGGATCCCAGGCATCTGTGATAGTTGCCATTCAGACGCATCGACATTCGCCTAGAGGAAAGTGACGAGCGCGAGTTCCTATTTGTCATCCAGACCTCCCGATATACGAGTGGTCTGGGAAGCATCAGAACCAATTTGGACGACTTTGACGAGAATGTTGGTGTCACCGCTTGGTTGCACATGAGGTGCAGAAGTTGAGCCACGCTGATGTGAGCTCGAAGGTTGTTGAGCTGATCGCTCCTTGTCTGATTCTTCTTCTTACACCGTTGCAAGTGCATGAAGTTCTTCTAGCGCAGTGACCCCAACAGTGCGATCCCCACAGATTCAGAGGATGCCTGAAGGAGTCAACATCTTCAACACTAGATAGCTGTAATGAGCTACGCCCATGAACCTATACAGGGTTGGCCTGCCTAGGATGGCATTGAAGGGAGGCTGTTGTGAGCCACATCAAACACCATCTTCTCAGACCTATAATTGTCCCTCGTCCCAAAGGTCACCGGGAGTGTAATTGATCCGAGAGGAGTGATAGCTCCCGGACCTACACCGGAGAAAGGACGTGAGGGCCTAAGGTTCGATAGGTTGAGTTGGAGCTTCGTGAAAGCCACGAAGCTAAGGAGGTTGAGTGCTGCACCTCTGTCTACCAAGACATGATAGAGCTGAATGTTATTGATGGTTGGAGATACCATCAAAGGCAACTGAGCAGCTCCGATCATATTCTTCAGGCAATCTAAAGCATCGAAGGTGATGGCAGTGTCCATCCGCTTCTGATGAGGTTCTGCCTTGGCAGTTGGAGCTGTGGCAGCCATCTCCCGACGCAGTCTTGAGAATACGCCGGGAGGTAATATGCCAGGACCCTCCATATATCATATGGAGAGTCTTCCAACGTTCATTGTCGGAGGTGTCGGAGTCGTCGTCCATAGTATTGTAGACGACCTTCAGGGACCTCTTGGCATCTTGGAAGCCAAGCTCCTCTTCTCTGACTTTTTGTTTCCCCTCCCGCTGGCGGTATGGGGTTCTTCTTAGCGCTTATTGTTGTGTTCAATAAGCCTCTGGACCTCACGACAGTGTTTGAGGTTATGGGTGTTCGATTTATGGATCAGACACCACATCTTCTCACCATCACCATCTTCAGTCGATAGTTGAGGCCGTTTTTTAGCGCGTGGCCCCCGACCACCAGGAGTTGCGGCTGCAGCAGCAGCAGTGGGTGTGTCAACTGACGACTTCTTCTTGCCGTTGGACTTCTTTTTCTTCTTCCCACTGTCGGAGACAGTAGCTTCAGCTTTGGAGGAGGATTTACCAGCTTCCGCAGCTGGTTTGGAGTGCATCTCACGGCCCTCCGCAGCCCTAGCACATTTGTCGGCTAGGCTGAAGAGCTTTGTGATGCTGCTGACATCTTTGGTTGCCAGCATCTTCTTGTCTCTAACTTCCTGTCGGAACGCAACAACAAGAGAGGTGATGGAGATAGAAGGAATAGTTTTCCGTACCTAATAAAACCGTTGGATGAATGATCGCAGCGGTTGTCCCACTTTCTGTTGTACGACAAATAGGTCCAGCTCTGTGCAAGGTCGGGTGTAGGAGCTCCCGAAGTTGGCAGTGAACTAGCGACAAAGTTCCCCCCAACTATTGATGGAGTCAAGAGGGAGACTCATGAACCAGGACCTTGCTATCCTGGTTAGAGCCACAGGGAAGCAGTTGGCCATCACAGCCTCATTGTCTCAGCTGCAAGGATGGCGGTGGAGTTGATTTGAAGAAATTCAACGGGGTTGACTGTCCCGTTGTACTTCTCTGGCAGATGAGGTCGGAACTTAGGTGGCCAGTTGGCCAGGCGAAGATGCATGGCAAGGGCCGAACATCCACCCCCCACTCTTAAAGGAGAAGATTTTACCGAGCCTCCCGCCTCTCGCGGGTGCGCTCCATAAGGACGTAACCATCATGCCTCATGTATCGGCGATCGAGCTCTGACCGAAGATTCTGCATTGGGAGCCTCGACGCTGTATGAGCATGGCGTGTCCCGGAGGGTAGTGACGTCACTTGTTGGGAGGGCACACGTCTCTTGTGCTGCGACACCTGAGGACCAAGTCTACCAGACAAGGTCCTATTCCTTGAAGGTGCCTGCCCAGAAGGGGGCGGACTTTGGTTGCTGATTGCATCGGTTGTGGCTACAACCAAATGCTCCACATCACCGCGCCATTGTTCTATGCACCCTGAGGTGCTCCGGGTGCCGGTGGATGCTGAGAAGAGTCTGCGTTGCGTTTAGCGTGTTCTCAGGATTGTGAATTGTTCGTCGATGCCATGACCGACGCAAATAGACCATCTTGCTGTGGTGGTGGAGGTGGCGGTGGAACGACACCCGCCGCGACACCAACATTGGTTGGCTTCTGCATGTTGGAGGGGTTTCCTCTGGTAGGCTGCTCAACCAAACCGTTGGATGAGGCTGCGTCGGAGTTCACCATCTTGAGATCTTAGCCCCCCTACCTGGCGCGCCAAATGTCTAAGTGTGTAGACGACACTTCCCCCAGTACTACTAAAACATAGTCTGCAGAGGTTCGTATTTGTATGGAACACGTAAGATCAAGAAGCAGAGGGTGACACGAGAGGTTTTACGTGGTTCGGGCCACCTGAGCGTAATACCCTACTCCACAGGGTGGTTGTTGAATGAGAATTTGTCTCTGTGGCGAGTGTAAGTGGTTGCTTGTATGTGTGCGAGCTTAGTTGTTTTCTACTTTGCGAAGCAACCCTTTTATATGCTAAGGATTGATCGTTACAGTATATGCCTGTCCTGACAGGTGGCCTCGGCTATAATAATACACCTATACAGATGTCGTAGTGTGTAGACGACACTTGTCTCGGTACTACTAAAACGTAGTCCACAGAGGTTCATATTCGGATGGGGCACGTAAGATCAAGAACAAGAGGGTGACATGAGAGGTTTTACATGGTTCGGGACGCTTGAGCATAATACCCTACTCCAGGGGTGGTTGTTGATTGAGAATGTCTCTCTATGGCGAGTGTCAGTGGTTGCCTGTATGCGTGTGAGCTTAGTTGTTTTCTGCCGTGCGATGTAGCCCTTTTATATGCTAAGGATTGGCCGTTATAGTATATGCCTTGCCCGACAGGTGGCCCCGACTGTAATAATCCACCTATACACGATCTACATGCATAATTGTGGTTAATAGTGTGATAACGCGCCTTAATGACAGCTTTACCTATCTTGATGGTCCTCTGATCGTGTGTCATTAATGCTGAATTAATGACATGTTAATCAGGTCATGTAACAGCTGTTTAATAGCCTCTTGAATATCAGTGCCGTTGGAGATCCTGTAGTCATTGTAGGTTTAGGTCCGGAGGTCTAACACGTGGCAGCTCCGGAGCTTCCCTCTATGGAGAGGCAGGTCCGGAGCCTCTAGCCACGTGGTGGCACTAGAGCTTCCCTCTACTGAGGGTTAGGTCCGCGGTTGACGAACATGTGGCAGGACTGGAGCTTTCATGTGAAGGGAGGTAGGTCCGGTCTTGCAGGACATGTGGTAGCACCAGAGCTATCCAATCGAGGGCTACCCAGTGCTGTCAGACGTGTGTTGCCTTCAGAAGTCTTCAATTCGAACATAGGAAGTCCTTGGTTTTAAGTGCGGTATCAGGGGGTACCTGGTATCTAGGGTACCGACAAGTATAACTAAGGGGATTCCAGCAACCAAAGCAAGGGCATAAACAATGTCAGGACTACCGATTTTTGCAACTAATTAATACATATGAGTGCTAGATCTACAAAAGCTTGTAGTAGTCCATGTCCCTAACAAATCCATTTGTTGTAACAGAGAGGGATTTCAGATCCAAACCTTGTGTTGAGAGGGATAACAGATCCAAGCACCAAAATCCCCTTTCCAGTATAAAAAAGGAGGAAAATTGCTCTTTGTTTAGGGGCATGGTTTGTTAGGGAAAGCTGAAGGGAATGGGAGTGGGAGGGGAGGGGTGTACCTGTGTTTACTCATCGTCGATGATGGATCCATAGATGACTTTCCGATTAGGGGGGTGGGAGCGGGAGATGCAAGCAGGACGGGGTGGTGCGAAGTCGGCACGAAGGGGGACTGGAGGTGAGCGCGCAAAAATAGCGGTGGGGGGTGGGGGGTGTGGAGACCACTAGCATGGGCTGAGGCAAGCGCATAATCACGAATTGGGGGTGGCGAGCATGACACGGATTGGGGATAGGAGGCGAGCAGCACATATCTACAGTGATGAGCGGCGTGGGGAGGCAAGCATGATGGCGCGTGGGGCGGAGGTGACCGATGCTGGGCGACCGAGCGTGGCATCGAAGAGCCGCGGGTTGGAGGCGAGCGGTGTTGGGCGCACACGAGTGAGGCAAGATTTTTCTTCCTGACCCTAGTGAGCTCGGGTAGGAAAGCCTTGAGCTCCCTATGCATCGGGCCGGGAACTTCGGGTACCTAGTGCATCGATGGGAATTTTTGGCCCGTGGGTTCCAAAGCCTAGGATTACGCCGGGATCCCTCCATATTTGTGGGCTACCAAGAGGCACTTAATGTATTGTATGCCTGATAAATGTATACTGGGCCTTCCGGAAAGGGCTGCTCCACCATGCTACTCGTTCTCCGAGCAGGCTGCTTGTAGCCACCGTTGGCACTGCGGGTAAATAATGCAGCCTAAGATCTAATCGTTGTTAGTCTAATTTGTAAATGATTTTTAAATCCACGCGATCTTCCTACGGTTACTACATTTTTTTTACTTAAGCCGCTTCATCTAGCAACACAAATTGAAAAAAATAAACAATGTGAACATCGTTGTAGATAGAGGTGGTCAAGTCAAAAAATGTAGTGACTTTAAGATGGATTCATAGATTGCTAAGTTCTTTAATGGCCTAGATCCGTCGAGACTAAGTGCTTAAATGCAAATAATACAGATTAAAGAGAGATCTTACAGGTATAGGGGATAGACCCGGAGTGTACCTTCGGGTTTGGACGTGGCAGACGTCATGGAAGCTTGGGAACGGGGGGTCGAGGTTGAAGAGGAAGTTGACACTTGTGTCATGTAGAGCAGCGATGACGATGAGTTGCGTGTTTCCCCTCACAATTGATGAACTGCATTTTTTTAAGT
Organism: Tuctoria greenei; assembly: GCA_036927565.1. Lineage (NCBI taxonomy): Eukaryota > Viridiplantae > Streptophyta > Magnoliopsida > Poales > Poaceae > Tuctoria > Tuctoria greenei. The sequence goes on along the minus strand of JAYESD010000005.1, from coordinate 90,914,912 downwards.
AGGAGAGAAATATAGTCAAGTGACATATTATTTGTAGATTTAATTGTAAGGAATTTAGTGGCACAAGTTGGGCATACAATTTTAGAGATATAATCATTTATAGATTGATAATAGATAAATTTTAGACTCTCTGCCTCTAGTGGGCTGTTGCAAAAATGCGGGCAAATGTTTTCTTCACCTGCAAACATTTTCTCTCACTTGCCAAAATGCGGAAAACCATTTTATTAGCTGCTGTTCATGCCTGCAAAGCAGAATTCCTACGAGCAACTGAACATAATCAAATGATAACCAACATTTCATCAGCGCATCAAAATTTGGAATCATCACTACTCAAAAATTAATTTTGGGGATGGTTCAATTTTTACAGCAGCGGTAGGCCTCAGGAAATGGAGCTCAAACTTGTCATTACTGTGGTACAAGGATGAGTCTCACTTATGGGCTACCACTAGATAGCAACACTAGTGGTCCGCGTCACTAACGGCAACAATCAATATTTATTGGGCAACATCTAGATACAATCTCTCTTGTGGCGCAATCCTGTAATTACGCCCTCCCAACCATTAGATGTGCACCCAACAATTGTTGCATTTTTGCACTTAACTCCCTCCATCGGTTGTCGGCGGTTAAGTGCAAAAGGTGAGAGTTAAGAGCAAATGTGCAACAACTGTTGGATGCACATCTAATGTCTGGTAGGGCCTGATTACAGGATTGCACCATAAGGAAGATTGCATTCTAGATGTTGCCTATTTATAGTGGTAGGTGTTGTTGATGCCAGCGATCCGTCACTAGTATTTTTTATTTTTAATAGCGGCTCATACTAATTTCAATGATCCATAATTGATGATTTTTTTAGTGACCGACGTCTCCCACTTAAGATTGATATATGTGTGATTTTAAGGCTCAATTTGTTGTTCTTTTGGTCGAATCCTGATTTCACAACTAGGGTTTCCGAGGCAAATATAAATTATGCTCATTCTAGGTCATCCGCTTGCCTGTCACCCCTGCTCTACCTGTGGCTCCTCTCTCATTCCTATCCACACACCAACATGTAAGCCTCTCACCCTCCACGCGCAACCATCCCGATGGATTACGCATGATGCCTCGAGAATTTTAGGGGATTGGGCACGTGAATTAAAAGAAAGAGATAGCACTACAGGAAAATGATTTATCTTCGTAGGCCAATATTATTTTCGTGAGCCCCCACGAAAATGTATTTATTTCCATTAGCCAGTCGTGGCTCACAAAAATAATCTTGTATTTTCATATGCCTATGGAAGCACTCATGTAAATATATTTTTCATTGGGCAACTATTGGCTTTCGAAAATGATTTATATTCGTGGGCCTTTGCAGGGCTCACGAAAATATGTCACCTATTTCATCGGGCTGTAAATGGGACCCACAAAAATATGGCAGTCCATCATCGGAAACCACCATGAAATACTTGGTCCTGGAATGTTTTTTGGATATGTGCATCAGGATATGTGGAGAATGTTGACGATCCTTAAATGCTAAATTTGACTGTCATTTCACCACATAAAAATTATGAAGTTAAGAATACAACATAATGGTAGGGGTTAATACTAACCAATTCCATAAGTCTTAATGTCTATTTGCATGCAGGTGAATTAAGCCCCAAAATACCCAAGAATGCAGGTAGCAATCCTAAAAGTTACCATTCGATCAATCAGGCAATGACATATGGCATCACATGGATCCATGGACCAATTCCCAGGTGTATTCGAGGGGATCCAATGTCGATTCATGAGGGGATGAGGTCAGGGTGCACCAGATAGTGATTTGGAGGAAGCACACCCCGAGGGGCGCCAGGACCAGGTCGGCCAAACAAGGGATTCGATGGACTTCTTCCTAGTGCCAAACCCGATAAGCCACACATGTCGACTTCCTGGGGTGCCCCAAAGTCGGTGAGACTGATTCACGTGCAAAAGATGGATGGAACCACATCTACTTCTTTCTTCCACACTTATACCTCTATGATAGTTTTTTCGAAATCGAGTAAGAAAATTTCACGAATTCAATACAAAATTGATTTCTATTTCATAGTAGTTTGCTTCGTAGCTGCTTGTAGGTTCACTGCTTTAATTTATTAGAGGCTCTAGTCATAGAATTGCAGTCGACACGATTAGAGTTGTGAATTAGAACTTAAGCGTGGTGCTTAGATTAGAATTCCTCAGTGGATATCTCGTAGACCCTCGGATTGAAGAGGTAGGCAGTAGATGGTGACAGTCCTATCTGTAGTAATCCTCCACGTTCGGTTACGCCGTAGGCTCTTAGCAGGAATTGTCTTGGTTTTACCAATGGTAGACCCGTGCCCGAAGTAAGAATCTATCGTAGGCTGTTGTGGCTTAGAATCAAACTATTGAATTCCTCTCAAATCCTTACCTACCAAACAAACTATGTGTCCTTGGGAGAACAAGCTAGGAGATCTCACACATGTTCCTTCGACTTGATACCATTGGGAAAACTTTAAGGATAATTGCCATAACAGTTTCTCAGTGCACTTGCAGATTTTATCTGTGATGTACTAGCTGTCAACAAGCATTTCTGGCGCTGTTGCTGAGAAACAGTTGTTGTTGATCGTCGAACCTTGTTCACCCTCGTATCTATTACCTTTTCTTGATTTCTTACTGTCGGTACCAAGGATATTGGGTACCACCACACACAAGATAAAATCGCCTAAGTATCCTGCCTCCCCGCTAAAGCAGGGTTCGATGGCGCCACGTGTCGAGCAGGCCCGGACCCCATTCGTCCTCATGGGCAGGCTCCGATACAACCACGTGGACCTCAAGACGACACTCGGCTCTCCTGGCAAGGCGGTCTCTGGAACTACCACGTGCCCAACAGTCCCGGACTCCCGGCTCTCCTCAGAGACGGGCTCTGGGGCTGCCACGTGGCCCAAAGTGCAGAACCCAGCCTCCCCCAAAGGGGTTGGCTTCGGTGCTGCTATGCGTCTTGCAACTTCTCCTGACCGATAGGTTGCGGGAATAAATGGACGGTGCACCTTGTCCAATTCGGGCATTAAAGACATGTGCCTTCCCCAGGCGCATGACGAGGTGCATGCCTCATGTCAGGTATCGCTGCGCCCAATCGCATCGCAGTGAAGACGCCAAAGGCCTACTGCACTCTGCCAAGTGGGTAGCTTACAGCGACAAAACAGTTGGACATGACATTCCCTGCCAACATCAACGATACGCATGGGCCCCTAACACCTGAGGAAGCAAGATGGCGAGTCTTCAAATCGCGGTCACAGACAGTGTAGAGGAGAAGCTTTATATTTTTAGGATAAGATCACCCCGAGGCTGCCTATTGGGCCTCGGGCCCCACTTGTAAGGTACCCGACCTTACTATAAAAGGACAGGATAGCCATCATTACAGTGGAGACTTTTCATATGCAACTTAGACGCTCACACACATACATCTCACCGTGGAGTAGCATGTTACGCTCCAGCGGCCTGAACCACGTAAAACCACCATCTCACCAATCTCATACGCGCAGCCTCACCTGAGGACTAAGCCCCGCTGATCATGAACCTCCACGGGCTGCTCCTAGAGCAGGTCCAGGGGAAGTGTTGCAAGAACACTTCAACATTTGGCATGCCAAGTAGGGGTTTTTTTTCCTCAAAAAGTGGTTGCGCTTTCACCACAATGGTGAACATCAAGACTTTGGATGGCGGTTCCCGTGGCTATCGTCACACCGAGGGTGGTGCCATGACAAGATCCCACTCCAGGGCGCGGTCTGGTCCGTCGTGCCCCACATAGATGCAGCTGGCCAGGGCGGCGCATCCCAGCACATCCTGACCCAGTCGGCACCCCTAGAGCCGTCGGCTGCAAGTCCGGATAGTGCTCTCGTAGTAGCCAGAGCCCTTTTCCACAACCCACCTTCCTTGAACACTTCCCAGGGAGCGGCTCAATAGTGGGTCCACGACATCGATCATGTCATCGCTGCATCCATCAACTCCCCCATCAAGCGAGACGTCACGTGTCGCTGTCGCGCACGCCGACCATCAACCGCTACTTCACCGACTCCAGCTCCTCTAGGATTCCGACGGTCGACCTTAGAGCTAAGCTCGACCACCGTCAGGCAAATGAGAACACTTGCACCACCATCTAGCGGCAGCGGGAGAGACGACGCAACCTTGAGGCTGAGTATAGCGCTCAAGAGCCTGAGTATCAGGCATCCTTTGTCCAAGGTGCACCACAAGTAAACCCTCCGCCACCTCCACATCAAGATTACACTGGGTTGACCACTCCCCAGCAGTACACTGCGTAGCATGTTCTGCAGCAGCAAGTGTCGCAGTAGCACGCTCCACAGCAGTACGCAGTGCAACAAGCTCTGAAGCAGTCGTAGGTCGCACAGGTCGCAGCACCGCTTCGCTGTACGGTGTGCATCAGACATCACTAGGGTATGCTGCACCGTACCCTTCTCCGACGAAGGCCATCGGAGGATGCATGGCCCTGACTCTGCACCTCTGCATGATGATGTGGCTGCGCAAGTTCTAGCCACACCCACTGGAGAAGTTTGACAGAAGTATCAACCCCGCCGAGTTCCAGCAGATCTACACCACTACACTCCTTGCTACAGGAGTGGATGAGCTCATCCTAGTGAACTACTTCCCCATTGTCCTGACTGACTCGGCTCAGTCATGGCTCATGAACCTACCTGAGGGATCCATAACCTCTCGGGAAGAGCTCTCCCGACAGTTCATGGTGAACATCAAGAACTCCTACATGTGTCCCGTCACCGAGCTTGACCTCTGAGTTGTGAGTCAGCAACCGATGGAGATGTTGCGATCATTCATCTAGCGGTTCTCCCAGGTACGCAACTCCATCCCCAGCATCCCAAATGGTTATAGTAGCGTTCCAACAGGGTGTACGAGATAAGAAGATGATAGAGAAGTTAGCCACGCACAACGTGCAAGACGCCTCTGAACTCTTTTCCATTGCTGATTGGTGCACCAGAGCGATAAAAGACTGTGACTAGCACTCACAGTCCCCCCTTCGAGGAGGTTAATACCGGCCAGACTGGTGAAGGGTCCGCTACCTAGGGTAGCGACAAAAAGAAAAACAAGAACAAGGGTGGCGCCAAAACAAGTCGCTGCAGGGAGCGCCTTTCGCTGAAGCAGCGGCGGCCAGAGGTGGCAGACCACCACGTCCCGACAAGCACCCGTGATAGTCACCAGCTGGTGACGACAGCAGCGAGCAATGCCTGGTGCATAATACTAGCGAGTGATACCAAGAAGCTCGCCGAGCGATACCAAGAGCGAGCACAACAGCGCCCTGAAGGCGCACCCTTCCGCCAACAGGAGGGCAAGCAAAAGGCCGACCCGCAGGTCAACGAAGACGTGGAGATGGAGTACCAGAAGCCTGAATGGGCCATCAAGGTGGTCCACCAAGACTCCAACTCCGACTCCAGCAGTGACCACGAGTGTCCCAAGACATTCCACGTCATCTACGGGGGTCTTGGGATCTCGCATCCCGAAGTGCGGTCAAGAATCTTTGTCGAGTGGTGGCCTCGGTAGCTCCTACCCCACTACGATGTTGCACCACAAGTGGAAGGAGACGCTGCTTAGCTTCAGCGCCTTTGAGTGGCCCAAGAATATGACAGGAGCTGGCATCCTGCCCCCCCTTGTCGCTCCCACCATTGCCAATGTCAAGCTCTACCACGTCTTGATAGATGGTGGGGCCAGCCTCAACCTCATCAGCCGTGCAGCCTTTGACAAGCTGTAGATCCCTATGTCCAAACTTGCCCCCTTGAGCCCGTTCTCGGGGGTGGGACCTGATAGGATCTTGGTTTCCGACCTTTCGATGAGAATAGGAGGATTCGATTTGTGGAGGAGAATGCATTGGCGATCCGACTACACCATCTCCAAGACGATGCGCCTTAGCAATCGATACACCGACTCCGAAGTTGTATTGATCTTGCTGGCGCACAATCAACCTGACCACGAGGACCTTTGTTCCTGCAAACAATCGAAGAACACGTAAGAACAAGAAGAACAAGCACTTACCAGTTAAATCAATCTGAAGTGGGGTTCTGGATACAAGTAGACGGGCGATCTAGTCGACACGCGCGTGTACAAGGAAGCAACAGAAGCTAACTTACAAATAAACAAAACCCACCAGCTAATGAGGGCGGCGGCTACTATTTATTACCTCCCTAGGGTCGTGAGAAACCCTAATCACGAGTCCCTAATGGACTCCAAACGATACATGGGCCATGGGCCCAATTTTAGTGATGCAGCACCATGGACAGAAAAGGTCTTGGTATTAAAATAACGATTGTGGCTGACTTCGAATAGATATGGACATGAGGCTAGATCCGTTTGAAACTAGACTTGATAATATTTCTAGGAAGTACTTGAACGCCCAGATCAGAGTCCGTATGAAGTAGTGGTGGCCATCACAAGTTGGTGCTGTTCTGCTGTCCAAATCCCGTCCGTGCGAATTTCCCTTCCCATTGGCTCCTCTCCATTGTTCCTAAGCAAAACAAGAAAGCACGTAGTTCCATAATCTAGATAAGATGGACATAAGGCCAAGAATGAGTTCACCTCATAGTTTAGTTGACGTGCACGAGCGCGAGTGATCGGACCAGAAACCGGTAGCTGAGTTGGTGTGGATGTATCGAGGGTGTTGATGTCCTCATCATCCTCCCCTTCTTGCATTTGAGTCGTCCGCGACTCAAGCTCATCTTCTTCTCCCAAATATGGCTTCAAATCTGCAATGTTAAATGTGGGACTAACCTCAAAATCTGCAGGCAACTTGAGTTTATATGCATTATCATTAATCCTTTCTAACACTTTGAATGGACCATCATCTCGAGGTGACAATTTAGACTTTCTCAAATCAGGAAACCTATCGTTTTGCGAATGTAACCAAACTAAATCACCAGATTCAAAAGTGATAGATTTCTTTCCCCTACTACCAGCAAGTTTATACTTGGCATTCATGCACTCTATATTCTTCTTAGTGGTTTCATGCAATTTCAAGATCAATTCAGCACGATGTTTAGCATCAAAATTCAATCGTTCCATTGAAGGAAGAGGTAATAAATCAATAGGAGCACGGGGTACAAATCCATAAACAATCTCAAAAGGGAATTTCTTAGTACTAGAATGTAGGGAACGATTATAAGCAAACTCAACATGAGGCAAACACTCTTCCCACATTTTTATATTCTTTTTCAAAACAGCCCTAAGCATGGTAGATAAACTTCTATTCACAACCTCAGTTTGACCATCAGTTTGGGGATGACAAGTAGTTGAAAATAAAAGCTTAGTCCCCAATTTTGCCCATAACGTTCTCCAAAAATGGCTAAGAAACTTAGCATCACGATCTGAAACTATTGTGTTTGGCATGCCATGCAACCTAACAATATCTCAGAAAAACAAATCAGCAACATGTGTAGCATCATCACTTTTACGACAAGGTATGAAGTGTGCCATTTTAGAAAATCTATCCACGACAACAAAGATGCTATCCCTCCCCTTCTTTGTTCTAGGCAGTCCTAAAACAAAGTCCATAGAAATATCCTCCCAAGGCATACTAGGAACAGGAAGAGGCATGTACAAACCATGTGGATTAAGTCGTGACTTAGCTTTTTGACATGTCGTGCAGCGAGCAACAAAGCTCTCCACGTCTTGCCTCATCCTTGGCCAAAAGAAATGACCAGCAAGTATGTCCTCCGTCTTTTTCACTCCAAAATGCCCCATCAACCCGCCTCCATGCGCTTTCTGTAACAACAACAAATGAACGGAGCTAGCTGAAATGCATAACTTGCTAGCTCGAAACACATAGCCATCATTGAGGACAAATGTATTCAATGTTTTTCCATCTTTACATTTCAACAATACATCTTTGAAATCAGCATCATGTTCATATTGATCTTTAATTGTTTCTAATCCAAAAAATTTAAAGTCAAGTTGAGATAGAAGAGTATAACATCTAGATAAAGCATCAGCAATAACATTATCCTTTCCCTTTTGTGTTTAATGACATAAGGAAAAGACTCAATAAATTACATCCACTTAGCATGCCTACGGTTCAGTTTCCCTTGACTCCTAATATACTTTAGTGATTCATGATCAGAATGGATAACAAATTCTTTGGGCCACAAATAATGATGCCATGTTTCTAAAGTTCGTACAAGAGCATATAATTCCTTATCATAGGTAGAATAATTCACAACAGGCCCACTCATTTTCTCACTAAAATATGCAACAGATTTTCCATCTTGTAACAAAACACCACCCAATCCAATCCCACTAGTATCACATTCAAGCTCAAAAGTCTTAGAAAAATCAGGAAGTTGGAGAAGAGGTGCAAGCATCAACTTATCTTTCAGTATGGTAAAGGCGTTATCTTGTGTGGTGCCCCAAGAAAAAGACACCCCCTTCTTCGTAAGGTCATTCAATGGAGCAGCAATGGTGCTGAAATCCTTCACAAAGCGACAATAGAACCCAGCCAGCCCTAGAAAGCTCCGCACCTGTGTGATGGTCCTTGGTACAGGCCACACCTGAATAGCCTCTACCTTGGCTTGATCAACTTCAATTCCCTGTAGAGTAACAACATAGCCAAGGAAAGAGACTCGATCTGTGCAAAAGGTGCACTTCTCAAGATTACCAAATAATCGTGCCTCACGTAAAGCATTAAAAACAGCATGTAAGTGATCAAGATATTCATCCATGGATTTGCTATAAATCAATATATCGTCAAAATACACAACAACAAATTTTTAAATGAATGCATGCAAAACCTCGTTCATTAATCTCATGAAGGTGCTAGGTGCATTAGTTAACCCAAAAGGCATGACTAACTACTCATATAAACCGAACTTAGTTTTGAAAGCACTTTTCCATTCATCTCCTAGATTCATACGAATTTAGTGATAACCACTACGCAAATCAACCTTTGAGAACACAACAGCACCACTCAATTCATCAAGCATATCAACTAAGCGTGGAATAGGATGACGATATCGAATGGTGATATTGTTGATTGCTCTACAATCCACACACATACGCCATGATCCATCCTTTTTAGGTACTAGAATAACTGGAACAGCACAAGGACTAAGAGACTCACGTACATATCCTTTGTCGAGTAGTTCTTGTACTTGGCGCTGAATCTCCTTTGTTTCTTCCGAATTTGTCCTGTATGGTGCACGGTTGGGCAATGAAGCACTGGGAATGAGGTCAATCTAGTGCTCAATCCCTTGAAGTGGTGGTAGTCCTGGTGGTATTTCACTTGGAAACACATCAGAATATTGCTGCAAAATGTTAGCAACAGCAGGAGGCAAAGAATGTTGCATATCGTAAAGGGAAATCAAAGCATCTTTGCATACCAAAGCATAGGCAACAGAGGTGGAAGCAATCGGTTCATTAATATCAGATTTCATAGCAAACAAGCATTTTCCCTTCAGAGATATCTAATTTTTCTTATCAAACACAGATTTGGCATTGTTATTGTTCTCAACGTTAGCATGGTCCTGAGATTCAGTTTTCCTAGCTCTAGCAACATCATCTTGCACAATAGCTTCAGGAGACATAGGATGCAACACAATTTTTTTATCGTGGTAAAGAAAAGCATAGTGATTTGATCTACCATGATGCATAGAATCTCTATCAAATTGCCAAGGTCTTCCTAGCAGAATATTACAAGCTTGCATAGGCACAACATCACATTCAACGACATCCTTATATGATCCAATAGTAAGATTGATTCGCACACGTCTAGTTACCTTTGCCTTACCGCTGTTGTTTAACCATTGAATCTAATAGGGATGTGGGTGCGGTTTGGTGCTTAGTGCCAGCTTGGTCACCATGTCACTGCTGGCCAAGTTGTTGCAGCTACCTCCATCAATGATCATGCGGCAAGATCGCTCTTTGATGACATACTTTGTTTGGAATAATGCGTGCCATTGATTTTGTTCCGCTTTCTCCATTTGTGCACTAAGCACATGCTGCACAATGAGACTATCATAGCGCGCTGCATCTTCTGCACCAATATGCTCTTCTTGATGTTCATCGCTACCTGCATAGTCAGATGCAAGCAAAACACATGTATCATCATCAAAATCACTAGTAGATGAGTACTCACCGTCATCTTTAACAATTAGAACATGTTTGCTTGAGCAGTCATGCTGCACATGGCCAAAACCCTTACACTTGTGATATTGAACGTCTCTGGATCATCCGGTAGATGCTATGGAAGAAGCACTCTCGATGAGCTTTTGGGTGGTCTTTACTGCTGAGCTAGTGGAAGAAGCAGGTGGCTTGTTGCCAGAGGAAGAAGGTACTGGCCGACTTGGTGAAGAAGATGGCGGGGAAGCACGCCCAGTCGAAGGAGTAGTCGTGCGTGGTTGCCATGAGCTAGTCTTTCCTGTAGAAATATTAGTTCTAGAGCTGGCTCGTCGTCCCTGCACTTCCCTTTCAGCTTTACAAGCAAGATGAAACAAACGGGTAGCATTATTGTAATCTTTATAAGCAAGTATGTCCTGAATTTCACAGTTTAAACCACCCAAAAATCTAGCCATAGCTGGTTCCTCATCCTTGTCTAAATTACAATGCAACATACCCATTTGTAATTCCTGAAAATACTCTTCTACACTTTTAGCTCCCTGTCTCAATTGCTGTAACTTATTTAACAGATCACATTCATAGTAAGGAGGAACAAATCTAGCCCGCATGAGCCGTTTCAAAGCATCCCAAGTTTGTGGTATGTTATTAGGATTTTTCTTGCCATGTTCTATCCACCAAACAGAAGCAAAATCAGCAAACTCACTAGTGGCTGCTCTAACTCTCGCGTTTTTAGGAAACTCATGACATGCAAATTTTTGATCAACAGAAATCTCCCAAGTAATATATGCATCAGGGTCATATTTACCATCAAAATGAGGTATCTTAAATTTGATCTTGTTAAAAGTATCATCATGATTGCGTACCTCACGCCGACGATGTCCACCCATACCTTGATGGTTGCGTTGTAGCCGGTGCCGTGGCCTAGCTTCCTCATCTTCCCCAATCTCCGTATCTGCAGAATAGTCATCTACATTGTCACGTACAATACTAGGAGCATTGCTCACCTGTCCATCCGCGGTGCGTCCACGATCCCTCTCCTCAAGGCGCTGCAGGATGGCTCCAAAAGAGGTGTTCAATGTTTGAATGGAAATCTCCAACGTGCTGATTTTGGTGTTGGTGTCAATCTGCATATTTTCCAATTGACCAAGGCGGTCACTGGTAACACGAAAATCCTCATCAAGCGCTTCTGTGCATAGCCACACTTGGCTTTCGAAGTGTTGTATAATTCCCTGTGTGCGAGGTGAATGCACGTCTTCGTTTGTATTTGCTACTCCTACCATGGTTAGTAGAAAAAAAGAACAATCCAATATTAAAGGGTAATGTTATCCCTAGCTACAAAGGTGCTGGTGGAGATAACTCGCTCACTCTCAACCTGTTCAATCAAGCTCTTACCTGTTCTTACCAAGCTCAGCAAGAAGGTGATGGCAACCAGCAAGTAATGAACAACTTCAAGAGCAGGTGCCAATCTATGGCTTTAGGTGGCTGAACTAGCACAAGGAGCAAACGTTCACCACGTTAATCACAACAAGCTGAATAAATGTTCTACGATAGTACTGTGCCGATCTTAGTCTAGACTGTACTAGAGACGCGAGCCGAGACACCAATGCCGTCACCAAAAACACCCCAAACAACAATCTGATTTTTTTCGTTTTTCTTTTGTTGGGGTGGTCACCCAAACTCTCTCTAGATGGAATCAGGAGACCCTAGAACAAAATTTGCACATGCGGCTTTTGATCTTGCACTTGCCTTTTTTTCTTCTCTAATTTCTTGTGGCTTTTGTGCGGCTTTTCATTTTGCACTTGCATTTTTCTTGTTGTCAAACTCATATTACTAATCTGACTCAAACTCAAAGTATCAATCTGATTCGAACTCGAACTAGTAATCTGACTCAAACTCGAACTAGCAATCCGACTCAAACTCGAAGTAGCAATCTGATTTGAACTCGTAATCTGACTCAAACTTGAACTAGCAATCCGACTCAAATTCGAAGTAGCAATCTGATTCAAACTCAAACTAGTAATCCGACGCAAACTCAAACTACGAATCTGACTCGAACTAGGTGACCGAATGTGACACGAACTCAAAACTCTAGTGGTGCAAAACTAAAGACCAGCAACTTGACTCGTCGAAGCAACCATGAACTCAACAAGTCTTGACTAAGTAGAGAAAGTAAAAGGCACAATGGTCTAGGAATAATGGAAAAAAAACAGCTCTGGTATTTTTCGGTGATTTTTCTGGACTATAGGACGATAACAGCGGAAAGAAAAGTAATGGTAGCACTCTCACCGATTAACCTTGCTCTGATTACCACTTGATAGGATCTTGGTTCCCGATCTTTCGATGAGAATAGGAGGATTCGATTTGTGGAGGAGAAGACGTTGGCGATACGACTACACCGTCCCCAAGATGATGCACCTTAGCGATCGGTACACCGACTCCGAAGTTGTATTGATCTTGCTGGCGCACAATCAACCTGACCATGAGGGCCTTTGTTCCTGCAAGCAATCGAAGAACACGCAAGGACAAGCAGAACAAGCACTTATCAGTTGAATCAATCTGAAGTGGGGTTCTGGATACAAGTAGACAGGCGATCTAGTCGACACGCGTATGTACAAGGAAGCAGCAGAAGCCAACTTACAAATAAACAAAACCCACAAGCTAATGAGGGTGGCGGCTACTATTTATTACCTCCCTAGGGTCGTGAGAAACCCTAATCACGAGTCCCTAATGGACTCCAAACGATACATGGGCCATGGGCCCAATTTTGGTGATGCAGCACCATGGACAGAAAAGGTCTTGGTATTAAAATAATGATTGCGGCCGACTCCGAATAGATATGGACATGAGGCCAGATCCGTTTGAAAGTATACTTGACAATCTGTCAAGGAAGTACTTGAACGCCCATATCGGAGTCTGTATGAAGTAGTGGTGGCCGTCACAAGTTGGTACTGTTTTGCTGTCCAAGTCTCGTCCGCTCGGATTCCCTTCCCATTGGCTCCTCTCCATTGTTCCTAAGCAAAACAAGAAAGCACGTAGTTCCACGGTCTAGATAAGATGGACATAAGTCCAAGAACGAGTTCACCTCATAGTTTAGTTGACGTGCACGAGCGCGAGTGATCGGACCAAAAACCGGTAGCTGAGTTGGTGTAAATGTATTGAGGGTGTTGATGTCCTCACCAGGACTGGGTAACATCATCCTGTATGGCAACAGCCACCTCTGGGTGACCTTCGAGACACTCGAGAACTTCAGGACGGAGAACATCCTTTTCGACATCGCGGATGTCAGCCTCCCCTTCAACAACATCCTCCGCAGGCCCACCCTATACCGATTCATGGTAGTAGCCCACTATGGCTGCCTCGTCTTGAAGGATGCAAACTTCCTCTGTCATCTTGAAGATCGATGGATACTGCACTGCCGCGTAGTCAGCCCTGGAGAAGCTCCAAGAACTAGCAGCAGCTCCAGCATCCGCCCTAGGTAGCGCTGCTCCAAGTCAGCCTCCGCCGAGCTCGCGCTAGCACGACTCAGCCATTGCATCCCGTGTGCAGCCCATCGACAGCAACGACGTCCCCGTCAAAGTTGTCCAGACCGGTTCTGATGCCATCTATATCACCCGCATAGTGGGGAGTCTAGGAAGCAAATAGGAATATCTGCTCGTTGCCTTCCTGCGGGCCAATGTTGACATGTTTGTCTGGCAACCATCACAAATACCCTTGGAACATAGAGTACCTCCGTAAGTTTACCCCTAGCATAATGGTAGGGTAGTGTAAGGGTGTCATGGAGACGAATAGCAGTGCTCAGGACGACCAAGCTCTGAGAGGGTCAGGTCCAGAGTGTTTAGTTTGCTTAATCTAGTCCAGTACCCTAAGCCTGTACATTCTGCCTCCATTGTCATCTGGATCGGGACGTTGCCTTTTTGTAAACCATATCTCCTCCTATGAATGACAATTTGAAAAAATCACTTTCTTTCCCCGTGTTTCTTTTATGTTCATCTAATTACCCATTAATTTTATGATCATCAAACTATGCTCATTTTCGCATATCATCTTCATATGCTCGGTCATTTTTTCTCTATGTATCGCCCTGGTGGAGTTATGAAATCCTACCGCAGGCGGACTTGTTTGAGGTATCTGCAATGTGTTTCAGAATCTCACAGTTGTCCCATTTACTGGGGTCCTGTGGCGTCAGATGGTCTCCCACAAAAGTCCTATGCCGAGCCGAAGGTCCAGGGTGTGTAGCCTGCTTAGTCTGGTCCTATATCCTAAGCATGCACACTCTGCCTCCCAGCACTACGGCTAAGTACTTAGGGCCAGAAGACTCACACCCTGGGTAAGGCGGGAGTCGGATCCCGGGCTCTAACACACCGAATTACCCAGGCCCCGTGTACCAACCAAGATCGCAAGGCGTAATGAAACTAAAGGGAAAAGAGAGGTAACTAGCAAGCAAAGTTATCCCTGCTCTGTCATGTGTGCAGGACATACAAGGCAGGTTGGTTCAAGCACTATCAGTAGCAGTGCTGATAGCAGGAGATGGCAAAGCATCCAGGTCTGACACCTTCCAAGGGGCCCGCCATCGATGTTTCTAACACGTTGATGGTGTGCGACGCCGGAGTAGCCAGCTCCAGCACCTCCCAATGGACCCGTCGTCGATGTGTGTACGCGTTGATAATGGCAACAGGAACCGATTTGTGAGTACACTCTCCCATTTTGCTCTTGTTTCTAATGAGGTTTCTCTTAGTTTCCTGTATGCCAGGGGCCCGCCATTGACATTTCTAAATGATGTTGGTGAGCGACACCAGAGCAGCCAGCTCCGGTACCTACCAAGTGGCCCGCCGTCGATGTTTCTCCACGTTGATTCTGGGTGACGCCGAAGCATCCAGCTCCGGCACCTCCCAAGGGGCTCGCCATCGACGTTTCTAACACGTTGAGAGTGGGCAATGCCGGAGCATCCAGCTTCGGCACTTCCCAGGGGCTCTGCCAACGATGTTTCTACACGTTGATAGTGGGCGGGCCCGAACATCAAGCTCCCGCACATCCCAGGAGGCCCGCCATCGACGTTTCTAACACATTGATGGTGGGCAATGCCGGAGCAGCTAGACCCGACACCTCCCAAGGGGCCCGCCATCGATGTTTCTACATGTTGATGGTGGGCGGCGCTAGAGCATCCAGCTCTAGCACCTCCCAGGGGCCCGGCCGTCGATGTTTCTTAATGTTGAGGGTGGGCGCCGCCTGGCTCGGCAGCTGCCTTGTCGACATCGCCTCCAAAGACTTCTTCAACGACGATTATGCATTTCAAATCAAGCCTAGCACCCCCCCCCCAGGGGGCCTGCTAGCGTCAACCTCTAAAGTCTGACGCTCCCCAGGGGCCCGCCGGCATCAACTACTCAAGCTCCCGCGCTCCGCTGGGGGGCCGTCGATGACATTCAGTGATCGAGTGGTAGGCCTGCCCAACCAGTTGGCCACACCTACCAGGGGGCCTCTAAGTGGTCCCTTAGGTAGGACATCAAACAGCGCAAATCGACTATGTCAAGTGTGCGACTGTTGGTTCCTAAAAAACTGAGGAAGTCAACAGTTTTTTCGGGTCCTTACACTGCTAAGAACCCGGATGGACAAATGGAGAAGCACAAGACAAGCCAAGAAATTGGACATGAATTCAAATTCATTAAATATTTTCTACAAAGGGGTAAGCCCCGGATACAAAGGCGCTCGACCTAGTTGCCACCAGCCTCATTCCTGCCTGAACGCAGAAGCGAGAGGGATTTGTGGATACTAGCTCCAGTAGCACACCAATACATGGGAGGCCACCTTCTCTACTAATTTCCTCCCTTCGATCTTGATAGGATCTTGGTTCCTGATCTTTTGATGAGAATAGGAGGGTTCGATTTGCGGAGGAGAAGACGTTGGCGATCCGACTACACCGTCCCCAAGACGATGATCCTTAGAGATCGGTACATCGACTCCGAAGTTGTATTGATCTTGCTGGCGCACAATCAACCTGACCACGAGGGCCTTTGTTCCTGCAAGCAATCGAAGAACACGCAAGAACAAGAAGAACAAGCACTTATCTGTTGAATCAATCTAAAGTGGGGTTCTGGATACAAGTAGACGGGCGATCTAGTCGACACGCGCGTGTACAAGGAAGCAGCAGAAGCTAACTTACGAATAAACAAAAACCCCTCCAGCTAATGAGGGCGGCTGCTACTATTTATTACCTCCCTAGGGTCATGAGAAACCCTAATCACGAGTCCCTAATGGACTCCAAACGATACATGGGCCATGGGCCCAATTTTGGTGATGCAGCACCCTGGACAGAAAAAGGTCTTGGTATTAAAATAACTATTGCGGCCGACTCCGAATAGATATGGACATGAGGCCAGATCCGTTTGAAAGTAGACTTGATAATCTTTCCAGGAAGTACTTGAACGCCCAGATCGGAGTCCGTATGAAATCGTGGTGGCCGTCACAAGTTGGTGCTGTTCTGCTGTCCAAATCCTGTCCGCGCGAATTCCCTTCCCATTGGCTCCTCTCCATTGTTCCTAAGCAAAACAAGAAAGCACGTAGTTCCACGGTCTAGATAAGATGGACATAAGGCCAAGAACGAGTTCACCTCATAGTTTAGTTGACGTGCACGAGCGCGAGTGATCGGACCAGAAACCTGTAGCTGAGTTGGTGTGGATGTATCGAGGGTGTTGATGTCCTCATCATCCTCCCCTTCTTGCATTTGAGTCGTCCGCGACTCAAGCTCATCTTCTTCTCCCAAATATGGCTTCAAATCTGCAATGTTAAATGTGGGACTAACCCCAAAATTCGCAGGCAACTCGAGTTTATATGCATTATCATTAATTCTTTCTAAAACTTTGAATGGACCATCAGCTCGAGGTAACAATTTATACTTTCTCAAATCAGGAAACCTATCCTTTCGCAAATATAACCAAACTAAATCACCAGGTTCAAAAGTGATAGTTTTCTTTCCCCTACTACCAGCATGTTTATACTTGGCATTCATGCACTCTATATTCTTCTTAGTGGTTTCATGCAATTTTAAGATCAATTCAGCACGATGTTTAGCATCAAAATTCACTCGTTCCATTGAAGGAAGAGGTAATAAATCAATAGGAGCACGGGGTACAAATCCATAAACAATCTCAAAAGGGCATTTCTTAGTACTAGAATGTAGGGAACGATTATAAGCAAACTCAATATGAGGCAAACACTCTTCCCACATTTTTATATTCTTTTTCAAAACAGCCCTAAGCATGGTAGATAAACTTCTATTCACAACCTCAGTTTGACCATCAGTTTGGGGATGACAAGTAGTTGAAAATAAAAGCTTAGTCCCCAATTTTGCCCATAACGTTCTCCAAAAATGGCTAAGAAACTTAGCATCACGATCTGAAACTATTGTGTTTGGCACACCATGCAATCTAACAATATCTCGGAAAAACAAATCAGCAACATGTGTAGCATCATCACTTTTACGACAAGGTATGAAGTGTGCCATTTTAGAAAATCTATCCACAACAACAAAGATGCTATCCCTCCCCTTCTTTGTTCTAGGCAGTCCTAAAACAAAGTCCATAGAAATATCCTCCCAAGGCATGCTAGGAACAGGAAGAGGCATGTACAAACCATGTGGATTAAGTCGTGACTTAGCTTTTTGACATGTCGTGCAGCGAGCAACAAAGCGCTCCACGTCTCGCCTCATCCTTGGCCAAAAGAAATGACCAGCAAGTATGTCCTCCGTCTTTTTCACTCCAAAGTGCCCCATCAGCCCGCCTCCATGCGCTTCCTGTAACAACAACAAACAAACGGAGCTAGCTGGAATGCATAACTTGTTAGCTCTAAAAACATAGCCATCATTGAGGACAAATTTATTCAATGTTTTTCCGTCTTTACATTTCAGCAATACATCTTTGAAATCAGCATCATGTTCATATTGATCTTTAATCGTTTCTAATCCAAAAATTTTAAAGTCAAGTTGAGATAGAAGAGTATAACGTCTAGATAAAGCATCAGAAATAACATTATCCTTTCCCTTTTTGTGTTTAATGACATAAGGAAAAGACTTAATAAATTCCATCCACTTAGCATGCCTACGGTTTAGTTTCCCTTGACTCCTAATATGCTTTAGTGATTCATGATCAGAATGGATAACAAATTCTTTGGGCCACAAATAATGCTGCCATGTTTCTAAAGTTCGTACAAGAGCATGTAATTCCTTATCATAGGTAGAATAATTTAGAACAGGCCCACTCATTTTCTCACTAAAATATGCAACAGGTTTTCCTTCTTGTAATAAAACACCACCCAATCCAATCCCACTAGCATCACATTCAAGCTCAAAAGTCTTAGAAAAATCAGGAAGTTGGAGAAGAGGTGCATGCGTCAACTTATCTTTCAGTATGGTAAAGGCGTTATCTTGTGTGGTGCCCCAAGAAAAAGGCACCCCCTTCTTCGTAAGGTCATTCAATGGAGCAGCAATGGTGCTGAAATCCTTCACAAAGCAACGATAGAACCCAGCCAGCCCTAGAAAGCTCCGCACCTGTGTGATGGTCTTTGGTACAGGCCACCCCTGAATAGCCTCTACCTTGACTTGATCAACTTCAATTCCCTATGGAGTAACAACATAGCCAAGGAAAGAGACTCGATCCGTGCAAAAGGTGCACTTCTCAAGATTACCAAATAATCGTGCCTCACGCAAAGCATTAAAAACAGCACGTAAGTGATCAAGATGTTCATCCATGGATTTGCTATAAATCAATATATCATCAAAATACACAACAACAAATTTTCCAATGAATGCACGCAAAACCTCGTTCTTTAATCTCATGAAGGTGCTAGGTGCATTAGTTAACCCAAAAGGCATGACTAACCACTCATATAAACCGAACTTAGTTTTGAAAGCAGTTTTCCATTCATCTCCTAGTTTCATGCGAATTTGGTGATAACCACTACGCAAATCAACTTTTGAGAACACAACAGCACCACTCAATTCATCAAGCATATCATCTAAGCGTGGAATAGGATGACGATATCGAATGGTTATATTGTTGATTGCTCTACAATCCCCACACATACGCCATGATCCATCCATTTTAGGTACTAGAATAACTGGAACAGCACAAGGACTAAGAGACTCACGTACATAACCTTTGTCAAGTAGTTCTTGTACTTGGCGCTGAATCTCCTTTGTTTCTTCTGGATTTGTCCTATATGGTGCACGGTTGGGCAATGAAGCACCGGGAATGAGGTCAATCTGGTGCTCAATCCCTCAAAGTGGTGGTAGTCCTGGTGGTATTTCACTTGGAAACACATCAGAATATTCCTGCAAAATGTTAGCAACACCAGGAGGCAAAGAATGTTGCACATCGTAAAGGGAAATCAAAGCATCTTTGCATACCAAAGCATAGGCAATAGAGGTGGAAGCAATCAGTTCATTAATATCAGATTTCGTAGCAAACAAGCATTTTCTCTTCAGAGATATCTCATTTTTCTTATAAACACGGATTTGGCATTGTTATTGTTCTCAATGTTAGCATGGTCCTGATATTTAGTTTTCCTAGCTCTAGCAACATCATCTTGCACAATAGCTTCAGGAGACATAGGATGCAACACAATTTTTTTATCGTGGTAAAGAAAAGAATACTGATTTGATCTACCATGATGCATAGAATCTCTATCAAATTGCCAAGGTCTTCCTAGCAGAATATTACAAGCTTGCATAGGCACAACATCACATTCAACGACATCCTTATATGATCCAATAGTAAAATTGATTCGCACAAGTCTAGTTACCTTTGCCTTACCGCTGTTGTTTAACCATTGAATGTAATAGGGATGTGGGTGCGGTTTGGTGCTTAGTGCCAGCTTGGTCACCATGTCACTGCTGGCCAAGTTGTTGCAGCTACCTCCATCAATGATCATGCGGCAAGATCGCTCTTTGATGACACACTTTGTTTGGAATAATGTGTGCCTTTGATTTAGTTCCGCTTTCTCCATTTGTGCACTAAGCACACGCTGCACAATGAGACTATCATAGCGCGCTGCATCTTCTGCACCAATATGCTCTTCTTGATGTTCATCGCTACCTGCATAGTCAGCTGCAAGCAAAACACATGTATCGTCATCAAAATCGCTAGCAGATGAGTACTCACCATCATCTTTAACAATTAGAACACGTTTGCTTGGGCAGTCACGCTGCACATGGCCAAAACCCTTGTACTTGTGACATTGAACGTCTCTAGATCGTCCAGTAGATGCTACGGAAGAAGCACTCTCGGTGGGCTTTTGGGTGGTCTTTACTGCTGAGCTAGTGGAAGAAGCACGTGGCTTGTTGCTGGAAGAAGAAGGTGCTGCCCGACTTTGTGAAGAAGATGGCGGAGAAGCACGCCCTGTCGAAGGAGTAGTCGTGCGTGGTTGCCATGAGCTAGTCTTTCCTGCAGAAATATTAGTTCTAGAGCTAGCTCGTCGTCCCTGCACTTCCCTTTCAGCTTTACAAGCAAGATGAAACAAACGGGTAACATTATTGTAATCTTTATAAGCAAGTATGTCCTGAATTTCACGGTTTAAACCACCCAAAAATCTAGCCGTAGCTGGTTCCTCATCCTCGTCTAAATTACAACACAACATACCCATTTGTAATTCCTGAAAATACTCTTCTACACTTTTAGCTCCCTGTCTCAATTGTTGTAACTTATTTAACATATCACGTGCATAGTAAGAAGGAACAAATCTAGCCCGCATGAGCCGTTTCAAAGCATCCCAAGTTTGTGGTATGTTATTAGGATTTTTCTTGCCATGTTCTATCCACCAAACAGAAGCAAAATGAGTAAACTCACTAGTGGCTGCTCTAACTATTGCGTTTTCCGGAAACTCATGACATGCAAATTTTTGATCAACAGAAATCTCCCAAGTAATATATGCATCAGGGTCATATTTACCATCAAAATGAGGTATCTTAAATTTGATCTTGTTAAAAGTATCTTCATGATTGCGTACCTCACGTCGACGATGTCCACCTATGCCTTGACGGTTGAGTTGTAGCCGGCGCTGTGACCTAGCTTCCTCATCTTCCCCAATCTCCGTATCTGCAGAATAGTCATCTTCATTGTCACGTACAATACTAGGAGCATTGCTCACCTGTCCATCTGCGCTGCGTCCACGATCCCTCTCCTCAAGGCGCTGCAGGATGGCTCCAATAGTGGTGTTCAATTTTGAATGGAACTCTCCAACGTGCTGATTTTGGTGTTGGTGTCGATCTGCATATTTTCCAATTGACCAAGGCAGTCACTGGTAACTCGAAAATCCTCATCAAGCGCTTCTGTGTGTAGCCGCACTTGGCGTTCGAAGTGTTGTATAATTCCCCGTGTGCGAGGTGAATGCACGTCTTCAGTTGTATTTGCTCCTCCTGCCATGGTTAGTAGAAAAAAAAGTCCAATATGAAAGGGTAACATTATCCCTAGCTACAAAGGTGCTGGTGGAGATAACTTGCTCACTCTCAACCTGTTCAATCAAGCTCTTACCTGTTCTTACAAAGCTCAGCAAGAAGGTGATGGCAACCAGCAAGTAATGAACAACATCAAGAGCAGGTGTCAATCTATGGCTTTAGGTGGCTGAACTAGCACAAGGAGCAAAATTTCACCATGTTAATCACAACAAGCTGAATAAATATTCTACGACAGTACTGTGCTGATCTTAGTCTAGACCGTACTAGAGACGCGAGTCGAGACACCAATGTCGTCACCAAAAACACCCCAAACAACAATCTGATTTTTTTTTCGTTTTTTTTGTTGGGGTGGTCACCCAAACTCTCTCTAGATGGAATCAGGAGACCCTAGAACAAAATTTGCACATGCAGCTTTTGATCTTGCACTTGCCTTTTTTTTTCTTCTCTAATTGCTTGTGGCTTTTGTGCGGCTTTTGATTTTGCACTTGCCTTTTTTTTCCTTCTCTAATTGCTTGTGGCTTTTGTGCGGCTTTTGATTTTGCACTTGCCTTTTTCTTGTTGTCAAACTCAAATTACTAATCTGACTCAAACTCGAAGTAGCAATCTGATTCGAACTCGAACTAGTAATCAGACTCAAACTCGAACAAGCAATCCGACTCAAACTCGAAGTAGCAATCTGATTTGAACTCGTAATCTGACTCAAACTCGAACTAGCAATCCGACTCAAACTCAAAGTAGAAATATGATTTGAACTTGTAATCCGACTCAAACTCGAACTAGTAATCCGACTCAAACTCGAAGTAGCAATCTGATTCAAACTCAAACCAGTAATCCGACTCAAACTCGAACTACGAATCTGACTCGAACTAGGTGACCGAATGTGACACGAACTCAAAACTCTAGTGGTGCAAAACTAAAGACCAGCAACTTGACTCGTCAAAGCAACAATGAACTCAACAAGTCTTGACTAAGTGGAGAAAGTAAAAGGCACAATGGTCTAGGAATAATGGAAAAAAATAGATCTCGTATTTTTTTGGGCTTTTTCTGGACTATAGGATGATAACAGCGGAAAGAAAAGTAATGGTAGCACTCTCACCGATTAACCTTGCTCTGATTACCACTTGATAGGATCTTGGTTCCTGATCTTTCGATGAGAATAGGAGGGTTCAATTTGCAGAGGAGACGTTGGCGATCCGACTACACCGTCCCCAAGACGATGCGCCTTAGCGATCGGTACACCGACTCTGAAGTTGTATTGATCTTGCTGGCGCACAATCAACCTGACCACGAGGGCCTTTGTTCCTGCAAGCAATCGAAGAACATGCAAGAACAAGAAGAACAAGCACTTATCTGTTGAATCAATCTAAAGTGGGGTTCTGGATACAAGTAGACGGGCGATCTAGTCGACACGCGCGTGTACAAGGAAGCAACAGAAGCTAACTTATGAATAAACAAAAACCCCTCCAGCTAATGAGGGCGGCTGCTACTATTTATTACCTCCCTAGGGTCGTAAGAAACCCTAATCATGAGTCCCTAATGGACTCCAAACGATACATGGGCCATGGGCCCAATTTTGGTGATGCAGCACCCTGGACAGAAAAAGGTCTTGGTATTAAAATAACTATTGCGGCCGACTCCGAATAGATATGGACATGAGGCCAGATCCGTTTGAAAGTAGACTTGATATTCTTTCCAGGAAGTACTTGAACGACCAGATCGGAGTCCGTATGAAATCGTGGTGGCCGTCACAAATTGGTGCTGTTCTGCTGTCCAAATCCCGTCCGCGCGAATTCCCTTCCCATTGGCTCCTCTCCATTGTTCCTAAGCAAAACAAAAAAGCACGTAGTTCCACGGTCTAGATAAGATGGACATAAGGCCAAGAACGAGTTCACCTCATAGTTTAGTTGACGTGCACGAGCGCGAGTGATCGGACCAGAAACTGGTAGCTGAGTTGGTGTGGATGTATCGAGGGTGTTGATGTCCTCATCAGATCTCCAGCCGCTCGGTGAGGACAGTGTTCACTGCACTCATCCTCGAGCAGACGGACTCCAAGGCTGGTAGCAGCAGGCTCACCCCATGTGACAGCTCCCCACGCGGCACAGGGCCAAGTCCGAGAGGGTCCAGCACCGACTCGACACGACCCAGGAAATCTCGGACCCCCTGCGCCGGTAGGCCTGGAGGTTTTCTACCTCCTTCTGCGCTGCCTCCATGGCGTTTGGGTCGCTCCTAGAGAACTGCGACTCCCGGGCGTTCAACACCTCCTCCCAATTAGTGAGCTCCCGTGCGCGGAGCTCCAGGTTGCTCTCCTGGAGTTTGATGGAGAGCTCTAGTTTCAAGACGGCTTGGCGCCCCTCCTCGAATGCATCACACTCAAGCAAAAGGTTCCAGGAGGCCTCCTCCTTCTTTTCTGCCAGTGCCCGCTCCCGGTCGGCAACAACAATCTCGCGGCAAACCAGGTTCAGCCACGTGTCCTTGCACAACTTAAGGCGGGTATCGGTGTTGGTGCGGGCCTTCCCTTGGAGCTCCTGCATCCTGGCCTCAACTAGCTTTATCAACCACCGCTCTTCCCCAAGCTATTCCCACTCCCGGTCGAGCATTGCCTGTGTTAAGCACAAAATGGAATTGGCTGCAACAATGGCCTCAGAGAGGGGATCGGCGCGGCCGTCACCACAGACGGCCGCCTTTCAATCTCTTGGGCTGACTCGGTAGTGGCCACCAACACCGAGGAATCTGAGGACACCCTAGTAGAAGATCCGGGAGGGGGCGTGACATCGCCCAGCACCAAAGCATCTTCCCCTACCACGGGCGTATCGTCGGCCGCCTCTGTCGAGTCACCGTCTTGCACGCCAACGACATATGGGTCCGGCTTCGTGATGGCGGGAGGCATGCCTACCTCACCCAGTGCAATTGCAATGACCAAAGCAGATGCCTCATCGCCCTGCACTGCAACGGACCCGTCTGCCATGTCGGGCGTGGGAGCGCGAGGATTAGCCACAAGGCTTGCAATGTCGTCGGAGGCCAATGCGTCCTCAAACACAAGTTGTTCTGGAATGGGCATCATTCCAGTTCCAGAAGAGGTCGGGACTGTCACGCCCGTCGCCTAGGGTGCTATGTCGACCGACAACACCATGAAAAGACAACGCTGACCCCCTTTAGATCAAGACAAGTAATGAAAACAGTGACACCAAAAGTGGAAATTGCGCCTTACCAGCGGGCCTAGTAGCTCCAGTGACCCTAGCCTCCCAGCTCACACGGCGGGTCAGAGCCTTGTTGATGTTTCTTATATCACAGATAAAAATCTGCAAGCGCGCAGAAACTATCGAAGTAGCATTTCCCCTCTAAGAGTATTCCCAAGGGTGTCATTTATATTTTCCCAAAGGAAGGCTACATAACAGTCATCAAACGAAGACGGTAGATTGGTCTAGGTAAGATTCTAGTGTATAGGTAATAGATATGTAGAGGTAGTGTGACACACACGAGAGCATTCTATTCTAAGAGGGATAAATGGGTCAAAGAGGGATTACACTAAGAATTAGAGAGTTGCTCCTACAATGCTTGTGGTATACATATACATAGCCTATGTTAGATACTAATGGACATGTCAATGGTAAATTCTTATGCTAAGTTGTTCAACACATCGGGCACGGCTTTATGCCTAGCAATACTAGGACGGCTCCCGCAAAGAGACTGTGGCATAGCCGAACGTGGAGGATTACAAGGACAGATAGGGCTGTCACCACCTCCTGCCTACCCTTTTCAATATGTGGGTCTACGAGAAATTCAACGCTACATAACTATCCTAGCACCATGCTAGCATATTAAGTAAATACCTTAGGAGCCTAGGCACAAGCCATCCTAAGGCAATGACTAACCTAAACATCGTTGAACCAACGTCGAAACATAGCATAAGTTATTCATATTAACATGGTCATGTCATAACTAATTAGAGTATTGTGGAGGTTTGTAGTGTTTATGATGATAGAATAAGATTGTTATGGCATAATCATAAAAACCACTCCCACCATGTACATGGAATCCACAATCAAACAAGAAATGCTTCATCCAAGTATATGAATAAAAGAAGACTAAAAAATACCATCTTTATTAAGAACAAAGTCACAAATACAAAGATGAATATATGAGACATACCTTTCCCAATTTGGAGTTGGGAAGAGAGAGACTCCTTCTACTCCTTCCTAATTTAGAAAATGGACCAGAGGCTCTCCTCTCTACAACATAAACTTTTCTAAACCTATGGAGAATAGTTGATACAATAGAATGAATACTCAAGTGGTGTGTGTGTGAAGTGAGGATAGGGGGTCCTATTTATAGATGGAGTAGGGTCGGTTCCCGCCACCAAAAGCACGTGAATTAGTCTTCATCGTGATCAGGGTACCGCAGGGAGTCAACTCGGGGAAGCTGGCTGAGTTTGTCGCTAGGAACAAGTCGGCCGAGCTGGTGCTTCAGCCGACCTAGTCATTGCGCCTTTGAGGTTTTGCTTTCTCCAGGTCACTTACATGTGGGTCCCATTGATTGATACAGGTGATACACCATTGGATGGCCTCAGATACTTCTGTTTGTGGGCCATTTGATCCAAGTGATGCCACGTGTTGGCACTTGATTGGCTTGGATGATATTTTATAGGATTGCTCCCCCTCTTTTACCTCATTTTCTGCATAATGTCTGCATGCACTATTCTTCCAAAGACAAGTGGAAATGAGTTAAGTAGAAAGGTGATGTGTGCGAGAAATGATATTTCCTTCACATAATTGAGTTATATTGACGGGATACATAAAAAGCCGTCAACAAACTCCCCCAAGCATATCCTTTGCTTGTCCTGAGCAAAGTCAAGACTTTAGGTTGATGATAGAAGTTGTTACAATGTTCTATTTTTCAAAAGTACCATGTGCACAACAAAATACTCTACCTAGTATTGCAAAAAATGACTTATGGTACTCCACCCGTCTTAAGTCATCATGAGGCTTATGCATTCTCCTATTCATGGGTGGTTGCAAGACAGAACAGCAAATGGAGCAAACATAGCATAGAGATCAAGTTCCACTCAAATTTCGGAGAGTTTCAATTTAGATTTTAAGTACCTCAATTTGATTCTCTCATTCACTCCTTTGTGTGTAGTGGAAATATATCCTCACCAAGGCATTTCAGCTATACTCATTCTAAAGCTAAATAAGGCTTGTATGTGGAGCTTGGTAGGGAATGTAGTAGGCATATTTGCAACACAGAATATTGCTAAGTCAAAAAAGCAAGCCTTAGGAGAAATCAATTCAAAACTATTTAATTCAAGACTTGTGCATGTGTGATGGAGTGTAAGTGGATGTGGATGTTTGAGATGACTCCTATTTG
This sequence comes from Tuctoria greenei, assembly GCA_036927565.1. Taxonomy (NCBI): domain Eukaryota; kingdom Viridiplantae; phylum Streptophyta; class Magnoliopsida; order Poales; family Poaceae; genus Tuctoria; species Tuctoria greenei. Next base: position 90,888,010 of record JAYESD010000005.1, on the reverse strand, counting down.
TTTGGACTCTCTTATTTGCAGGGATGAAACATGGCTACCCTTTTTTCTCATGCTTTTGATGTAAGCATGCTTTTCCTTCTTCTTTTTTCTTGTAGCCATGTCTTCTTTTCCCTTTTTATACAATAAACTTGGAGAGAGTACTAAGCATGAAAGCTATGGAGTTTCTCTTTTTATTGTGGAATGAAGATATGATGGAATTTTGCTAACTTCTAGTTTAGAAGTATAGCATGTGCAAGTGAAGTCTTGAATTCAATAAGAAATGAATGAATTCTCACATAGGAATATACTAGTTTGACGAAGGTCTATGTGAAGGCAAATAGCATATGCATAAGGTCTATCAATGTAACATAACATATGGCTTTGGTAGGTATTTCCAATCAAATAAGAGTAACTTAAATCTTTTTTGAATTTCTACGGAAATCACCTTCAAACTAGGAATAGCAGCCCTATCACTATATCATATCTCAAAACAACGTAGAATTGGATTAAGCTTTTGCTACCCACAATTTCTAAATCAAGGCAAAGTTAATTTTAGCCAATGGAAGCAATATTTTGGAGAGTAGTAAGTCGTAAACTACTTCGGAAAACTAAGAAAAGCAACTACTCATCATTTCATCTATGTGAATTCTAAACCATTCTTACCACACATCTTTTATTTTATTTGAAAATAAATCTACTCTAATTATTTTAAGTTTTTTGATATGCAAGGTTAATGGTTGATGAATGAAAAAAAAAATATGCAACATCATACAATTTACCTCAAGTGGGGGTCCTCCCCCAGGCTTGTTCTTCAATCACCTCTGTGATAAGAATTGAAACCTTGATGACGGAAGTATGCTGCGAGATCGGCTTGTTGTTGTGGCATGGAGTTGAAATTGGTGAATTGAGCGTCCATGTGTTGTTGTCAATCTTGGGTACCTTCGACATTCTCTTGGAGAGTGTTGTACATGTCTCTCATCCTCACTTCAAGATCTCCTATACGTCTAGTGAGATCTGTCATATCTTGGCTATAGTCATGATGACTTCTAGCTGAAAAGGAACAACATCCTCTCATGGACGTTGGAGGCAAGCTGCTAGAGCTTGAAGTGGATAGGGATGGCTCCCACGTGGCACCCAGCCATCCATACCAATACGGTCCTTCAGTCTCATACGATGGAGGTTGAGTCCATCCGAGTGCATCACCTGTTGGGTCCTCTTCCTCTTCGTACTCATGGACCGTGGAGGTTGTCAGAGGCATGGCCATGGCTGCTCTCCTTGCACAGCTTCAAGTTACCCTGCCAGAGACATTACTTCTTCAAGCTTCCTCGATGGGAAGATCAATGGTTAGCCTCCAACATTTGTACAAATGAAAATCCTGGTGAGGTAACTAAATTTCATTGACAAAGCTAGGATAATAAAAAAATTAAAGAGCCATCATGATCTTGCTTAAGGGTATGTCCATGCAATAGATAATCTTCATTAATTAATTCTTGCTCGGTTTCAATATATTCATATGAAGTATATTCTAGTGCTCCTACCCTAGTAGCAATGCGGGTAATGAATGAAGTGCATTCAATTGTCCCAGTCCTTGAAATGTAATCTAACCATTGTGTCATCATGGCAATAACTGGAGAAACTTTTGTCTTTTTAACTATGGCAAATAAAATTTTCAGTTCATCATCACGGATTATTCTTACATCTCCTCTAGCGAGCATAGTCATAGCCACCCATCTATGCATGAAGTGTAAAGTAGGATTGTGCAAGTGACCATTCTTAGGAGCATTACATCTAACTTCACTAGTCAATTCATGCTAAAAACTTTGTTTGTTAAACATAGGCAAAGTGTATAAATCTTGCAAACAACATTTATGGAAGCCTAGGATTTTACTTAATTCTTTCCAAAGGATGTTGTATTCCTTTTGAAATAATCTAAAAGTAATACCATCAAATCTTATTTTGAGGGTGGAAAGGAATTGTATAGTGAGAAGGCGTGTAGCTTTCTCCTCTATGTGAGCTTCTTCCCATCCTAATGCATGCCAAATAGAAAAGAATTTGATTTTGGAGATCAAATCTGGATCATAAGCTTTAGTGTGATAAAACTCACGATCTTGGAGGAGCTAGCGTGCTTGGTCTTCAACTTCACTTTGTATGTTGAGGTCTTTGTCGTGGAGAAGTTGTCGCGGGTTGCTCTTCTAACCCATGGGAGTGTCTTCACACACACTCCTCCTCTGTGGACTTAGTGTAGCACCAGAGGAGAGACGTGCACTTGAGTCTCCACCATGGCTTTGAGCTTGCAGCCCCCTTCCTCTTCCCAAACAACCTTTTCATTACTTTCAAGGCCACAACAAACAATAACACAACAAGGAAAAAAACTCAAAAAGAAGTAAAGTTAGTGAAAACAAAACCCTCGACGAATTTTCCCTTGAAGAACTTGAGAGCAAATTGCAAATTCAATTGAAAGCAAATATTTTTGAGTTGGATTTGAGCAAGAGTGCTTCAGTGAAGATCAAGATAAACAATGTGAGCAAAAGAGTGACTTGGGGAGGTGTAAAATGAGGTGAAGTGTGGAGAGGAGTGCTCCTCACGGCCACCATTTATAATGTACACTCTCAAACGGTCATAAAAGGCTCAAATGTAGCTGTTGGAGGAGAGAGAGAGCCAAATTGTCTATTTCCCCATGTCGACCGAACAGGCGGGTTGGCCGCACTAAAATGTGGGCCCCCTGTTTCCACTTTTGGCAGGTGGCTTCCCAATGGCTTTAAAATTAGCACATTGGTGAATGCCACATTTGCAGCTCAGAAAAAATTGTTTTTCGAATAAAACCTTTTTTTTCAAAACCAAGAAGTTTCTTTTTGTGAAAAATAAAGAAATAAAAATGATGGTTGAGAATATAAGATTCTCAACTTGCTAAGAAAAACCAAATATGCAATGGGGAAAAATCAACTAAGTGTAAAAACCAAATGAAGAGAAAAGAAAAATCAAAGAAAAGATAACTACCAATTTTCCTATTGGCTAGGTCTCACCACAGTTCAATGAGATGGACTTTTCCTCTTTCTTCATTTCTTGACATCCGGGCCCAGAGGGATGGGCTCGAACGGCTTGTCTCCCTTCTTTCGCCATTCCTTCTTTGGCGTCTTGGTGGACTTGGGCCTTTGGGAAGACCCTAACTTCTCCGTCTTCTTAGGGTGTCGTTGTGGACGATAAGATAGGTTCTCTGCATAGATCAATTGTCGCATGAATGCAATGAGCGGATCCACCTTTGGAGGTGTGACTTCAACCTCTCGAATGTGTTTAACATTCGGCCCATACTTGATGCAAATCATAGGGCATTGCTCCGGCTTTGGGGGAAAGTTAAACTTCTTCTCCTTGCCATTGATATGGAAGTGGATTTCTTCTGCTCCCATATCTGTGTGAGCCTTTGCGGTGCTAAGGAATGGGCAGCCTAGAATGAGTGGTGTATCCTTCTCGACATCCATGTCGAGCACCACGAAATCCACGGGTATGAAGCAATTCTATATTTTCACCAAAACATCTTCAGCAATACCCATCGAGTAATGGACTAAAGAATTAGTCAGTTGGAGCTGCATTGGTGTTGGAGTAAGCTCCGTGAAGTTCAACTGGTCAAAGACCATCTTGGACATCACACTCATGCTTGCTCCAAGGTCACAAAGTGCCTTGTCAAAGTAGTGAGCCCCAATCGATCATGGTGTGAGGCCATTGTGTGCTGAATACATTGGCTATGGCGATAAAAGTTTTGAATATCACCAAAACACCTTTTTCAACATGGTCTGACTCTAGGTCAGAGCTCCAGCAAGGTCCGATAATAGGTCTGAGTTGTTTTGGGTAGCTCCGGCAAGGTCCGACGTAAACTCCGACTTCTTTGTCTAGGTCCGACTTGCTGTGGCTAGGTTTGACTTGCTGTGGCTAGGTCCGACTAGCTTTGGTCAGCTCCAGCACTAGGTCCGACTAGCTTTGATAAGCTCTGGTGCTAGGTCTGACTAGCTTTGGTAAGTTCCGACGCTATGTCCTGCTAGCTTTGGTAAGCTCTATTTCAAAGTCCGGTTAGCTTTGGTAAGGTCTGGTGCTAGTTTGCAATGGTTCTGCTTTTACCTTGCAATGTTTCGAACTTGCTTTACATCTATGGAAAGTTTGCTTAGTATTCTTTTACTAAGTTTTTGGTGTGTTTTAGTGGTTATGGTTGATATCTTTTTGTTATGGTTTGCAACATGCTTATGTGAGGTGCTCACATAAGGTGTTGTGATTTCGGAACTAATGTGAGTCAAGTTGAGGACTTTTGCTCAGAAGTATTGGTTGTTTATTCATGTGTAGGTGTTTCTTGAGTTCAAGGCATGACAGGTGATGGGATACATTGAACTAGTATTAGGGAGAAGATGAGGTTCAACAACTAAGTTTGGGAGGAATTATGGTTGAGTTAATCGGGAGATCGCACAACATGTTTGAATCAAGAACAATGCATATGAAGGTATGGTGGACGTCGTTGGAAGATGTTTGCACGTGTGCAAGGAGTGCATGGACGTGACTACATGGTTCCAACTCTTTATGAAGAGATGTGGACGTAAAGAATTGGTTGGAAAGGTCTAACTGACTAGGTTATGGACTCAGGCTGCAACTGAGTCGGGTTTGACTCGAATATGGAAAGATTTGAGTTGGTTATGATCGGATTTCTTGTGGGTCAAGAAGTTGGGTTGTTTTAGGAATGTGGGATATGTTCCTAAGGTGCTTGGAAGTCTTAAGGTTGTTTCTATCTGCGTACCGAAGAGTCTTGAGCAGTTATAGAAAGTTTCGGTTGAATCTTAGTAGGATTTGAGTCTTAGTTAGGATTGGGTTGGCCTAAGGGCTGGTTATATAAGCAAGAGAGGCCAGAGCTCATGGGGCACGACTTTTGGGCTGTTCCTCTTGTATTCTTTTAAATAAAATTCGTAGTTGAAAGAAACTTTTGTGCCTTGTTCATCCGACTTGTTTTCTTCAAATCTTTCTCGTCGAGTTTCTGCACAACACTACCTTGCTTCGGTGGTTTTATCATAACTCGAGTTTTACAAATCCAATTAATGTAATTCTTTTTGGGTTGTCTTCATGACTTGATTATTATCCTCTGTGAAAATTTCACGGTCATTGGATTTGTGGTTTCTGATATACACAAGTTTCTTTGCAGTGTTACAGATTTGATTTTTACTCGTTTGAACAGATTGACCTTTGTTCGATCTATTGATTGTAACTTGAGTTTTTCTTGATGGATTTTCATGATTCTTGTTGTGACGTCTTTGTGACTTGATTCTCTATAATATATACTAGTTTTGTCACAATTGATCACATTTAGATTAGTCGCACACACAAATTCTTTAGCAGATCAATTTTCTACCCAGGGGTTTCTGTTGCTTCCGCTGAAAAAGTTTAAATCTACCATTCACCCCCCCCTCTGGTAGCTTTTCACGTTCTCTTCGATCCTACACAAGGTATGAAGGGATATCTAGGGTCCTTCATCCAATTGCCATCCCTTAGAGAAATCATATTGACATTTTCCACGGGAGGTTCATGATAGGATCTTGGTTCCCGATCTTTCGATGAGAATAGAAGGGTTCAATTTGTGGAGGAGAAGACGTTGGCGATCCGACTACACCGTCCCAAGACGATGCGCCTTAGCGATTGGTACACCGACTCCAAAGTTGTATTGATCTTGCTGGCAGACAATCAACCTGAACACGAGGGCCTTTGTTCCTGCAAGCAATCGAAGAACATGCAAGAACAAGAAGAACAAGCACTTATCTGTTGAATCAATCTAAAGTGGGGTTCTGGATACAAGTAGACGGGCGATCTAGTCGACACGCGCGTGTACAAGGAAGCAACAGAAGCTAGCTTACGAATAAACAAAACCCACCAGCTAATGAGGGCGGCTGCTACTATTTATTACCTCCCTAGGGTCGTGAGAAACCCTAATCACGAGTCCCTAATGGACTCCAAAGGATACATGGGCCATGGGTCCAATTTTGGTGATGCAACACCATGGACATAAAAAGGTCTTGGTATTAAAATAACTATTGCGGCCGACTCCAAATTGATATGGACATGAGGCCAGATCCGTTTGAAAGTAGACTTGAACGCCCAGATCGGAGTCCGTATGAAATCATGGTGGCCGTCACAAGTTGGTGCTGTTCTACTGTCCAAATCCCGTCCGCGCGAATTCCCTTCCCGCGCTCATCTTCTTCTCCCAAATATGGCTTCAAATCTGCAATGTTAAATGTGGGACTAACCCCAAAATTCGCAGGCAACTCGAGTTTATATGCATTATCATTAATCCTTTCTAACACTTTGAATGGACCATCAGCTCGAGGTAACAATTTAGACTTTCTCAAATCAGGAAACCTATCCTTTCGCAAATGTAACCAAACTAAATCACCAGGTTCAAAAGTGATAGTTTTCTTTCCCCTACTACCAGCAAGTTTATACTTGGCATTCATGCACTCTATATTCTTCTTAGTGGTTTCATGCAATTTTAAGATCAATTCAGCACGATGTTTAGCATCAAAATTCACTCGTTCCATTGAAGGAAGAGGTAATAAATCAATAGGAGCACGGGATACAAATCCATAAACAATCTCAAAAGGGCATTTCTTAGTACTAGAATGTAGGGAACGATTATAAGCAAACTCAACATGAGGCAAACACTCTTCCCACATTTTTATATTCTTTTTCAAAACAGCCCTAAGCATGGTAGATAAACTTCTATTCACAACCTCAGTTTGACCATCAGTTTGGGGATGACAAGTAGTTGAAAATAAAAGCTTAGTCCCCAATTTTGCCCATAACGTTCTCCAAAAATGGCTAAGAAACTTAGCATCACGATCTGAAACTATTGTGTTTGGCACACCATGCAATCTAACAATATCTCGGAAAAACAAATCAGCAACATGTGTAGCATCATCACTTTTACGACAAGGTATGAAGTGTGTCATTTTAGAAAATCTATCCACAACAACAAAGATGCTATCCCTCCCCTTCTTTGTTCTAGGCAGTCCTAAAACAAAATCCATAGAATTATCCTCCCAAGGCATGCTAGGAACAGGAAGAGGCATGTACAAACCATGTGGATTAAGTCATGACTTAGCTTTCTGACATTTCGTGCAGCGAGCAACAAAGCGCTCCACGTCTCACCTCATCCTTGGCCAAAAGAAATGACCAGCAAGTATGTCCTCCGTCTTTTTCTCTCCAAAGTGCCCCATCAGCCCGCCTCCATGCGCTTCCTGTAACAACAACAAACGAACGGAGCTAGCTGGAATGCATAACTTGTTAGCTCTAAACACATAGCCATCATTGAGGACAAATTTATTCAATGTTTTTCCGTCTTTACATTTCAGCAATACATCTTTGAAATTAGCATCATGTTCATATTGATCTTTAATCGTTTCTAATCTAAAAATTTTAAAGTCAAGTTGAGATAGAAGAGTATAACGTCTAGATAAAGCATCAGCAATAACATTATCCTTTCCCTTTTTGTGTTTAATGACATAAGGAAAAGACTCAATAAATTTCATCCACTTAGCATGCCTACAGTTTAGTTTCCCTTGACTCCTAATATGCTTTAGTGATTCATGATCAGAATGGATAACAAATTCTTTGGGCCACAAATAATGCTGCCATGTTTCTAAAGTTCGTACAAGAGCATATAATTCCTTATCATAGGTAGAATAATTTAGAATAGGCCTACTCATTTTCTCACTAAAATATGCAACAGGTTTTCCTTCTTGTAACAAAACACCACCCAATCCAATCCCACTAGCATCACATTCAAGCTCAAAAGTCTTAGAAAAATCAGGAAGTTGGAGAAGAGGTGCATGCGTCAACTTATCTTTCAGTATGGTAAAGGTGTTATCTTGTGTGGTGCCCCAAGAAAAAGGCACCCCCTTCTTCGTAAGGTCATTTAATGGAGCAGCAATGGTGCTGAAATCCTTCACAAAGCGACGATAGAACCCAGCCAGCCCTAGAAAGCTCCGCACCTGTGTGGTGGTCTTTGGTACAGGCCACCCCTGAATAACCTCTACCTTGGCTTGATCAACTTCAATTCCCTGTGGAGTAACAACATAGCCAAGGAAAGAGACTCGATCCGTGCAAAAGGTGCACTTCTCAAGATTACTAAATAATCGTGCCTCACGCAAAGCATTAAAAACAGCACGTAAGTGATCAAGATGTTCATCCATGGATTTGCTATAAATCAATATATCATCAAAATACACAACAACAAAATTTCCAATGAATGCACGCAAAACCTTGTTCATTAATCTCATGAAGGTGTTAGGTGCATTAGTTAACCCAAAAGGCATGACTAACCACTCATATAAACTGAACTTAGTTTCGAAAGCAGTTTTCAATTCATCTCCTAGTTTCATGCGAATTTGGTGATAACCACTACGCAAATCAACTTTTGAGAACACAACAGCACCACTCAATTCATCAAGCATATCATCTAAGCGTTGAATATGATGACGATATCGAATGGTTATATTGTTGATTGCTCTACAATCCACACACATACGCCATGATCCATCCTTTTTAGGTACTAGAATAACTGGAACAGCACAAGGACTAAGAGACTCACGTACATAACCTTTGTCAAGTAGTTCTTGTACTTGGCGCTGAATCTCCTTTGTTTCTTCTGGATTTGTCCTATATGGTGCGCGGTTGGGCAATGAAGCACCGGGAATGAGGTCAATCTGGTGCTCAATCCCTCGAAGTGGTGGTAGTCCTAGTGGTATTTCAGTTGGAAACACATCAGAATATTCCTGCAAAATGTTAGCAACAGCAGGAGGCAAAGAATGTTGCACATCGTAAAGGGAAATCAAAGCATCTTTGCATACCAAAGCATAGGCATTAGAGGTGGAAGCAATCAGTTCATTAATATCAGATTTCGTAGCAAACAAGCATTTTCCCTTCAGAGATATCTCATTTTTCTTATCAAACACAGATTTGGCATTGTTATTGTTCTCAATATTAGCATGGTCCTGATATTTAGTTTTCCTAGCTCTAGCAACATCATCTTGCACAATAGCTTCAGGAGACATAGGATGCAACACAATTTTTTTATCGTCGTAAAGAAAAGAATACTGATTTGATCTACCATGATGCATAGAATCTCTATCAAATTGCCAAGGTCTTCCTAGCAGAATATTACAAGCTTGCATAGGCACAACATCACATTCAACGACTTCCTTATATGATCCAATAGTAAAATTGATTCGCACAAGTCTAGTTACCTTTGCCTTACCGCTGTTGTTTAACCATTGAATGTAATAGGGATGTGGGTGTGGTTTGGTGCTTAGTGCCAGCTTGGTCACCATGTCATTGCTGGCCAAGTTGTTGCAGCTACCTCCATCAATGATCATGCGGTAAGATCGCTCTTTGACGACACACTTTGTTTGAAATAATGTGTGCCTTTGATTTTGTTCCGCTTTCTCCATTTGTGCACTAAGCACACGCTGCACAATGAGACTATCATAGCGCGCTGCATCTTCTGCACCAATATGCTCTTCTTGATGTTCATCGCTACTTGCATTGTCAGCTGCAAGCAAAACACATGTATCGTCATCAAAATCGCTAGCAGATGAGTACTCACCATCATCTTTAACAATTAGAACACGTTTGCTTGGGCAGTCACGCTGCACATGGCCAAACCTCTTGCACTTGTGACATTGAACATCTCTAGATCGTCCGGTAGATGCTACGGAAGAAGCACTCTCGGTGGGCTTTTGGGTGGTCTTTACTGCTGCGCTAGTGGAAGAAGCACGTGGCTTGTTGCCGGAAGAAGAAGGTGCTGCCCGACTTGGTGAAGAAGATGGCGGGGAAGCACGCCCAGTCGAAGGAGTAGTCGTGCGTGGTTGCCATGAGCTAGTCTTTCCTGCAGAAATATTAGTTCTAGAGCTAGCTCGTCGTCCCTACACTTCCCTTTCACCTTTACAAGCAAGATGAAACAAACGGGTAACATTATTGTAATCTTTATAAGCAAGTATGTCCTGAATTTCACGGTTTAAACCACCCAAAAATCTAGCCATAGCTGGTTCCTCATCCTCGTCTAAATTACAACGCAACATACCCATTTGTAATTCCTGAAAATACTCTTCTACACTTTTAGCTCCCTGTCTCAATTGTTGTAACTTATTTAACAGATCACGTGCATAGTAAGAAGGAACAAATCTAGCCTGCATGAGCCGTTTCAAAGCATCCCATGTTTGTGGTATGTTATTAGGATTTTTCTTGCCATGTTCTATCCACCAAACAGAAGCAAAATCAGTAAACTCACTAGTGGCTGTTCTAACTCTTGCGTTTTCAGGAAACTCATGAAATGCAAATTTTTGATCAACGGAAATCTCCCAAGTAATATATGCATCAGGGTCATATTTACCATCAAAATGAGGTATCTTAAATTTGATCTTGTTAACAGTATCTTCATGATTGCGTACCTCACGCCGACGATGTCCACCTATGCCTTGACGGTTGCGTTGTAGCCGGCGTCGTGGCCTAGCTTCCTCATCTTCCCCAATCTGCGTATCTGCAGAATAGTCATCTTCATTGTCACGTACAATACTAGGAGCATTGCTCACCTGTCCATCTGCGGTGCGTCCACGATCCCTCTCCTCAAGGCGCTGCAGGATGGCTCCAATAGAGGTGTTCAATGTTTGAATGGAAATCTCAAACGTGCTGATTTTGGTGTTGGTGTCGATCTGCATATTTTCCAATTAACCAAGGCGGTCACTGGTAACACGGAAATCCTCATCAAGCGCTTCTGTGTGTAGCCGCACTTGGCGTTTGAAGTGTTGTATAATTCCCCGTGTGCGAGGTGAATGCACGTCTTTATTTGTATTTGCTCCTCATGCCATGGTTAGTAGAAAAAAACAATCCAATATGAAAGGGTAACATTATCCCTAGCTACAAAGGTGCTGGTGGAGATAACTCGCTCACTCTCAACCTGTTCAATCAAGCTCTTACCTGTTCTTACAAAGCTCAGCAAGAAGGTGATGGCAACCAGCAAGTAATGAACAACTTCAAGAGCAGGTGTCAATCTATGGCTTTAGGTGGCTGAACTAGTACAAGGAGCAAACTTTCACCACGTTAATCACAACAAGCTGAATAAATATTCTACGATAGTACTGTGCTGATCTTAGTTTAGACCGTACTAGAGACGCGAGCCGAGACACCAATGTCGTCACCAAAAACACCCCAAACAACAATCTGATTTTTTTTCTTTTTTTTCGTTTTTTTTGTTGGGGCGGTCGCCCAAACTCTCTCTAGATGGAATCAGGAGACCCTTGAACAAAATTTGCACATGCGGCTTTTGATCTTGCACTTTCCTTTTTTTTCTTCTCTAATTGTCTGTGGCTTTTGTGCGGCTTTTGATTTTGCACTTGCCTTTTTCTTGTTGTCAAACTCAAATTACTAATCTGACTCAAACTCGATGTAGCAATCTGATTCGAACTCGAACTAGCAATCACACTCAAACTCGAACTAGCAATTCGACTCAAACTCGAAGTAGCAATCTGATTTCAACTCGTAATCTGACTCAAACTCGAACTACCAATCTGACTCAAACTCAAAGTAGCAATATGATTTGAACTCGTAATCCGACTAGAACTCGAACTAGTAATCTGACTCAAACTCGAAGTAGCAATCTGATTCAAACTCAAACTAGTAATCCGACTCAAACTCGAACTACGAATCTGACTCGAACTAGGTGACCGAATGTGACACGAACTCGAAACTCTAGTGGTGCAAAACTAAATACCAGCAACTTGACTCGTCGAAGCAACCATGAACTCAACAAGTCTTGACTAAGTGGAGAAAGTAAAAGGCACAATGGTCTAGGAATAATGGAAAAAAACAGATCTGGTATTTTTTTGGGCTTTTTCTGGACTATAGGATGATAACAGCGGAAAGAAAAGTAATGGTATCACTCTCACCGATTAACCTTGCTCTGATTACCACTTGATAGGATCTTGGTTCCCGATCTTTCGATGAGAATAGGAGGGTTCGATTTGTGGAGTAGAAGACGTTGGCGATCTGACTACACCGTCCCCAAGACGATGCGCCTTAGCGATCGATACACCGACTCCGAAGTTGTATTGATCTTGCTGGCGCACAATCAACCTGACCACGAGGGCCTTTGTTCCTGCAAGCAATCGAAGAACACGCAAGAACAAGAAGAACAAGCACTTATCTGTTAAATCAATCTAAAGTGGGGTTCTGGATACAAGTAGACGGGCGATCTAGTCGACACGCGCGTGTACAAGGAAGCAGCAGAAGCTAACTTACGAATAAACAAAACCCACCAGCTAATGAGGGCGGCTGCTACTATTTATTACCTCCCTAGGGTCGTGAGAAACCCTAATCACGAGTCCCTAATGGACTCCAAACGATATATGGGCCATGCGCCCAATTTTGGTGATGCAGCACAATGGACAGAAAAAGGTCTTGGTATTAAAATAACTATTGCGGCCGACTCCCGATAGATATGGACATGATGCCAGATCCGTTTGAAAGTAGACTTGATAATCTTTTCAGGAAGTACTTGAACGCCCAGATCGGAGTCTGTATGAAATCGTGGTGGCCGTCACAAGTTGGTGCTGTTCTGCTGTCCAAATCCCGTCCGCGCGAATTCCCTTCCCATTGGCTCCTCTCCATTGTTCCTAAGCAAAACAAGAAAGCACATATTTCCACGGTCTAGATAAGATGGACATAAGGCTAAGAACGAGTTCACCTCATAGTTTAGTTGACGTGCACGAGCGCGAGTGATCGGACCAGAAACCGGTAGCTGAGTTGGTGTGGATGTATCGAGGGTGTTGATGTCCTCATCAGTTCAGGCTGCCCTGGCATCTTGCCATTCTCCGCTGGTGGAAAAACAGCTGCAAGTTGAGCCAACTAAGTCTTCAACATCTTGTTAAAGCTTAATTGGTTCTTGAAGGCTGAGGATAGTCCTTCAATCTTGGCATTAATGCTTTCTAGGGTCTTGTCATTAGCCGAGAGCTTCTTTGGTAATGCATCATTGGTCTTCAATTGGCTAATGCTAAGCTCCTCAAGTTGGGTTGATTTCCATTGTTGCCATTGTTGTTATACCCTCCTTGAAAGAAATGGCATAGTTGGCCCCACTCTTGACCTCCTTGACAGTAGCCATTTTCATTCCCATTGTTAGCTATAGCGCATCCTCTTGAGTCTCTGAGCAGTCATTACCCAAGTGACCCGTATTGCCATAGACTTTATAGGTGATGTGAGAGTCTAAGGCATAAGCATTACCACATATTTCTCCACCGGCTTGTCCATCAATCTTCTTCATGAGGAGGTCCAATTTAGCAGCAACCACGTACACCTCTTTTAAGGTGTGCATGCCTCGCTGACGGGTTTGGAGACACTCATCGCTCCAACCCATGTTGGACACAATCTCCTCAATCAAATCTTTGGCTTTGAGCACCAGAAATGAGAACAAGGCTTCTCCAACACCAGCATCCACATGGTCACGGGTGTTGAGGGTCGTTATATACCAATTTCAACCATCAATATAACTCAATTATGTGAAGGAATGAATATTTATTACACTCATTGTAGTTAGAAATGACCTAGTTCCACTTGTAAATGGAGAAATTGGTGAATGCAAGTATTTATACAAAATTGAAGTGAAACAAGGGGATGGATCCTATAAAATATCATCCCAACCAATCAAACACTGACATGTGGCACCACATGGATCAAATGACCCACAAACAGAAGTATTTGAGGCCATCCAACGGTATATCACCTATATTAGTGAAGGGGACCCACCTGTCAATGACCTGGAGAAAACACAACCCCAACGAAGCACTGACCAGGTCGGTCGACACCCCTAGTCAGTTGACCTGGTCCTAGCGCCAAACTCGGTCAATCGACACGTGTTCTCTCCTCCCCGACTTCCTGAAGTTGTTGATGACTGATCAACGTGCTTTTGGTGGCGGGAATCGACCCTTCTCCACCTATAAATAGGACCCCCAACCCTCACTTCACACACACACACACACCACTTGAGCATCATTCTATTGTATACACTAGTTCTCCTAGTTTCTTAGTTTAGGTTAGGCTTTAGAGTGGAGCCTCTAGTCCCATGTCCAAATTGGGAAAGGTATGGCTCATGTATCTTTTCTTATATTTGTGACTTTATGCATAATAAAGATATTATCTTTAGTCTTATTTTATTCATATACTTGGATGAAGCGTTTCTTGTTTGATTGTGGATTCCATGTATGTGGTAGGTATAGTCTTTATGATCATGTCCTGATGTCATTACACTATCATCATAAACACTATAAACCCCCACTGTAGTCTAATTAGCTATGATATGATCATGTTAATATGAATGCCTTATGCTATGCTTCAACATTGGTTCAATGATGTTTAGGTTAGTCATTGCCTTATGATGGCTTGTGTTGCAGCTCCTAAGGTATTTACATAATATGCTACCATGGTGCTAGAAAAGTTAAGTAGCGTTGGATGTCTCGTAGACCCACAGGTTGAAGAGGTAGGCAGTAGGTGGTGACAGTCCTATCTATCCTTTGTAATCCTCCACGTTCAGTTATGCCACGGGTTCTTGGCAGGAGTCGCCATAGTATTGCTAGGGGTAAGCCCGTGTCCGATGTGCTGAACAACTTAGCATAAGGATTCACTATTGACATGCTCATTAGTACCAAACCTAGGCTATGTATATGTATATTAGAAGCATTGTAGGAGCAACTCTCCAACACTTAGTCTAATCTCCATGAGGACCCATCTACCCTCTAGAATAGATTGCTTAGGTGTGTGTCACACTATCCATATTATCAACTTACCCCTGTCTTGATAATTGATTAGTATCCCATATCTTCATCATAAGAATAGTGTCTACTTTACTCTATTGCTTTCCTTTGGGATAAATACGATACCTTAAGAATACTCTTGGGTGAAATGCTACATGACAGTTTCCGTGCGCTTCCGAATTTTTATCAGTGACGTAAGAAACGTCAACAAGCATTTCTGGCACTGTTGCCGGGAAGAGCAAAGGAAGTTAAGGATAGATATCACTTGTGATTAAGCTATAAGTACTAATAGTTATTAGACATGATTACCCTTGATAGTTTTCTCCTTTTGTGTGAAAACAGGGTAGTGTTGGCTAACCTGTTTTATGGGATGGCCAACAAGGACGCAAGTGCTCAACTGCAAGATAATTCAAGGCGTACCTCAACAAATATCCGCTAGGCAACACCATTGCCTTTAGTGAAAGAATTTCAGCTGCCAGTAGGAGCCCAAGTCATCCATCCCCAAGCTTGGTGGTGGCTCTAGGAGTTCTTGGTTTGCCTCCATCATGGGATGGATAGTTGGCCCTTCATCCAACACTCATGTCATGGGTTGACTCCACCAATCCATGACCATATTCGTGCTGGAGCTGAAGGAGTCCTATTCTCATTCATCATGGATGAGAATATGGTCTCCACTGAAGCGGCGGATTGAAGAGTGCTCTAGTTCCTATAGCTTGGCATGCACACCACTTAACAAGGTGAACATGCTAGTTATGGAACTACACCTCCCATTGAGTAACATGAAGATCAAGCCAATGGAGAAGTGTTTAGATGATCCCAGCCATGGATATTCACATGATTTCTGAAAATCCATGTCAACATGAGTCACTTGGGGAATCTTTCCCTAAAGGCACATGAGGATTATTTCTTTCAAACACAACTCCAATGGCTATCACCAATAAGGAGGTCAAGGGTGGAAACATCACTCTTGTAAGCAAGGAGGCTATGGGAATTTCAAAGGATTTAAGTTAAACTAGCCTACCTTGAAGTATCTTGTCCATGGCCAAGCAAGAAATCAAGACAACATTTACATTAAGCTCTTGTCCAAGGACAAGGAACCTAAAAAGTCTCCAAGATCCAGGATTTCCCGCAATCACTTGTTGGGATTCCTACCCTTCGACTAAGCCCATGCAACCTAAGGCAAATGAAATTATGGATGATGTGTTTCTTGTTTGATTGTGGAGGCCACATGACATCTTGCCCAAGGAAGCTATTGATCCATGATCAAATTATGGGTTGACCTTAAGGAATATCAAGAAGGTCGAAGTGACACCCCTAAAGAAGGACAAGCCTCACTATGCTCATGAGAGAATATCTTCAAGAGGGAAAAGCTGTCACTACATCAACAAGTCTTCATCAAGATGACGAAGAGACTAGGGCCATCATGTGGTCCACATGTCCAACTAACATGCCGAAGGAGATTTGGCATGTCGATCAAGACAAGTTGTCCACATCTTCAACTCTGGGATTGGATAACAAATCATCGCACTAAACAGGACGGAGGTAGGTACCACTCATCGGACATAAAAAATTTGCTGAGTCCTTGCCAATAGGTTAATTGGTAGTTATCTCGTATTTTTTTCTCCAGTTGCATATTTGAATTTCTCATTTGCATATAGCATGATTGAATTTTCACACTTGCAAGTTGGAAAGTAAAATTTCCAAAAATCATAAAACTAAAATTTTGAATTAGGAAATAAATTTAATTGGATATGAACCTTGGGCATAACCACTTGAATTCATCTTCCTAATTTAAACAAAAAATATTTCCCTTAATATTCAATGCATTTGCAAGTTGTTTCAAGTTGGAAAAAAATAATTTGACAAAGGGTACAACATGCTTTTGAGCTAACATAACCCGTTTTTGAGTTGTTGTTTTTTTAATTTTTAGTGCAGCTAGGACAAAAATTGTAAAGATGTTGGAAGGCCTCATCAAGCCTAATTCACATCGGAGAATTCAAGCACATATCCCTCCATGGATCTCATTTTGAGTTCTTGGTGGAGGAATGCTCAAAATAGTGGCCCATTAAAGGAGCAAGATGAAGCTCATTCAACTCTAACCTCAACTTGGCAGGAGACATTGAATATGAAGGCTACACCAAAATTCATTGTCGTGAATTTCTCACACAACGACCTTACCCCTGGACTGCTCTTCAATTGAGGTACAAGTTTAAAATTTTCCATCGTTGGAATTACATTGGTATTGAATGATTTTTGCTTACATTGGAAAGGAAGGTTTTGTGACACCCGGTTCCGAAAATGAACCAAGTGAAATGCATATGTGTGTCCAGGATGTTCAACACACATACACGAATGCATCACAATTGATATACAGAAAATTACCATGGCACAAACTAGTAAACAAGTACTTTTATTACATTATTCAAATGGTTCTCAAATTACAAACTCTAATGATCATTATTACTACTACTACTACTACTAATACTGCAGCAGAAATAATTTAGACTAAGCAAACTAAAAAAATAGGGATAGTGCGGCTCCAAGCATAACCATAGGCAAGTCGACGGCAGCACACAACCTAGAAATCTGCATTATCCTCAGGGTACTCCCAAACATCACCTGAAACTGTTGATGGGGGATTGCAAGGGTGAGCACATGTCGTACTCAGCATGTGTGAAAAATAATGACATGTAGCTTAAACAAGTAATGATAATAAATAATGACTATTTGCTGAAAAGTACATTTAAATCATGTAAAAAGCATACTAAGATGTCTATGTGAAGTTAATTCAATCATAGCCCAAATAAATATTATAATATGAATCCATCATCATCATTTACCAACATATTGCATCCATCGATAGTTATCCATCCGTATACCAATTTCTCACTTTCCTCAATAACCATGTCCATTTATGACAATCCAAACCATGACCATAATCAATACCAAACCATCCCAATTTCCATGTTCCACTTTAATCATGGAAGTTGTCCAGGTGCTAATAAACGGGAGCACGACTATCATGATAGTTTTAACACTCTGCAGAGGTTGTACCACTTTACCTACAAGTTCGTGATTTGTTACCCGTTGGTGACTAAAAAAACCTCTATTATGCCAAAACACTACAATAGGTGTATGGCTAAGAGATCACAAAATAGCCTTTACAAAGAGACTACCAGCATATTCAGACCCACTATGGTTTCACCAGTGGTGATGCCTCCAACTGAGGACATCCAACCAAGGGCCCCCTCTTGTGCCCTTCGGATCTCAGGGCAGTCCCACCACTGTTTCAAACCCAATCGACTCCCATTCCTTGCTCCCCCAGATGATTCGAACAATGCTAGCAATATACCTAATTAATTGGCTAAGCCGCACCCATCCTTGGCCTTGTGGTGCAACTGTCGTCCTGGCTTATTCTCGTATGAACCAGTCCTTAGATCCAAGGCAAGCAAAACCACCATATCTTCCAACCCAATACAAAACCCATGCTTGCTTAGATCTTCCAAGTCTCATTTTACACTTTAATCGTGTTCATCAATTCACATCATCCATAAGTTCATTAATTCATAATTGAGACATTTGGTTGTTTTCCCATCCCAATTAATTAGAGTGAAGTGAAAAGTAAAATACCCTTACCGACTCTCTACAATATATTCCAAGCAACAAGGATGGTCAAACAAGACTAGTAAACACCTATCGTGAGTTTTCCATCAATTTGACACAAGCATGCAGTTTTGTAAACAAAACATTTAAAAACAGGATCAAAATGTTCAAGGACACTTGCCTTGCTCTTGAGATTGGTTTGGATCAAAAGCTTCAAAGCTCTGGTGATGGAGGTCCTCGGCAGCACCCTCTAGAGCAAAACCTTCTATCCCGCGCAACAAAATACAAAATAAGTATTACAATCAATAAATGCTCATATATTACTCAATATGTCATGACATGCATGAATGATGCAATTATGTGGTAATGCATGTTATCAAGTTGCTATAATTGCTTACTGACTAGTTACACTTAAGTTTCACATGTTAGAACAAGTTTCAAGTCATTTTGGAGAAAATTAAGGAAGTTCTAGGAATTTTCAAAACTAAAGAACTGGACTAGTCCGCACTTTGGCCAGACATATCCGTTCTGGAACAGAAAGGAAATCGGACTAGTCCGCACAGGACCGGACAAGTCCGTTATGGCCAGGGTTTTGGCGAATTTTCAACTAGAGCATAGTTTGATTAATCATAGAAACATATTCTACGTAGAAAAGATGTATCTAAGGTATTTACCGTGAATCCTAGGGTTCAGGGGTTGAGGATTCGATGGAACTCAAGAACTTGATGTCTAGATCCAAATAAGATGAAGAATTGGTGGAGGGAAAACGTTGACGATGAAGTGTTGATGAAGATCGCTACAACAATGATGATCTCGCTTGATCCTTCTCCTTCCTCCTTCCTCTTCCTTCTTCTCCCTGCGGTGGAGCTTCTTAATGGGGGCTCTCACAAACAAAAGCTAAGGGTTTCTTGTAATGTGGCAAAGAGATGAAAGGGTTGGTCTTGGGGTGTTTTGTATAGGGTGGAGGTGGTAGGGTTTGGGTGGAACTCGAGTAGATGGCGGTGAGGGCCTTGGTGGGGTCCTACTTGGGCTCCGTAGGGGTCGGGCACGACACTATTGAGGCCAATTAAGGTAATTACCCAAAAGCTCGTCGTGGAGGAAAAACAAAATCCGAGTCGAAACCCTACACACCGGACTAGTCCGATCAAGTGTTGGACAAGTACGATCGGGTACAGAGAGTAGAACGGGTAAGTCCGGTGCATATCCTGACAAGTCCAAAAAGTTCCTGAAAGCAAAACGGACAAGTCCGGTACCAAGGCCGGACAAGTTCGGGTTCTTGTCCAGTTTTCAAAAAACGGACCAAAATGAGAAATTACTGGATAAATCCAAAGGGTTCCAGCGACGAAGATCGGACTAGTACGTAAATGGGAACAGACAAGTACGAACAACAACAAAAGCATTTTTGGACTAATCTGTGGCAAATAGCGGATAAGACCGAAAAACAACAGGGAGTACATTAGACTAGTTCGGGGTTCATTCCTGACAAGTCCGCACTGATACAGGTTTTTAATTGCTATTTTGGTTCTAATTCATTTTAATCTTGTTCCTTTTTGTTGCTTAATGTTAGACATGTATAAGAATGTATGCAACGCATGATGGATGAAAATGAGGGTGTTACAAACCTATCCCACTTAAAATGAATCTCACCCTCGAGATTCGATGTAGAAGGAAAAAGATAGAGAAATTATTTCTTGAGGTCATCTTCTAGATCCCAAGTTGCTTCAAATTCAGAATGGTGTTTCCATTGTACTTTGCACCATCGAATCACCTTGTTCCTTGTGACTCTCTCTTTTGTTTCCAAGATTTTGACCGATTTCTTGGCATAAGTAAAATCTGCATCAAGCTCCAATTCATCCATTGGTACTTGTTCTTACGGTACCCTTAAGCACTTCTTGAGCTGAAAAATGTGAAACATATCATGAACATCAGAAAGATGTGCTAGCATCTCCAACTTATATGCCACTTCTCCATGTTTATCCAAAATCTTGAATGGTCCGATATAGCGAGGTGCCAACATGCCACCTTGATGTTGAACCGCTTATGACCTGGCATAGGTGACACTTTTAGGTATACGAAATCTCCCACTTCAAAAGCTAAGTTGCTTTGGCTATTATCTGCATAGCCTTTTTCTCATGATTGAGCAGCCCTTAGGTTTTCTCGGATTAACTGAACACTCTTTTCAGCTTCTTGTAACACATCAGGACCAAATACTTGGTTCTCTCCTATCTCATTCCAAAAAAAAGGGTGTTCTACACTTCCTCTCATATAGTGCTTTGTATGGCAACATTTCCAAACTGGCTTGATAACTATTGTTATATGAGAATTCCGCATATGGCAAGCTCTTGTCTCAGCTGTATCCATGTTTTAAAGCACAAGCTCTCAACATATCTTCCAATACTTTAGTTGTCCTCTCAGTTTGCCCGTCAGTTTGCGCGTGATATGTTGAGCTGAAATTTAACCTGGTACCTATAGCTTCATGAAGTTTCTCCCAGAACCTAGAGGTGAATTGAGAACCTCCGTCCGAGACTATTTTCTTCGGAACCCCATGTCGGCACACAATATTCTCCATGTACAACTCAGCTAACTGTGATGCGGTGTACTTGGTCTTGATAGGAATAAAATGAACAGATTTCATCAACCGATCTACAATAATCCATATTGAGTCATAACCGGACTGGGTACACGGTAATCCAACTATGAAGTCCATACCGATCTCCTCCCACTTCCACTTCGGAATCTTCAATGGCTGCAATAATCCAGTTGGGCTTTGATGTTCCGCCTTCACTCATTGGCACACATCACATAATGCAACATACGTTGATATGTCCTTCTTCATCCTATCCCACAAATAGCAAGTTTTCAAGTCTTTGTACATCTTTGTACAGCCAGGATGAATTGAGTAAAGTGAGTCATGTGCCTCCTTCAATATCGTCTCTCGGAGCTCATTGGCACACATCACATAATGCAACATACGTTGATATGTCCTTCTTCATCCTATCCCACAAATAGCAAGTTTTCAAGTCTTTGTACATCTTTGTACAGCCGGGATGAATTGAGTAAAGTGAGTCATGTGCCTCCTTCAATATTCTCTCTCGGAGATGCTTCACATTAGGCACAACAATCCATTTTACAAGCCATAATGTACCATGATCATCTTCATCAAACCTCCATTCTCTCCCTTATTGGATCCTTTTCTTGATTTCTTGGATTTCCTCATCCTTTGTTTGCCCTTCTTGGATTTCTTGTTCCAGAGTCGGATTTAACTCCATTATTCCCATTTCATTCACAAATCTAAGATTCAACCATTCAAACTCCTTGCATAGCTCGGATGGCAACTCGCGGATCGTGAGTTGGTGGCTTACTCCTTTCCGACTCAAAGTATCGGTCACTACATTGGCTTTCCCTAGGTGGTAGTTAATTCCCACATCATAATCCTTGATGAGCTCCAACCATCTTTGTTGCCTCAAATTCAAGTCCGTTTGTGTAAATATGTACTTGAGGCTCTTATGATCCATGTAAGTCTCATACCTATGACCAAGAATGTAAAGTCTCCATATCTTCAAGGCATGCACTATGGCTGTAAGTTCGAGATCATGCGTAGGATAATTCTGCTCATGTTTCTTTAATTGCCTCGATGCATAGGCTACCACTTGACCTTCTTGCATGAGCACACATCCCAACCCTTGTCTTGATGCATCACAATAAATATCAAAACTTTTGCTCACATTGGACAACACCAAGACTAGTGCGATGGTTAACCTCTTCTTTAACTCCTCAAAACTGATTTGACAAGCTTGAGTCCATTGGAAAGCTTTTCCCTTCATTAACAATTCTGTCATGGGCTTGGCTATTTTGGAGAAATCCTTGATGAACGGATGGTAATGTCTATCCATTCCAAGAAAACACCTAATTTCCTTCACATTTTGCGGCGGCTCCCATTTTAGTACATCTCTCACTTTTCCTGAGTCAACCGATACTCCTCCTCCAGAGGTGATATGTCCCAAAAATGATTCTTCTCTTAACCAAAATTGGCACTTGCTGAATTTTGCATACAATTGGTGTTCCCTCAATTTATACAATGTGAGCCTTAAATGCTCTTCATGCTCCTCCTCGCTTCTCGAGTAAATCATAATGTCATTGATAGGATCTTGGTTCCCGATCTTTCGATGAGAATAGGAGGGTTCGATTTGTGGAGAAGACGTTGGCGATCCGACTACACCGTCCCCAAGATGATGCGCCTAGCGATCGGTACACCGACTCCGAAGTTGTATTGATCTTGCTGGCGCACAATCAACCTGACCACGAGGGCCTTTGTTCCTGCAAGCAATCGAAGAACACGCAAGAACAAAAAGAACAAGCACTTATCTGTTGAATCAATCTAAAGTGGGGTTCTGGATACAAGTAGACGGACGATCTAGTCGACACGCGCATGTACAAGGAAGCAGCAGAAGCTAACTTACGAATAAACAAAAACCCACCAGCTAATGAGGGCGGCTGCTACTATTTATTATCTCCCTAGGGTCGTAAGAAACCCTAATCACGAGTCCCTAATGGACTCCAAACGATACATGGGCCATGGGCCCAATTTTGGTGATGCAGCACCCTGGACAGAAAAAAGTCTTGGTATTAAAATAACTATTGCAGCCGACTCCGAATAGATATGGACATGAGGCCAGATCCGTTTGAAAGTAGATTTGATAATCTTTCCAGGAAGTACTTGAACGCCCAGATCGGAGTCCGTATGAAATCGTGGTGGCCGTCACAAGTTGGTGCTGTTCTGCTGTCCAAATCCCGTCCGCGCGAATTCCCTTCCCATTGGCTCCTCTCCATTGTTCCTAAGCAAAACAAGAAAGCACGTAGTTCCACGGTCTAGATAAGATGGACATAAGGCCAAGAACGAGTTCACCTCATAGTTTAGTTGACGTGCACAAGCGCGAGTGATCGGACCAGAAACCGGTAGCTGAGTTGGTGTGGATGTATCGAGGGTGTTGATGTCCTCATCATCCTCCCCTTCTTGCATTTGAGTCGTCCGCGACTCAAGCTCATCTTCTTCTCCCAAATATGGCTTCAAATCTGCAATGTTAAATGTGGGACTAACCCCAAAATTCGCAGGCAACTCGAGTTTATATGCATTATCATTAATTCTTTCTAACACTTTGAATGGACCATCAGCTCGAGGTAACAATTTAGACTTTCTCAAATCAGGAAACCTATCCTTTCGCAAATGTAACCAAACTAAATCACCAGGTTCAAAAGTGATAGTTTTCTTTCCCCTACTACCAGCAAGTTTATACTTGGCATTCATGCACTCTATATTCTTCTTAGTGGTTTCATGCAATTTTAAGATCAATTCAGCACGATGTTTAGCATCAAAATTCACTCGTTCCATTGAAGGAAGAGGTAATAAATCAATAGGAGCACGGGGTACAAATCCATAAACAATCTCAAAAGGGCATTTCTTAGTACTAGAATGTAGGGAACGATTATAAGCAAACTCAACATGAGGCAAACACTCTTCCCATATTTTTATATTCTTTTTCAAAACAGCCCTAAGCATGGTAGATAAACTTCTATTCACAATCTCAGTTTGACCATCAGTTTGGGGATGACAAGTAGTTGAAAATAAAAGCTTAGTCCCCAATTTTGCCCATAACGTTCTCCAAAAATGGCTAAGAAACTTAGCATCACGATCTGAAACTATTGTGTTTGGCACACCATGCAATCTAACAATATCTCGGAAAAACAAATCAGCAACATGTGTAGCATCATCACTTTTACGACAAGGTATGAAGTGTGCCATTTTAGAAAATCTATCCACAACAACAAAGATGCTATCCCTCCCCTTCTTTGTTCTAGGCAGTCCTAAAACAAAGTCCATAGAAATATCCTCCCAAGGCATGCTAGGAACAGAAAGAGGCATGTACAAACCATGTGGATTAAGTCGTGACTTAGCTTTTTGAGATGTCGTGCAGCGAGCAACAAAGCGCTCCACGTCTCGCCTCATCCTTGGCCAAAAGAAATGACCAGCAAGTATGTCCTCCGTCTTTTTCACTCCAAAGTGCCCCATCAGCCCGCCTCCATGCGCTTCCTGTAACAACAACAAACGAACGGAGCTAGCTGGAATGCATAACTTGTTAGCTCTAAACACATAGCCATCATTGAGGACAAATTTATTCAATGTTTTTCCGTCTTTACATTTCAGCAATACATCTTTGAAATCAGCATCATGTTCATATTGATCTTTAATCATTTCTAATCCAAAAATTTTAAAGTCAAGTTGAGATAGAAGAGTATAACGTCTGGATAAAGCATCAGCAATAACATTATCCTTTCCCTTTTTGTGTTTAATGACATAAGGAAAAGACTCAATAAATTCCATACACTTAGCATGCCTACGGTTTAGTTTCCCTTGACTCCTAATATGCTTTAGTGATTCATGATTAGAATGGATAACAAATTCTTTGGGCCACAAATAATGCTGCCATGTTTCTAAAGTTCGTACAAGAGCATATAATTCCTTATCATAGGTAGAATAATTTAGAACAGGCCTACTCATTTTCTCACTAAAATATGCAACAGGTTTTTCTTCTTGTAACAAAACACCACCCAATCCAATCCCACTAGCATCACATTCAAGCTCAAAAGTCTTAGAAAAATCAGGAAGTTGGAGAAGAGGTGCATGCATCAACTTATCTTTCAGTATGGTAAAGGTGTTATCTTGTGTGGTGCCCCAAGAAAAAGGCACCCCCTTCTTCGTAAGGTCATTCAATGGAGCAGCAATGGTGCTGAAATCCTTCACAAAGCGACGATAGAACCCAGCCAGCCCTAGAAAGCTCCGCACCTGTGTGATGGTCTTTGGTACAGGCCACCCCTGAATAGCCTCTACCTTGGCTTGATCAACTTCAATTCCCTGTGGAGTAACAACATAGCCAAGGAAAGAGACTCGATCCGTGCAAAAGGTGCACTTCTCAAGATTACCAAATAATCGTGCCTCACGCAAAGCACTAAAAACAGCACGTAAGTGATCAAGATGTTCATCCATGGATTTGCTATAAATCAATATATCATCAAAATACACAACAACAAATTTTCCAATGAATGCACGCAAAACCTCGTTTATTAATCTCATGAAGGTGCTAGGTGCATTAGTTAACCCATAAGGCATGACTAACCACTCATATAAACTGAACTTAGTTTTGAAAGCAGTTTTCCATTCATCTCCTAGTTTCATGCGAATTTGGTGATAACCACTACGCAAATCAACTTTTGAGAACACAACAGCACCACTCAATTCATCAAGCATATCATCTAAGCGTGGAATAGGATGACGATATCAAATGGTTATATTGTTGATTGCTCTACAATCCACACACATACGCCATGATCCATCCTTTTTAGGTACTAGAATAACTGGAACATCACAAGGACTAAGAGACTCACGTACATAACCTTTGTCAAGTAGTTCTTGTACTTGGCGCTGAATCTCCTTTGTTTCTTCTGGAGTTGTCCTATATGGTGCACGGTTGGGCAATGAAGCACCGGGAATGAGGTCAATCAGGTGCTCAATCCCTCGAAGTGGTGGTAGTCCTGGTGGTATTTCACTTGGAAACACATCAGAATATTCCTGCAAAATGTTAGCAACAGCAGGAGGCAAAGAATGTTGCACATCGTAAAGGGAAATCAAAGCATCTTTGCATACCAAAGCGTAGGCAACAGAGGTGGAAGCAATCAGTTCATTAATATCAGATTTTGTAGCAAACAAGCATTTTCCCTTCAGAGATATCTCTTTTTTCTTATCAAACACAGATTTGGCATTGTTATTGTTCTCAATGTTAGCATGGTCCTGATATTTAGTTTTCCTAGCTCTAGCAACATCATCTTGCACAATAGCTTCAGGAGACATAGGATGCAACACAATTTTTTTATCGTGGTAAAGAAAAGAATACTGATTTGATCTACCATGATGCATAGAATCTCTATCAAATTGCCAAGGTCTTCCTAGCAGAATATTACAAGCTTGCATAGGCACAACATCACATTCAACGACATCCTTATATGATCCAATAGTAAAATTGATTCGCACAAGTCTAGTTACCTATGCCTTACCGCTGTTGTTTAACCACTGAATGTAATAGGGATGTGGGTGCGGTTTGGTGCTTAGTGCCAGCTTGGTCACCATGTCACTGCTGGCCAAGTTGTTGCAGCTACCTCCATCAATGATCATGCGGCAAGATCGCTCTTTGACGACACACTTTGTTTGGAATAATGTGTGCCTTTGATTTTGTTCCGCTTTCTCCATTTGTGCACTAAGCACACGCTGCACAATGAGACTATCATAGCGCGCTGCATCTTCTGCACCAATATGCTCTTCTTGATGTTCATCGCTACCTGCATAGTCAGCTGCAAGAAAAACACATGTATCGTCATCAAAATCGCTAGCAGATGAGTACTCACCGTCATCTTTAACAATTAGAACACGTTTGCTTGGGCAGTCACGCTGCACATGGCCAAAACCCTTACACTTGTGACATTGAACGTCTCTAGATCGTCCGGTAGATGCTACGGAAGAAGCACTCTCGGTGGGCTTTTGGGTGGTCTTTACTGCTGAGCTAGTGGAAGAAGCACGTGGCTTGTTGCCGGAAGAAGAAGGTGCTGCCCGACTTTGTGAAGAAGATGGCGGAGAAGCACGCCCAGTCGAAGGAGTAGTCGTGCGTGGTTGCCATGAGCTAGTCTTTCCCGCAGAAATATTAGTTCTAGAGCTAGCTCGTCGTCCCTGCACTTCCCTTTCAGCTTTACAAGCAAGATGAAACAAACGGGTAACATTATTGTAATCTTTATAAGCAAGTATGTCCTGAATTTCACGGTTTAAACCACCCAAAAATCTAGCCATAGCTGGTTCCTCATCCTCGTCTAAATTACAACGCAACATACCCATTTGTAATTCCTGAAAATACTCTTCTACACTTTTAGCTCCCTATCTCAATTGTTGTAACTTATTTAACATATCACGTGCATAGTAAGAAGGAACAAATCTAGCCCGCATGAGCCGTTTCAAAGCATCCCAAGTTTGTGGTATGTTATTAGGATTTTTCTTGCCATGTTCTATCCACCAAACAGAAGCAAAATGAGTAAACTCACTAGTGGCTGCTCTAACTCTTGCGTTTTCCGGAAACTCATGACATGCAAATTTTTGATCAACAGAAATCTCCCAAGTAATATATGCATCAGGGTCATATTTACCATCAAAATGAGGTATCTTAAATTTGATCTTGTTAAAAGTACCTTCATGATTGCATACCTCACGCCGACGATGTCCACCTATGCCTTGACGGTTGCGTTGTAGCCGGCGCCGTGGCCTAGCTTCCTCATCTTCCCCATTCTCCGTATCTGCAGAATAGTCATCTTCATTGTCACGTACAATACTAGGAGCATTGCTCACCTGTCCATCTGCGCTGCGTCAACAATCCCTCTCCTCAAGGCGCTGCAGGATGGCTCCAATAGAGGTGTTCAATGTTTGAATGGAACTCTCCAACGTGCTGATTTTGGTGTCGGTGTCGATCTGCATATTTTCCAATTGACCAAGGCAGTCACTGGTAACTCGAAAATCCTCATCAAGCGCTTTTGTGTGTAGTCACACTTGACGTTCGAAGTGTTGTATAATTCCCCGTGTGCGAGGTGAATGCACGTCTTCAGTTGTATTTGCTCCTCCTGCCATGGTTAGTAGAAAAAAAAGTCCAATATGAAAGGGTAACATTATCCCTAGCTACAAAGGTGCTGGTGGAGATAACTTGCTCACTCTCAACCTGTTCAATCAAGCTCTTACCTGTTCTTACAAAGCTCAGCAAGAAGGTGATGGCAACCAGCAAGTAATGAACAACTTCAAGAGCAGGTGTCAATCTATGGCTTTAGGTGGCTGAACTAGCACAAGGAGCAAACTTTCACCACGTTAATCACAACAAGCTGAATAAATATTCTACAACGGTACTGTGCTGATCTTAGTCTAGACCGTACTAGAGACGCGAGCCGAGACACCAATGTCGTCACCAAAAACACCCCAAACAACAATCTGATTTTTTTCTTTCTTTTTTTTTCGTTTTTTTTTTTGTTGGGGTGGTCACCCAAACTCTCTCTAGATGGAATCAGGAGACCCTAGAACAAAATTTGCACATGCGGCTTTTGATCTTGCACTTGCCTTTTTTTTTCTTCTCTAATTGCTTGTGGCTTTTGTGCGGCTTTTGATTTTGCACTTGCCTTTTTTTTCCTTCTCTAATTGCTTGTGGCTTTTGTGCGGCTTTTGATTTTGCACTTGCCTTTTTCTTGTTGTCAAACTCAAATTACTAATCTGACTCAAACTCGAAGTAGCAATCTGATTCGAACTCGAACTAGTAATCAGACTCAAACTCGAACAAGCAATCCGACTCAAACTCGAAGTAGCAATCTGATTTGAACTCGTAATCTGACTCAAACTCGAACTAGCAATCCGACTCAAACTCAAAGTAGAAATATGATTTGAACTTGTAATCCGACTCAAACTCGAACTAGTAATCCGACTCAAACTCGAAGTAGCAATCTGATTCAAACTCAAACTAGTAATCCGACTCAAACTCGAACTACGAATCTGACTCGAACTAGGTGACCGAATGTGACACGAACTCAAAACTCTAGTGGTGCAAAACTAAAGACCAGCAACTTGACTCGTCGAAGCAACAATGAACTCAACAAGTCTTGACTAAGTAGAGAAAGTAAAAGGCACAATGGTCTAGGAATAATGGAAAAAAACAGATCTCGTATTTTTTTTGGGCTTTTTCTGGACTATAGGATGATAACAGCGGAAAGAAAAGTAATGGTAGCACTCTCACCGATTAACCTTGCTCTGATTACCACTTGATAGGATCTTGGTTCCTGATCTTTCGATGAGAATAGGAGGTTTCGATTTGCGGAGGAGAAGACGTTGGCGATCCGACTACACCGTCCCCAAGACGATGCGCCTTAGCGATCAGTACACCGACTCCGAAGTTGTATTGATCTTGCTGGCGCACAATCAACCTGACCACGAGGGCCTTTGTTCCTGCAAGCAATCGAAGAACATGCAAGAACAAGAAGAACAAACACTTATCTGTTGAATCAATCTAAAGTGGGGTTCTGGATACAAGTAGACGGGCGATCTAGTCGACACGCGCGTGTACAAGGAAGCAACAGAAGCTAACTTATGAATAAGCAAAAACCCCTCCAGCTAATGAGGGCGGCTGCTACTATTTATTACCTCCCTAGGGTCGTAAGAAACCCTAATCACGAGTCCCTAATAGACTCCAAACGATACATGGGCCATGGGCCCAATTTTGGTGATGCAGCACCCTGGACAGAAAAAGGTCTTGGTATTAAAATAACTATTGCAGCCGACTCCGAATAGATATGGACATGAGGCCAGATCCGTTTGAAAGTAAACTTGATAATCTTTCCAGGAAGTACTTGAACGACCAGATCGGAGTCCGTATGAAATCGTGGTGGCCGTCACAAATTGGTGTTGCTCTGCTGTCCAAATCCCGTCCGCGCGAATTCCCTTCCCATTGGCTCCTCTCCATTGTTCCTAAGCAAAACAAAAAAGCACGTAGTTCCACAGTCTAGATAAGATGGACATAAGGCCAAGAATGAGTTCACCTCATAGTTTAGTTGACGTGCACGAGCGCGAGTGATCGGACCAGAAACTGGTAGGTGAGTTGGTGTGGATGTATCGAGGGTGTTGATGTCCTCATCAGATCTCCAGCCGCTCGGTGAGGACAATGTTCACTGCACTCATCCTCGAGCAGACGGACTCCAAGGCTGGTAGCAGCAGGCTCACCCCATGTGACAGCTCCCTGCGCGGCACAGGACCAAGTCCGAGAGGGTCCTGCACCGACTCGACACGACCCAGGAAATCTCGGACCCCCTGCGCCGGTAGGCCTGGAGGTTTTCTACCTCCTTCTACGCTGCCTCCATGGCGTTTGGGTCGCTCCTAGAGAACTGCGACTCCCGGGCATTCAACACCTCCTCCCAATTAGTGAGCTCCCGTGCGCGGAGCTCCAGGTTGCTCTCCTGGAGTTTGATGGAGAGCTCTAGTTTCAGGACGGCTTGGCGCCCCTCCTCGAATGCATCACACTCAAGCAAAAGGTTCCGGGAGGCCTCCTCCTTCTTTTATGCCAGTGCCCGCTCCCGGTCGGCAACAACAATCTCGTGGCAAACCACGTTCAGCCATGTGTCCTTGCACAACTTAAGGTGGGCATCGGTGTTGGTGCGGGCCTTCCCTTGGAGCTCCTGCGTCCTGGCCTCAACTAGCTTTATCAACCACCGCTCTTCCCCAAGCTATTCCCACTCCCGGTCGAGCATTGCCTGTGTTAAGCACAAAATGGAATTGGCCGCAACAATGGCCTCGGAGAGGGGATCGGCGCGGCCGTCACCACAGACGGTCGCCTTTCAATCTCTTGGGCTGACTCGGTAGTGGCCACCAACACCGAGGAATCTGAGGACACCCCAGTAGAAGATCCGGGAGGGGGCGTGACATCGACCAGCACCAAAGCATCTTCCCCTACCACGGGCGTATCGTTGGCCGCCGCTGTCGAGTCACCGTCTTGCATGCCAATGTCATATGGGTCCGGCTTCGTGATGGCGGGAGGCATGCCTACCTCACCCAGTGCAATTGCGATGACCAAAGCAGATGCCTCATCACCCTGCACTGCAACGGACCCGTCTGCCATGTCGGGCGTGGGAGCGCGAGGATTAGCCACAAGGCTTGCAATGTCGTCGGAGGCCGATGCGTCCTCAAACACAAGTTGTTCTGGAATGGGCATCATTCCAGTTCCAGAAGAGGTCAGGACTGTCACGCCCGTCGCCTAGGGTGCTATGTCGACCGACAACACCATGAAAAGACAACGCTGACCCCCTTTAGATCAAGACAAGTAATGAAAACAGTGACACCAAAAGTGGAAATTGCGCCTTACCGGCGGGCCTAGTAGCTCCAGTGACCCTAGCCTCCCAGCTCACACGGCGGGTCAGAGCCTTGTTGATGTTTCTTATATCAGAGATAAAAATCTGCAAGCGCGCAGAAACTATCGAAGTAGCATTTCCCCTCTAAGAGTATTCCCAAGGGTGTCATTTATATTTTCCCAAAGGAAGGCTACATAACAGTCATCAAACGAAGACGGTAGATTGGTCTAGGTAAGATTCTAGTGTATAGGTAATAGATATGTAGAGGTAGTGTGACACACACGAGAGCATTCTATTCTAAGAGGGATAAATGGGTCAAAGAGGGATTACACTAAGAATTAGAGAGTTGCTCCTACAATGCTTGTGGTATACATATACATAGCCTATGTTAGATACTAATGGACATGTCAATGGTAAATTCTTATGCTAAGTTTTTCAACACATCGGGCACGGCTTTATGCCTAGCAATACTAGGACGGCTCCCGCAAAGAGACTGTGGCATAGCCGAACATGGAGGATTACAAGGACAGATAGGGCTGTCACCACCTCCTGCCTACCCTTTTCAATATGTGGGTCTACGAGAAATTCAATGCTACTTAACTATCCTAGCACCATGCTAGCATATTAAGTAAATACCTTAGGAGCCTAGGCACAAGCCATCCTAAGGCAATGACTAACCTAAACATCGTTGAACCAACGTCGAAACATAGCATAAGTTATTCATATTAACATGGTCATGTCATAACTAATTAGAGTATTGTGGAGGTTTGTAGTGTTTATGATGATAGAATAAGATTGTTATGGCATAATCATAAAAACCACTCCCACCATGTACATGGAATCCACAATCAAACAAGAAACGCTTCATCCAAGTATATGAATAAAAGAAGACTAAAAAATACCATCTTTATTAAGAACAAAGTCACAAATACAAAGACGAATATATGAGACATACCTTTCCCAATTTGGAGTTGGGAAGAGAGAGATTCCTTCTACTCCTTCCTAATTTAGAAAATGGACCAGAGGCTCTCCTCTCTACAGCATAAACTTTTCTAAACCTATGGAGAATAGTTGATACAATAGAATAAATACTCAAGTGGTGTGTGTGTGAAGTGAGGATAGGGGGTCCTATTTATAGATGGAGTACGGTCGGTTCCCGCCACCAAAAGCACGTGAATTAGTCTTCATCGTGATCAGGGCACCGCAGGGAGTCAACTCGGGGAAGCTGGCTGAGTTTGTCGCTAGGAACAAGTCGGCTGAGCTGGTGCTTCAGCCGACCTAGTCATTGCGCCTTTGAGGTTTTGCTTTCTCCAGGTCACTTACATGTGGGTCCCATTGATTGATACAGGTGATACACCATTGGATGGCCTCAGATACTTCTGTTTGTGGGCCATTTGATCCATGTGATGCCACGTGTTGGCACTTGATTGGCTTGGATGATATTTTATAGGATTGCTCCCCCTCTTTTACCTCATTTTCTGCATAATGTCTGCATGCACTATTCTTCCAAAGACAAGTGGAAATGAGTTAAGTAGAAAGGTGATGTGTGCGAGAAATGATATTTCCTTCACATAATTGAGTTATATTGACGGGATACATAAAAAGCCGTCAACAAACTCCCCCAAGCATATCCTTTGCTTGTCCTGAGCAAAGTCAAGACTTTAGGTTGATGACAGAAGTTGCTACAATGTTCTATTTTTGAAAAGTACCATGTGCACAACAAAATACTCTACCTAGTATTGCAAAAATTGACTTATGGTACTCCACCCGTCTTAAGTCATCATGAGGCTTATGCATTCTCCTATTCATGGGTGGTTGCAAGACAGAACAGCAAATGGAGCAAACATAGCATAGAGATCAAGTTCCACTCAAATTTCGGAGAGTTTCAATTTAGATTTTAAGTACCTCAATTTGATTCTCTCATTCACTCCTTTGTGTGTAGTGGAAATATATCCTCACCAAGGCATTTCAGCTATACTCATTCTAAAGCTAAATAAGGCTTGTATGTGGAGCTTGGTAGGGAATGTAGTAGGCATATTTGCAACACAGAATATTGCTAAGTCAAAAAAGCAAGCCTTAGGAGAAATCAATTCAAAACTATTTAATTCAAGACTTGTGCATGTGTGATGGAGTGTAAGTGGATGTGGATGTTTGAGATGACTCCTATTTGTTTGGACTCTCTTATTTGCAGGGATGAAACATGGCTACCCTTTTTTCTCATGCTTTTGATGTAAGCATGCTTTTCCTTCTTCTTTTTCTTGTAGCCATGTCTTCTTTTCCCTTTTTATACAATAAACTTGGAGAGAGTACTAAGCATGAAAGCTATGGAGTTTCTCTTTTTATTGTGGAATGAAGATATGATGGAATTTTGCTAACTTCTAGTTTAGAAGTATAGCATGTGCAAGTAAAGTCTTGAATTCAAAAAGAAATGAATGAATTCTCACATAGGAATATACTAGTTTGACGAAGGTCTATGTGAAGGAAAATAGCATATGCATAAGGTCTATCAATGTAACATAACATATGGCTTTGGTAGGTATTTCCAATCAAATAAGAGTAACTTAAATCTTTTTTGAATTTCTCCGGAAATCACCTTCAAACTAGCAATAGCAGCCCTATCACTATATCATATCTCAAAACAACGTAGAATTGGATTAAGCTTTTGCTACCCACAATTTCTAAATCAAGGCAAAGTTAATTTTAGCCAATGGAAGCAATAATTTGGAGAGTAGTAAGTCGTAAACTACTTCGGAAAACTAAGAAAAGCAACTATTCATCATTTCATCTATGTGAATTCTAAACCATTCTTACCACACATCTTTTATTTTATTTGAAAACAAATCTACTCTAATTATTTTAAGTTTTTTGATATGCAAGGTTAATGGTTGATGAATGAAAAAAAATATGCAACATCATACAATTTACCTCAAGTGGGGGTCCTCCCCCAGGCTTGTTCTTCAATCACCTCTGTGATAAGAATTGAAACCTTGATGACGGAAGTATGCCGCGAGATCGGCTTGTTGTTGTGGCATGGAGTTGAAATTGGTGAATTGAGCGTCCATGTGTTGTTGTCAATCTTGGGTACCTTCGACATTCTCTTGGAGAGTGTTGTACATGTCTCTCATCCTCACTTCAAGATCTCCTATACGTCTAGTGAGATCTGTCATATCTTGGCTATAGTCATGATGACTTCTAGCAGAAAAGGAACGACATCCTCTCATGGACGTTGGAGGCAAGCTGCTAGAGCTTGAAGTGGATAGGGATGGCTCCCACGTGGCACCCAGCCATCCATACCAATACGGTCCTTCAGTCTCATACGATGGAGGTTGAGTCCATCCGAGTGCATCACCTGTTGGGTCCTCTTCCTCTTCGTACTCATGGACCGTGGAGGTTGTCAGAGGCATGGCCATGGCTGCTCTCCTTGCACAGCTTCAAGTTATCCTGCCAGAGACATTACTTCTTCAAGCTTCCTCGATGGGAAGATCAATGGTTGGCCTCCAACATTTGTACAAATGAAAATCCGGGTGAGGTAACTAAATTTCATTGACAAAGCTAGGATAATAAAAAAATTAAAGAGCCATCATGATCTTGCTTAAGGGTATGTCCATGCAATAGATAATCTTCATTAATTAATTCTTGCTCGGTTTCAATATATTCATATGAAGTATATTCTAGTGCTCCTACCCTAGTAGCAATGCGGGTAATGAATGAAGTGCATTCAATTGTCCCAGTCCTTGAAATGTAATCTAACCATTGTGTCATCATGGCAATAACTGGAGCAACTTTTGTCTTTTTAACTATGGCAAATAAAATTTTCAGTTCATCATCACGGATTATTCTTACATCTCCTCTAGCGAGCATAGTCATAGCCACCCATCTATGCATGAAGTGTAAAGTAGGATTGTGCAAGTGACCATTCTTAGGAGCACTACATCTAACTTCACTAGTCAATTCATGCTAAAAACTTTGTTTGTTAAACATAGGCAAAGTGTATAAATCTTGCAAACAACATTTATGGAAGCCTAGGATTTTACTTAATTCTTTCCAAAGGATGTTGCATTCCTTTTGAAATAATGTAAAAGTAATACCATCAAATCTTATTTTGAGGGTGGAAAGGAATTGTATAGTGAGAAGGCGTGTAGCTTTCTCCTCTATGTGAGCTTCTTCCCATCCTAATGCATGCCAAATAGAAAAGAATTTGATTTTGGAGATCAAATCTGGATCATAAGCTTTAGTGTGATAAAACTCACGATCTTGGAGGAGCTAGCGTGCTTGGTCTTCAACTTCACTTTGTATGTTGAGGTCGTTGTCGTGGAGAAGTTGTCGCGGGTTGCTCTTCTAACCCATGGGAGTGTCTTCACACACACTCCTCCTCTGTGGACTTAGTGTAGCACCAGAGGAGGGACGTGCACTTGAGTCTCCACCATGGCTTTGAGCTTGCAGCCCCCTTCCTCTTCCCAAACAACCTTTTCATTACTTTCAAGGCCACAACAAACAATAACACAACAAGGCAAAAAAACTCAAAAGGAAGTGAAGTTAGTGAAAACAAAACCCTCGACGAATTTTCCCTTGAAGAACTTGAGAGCAAATTGCAAATTCAATTGAAAGCAAATATTTTTGAGTTGGATTTGAGCAAGAGTGCTTCAGTGAAGATCAAGATAAACAATGTGAGCAAAAGAGTGACTTGGGGAGGTGTAAAATGAGGTGAAGTGTGGAGAGGAGTGCTCCTCACGGCCACCATTTATAATGTACACTCTCAAACGGTCATAAAAGGCTCAAATGTAGCTGTTGGAGGAGAGAGAGAGAGCCAAATTGTCTATTTCCCCATGTCGACCGAACAGGCGGGTTGGCCGCACTAAAATGTGGGCCCCCTGTTTCCACTTTTGGCAGGTGGCTTCCCAATGGCTTTAAAATTAGCACATTGGTGAATGCCACATTTGCAGCTCAGAAAAAATTGTTTTTCGAATAAAACCCTTTTTTCAAAACCAAGAAGTTTCTTTTTGTGAAAAATAAAGAAATAAAAATGATGGTTGAGAATATAAGATTCTCAACTTGCTAAGAAAAACCAAATATGCAATGGGGAAAAATCAACTAAGTGTAAAAACCAAATGAAGAGAAAAGAAAAATCAAAGAAAAGATAACTACCAATTTTCCTATTGGCTAGGTCTCACCACAGTTCGATGAGATGGACTTTTCCTCTTTCTTCATTTCTTGACATCCGGGCCCAGAGGGATGGGATCGAACGGCTTGTCTCTCTTCTTTCGCCATTCCTTCTTTGGCGGCTTGGTGGACTTGGGCCTTTAGGAAGACCCTAACTTCTCTGTCTTCTTAGGGTGTCGTTGTGGACGATAAGATAGGTTCTCTGCATAGATCAATTGTCGCATGAATGCAATGAGCGGATCCACCTTTGGAGGTGTGACTTCAACCTCTCGAATGTGTTTAACATTCGGCCCATACTTGATGCAAATCATAGGTCATTGCTCCAGCTTTGGGGGAAAGTTAAACTTCTTCTCCTTGCCATTGATATGGAAGTGGATTTCTTCTGCTCCCATATCTGTGTGAGCCTTTGCAGTGCTAAGGAATGGGCGACCAAGAATAAGTGGTGTATCCTTCTCGACATCCATGTCGAGCACCATGAAATCCACAGGTATGAAGCAATTCTATATTTTCACCAAAACATCTTCAGCAATACCCATCGAGTAATGGACTAAAGAATTAGTCAGTTGGAGCTGCATTGGTGTTGGAGTAAGCTCCGTGAAGTTCAGCTGGTCAAAGACCATCTTGGACATCACACTCATGCTTGCTCCAAGGTCACAAAGTGCCTTGTCAAAGTAGTGAGCCCCAATCGATCATGGTGTGAGGCCATTGTGTGCTGAATACATTGGCTATGGCGATAAAAGTTTTGAATATCACCAAAACACCTTTTTCAACATGGTCTGACTCTAGGTCAGAGCTCCAGCAAGGTCCGATAATAGGTCTGAGTTGTTTTGGGTAGCTTCGGCAAGGTCCGACGTAAACTCCGACTTCTTTGTCTAGGTCCGACTTGCTGTGGCTAGGTTTGACTTGCTGTGGCTAGGTCCGTCTAGCTTTGGTCAGCTCCAGCACTAGGTCCGACTAGCTTTGATAAGCTCTGGTGCTAGGTCTGACTAGCTTTAGTAAGTTCCGACGCTATGTCCTGCTAGCTTTGGTAAGCTCTGTTTCAAGGTCCGGTTAGCTTTGGTAAGGTCTGGTGCTAGTTTGCAATGGTTCTGCTTTTACCTTGCAATGTTTCGAACTTGCTTTACATCTATGGAAAGTTTGCTTAGTATTCTTTTACTATGTTTTTGGTGTGTTTTAGTGGTTATGGTTGATATCTTTTTGCTATGGTTTGCAACATGCTTATGTGAGGTGCTCACATAAGGTGTTGTGATTTCGGAACTAATGTGAGTCAAGTTGAGGACTTTTGCTCAGAAGTATTGGTTGTTTATTCATGTGTAGGTGTTTCTTGAGTTCAAGGCATGACAGGTGACGGGATATATTGAACTAGTCTTAGGGAGAAGATGAGGTTCAACAACTAAGTTTGGGAGGAATTATGGTTGAGTTAATCGGGAGATCGCACAACATGTTTGAATCAAGAACAATGCATATGAAGGTATGGTGGACGTCGTTGGAAGATGTTTGCACGTGTGCAAGGAGTGCATGGACGTGACTACATGGTTCCAACTCTTTATGAAGAGATGTGGACGTAAAGAATTGGTTGGAAAGGTCTAACTGACTAGGTTATGGACTCAGGCTGCAACTGAGTCGGGTTTGACTCGAATATGGAAAGATTTGAGTTGGTTATGATCGGATTTCTTGTGGGTCAAGAAGTTGGGTTGTTTTAGGAATGTGGGATATGTTCCTAAGGTGCTTGGAAGTCTTAAGGTTGTTTCTATCTGCGTATCGAAGAGTCTTGAGCAGTTATAGAAAATTTCGGTTGAATCTTAGTAGGATTTGAGTCTTAGTTAGGATTGGGTTGGCCTAAGGGCTGGTTATATAAGCAAGAGAGGCCAGAGCTCATGGGGCACGACTTTTGGGCTGTTCCTCTTGTAT
The DNA here is from genome assembly GCA_036927565.1 of Tuctoria greenei. Taxonomy (NCBI): domain Eukaryota; kingdom Viridiplantae; phylum Streptophyta; class Magnoliopsida; order Poales; family Poaceae; genus Tuctoria; species Tuctoria greenei. Next base: position 90,849,578 of record JAYESD010000005.1, on the reverse strand, counting down.
TCTTTTAAATAAAATTCGTAGTTGAAAGAAACTTTTGTGCCTTGTTCATCCGACTTGTTTTCTTCAAATCTTTCTCGTCGAGTTTCTGCACAGCACTACCTTGCTTTGGTGGTTTTATCATAACTCGAGTTTTACAAATCCAATTAATGTAATTCTTTTTGGGTTGTCTTCACGACTTGATTATTATCATCTGTGAAAATTTCACGGTCATTGGATTTGTGGTTTCTGATATACACAAGTTTCTTTGCAGTGTTACAGATCTGATTTTTACTCGTTTGAACAAATTGACCTTTGTTCGATCTATTGATTGTAACTTGAGTTTTTCTTGATGGATTTTCGTGATTCTTGTTGTGACGTCTTTGTGACTTGATTCTCTATAATATATACTAGTTTTATCACAATTGATCACATTTAGATTAGTCGCACACACAAATTCTTTAGCAGATCAATTTTCTGCCGAGGGGTTTCTGTTGCTTCCGCTGAAAAAGTTTAAATCTACCATTCAACCCCCCCCTCTGGTAGCTTTTCACGTTCTCTTCGATCCTACACAAGGTATGAAGGGATATCTAGGGTCCTTCATCCAATTGCCATCCCTTAGAGAAATCATATTGACATTTTCCACGGGAGGTTCATGATAGGATCTTGGTTCCCGATCTTTCGATGAGAATAGAAGGGTTCGATTTGTGGAGGAGAAGACGTTGGCGATCCGACTACACCGTCCCAAGACGATGCGCCTTAGCAATTGGTACACCGACTCCGAAGTTGTATTGATCTTGCTGGCGGACAATCAACCTGACCACGAGGGCCTTTGTTCCTGCAAGCAATCGAAGAACACGCAAGAACAAGAAGAACAAGCACTTATCTGTTGAATCAATCTAAAGTGGGGTTCTGGATACAAGTAGACGGGCGATCTAGTCGACACGCGCGTGTACAAGGAAGCAGCAGAAGCTAACTTACGAATAATCAAAACCCACCAGCTAATGAGGGTGGCTGCTACTATTTATTACCTCCCTAGGGTCGTGAGAAACCCTAATCACGAGTCCCTAATGGACTCCAAAGGATACATGGGCCATGGGCCCAATTTTGGTGATGCAGCACCATGGACATAAAAAGGTCTTGGTATTAAAATAACTATTGCGGCCGACTCCAAATTGATATGGACATGAGGCCAGATCCGTTTGAAAGTAGACTTGATAATCTTTCCAGGAAGTACTTGAACACCTAGATCGGAGTCTGTATGAAATCATGGTGGCCGTCACAAGGTGGTGCTGTTCTGCTGTCCAAATCCCGTCCGCGCGAATTCCCTTCCCATTGGCTCCTCGCCATTGTTCCTAAGCAAAACAAGAAAGCACGTAGTTCCACGGTCTAGATAAGATGGACATAAGGCCAAGAACGAGTTCACCTCATAGTTTAGTTGACGTGCACGAGCGCGAGTGATCGGACCAGAAACCGGTAGCTGAGTTAGTGTGGATGTATCAAGGGTGTTGATGTCCTCATCATCCTCCCCTTCTTGCATTTGAGTCGTCCGCGACTCAAGCTCATCTTCTTCTCCCAAATATGGCTTCAAATCTGCAATGTTAAATGTGGGACTAACTTCAAAATTCGCAGGCAACTCGAGTTTATATGCATTATCATTAATCCTTTCTAACACTTTGAATGGACCATCAGCTCGAGGTAACAATTTAGACTTTCTCAAATCAGGAAACCTATCCTTTCGCAAATGTAACCAAACTAAATCACCAGGTTCAAAAGTGATAGTTTTCTTTCCCCTACTACCAGCAAGTTTATACTTGGCATTCATGCACTCTATATTCTTCTTAGTGGTTTCATGCAATTTTAAGATCAATTCAGCACGATGTTTAGCATCAAAATTCACTTGTTCCATTGAAGGAAGAGGTAATAAATCAATAGGAGCACGGGATACAAATCCATAAACAATCTCAAAAGGGCATTTCTTAGTACTAGAATGTAGGGAAGATTATAAGCAAACTCAACATGAGGCAAACACTCTTCCCACATTTTTATATTCTTTTTCAAAACAGCCCTAAGCATGGTAGATAAACTTCTATTCACAACCTCAGTTTGACCATCAGTTTGGGGATGACAAGTAGTTGAAAATAAAAGCTTAGTCCCCAATTTTGCCCATAACGTTCTCCAAAAATGGCTAAGAAACTTAGCATCACGATCTGAAACTATTGTGTTTGGCACACCATGCAATCTAACAATATCTCGGAAAAACAAATCAGCAACATGTGTAGCATCATCACTTTTACGACAAGGTATGAAGTGTGTCATTTTAGAAAATCTATCCACAACAACAAAGATGCTATCCCTCCCCTTCTTTGTTCTAGGCAGTCCTAAAACAAAATCCATAGAATTATCCTCCCAAGGCATGCTAGGAACAGGAAGAGGCATGTACAAACCATGTGGATTAAGTCATGACTTAGCTTTCTGACATGTCGTGCAGTGAGCAACAAAGCGCTCCACGTCTCGCCTCATCCTTGGCCAAAAGAAATGACCAGCAAGTATGTCCTCCGTCTTTTTCTCTCCAAAGTGCCCCATCAGCCCGCCTCCGTGCGCTTCCTGTAACAACAACAAACGAACGGAGCTAGCTGGAATGCATAACTTGTTAGCTCTAAACACATAGCCATCATTGAGGACAAATTTATTCAATGTTTTTCCGTCTTTACATTTCAGCAATACATCTTTGAAATCAGCATCATGTTCATATTGATCTTTAATCGTTTCTAATCTAAAAATTTTAAAGTGAAGTTGAGATAGAAGAGTATAACGTCTAGATAAAGCATCAACAATAACATTATCCTTTCCCTTTTTGTGTTTAATGACATAAGGAAAAGACTCAATCAATTTCATCCACTTAGCATGCCTACAGTTTAGTTTCCCTTGACTCCTAATATGCTTTAGTGATTCATGATCAGAATGGATAACAAATTCTTTGGGCCACAAATAATGCTGCCATGTTTCTAAAGTTCGTACAAGAGCATATAATTCCTTATCATAGGTAGAATAATTTAGAACAGGCCCACTCATTTTCTCACTAAAATATGCAACAGGTTTTCCTTCTTATAACAAAACACCACCCAATCCAATCCCACTAGCATCACATTCAAGCTCAAAAGTCTTAGAAAAATCAGGAAGTTGGATCAGAGGTGCATGCGTCCACTTATCTTTCTGTATGGTAAAGGTGTTATCTTGTGTGGTGCCCCAAGAAAAAGGCACCCCCTTCTTCGTAAGGTCATTCAATGGAGCAGCAATGGTGCTGAAATCCTTCACAAAGCGACGATAGAACTCAGCCAGCCCTAGAAAGCTCCGCACCTGTGTGGTGGTCTTTGGTACAGGCCACCCCTGAATAACCTCTACCTTGGCTTGATCAACTTCAATTCCCTGTGGGGTAACAACATAGCCAAGGAAAGAGACTCGATCCATGCAAAAGGTGCACTTCTCAAGATTTCCAAATAATCGTGCCTCACGCAAAGCATTAAAAACAGCACGTAAGTGATCAAGATGTTCATCCATGGATTTGCTATAAATCAATATATCATCAAAATACACAACAACAAATTTTCCAATGAATGCACGCAAAACCTCGTTCATTAATCTCATGAAGGTGTTAGGTGCATTAGTTAACCCAAAAGGCATGACTAACCACTCATATAAACCAAACTTAGTTTTCAAAGCAGTTTTCCATTCATCTCCTAGTTTCATGCGAATTTGGTGATAACCACTACGCAAATCAACTTTTGAGAACACAACAGCACCACTCAATTCATCAAGCATATCATCTAAGCGTTGAATATGATGACGATATCGAATGGTTATATTGTTGATTGCTCTACAATCCACACACATACGCCATGATCCATCCTTTTTAGGTACTAGAATAACTGGAACAGCACAAGGACTAAGAGACTCACGTACATAACCTTTGTCAAGTAGTTCTTGTACTTGGCGCTGAATCTCCTTTGTTTCTTCTGGATTTGTCCTATATGGTGCGCGGTTGGGCAATGAAGCACCGGGAATGAGGTCAATCTAGTGCTCAATCCCTCGAAGTGGTGGTAGTCCTAGTGGTATTTCACTTGGAAACACATCAGAATATTCCTGCAAAATGTTAGCAACAGCAGGAGGCAAAGAATGTTGCACATCGTAAAGGGAAATCAAAGCATCTTTGCATACCAAAGCATAGGCAACAGAGGTGGAAGCAATCAGTTCATTAATATCAAATTTCGTAGCAAACAAGCATTTTCCCTTCAGAGATATCTCATTTTTCTTATCAAACACAGATTTGGCATTGTTATTGTTCTCAATATTAGCATGGTCCTGATATTTAGTTTTCCTAGCTCTAGCAACATCATCTTGCACAATAGCTTCAGGAGACATAGGATGCAACACAGTTTTTTTATCGTCGTAAAGAAAAGAATACTGATTTGATCTACCATGATGCATAGAATCTCTATCAAATTGCCAAGGTCTTCCTAGCAGAATATTACAAGCTTGCATAGGCACAACATCACATTCAACGACATCCTTATATGATCCAATAGTAAAATTGATTCGCACAAGCCTAGTTACCTTTGCCTTACCGCTGTTGTTTAACCATTGAATGTAATAGGGATGTGGGTGTGGTTTGGTGCTTAGTGCCAGCTTGGTCACCATGTCATTGCTGGCCAAGTTGTTGCAGCTACCTCCATCAATGATCATGCGGCAAGATCGCTCTTTGACGACACACTTTGTTTGAAATAATGTGTGCCTTTGATTTTGTTCCGCTTTCTCCATTTGTGCACTAAGCACACGCTGCACAATGAGACTATCATAGCGCGCTGCATCTTCTGCACCAATATGCTCTTCTTGATGTTCATCGCTACCTGCATTGTCAGCTGCAAGCAAAACACATGTATCGTCATCAAAATCGCTAGCAGATGAGTACTCACCGTCATCTTTAACAATTAGAACACGTTTGCTTGGGCAGTCACGCTGCACATGGCCAAACCTCTTGCACTTTGACATTGAACATCTCTAGATCGTCCGGTAGATGCTACGGAAGAAGCACTCTCGGTGGGCTTTTGGGTGGTCTTTACTGCTGCGCTAGTGGAAGAAGCACGTGGCTTGTTGCCAGAAGAAGAAGGTGCTGCCCGACTTGGTGAAGAAGATGGCGGGGAAGCACGCCCAGTCGAAGGAGTAGTTGTGCGTGGTTGCCATGAGCTAGTCTTTCCTGCGGAAATATTAGTTCTAGAGCTAGCTCATCGTCCCTACACTTCCCTTTCATCTTTACAAGCAAGATGAAACAAACGGGTAACATTATTGTAATCTTTATAAGCAAGTATGTCCTGAATTTCACGGTTTAAACCACCCAAAAATCTAGCCATAGCTGGTTCCTCATCCTCGTCTAAATTACAACACAACATACCCATTTGTAATTCCTGAAAATACTCTTCTACACTTTTAGCTCCCTGTCTCAATTGTTGTAACTTATTTAACAGATCACGTGCATAGTAAGAAGGAACAAATCTAGCATGCATGAGCCGTTTCAAAGCATCCCAAGTTTGTGGTATGTTATTAGGATTTTTCTTGCCATGTTCTATCCACCAAACAGAAGCAAAATCAGTAAACTCACTAGTGGCTGTTCTAACTCTTGCGTTTTCATGAAACTCATGAAATGCAAATTTTTGATCAATGGAAATCTCCCAAGTAATATATGCATCAGGGTCATATTTACCATCAAAATGAGGTATCTTAAATTTGATCTTGTTAACAGTATCTTCATGATTGCGTACCTCACGCCGACGATGTCCACCTATGCCTTGACGGTTGTGTTGTAGCCGGCGCCGTGGCCTAGCTTCCTCATCTTCCCCAATCTCCGTATCTGCAGAATAGTCATCTTCATTGTCACGTACAATACTAGGAGCATTGCTCACTTGTCCATCTGCGGTGCGTCCACGATCCCTCTCCTCAAGGTGCTGCAGGATGGCTCCAATAGAGGTGTTCAATGTTTGAATGGAAATCTCCAACGTGCTGATTTTGGTGTTGGTGTCGATCTGCATATTTTCCAATTGACCAAGGCGATCACTGGTAACACAAAAATCCTCATCAAGCGCTTCTGTGTGTAGCCGCACTTGGCGTTTGAAGTGTTGTATAATTCCCCGTGTGCGAGGTGAATGCACGTCTTTATTTGTATTTGCTCCTCCTGCCATGGTTAGTAGAAAAAAACAATCCAATATGAAAGGGTAGCGTTATCCCTAGCTACAAAGGTGCTGGTGGAGATAACTCGCTCACTCTCAACCTGTTCAATCAAGCTCTTACCTGTTCTTACAAAGCTCAGCAAGAAGGTGATGGCAACCAGCAAGTAATGAACAACTTCAAGAGCAGGTGTCAATCTATGGCTTTAGGTGGCTGAACTAGTACAAGGAGCAAACTTTCACCACGTTAATCACAACAAGCTGAATAAATATTCTACGATAGTACTGTGCTGATCTTAGTTTAGACCGTACTAGAGACGCGAGCCGAGACACCAATGTCATCACCAAAAACACCCCAAACAACAATCTGATTTTTTTTTCTTTTTTTTTTCATTTTTTTTTGTTGGGGCGGTCACCCAAACTCTCTCTAGGTGGAATCAGGAGACCCTTGAACAAAATTTGCACATGCGGCTTTTGATCTTGCACTTGCCTTTTTTTTCTTCTCTAATTGCCTGTGGCTTTTGTGCGGCTTTTGATTTTGCACTTGCCTTTTTCTTGTTGTCAAACTCAAATTACTAATCTGACTCAAACTCGAAGTAGCAATCTGATTCGAACTCGAACTAGCAATCACACTCAAACTCGAACTAGCAATTCGACTCAAACTCGAAGTAGCAATCTGATCTGACTCAAACTCGAACTAGCAATCCGACTCAAACTCAAAGTAGCAATATGATTTGAACTCGTAATCCGACTAGAACTCGAACTAGTAATCGGACTCAAACTCGAAGTAGCAATCTGATTCAAACTCAAACTAGTAATCCGACTCAAACTCGAACTACGAATCTGACTCGAACTAGGTGACCGAATGTGACACGAACTCGAAACTCTAGTGGTGCAAAACTAAAGACCAGCAACTTGACTCGTCGAAGCAACCATGAACTCAACAAGTCTTGACTAAGTGGAGAAAGTAAAAGGCACAATGGTCTAGGAATAATGGAAAAAAATAGATCTGGTATTTTTTTTGGGCTTTTTCTGGACTATAGGATGATAACAGCGGAAAGAGAAGTAATGGTAGCACTCTCACCGATTAACCTTGCTCTGATTACCACTTGATAGGATCTTGGTTCCCGATCTTTCGATGAGAATAGGAGGGTTCGATTTGTGGAGTAGAAGACGTTGGCGATCCGACTACACCGTCCCCAAGACGATGCGCCTTAGCGATCGATACACCGACTCCGAAGTTGTATTGATCTTGCTGGCGCACAATCAACCTGACCACGAGGGCCTTTGTTCCTGCAAGCAATCGAAGAACACGCAAGAACAAGAAGAACAAGCACTTATCTGTTGAATCAATCTAAAGTGGGGTTCTGGATACAAGTAGACGGGCGATCTAGTCGACACGCGTGTGTACAAGGAAGCAGCAGAAGCTAACTTACGAATAAACAAAACCCACCAGCTAATGAGGGCGGCTGCTACTATTTATTACCTCCCTAGGGTCGTGAGAAACCCTAATCACGAGTCCCTAATGGACTCCAAACGATACATGGGCCATGCGCCCAATTTTGGTGATGCAGCACCATGGACAGAAAAAGGTCTTGGTATTAAAATAACTATTGCGGCCGACTCCCGATAGATATGGACATGAGGCCAGATCCGTTCGAAAGTATACTTGATAATCTTTTCAGGAAGTACTTGAACGCCCAGATCGGAGTCCGTATGAAATCGTGGTGGCCGTCACAAGTTGGTGCTGTTCTGCTGTCCAAATCCCGTCCGCGCGAATTCCCTTCCCATTGGCTCCTCTCCATTGTTCCTAAGCAAAACAAGAAAGCACATAGTTCCACGGTCTAGATAAGATGGACATAAGGCTAAGAACAAGTTCACCTCATAGTTTAGTTGACGTGCACGAGCGCGAGTGATCGGACCAGAAACCGGTAGCTGAGTTGGTGTGGATGTATCGAGGGTGTTGATGTCCTCATCAGTTCAAGCTGTCCTGGCATCTTGCCATTCTCCGCTGGCGGAAAAACAGCTGCAAGTTGAGTCAACTAAGTCTTCAACATCTTGTTAAAGCTTAATTGGTTCTTGAAGGCTGAGGATAGTCCTTCAATCTTGGCATTAATGCTTTCTAGGGTCTTGTCATTAGCCGAGAGCTTCTTTGGTAATGCATCATTGGTCTTCAATTGGCTAATGCCAAGCTCCCTCAAGTTGGGTTGATTTCCATTGTTGCCATTGTTGTTATACCCTCCTTGAAAGAAAGGGCATAGTTGGCCCCACTCTTGACCTCCTTGATAGTAGCCATTTTCATTCCCATTGTTAGCTATAGCGCACCCTCCCGAGTCTCTGAGCAGTCATTACCCAAGTGACCCGTATTGTCATAGACTTTATAGGTGATGTGAGAGTCTAAGGCATAAGCATTACCACATATTTCTCCACCGGCTTGTCCATCAATCTTCTTCATGAGGAGGTCCAATTTAGCAGCAACCACGTACACCTCTTTTAAGGTGTGCATGCCTCGCTGACGGGTTTGGAGACACTCATCTCTCCAACCCATGTTGGACACAATCTCCTCAATCAAATCTTTGGCTTTGAGCACCAGGAATGAGAACAAGGCTTCTCCAACACCAGCATCCACATGGTCACGGGTGTTGAGGGTCGTTATATACCAATTTCAACCATCAATATAACTCAATTATGTGAAGGAATGAATATTTCTTACACTCATTGTAGTTAGAAATGACCTAGTTCCACTTGTAAATGGAGAAATTGGTGAATGCAAGTATTTATACAAAATTGAAGTGAAACAAGGGGATGAATCCTATAAAATATCATCCCAACCAATCAAACACTGACATGTGGCACCACATGGATCAAATGACCCACAAACAGAAGTATCTGAGGCCATCCAACGGTATATCACCTATATTAGTGAAGGGGACCCACCTGTCAATGACCTGGAGAAAACACAACCCCAATGAAGCACTGACCAGGTCGGTCGACACCCCTAGTCAGTTGACCTGGTCCTAGCGCCAAACTCGGTCAATCGACACGTGTTCTCTCCTCCCCGACTTCCTGAAGTTGTTGATGACTGATCAACGTGCTTTTGGTGGCGGGAATCGACCCTTCTCCACCTATAAATAGGACCCCCAACCCTCACTTCACACACACACACACCACTTGAGCATCATTCTATTGTATGCACTAGTTCTCCTAGTTTCTTAGTTTAGGTTAGGCTTTAGAGTGGAGCCTCTAGTCCCATGTCCAAATTGGGAAAGGTATGGCTCATGTATCTTTTCTTATATTTGTGACTTTATGCATAATAAAGATATTATCTTTAGTCTTATTTTATTCATATACTTGGATGAAGCGTTTCTTGTTTGATTGTGGATTCCATGTATGTGGTAGGTATAGTCTTTATGATCATGTCCTGATGTCATTACACTATCATCATAAACACTATAAACCCCCACTGTAGTCTAATTAGCTATGATATGATCATGTTAATATGAATGCCTTATGCTATGCTTCAACATTGGTTCAACGATGTTTAGGTTAGTCATTGCCTTATGATGGCTTGTGTTGCAGCTCCTAAGGTATTTACATAATATGCTACCATGGTGCTAGAAAAGTTAAGTAGCGTTGGATGTCTCGTAGACCCATAGGTTGAAGAGGTAGGCAGTAGGTGGTGACAGTCCTATCTATCCTTTGTAATCCTCCACGTTCGGTTATGCCACGGGTTCTTGGCAGGAGTCGCCATAGTATTGCTAGGGGTAAGCCCGTGTCCGATGTGCTGAACAACTTAGCATAAGGATTCACTATTGACATGCTCATTAGTACCAAACCTAGGCTATGTATATGTATATTAGAAGCATTGTAGGAGCAACTCTCCAACACTTAGTCTAATCTCCATGAGGACCCATCTACCCTCTAGAATAGATTGCTTAGGTGTGTGTCACACTATCCATATTATCAACTTACCCCTGTCTTGATAATTGATTAGTATCCCATATCTTCATCATAAGAATAGTGTCTACTTTACTCTATTGCTTTCCTTTGGGATAAATACGATACCTTAAGAATACTCTTGGGTGAAATGCTACATGACAGTTTCCGTGCGCTTCCGGATTTTTATCAGTGACGTAAGAAACGTCAACAAGCATTTCTGGCACTGTTGCCGGGAAGAGCAAAGGAAGTTAAGGATAGATATCACTTGTGATTAAGCTATAAGTACTAATAGTTATTAGACAGGATTACCCTTGATAGTTTTCTCCTTTTGTGTGAAAACAGGGTAGTGTTGGCTAACCTGTTTTATGGGATGGCCAACGAGGACGCAAGTGCTCAACTGCAAGATAATTCAAGGCGTACCTCAAAAAATGTCCGCTAGGCAACACCATTGCCTTTAGTGAAAGAATTTCAGCTGCCAGTAGGAGCCCAAGTCATCCATCCCCAAGCTTGGTGGTGGCTCTAGGAGTTCTTGGTTTGCCTCCATCATGGGATGGATAGTTGGCCCTTCATCCAACACTCATGTCATGGGTTGATTCCACCAATCCATGACCATATTCGTGCTGGAGCTGAAGGAGTCCTATTCTCATTCATCATGGATGAGAATATGGTCTCCACTGAAGCGGCGGATTGAAGAGTGCTCTAGTTCCTATAGCTTGGCATGCACACCACTTAACAAGGTGAACATGCTAGTTATGGAACTACACCTCCCATTGAGTAACATGAAGATCAAGCCAATGGAGAAGTGTTTAGATGATCCAAGCCATGGATATTCACATGATTTGTGAAAATCCATGTCAACATGAGTCACTTGGGGAATCTTTCCCTAAAGGCGCATGAGGATTATTTCTTTCAAACACAACTCCAATGGCTATCACCAATAAGGAGGTCAAGGGTGGAAACATCACTCTTGTAAGCAAGGAGGCTATGGGAATTTCAAAGGATTTAAGTTAAACTAGCCTACCTTGAAGTATCTTGTCCATGGCCAAGCAAGAAATCAAGACAACATTTACATGAAGCTCTTGTCCAAGGACAAGGAACCTAAAAAGTCTTCAAGATCCAGGATTTCCCGCAATCACTTGTTGGGATTCCTACCCTTCGACCAAGCCCGTGCCACCTAAGGCAAATGAAATTATGGATGAAGTGTTTCTTGTTTGATTGTGGAGGCCACATGACATCTTGCCCAAGGAAGCTATTGATCCATGATCAAATTATGGGTTGACCTTAAGGAATATCAAGAAGGTCGAAGTGACACCCCTAAAGAAGGACAAGCCTCACTATGCTCATGAGAGAATATCTTCAAGAGGGAAAAGCCGTCACTACATCAACAAGTCTTCATCAAGATGACGAAGAGACTAGGGCCATCATGTGGTCCACATGTCCAACTAACATGCCGAAGGAGATTTGGCATGTCAATCAAGACAAGTTGTCCACATCTTCAACTCCGGGATTGGACAACAAATCATCGCACTAAACAGGACGGAGGTAAGTACCACTCATCGGACATAAAAAATTTGCTGAGTCCTTGCCAATAGGTTAATTGGTAGTTATCTCGTATTTTTTTCTCCAGTTGCATATTTGAATTTCTCATTTGCATATAGCATGTTTGAATTTTCACACTTGCAAGTTGGAAAGTAAAATTTCCAACAATCATAAAACTAAAATTTTGAATTAGGAAATAAATTTAATTGGATATGAACCTTGGGCATAACCACTTGAATTCATCTTCCTAATTTAAACAAAAAATATTTCCCTTAATATTCAATGCATTTGCAAGTTGTTTCAAGTTGGAAAAAAAAACAATTTGACAAAGGGTACAACATGCTTTTGAGCTAACATAACCCGTTTTTGAGTTGTTGTTTTTTTAATTTTTAGTGCAGCTAGGACAAAAATTGTAAAGATGTTGGAAGGCCTCATCAAGCCTAATTCACATCGGAGAATTCAAGCACATATCCCTCCATGGATCTCATTTTGAGTTCTTGGTGGAGGACTGCTCAAAATAGTGGCCCAATGAAGGAGCAAGATGAAGCTCATTCAACTCTAACCTCAACTTGGCAGGAGACATTGAATATGAAGGCTACACCAAAATTCATTGTCGTGAATTTCTCACACAACAACCTTACCCCTGGACTGCTCTTCAATTGAGGTACAAGTTTAAAATTTTCCATCGTTGGAATTACATTGGGATTGAATGATTTTTGCTTACATTGGAAAGGAAGGTTTTGTGACACCCGGTTCCGAAAATGAACCAAGTGAAACGCATATGTGTGTCCAGGATGTTCAACACACATACACGAATGCATCACAATTGATATACAGAAAATTACCATGGCACAAACTAGTAAACAAGTACTTTTATTACATTATTCAAATGGTTCTCAAATTACAAACTCTAATGATCATTATTACTACTACTACTACTACTACTACTACTAATACTGCAGCAGAAATAATTTATACTAAGCAAACTAAACAAATAGGGATAGTGCGGCTCCAAGCATAACCACAGGCAAGTCGACGGCAGCACACAACCTAGAAATCTGCATTATCCTCAGGGTACTCCCAAACATCACCTGAAACTGTTGATGGGGGATTGCAAGGGTGAGCACATGTCGTACTCAGCATGTGTGAAAAATAATGACATGTAGCTTAAACAAGTAATGATAATAAATAATGACTATTTGCTGAAAAGTACATTTAAATCATGTAAAAAGCATACTAAGATGTCTATGTGAAGTTAATTCCATCATAGCCCAAACAAATATTATAATATGAATCCATCATCATCATTTACCAACATATTGCATCCATCGATAGTTATCCATCTGTATACCAATTTCTCACATTCCTCAATAACCATGTCCATTTATGACAATCCAAACCATGACCATAATCAATACCAAACCATCCCAATTTCCAAGTTCCACTTTAATCATGGAAGTTGTCCAGGTGCTAATAACCGGGAGCACGACTATCGTGATAGTTTTAACACTCTGCAGAGGTTGTACCACTTTACCTACAAGTTCGTGATTTGTTACCCGTCGGCGACTAAAAAAACCTCTATTATGCCAAAACACTACAATAGGTGTATGGCTAAGAGATCACAAAATAGCCTTTACAAAGGGACTACCAGCATATTCAGACCCACTATGGTTTCACCAGTGGTGATGCCTCCAACTGAGCACATCCAACCAAGGGCCCCCTCTTGTGCCCTTCGGATCTCAGGGCAGTCCCACCACTGTTTCAAACCCAATCGACTCCCATTCCTTGCTCCCCCAGATGATTGGAACAATGCTAGCAATATACCTAATTAATTGGCTAAGCCGCACCCATCCTTGGCCTTGTGGTGCAACTGTCGTCCTGGCTTATTCTCGCATGAACCAGTCCTTAGATCCAAGGCAAGCAAAACCACCATATCTTCCAACCCAATACAAAACCCATGCTTGCTTAGATCTTCCAAGTCTCATTTTACACTTTAATCGTGTTCATCAATTCACATCATCCGTAAGTTCATTAATTCATAATTGATATATTTGGTTGTTTTCCCATCCCAATTAATTAGAGTGAAGTGAAAAGTAAAATACCCTTACCGACTCTCTACAATATATTCCAAGCAACAAGGATGGTCAAACAAGACTAGTAAACACCTATCGTGAGTTTTCCATCAATTTGACACAAGCATGCAGTTTTGTAAACAAAACATTTAAAAACAGGATCAAAATGTTCAAGGATACTTGCCTTGCTCTTGAGATTGGTTTGGATCAAAAGCTTCAAAGCTCTGGTGATGGAGGTCCTCGGCAGCACCCTCTAGAGCAAAACCTTCTATCCCGCGCAACAAAATACAAAATAAGTATTACAATCAATAAATGCTCATATATTACTCAATATGTCATGACATGCATGAATGATGCAATTATGTGGTAATGCATGTTATCAAGTTGCTAATTGCTTACTGACTAGTTACACTTAAGTTTCACATGTTAGAACAAGTTTCAAGTCATTTTGGAGAAAATTAAGGAAGTTCTAGGAATTTTCAAAACTAAAGAACTGGACTAGTCCGCACTTTGGCCAGACATATCCGTTCTGGAACAGAAAGGAAATCGGACTAGTCCGCACAGGACCGGACAAGTCCGTTATGGCCAGGGTTTTGGCGAATTTTCAACTAGAGCATAGTTTGATTAATCATAGAAACATATTTTACGTAGAAAAGATGTATCTAAGGTATTTACCGTGAATCCTAGGGTTCAGGGGTTGAGGATTCGATGGAACTCAAGAACTTGATGTCTAGATCCAAATTAAGATGAAGAATTGGTGGAGGGAAAACGTTGACGATGAAGTGTTGATGAAGATCGCTACAACAATGATGATCTCGCTTGATCCTTCTCCTTCCTCCTTCCTCTTCCTTCTTCTCCCTGCGGTGGAGATTCTTAATGGGGGCTCTCACAAACAAAAGCTAAAGGTTTCTTATAATGTGGCAAAGAGATGAAAGGGTGGGTCTTGGGGTGTTTTGTACAGGGTGGAGGTGGTAGGGTTTGGGTGGAACTCGAGTAGATGGCGGTGCGGGCCTTGGTGGGGTCCCACTTGGGCTCCGTAGGGGTCGGGCACGACACTATTGAGGCCAATTAAGGTAATTACCCAAAAGCTCGTCGTGGAGGAAAAACAAAATCCGAGTCGAAACCCTACACACTGGACTAGTCCGATCAAGTGTTGGACAAGTCCGATCGGGTACAGAGAGTAGAACGGGTAAGTCCGGTGCATATCCTGACAAGTCCAAAAAGTTCCAGAAAGCAAAACGGACAAGTCCGGTACCAAGGCCGGCCAAGTTCGGGTTCTTGTCCAGTTTTCAAAAAACGGACCAAAATGAGAAATTACTGGATAAATCCAAAGGGTTCCAGCGACGAAGATCGGACTAGTACATAAATGGGAACAGACAAGTACAAACAACAACAAAAGCATTTTTGGACTAATCCGTGGCAAATAGCGGATAAGACCGAAAAACAACAGGGAGTACATTAGACTAGTTCGGGGTTCATTCCTGACAAGTCCGCACTGATATAGGTTTTTAATTGCTATTTTAGTTCTAATTCATTTTAATCTTGTTCCTTTTTGTTGCTTAATGTTAGACATGTATAAGAATGTATGCAACACATGATGGATGAAAATGAGTGTGTTACAAACCTATCCCACTTAAAATGAATCTCACCCTCGAGATTCGATGTAGAAGGAAAAAGATAGAGAAATTATTTCTTGAGGTCATCTTCTAGATCCCAAGTTGCTTCAAATTCAGAATGGTGTTTCCATTGTACTTTGCACCATCGAATCACCTTGTTCCTTGTGACTCTCTCTTTTGTTTCCAAGATTTTGACCGATTTCTTGGCATAAGTAAAATCTACATCAAGCTCCAATTCATCCATTGGTACTTGTTCTTCCGGTACCCTTAAGCACTTCTTGAGCTGAGAAATGTGAAACATATCATGAACATCAGAAAGATGTGCTAGCATCTCCAACTTATATGCCACTTCTCCATGTTTATCCAAAATCTTGAATGGTCCGATATAGCGAGGTGCCAACATGCCACCTTGATGTTGAACCGCTTATGACCTGGCATAGGTGACACTTTTAGGTATACGAAATCTCCCACTTCAAAAGCTAAGTTGCTTCGGCTATTATCTGCATAGCCTTTTTGTCTTGATTGAGCAGCCCTTAGGTTTTCTCGGATTAACTGAACACTCTTTTCAGCTTCTTGTAACACATCAGGACCAAATACTTGGTTCTCTCCTATCTCATTCCAAAAAAAAGGGTGTTCTACACTTCCTCTCATATAGTGCTTTGTATGGCAACATTTCCAAACTGGCTTGATAACTATTGTTATATGAGAATTCCGCATATGGCAAGCTCTTGTCTCAGCTGTATCCATGTTTTAAAGCACAAGCTCTCAACATATCTTCCAATATTTTAGTTGTCCTCTCAGTTTGCCCGTCAGTTTGCGCGTGATATGTTGAGCTGAAATTTAACCTGGTACCTATAGCTTCATGAAGTTTCTCCCAGAACCTAGAGGTGAATTGAGAACCTCCGTCCGAGACTATTTTCTTCAGAACCCCATGTCGGCACACAATATTCTCCATGTACAACTCAGCTAACTGTGATGCGGTGTACTTGGTCTTGATAGGAATAAAATGAACAGATTTCATCAACCGATCTACAATAATCCATATTGAGTCATAACCGGACTGGGTACACGGTAATCCAACTATGAAGTCCATACCGATCTCCTCCCACTTCCACTTCGGAATCTTCAATGGCTGCAATAATCCAGTTGGGCTTTGATGTTCCGCCTTCACTCATTGGCACACATCACATAATGCAACATACGTTGATATGTCCTTCTTCATCCTATCCCACAAATAGCAAGTTTTCAAGTCTTTGTACATCTTTGTACAGCCGGGATGAATTGAGTAAAGTGAGTCATGTGCCTCCTTCAATATCGTCTCTCGGAGCTCATTGGCACACATCACATAATGCAACATACGTTGATATGTCCTTCTTCATCCTATCCCACAAATAGCAAGTTTTCAAGTCTTTGTACATCTTTGTACAGCCGGGATGAATTGAGTAAAGTGAGTCATGTGCCTCCTTCAATATTCTCTCTCGGAGATGCTTCACATTAGGCACAACAATCCATTTTACAAGCCATAATGTACCATGATCATCTTCATCAAACCTCCATTCTCTCCCTTATTGGATCCTTTTCTTGATTTCTTGGATTTCTTCATCCTTTGTTTGCCCTTCTTGGATTTCTTGTTCCAGAGTCGGATTTAACTCCATTATTCCCATTTCATTCACAAATCTAAGATTCAACGGTTCAAACTCCTTGCATAGCTCGGATGGCAACTCGCGGATCGTGAGTTGGTGGCTTACTCCTTTCCGACTCAAAGCATCGGTCACTACATTGGCTTTCCCTAGGTGGTAGTTGATTCCCACATCATAATCCTTGATGAGCTCCAACCATCTTTGTTGCCTCAAATTCAAGTCCGTTTGTGTAAATATGTACTTGAGGCTCTTATGATCCATGTAAATCTCATACCTATGACCAAGAATGTAAAGTCTCCATATCTTCAAGGCATGCACTATGGCTGTAAGTTCGAGATCATGCGTAGGATAATTCTGCTCATGTTTCTTTAAATGCCTCGATGCATAGGCTACCACTTGACACTCTTGCATGAGCACACATCCCAACCCTTGTCTTGATGCATCACAATAAATATCAAAACTTTTGCTCACATTGGACAACACCAAGACTAGTGCGGTGGTTAACCTCTTCTTTAACTCCTCAAAACTGATTTGACAAGCTTGAGTCCATTGGAAAGCTTTTCCCTTCATTAACAATTCTGTCATGGGCTTGGCTATTTTGGAGAAATCCTTGATGAACGGATGGTAATGTCTATCCATTCCAAGAAAACACCTAATTTCCTTCACATTTTGCGGCGGCTCCCATTTTAGTACATCTCTCACTTTTCCCGTGTCAACCGATACTCCTCCTCCAGAGGTGATATGTCCCAAAAATGATTCTTCTCTTAACCAAAATTGGAACTTGCTGAATTTTGCATACAATTGGTGTTCCCTCAATTTATACAATGTGAGCCTTAAATGCTCTTCATGCTCCTCCTCGCTTCTCGAGTAAATCATAATGTCATTGATAGGATCTTGGTTCCCGATCTTTCGATGAGAATAGGAGGGTTCGATTTGTGGAGGAGAAGACGTTGGCGATCCGACTACACCGTCCCCAAGATGATGCGCCTAGCGATCGGTACACCGACTCCGAAGTTGTATTGATCTTGCTGGCGCACAATCAACCTGACCACGAGGGCCTTTGTTCCTGCAAGCAATCGAAGAACACGCAAGAACAAAAAGATCAAGCACTTATCTGTTGAATCAATCTAAAGTGGGGTTCTGGATACAAGTAGACGGGCGATCTAGTCGACACGCGCGTGTACAAGGAAGCAGCAGAAGCTAACTTACGAATAAACAAAAACCCACCAGCTAATGAGGGCGGCTGCTACTATTTATTACCTCCCTAGGGTCGTGAGAAACCCTAATCACGAGTCCCTAATGGACTCCAAACGATACATGGGCCATGGGCCCAATTTTGGTGATGCAGCGCCCTGGACAGAAAAAAGTCTTGGTATTAAAATAACTATTGCAGCCGACTCCGAATAGATATGGACATGAGGCCAGATCCGTTTGAAAGTAGACTTGATAATCTTTCCAGGAAGTACTTGAACGCCCAGATCGGAGTCCATATGAAATCGTGGTGGCCGTCACAAGTTGGTGCTTTTCTGCTGTCCAAATCCCGTCCGCGCGAATTCCCTTCCCATTGGCTCCTCTCCATTGTTCCTAAGCAAAACAAGAAAGCGCGTAGTTCCACGGTCTAGATAAGATGGACATAAGGCCAAGAACGAGTTCACCTCATAGTTTAGTTGACGTACACAAGCGCGAGTGATCGGACCAGAAACCGGTAGCTGAGTTGGTGTGGATGTATCGAGGGTGTTGATGTCCTCATCATCCTCCCCTTCTTGCATTTGAGTCGTCCGCGACTCAAGCTCATCTTCTTCTCCCAAATATGGCTTCAAATCTGCAATGTTAAATGTGGGACTAACCCCAAAATTTGCAGGCAACTCGAGTTTATATGCATTATCATTAATTCTTTCTAACACTTTGAATGGACCATCAGCTCGAGGTAACAATTTAGACTTTCTCAAATCAGGAAACCTATCATTTCGCAAATGTAACCAAACTAAATCACCAGGTTCAAAAGTGATAGTTTTCTTTCCCCTACTACCAGCAAGTTTATACTTGGCATTCATGCACTCTATATTCTTCTTAGTGGTTTCATGCAATTTTAAGATCAATTCAGCATGATGTTTAGCATCAAAATTCACTCGTTCCTTTGAAGGAAGAGGTAATAAATCAATAGGAGCACGGGGTACAAATCCATAAACAATCTCAAAAGGGCATTTCTTAGTACTAGAATGTAGGGAACAATTATAAGCAAACTCAACATGAGGCAAACACTCTTCCCATATTTTTATATTCTTTTTCAAAACAGCCCTAAGCATGGTAGATAAACTTCTATTCACAACCTCAGTTTGACCATCAGTTTGGGGATGACAAGTAGTTGAAAATAAAAGCTTAGTCCCCAATTTTGCCCATAACGTTCTCCAAAAATGGCTAAGAAACTTAGCATCACGATCTGAAACTATTGTGTTTGGCACACCATGCAATCTAACAATATCTCGGAAAAACAAATCAGCAACATGTGTAGCATCATCACTTTTACGACAAGGTATGAAGTGCGCCATTTTAGAAAATCTATCCACAACAACAAAGATGCTATCCCTCCCCTTCTTTGTTCTAGGCAGTCCTAAAACAAAGTCCATAGAAATATCCTCCCAAGGCATGCTAGGAACAGGAAGAGGCATGTACAAACCATGTGGATTAGGTCGTGACTTAGCTTTTTGAGATGTCGTGCAGCGAGCAACAAAGCGCTCCACGTCTCGCCTCATCCTTGGCCAAAAGAAATGACCAGCAAGTATGTCCTCCGTCTTTTTCACTCCAAAGTGCCCCATCAGCCCGCCTCCATGCGCTTCCTGTAACAACAACAAACGAACGGAGCTAGCTGGAATGCATAACTTGTTAGCTCCAAACACATAGCCATCATTGAGGACAAATTTATTCAATGTTTTTCCGTCTTTACATTTCAGCAATACATCTTTGAAATCAGCATCATGTTCATATTGATCTTTAATCATTTCTAATCCAAAAATTTTAAAGTCAAGTTGAGATAGAAGAGTATGACGTCTGGATAAAGCATCAGCAATAACATTATCCTTTCCCTTTTTGTGTTTAATGACATAAGGAAAAGACTCAATAAATTCCATCCACTTAGCATGCCTACGGTTTAGTTTCCCTTGACTCCTAATATGCTTTAGTGATTCATGATCAGAATGGATAACAAATTTTTTGGGCCACAAATAATGCTGCCATGTTTCTAAAGTTCGTACAAGAGCATATAATTCCTTATCATAGGTAGAATAATTTAGAACAGGCCCACTCATTTTCTCACTAAAATATGCAACAGGTTTTTCTTCTTGTAACAAAACACCACCCAATCCAATTCCACTAGCATCACATTCAAGCTCAAAAGTCTTAGAAAAATCAGGAAGTTGGAGAAGAGGTGCATGCATCAACTTATCTTTCAGTATGGTAAAGGCATTATCTTGTGTGGTGCCCCAAGAAAAAGGCACCCCCTTCTTCGTAAGGTCATTCAATGGAGCAGCAATGGTGCTGAAATCCTTCACAAAGCGACGATAGAACCCAGCCAGCCCTAGAAAGCTCCGCACCTGTGTGATGGTCTTTGGTACAGGCCACCCCTGAATAGCCTCTACCTTGGCTTGATCAACTTTAATTCCCTGTGGAGTAACAACATAGCCAAGGAAAGAGACTCGATCCGTGCAAAAGGTGCACTTCTCAAGATTACCAAATAATCGTGCCTCACGCAAAGCATTAAAAACAGCACGTAAGTGATCAAGATGTTCATCCATGGATTTGCTATAAATCAATATATCATCAAAATACACAACAACAAATTTTCCAATGAATGCACGCAAAATCTCGTTCATTAATCTCATGAAGGTGCTAGGTGCATTAGTTAACCCAAAAGGCATGACTAACCACTCATATAAACCGAACTTAGTTTTGAAAGCAGTTTTCCATTCATCTCCTAGTTTCATGCGAATTTGGTGATAACCACTACGCAAATCAACTTTTGAGAACACAACAGCACCACTCAATTCATCAAGCATATCATCTAAGCGTGGAATAGGATGACGATATCGAATGGTTATATTGTTGATTGCTCTACAATCCACACACATACGCCATGATCCATCCTTTTGAGGTACTAGAATAACTGGAACAGCACAAGGACTAAGAGACTCACGTACATAACCTTTGTCAAGTAGTTCTTGTACTTGGCGCTGAATCTCCTTTGTTTCTTCTGGAGTTGTCCTATATGGTGCACGGTTGGGCAATGAAGCACCGGGAATGAGGTCAATCTGGTGCTCAATCCCTCGAAGTGGTGGTAGTCCTGGTGGTATTTCACTTGGAAACACATCAGAATATTCCTGCAAAATGTTAGCAACAGCAGGAGGCAAAGAATGTTGCACATCGTAAAGGGAAATCAAAGCATCTTTGCATACCAAAGCGTAGGCAACAGAGGTGGAAGCAATCAGTTCATTAATATCAGATTTTGTAGCAAACAAGCATTTTCCCTTCAGAGATATCTCATTTTTCTTATCAAACAAAGATTTGGCATTGTTATTGTTCTCAATGTTAGCATGGTCCTGATATTTAGTTTTCCTAGCTCTAGCAACATCATCTTGCACAATAGCTTCAGGAGACATAGGATGCAACACAATTTTTTTATCGTGGTAAAGAAAAGAATACTGATTTGATCTACCATGATGCATAGAATCTCTATCAAATTGCCAAGGTCTTCCTAGCAGAATATTACAAGCTTGCATAGGCACAACATCACATTCAACGACATCCTTATATGATCCAATAGTAAAATTGATTCGCACAAGTCTAGTTACCTATGCCTTACCGCTGTTGTTTAACCACTGAATGTAATAGGGATGTGGGTGCGGTTTGGTGCTTAGTGCCAGCTTGGTCACCATGTCACTGCTGGCCAAGTTGTTGCAGCTACCTCCATCAATGATCATGCGGCAAGATCGCTCTTTGACGACACACTTTGTTTGGAATAATGTGTGCCTTTAATTTTGTTCCGCTTTCTCCATTTGTGCACTAAGCACACGCTGCACAATGAGACTATCATAGCGCGCTGCATCTTCTGCACCAATATGCTCTTCTTGATGTTCATCACTACCTGCATAGTCAGCTGCAAGAAAAACACATGTATCGTCATCAAAATCGCTAGAAGATGAGTACTCAACGTCATCTTTAACAATTAGAACACGTTTGCTTGGGCAGTCACGCTGCACATGGCCAAAACCCTTGCACTTGTGACATTGAACGTCTCTAGATCGTCCGGTAGATGCTACGGAAGAAGCACTCTCGGTGGGCTTTTGGGTGGTCTTTACTGCTGAGCTAGTGGAAGAAGCACGTGGCTTGTTGCCGGAAGAAGAAGGTGCTGCCCGACTTGGTGAAGAAGATGGCGGGGAAGCACGCCCAGTCGAAGGAGTAGTCGTGCGTGGTTGCCATGAGCTAGTCTTTCCTGCAGAAATATTAGTTCTAGAGCTAGCTCGTCGTCCCTGCACTTCCCTTTCAGCTTTACAAGCAAGATGAAACAAACGGGTAACATTATTGTAATCTTTATAAGCAAGTATGTCCTGAATTTCACGGTTTAAACCACCCAAAAATCTAGCCATAGCTGGTTCCTCATCCTCGTCTAAATTACAACGCAACATACCCATTTGTAATTCCTGAAAATACTCTTCTACACTTTTAGCTCCCTGTCTCAATTGTTGTAACTTATTTAACAGATCACGTGCATAGTAAGAAGGAACAAATCTAGCCCGCACGAGCCGTTTCAAAGCATCCCAAGTTTGTGGTATGTTATTAGGATTTTTCTTGCCATGTTCTATCCACCAAACAGAAGCAAAATCAGTAAACTCACTAGTGGCTGCTCTAACTCTTGCTTTTTCAGGAAACTCATGACATGCAAATTTTTGATCAACAGAAATCTCCCAAGTAATATATGCATCAGGGTCATATTTACCATCAAAATGAGGTATCTTAAATTTGATCTTGTTAAAAGTATCTTCATGATTGCGTACCTCACGCCGACGATGTCCACCTATGCCTTGACGGTTGCATTGTAGCCGGCGCTGTGGCCTAGCTTCCTCATCTTCCCCAATCTCCGTATCTGCAGAATAGTCATCTTCATTGTCACGTACAATACTAGGAGCATTGCTCACCTGTCCATCTGTGGTGTGTCCATAATCCCTCTCCTCATGGCGCTGCAGGATGGCTCCAATAGAGGTGTTCAATGTTTGAATGGAACTCTCCAACGTGCTGATTTTGGTGTTGGTGTCGATCTGCATATTTTCCAATTGACCAAGGCGGTCACTGGTAACTCGAAAATCCTCATCAAGCGCTTCTGTGTGTAGCCGCACATGGCGTTCGAAGTGTTGTATAATTCCCCGTGTGCGAGGTGAATGCACGTCTTCATTTGTATTTGCTCCTCCTGCCATGGTTAGTAGAAAAAAAATCCAATATGAAAGGGTAACGTTATCCCTAGCTACAAAGGTGCTGGTGGAGATAATTCGCTCACTCTCAACCTGTTCAATCAAGCTCTTACCTGTTCTTACAAAGCTCAGCAAGAAGGTGATGGCAACCAGCAAGTAATGAACAACTTCAAGAGCAGGTGTCAATCTATGGCTTTAGGTGGCTGAACTAGCACAAGGAGCAAACTTTCACCACGTTAATCACAACAAGCTGAATAAATATTCTACAACGGTACTGTGCTGATCTTAGTCTAGACCGTACTAGAGACGCGAGCCGAGACACCAATGTCGTCACCAAAAACACCCCAAACAACAATCTGATTTTTTTTTCTTTCTTTTTTTTCGTTGTTTTTTTGTTGGGGTGGTCACCCAAACTCTCTCTAGATGGAATCAGGAGACCCTAGAACAAAATTTGCACATGCGGCTTTTGATCTTGCACTTGCCTTTTTTTTTATTCTCTAATTGCTTGTGGCTTTTGTGCGGCTTTTGATTTTGCACTTGCCTTTTTTTTCTTCTCTAATTGCTTGTGGCTTTTGTGCGGCTTTTGATTTCACACTTGCCTTTTTCTTGTTGTCAAACTCAAATTACTAATCTGACTCAAACTCGAAGTAGCAATCTGATTCAAACTCGAACTAGTAATCAGACTCAAACTCGAACTAGCAATCCGACTCAAACTCGAAGTAGCAATCTGATTTGAACTCGTAATCTGACTCAAACTCGAACTAGCAATCCGACTCAAACTCAAAGTAGAAATATGATTTGAACTTGTAATCCGACTCAAACTCGAAGTAGCAATCTGATTCAAACTCAAACTAGTAATCCGACTCAAACTCGAACTACGAATCTGACTCGAACTAGGTGACCGAATGTGACACGAACTCGAAACTCTAGTGGTGCAAAACTAAAGACCAGCAACTTGACTCGTCGAAGCAACCATGAACTCAACAAGTCTTGACTAAGTGGAGAAAGTAAAAGGCACAATGGTCTAGGAATAATGGAAAAAACAGATCTGGTATTTTTTTGGGCTTTTTCTGGACTATAGGATGATAACAGCGGAAAGAAAAGTAATGGTAGCACTCTCACCGATTAACCTTGCTCTGATTACCACTTGATAGGATCTTGGTTCCCGATCTTTCGATGAGAATAGGAGGGTTCGATTTGTGGAGGAGAAGACGTTGGCGATCCGACTACACCGTCCCCAAGACGATGCGCCTTAGCGATCGGTACACCGACTCCGAAGTTGTATTGATCTTGCTGGCGCACAATCAACCTGACCACGAGGGCCTTTGTTCCTGCAAGCAATCTAAGAACACACAAGAACAAGAAGAACACTTATCTGTTGAATCAATCTAAAGTGGGGTTCTGGATACAAGTAGACGGGCGATCTAGTTGACACGCGCGTGTACAAGGAAGCAATATAAGCTAACTTACGAATAAACAAAAACCCACCAGCTAATGAGGGCGGCTGCTACTATTTATAACCTCCCTAGGGTCGTGAGAAACCCTAATCACGAGTCCCTAATGGACTCCAAACGATACATGGGCCATGGGCCCAATTTTGGTGATGCAGCACCCTGGACAGAAAAAGGTCTTGGTATTAAAATAACTATTGTGGCCGACTCCGAATAGATATGGACATGATGCCAGATCCTTCTGAAAGTAGACTTGATAATCTTTCCAGGAAGTACTTGAACGCCCAGATCGGAGTCCGTATGAAATTGTGGTGGCCATCACAAGTTGGTGTTGTTCTGCTGTCCAAATCCCGTCCGTGTGAATTCCCTTCCCATTGGCTCCTCTCCATTGTTCCTAAGCAAAACAAGAAAGCACGTAGTTCCACGGTCTAGATAAGATGGACATAAGGCCAAGAACGAGTTCACCTCATAGTTTAGCTGACGTAAACGAGCGCGGGTGATCGGACCAGAAACCATTAGCTGAGTTGGTGTGGATGTATCGAGGGTGTTGATGTCCTCATCATCCACTTGATAGGATCTTGGTTCCCGATCTTTCCATGAGAATAGGAGGGTTCGATTTGTGGAGGAGAAGACGTTGGCGATCCGACTACACCGTCCCCAAGACGATGCGCCTTAGCGACCGGTACACCGACTCTGAAGTTGTATTGATCTTGCTGGTGCGCAATCAACCTGATCACGAGGGCCTTTGTTCTTGCAAGCAATCGAAGAACACGCAAGAACAAGAAGAACAAGCACTTATCTGTTGAATCAATCTAAAGTGGGGTTCTGGATACAAGTAGACGGGCGATCTAGTCGACACGCGCGTGTACAAGGAAGCAGCAGAAGCTAACTTACGAATAAACAAAAACCCACCAGCTAATGAGGGCGGCTGCTACTATTT
Organism: Tuctoria greenei; assembly: GCA_036927565.1. Classification (NCBI taxonomy): domain Eukaryota; kingdom Viridiplantae; phylum Streptophyta; class Magnoliopsida; order Poales; family Poaceae; genus Tuctoria; species Tuctoria greenei. The sequence continues at coordinate 90,823,729 of JAYESD010000005.1, read as the reverse complement.
ATTACCTCCCTAGGGTCGTGAGAAACCCTAATCACGAGTCCCTAATGGACTCCAAACGATACATGGGCCATGGGCCCAATTTTGGTGATGCAGCACCCTGGACAGAAAAAGGTCTTGGTATTAAAATAACTATTGCGGCCGACTCCGAATGGGTATGGACATGAGGCCAGATCCGTTTGAAAGTAGACTTCATAATCTTTCCAGGAAGTACTTGAACGCCCAGATCGGAGTCCGTATGAAATCGTGGTGGCCGTCACAAGTTGGTGCTGTTCTGCTGTCCAAATCCCGTCCGCGCGAATTCCCTTCCCATTGGCTCCTCTCCATTGTTCCTAAGCAAAACAAGAAAGCACATAGTTCCACGGTCTAGATAAGATGGACATAAGTCCAAGAACGAGTTCACCTCATAGTTTAGTTGACGTGCACGAGCGCGAGTAATCGGACCAGAAACCGGTAGCTGAGTTGGTGTGGATGTATCGAGGGTGTTGATGTCCTCATCAGTCATGAATGAACACAACAAGAACATATCCTAATATTCCATGAAGACCTTATTCATGAAGTACATAAAGTATGCAGGTTCATTTGTCAATCCAAAGGACATAACGGTGTACTCATAAGATTCATATCGTGTCCGAAAAGCTGTTTTGGGTATGTCCGACGGTCTATCTTCATTTTGAAGTAGCTTGACCTCAGATCAATCTTGGAGAAAATACAGGCGCCCTTAAATTGATCAAACAAATCCTCTGTACGGGCAACGTGTACTTGTTCTTGACCGTCACCTCGTTGAGAGCTCGGTAATCCAAACACATCCTTTGGGATTCATCCTTATTATCAAAGAAAAGCACTGGTGCTCCCCAAGGTGAAGAGCTTGGGCGAATAAATCCCTTTTCTAGCTGCTCCTGAATTTGCTTTTTGAGCTCCGCTAACTCCATAGAAGGCATCCTATATAGCATCTTAGCTATATGTGTAGTTCCAGGTATTAATTCAATAACAAACTCTATGTCACGATCATGTGGCATAACAGACAACTCATCCGAAAACACATTAGAAAACTCGCACAGCACCAGAATCTCCTCAATTGTTGCATCGTCCATTTGATTTAGCTCCATCTGCCTGTGTTTGTGTTGAGATACTTCAAATTCTATACTGACCCCTTCTTCATTTGTCAACTTCACCGTGTTTATGGCACACTGAATTATCCCATTGTGCTTCCTTAACCAGTCCATACCAAGTATTATGTCCAGTCCTTGTGAATCCAAAACAATGAGGTTGGCGAAGAAGTCTACTCCCTTATTCTAAGGCTTACTTTTGGACATACTATATCCGTCCTCATCTCTTCTCTAGGAGATTTAACCAACAAGGTATACTTCATATGAGATATGGGCAAACTATACTTGGCAACATACTTTGATGCAATGAATGAACGCGATGCTCTAGAATCAAATAACATAGTCATCAGGTTGAAGTTTGCGAGAAACATACCAATCACCACGTCATCCGCTGTTGCGCTTCCTCCGTAGAGACATGGTTCACCTAGCCACGAATAAAATTCTGCGGACCACGGTTGCCTTGTGGTGCTCCTCCATTCGGTCTTGGATTCTGCCTCGGAGCATTGTTCACTTGACTAAAGTCTAACTTAGGACATTGAGATGCAAAGTGTTCCACCTCTCCACAAGTATAGCACGTCCTTGCTGCACCAGATCTTCCTCTTGTTATCTTGCTCCATCTCATGAACCTTATTCTAAACCACAATAGATTTGTCCACAAGCTTCTAGAAATTTGCATAGTCACAGTTAAGCAATTGGACTTGAATCTCATTATTTAGGCCCATCATAAACAAGTATTGCTTGCGGCTGTCCCAGTTAACATCCTCTGGAGCATACCTTGAGAGTTGAGTGAATTTATTGAGATACTCACTCACACTCGACTTCCCTTGCCTTAGGTTCTCAAATTCTTGTCACTTCAAGATCATAACACCTTCAGGAACCAAATGATAACGGAAGCTCTCCTTGAATTCAGCCCAAGTGATCCTCTCCTTATTGGCATGAGCATTGCAATGCGAGTCCCACCAATCTGCAGCTGCTCCAACTAGTTGATGGGAGGCAAAAAGGACCTTCTCCCTATCACTGCACTGGACAATCGCAAGCTTCTTCTCCATAGAATTCAGCCAATCATCAGCTTCTATAGGATCATTGGCTTGAGCAAAGGAGGGTGGCCTAGTCCTCATAAATTCTCCCAATCTGTTATGAGGTGGTGTGGGTGGCAGTGGAGGCATATGGGGCTGATTTTGGTTATTGGCCTGCAGCTGTCCCAAAGTTTGCATCACGGTCTACATAAGCTGATTTTGCATAGCCATCAACCGCTCAAGGTTGCTAGCCTTAGGTCCAAGTCCAATGTTGTTATTCTTAGGTGCCCCATTGTTCTCCTTCTCACCATTGGTATTCCTTTGGTTGGGAGTCCTCGATATGTGAAGAGAGAGCAAGAGATAGAAGAATTTAGAAAATGTCCCCAACTATATGCATCAAGGGATATGAAACTAAGCAACTACCTATATAATCCTATATGGATATGGCTAATGCCGAAGCATCCCACGATCCTCTACTAAGCACACAAGGACACAAGCAACATTGCATAGCAATCAGCACAACAAACAAACTTCAACAACTCCTAAGGGCTCCTATGTGCTCCAAAGTGTCCATTCCATCTAGGCTGTGTCCTACGATCAACCTGTGACTCTGATATCAATGTGTGACATCCGGTTCTGAGAATGAACCAATTGTGACACATATGTGTGTCCAAGATGTTCAACACACATACACGAGTGCGTTGTTGACAGCTACTAAGAAAATTAACAAATCATCCCCGGTAACGGCGCCATAAATGCTTGTTGCCAGCTACTAAGAAACACTAACAAATCATCCCCGGCAACGGCACCAGAAATTCTTGTTGAGAGCTAGTAAAAATCACTAGCAAATCATCCCTGGCAACAGCGCCAGAAATGCTTGTTGACGTTTCGAAACGATGAGGTCCGCAAGCGCACGGAAACTATCGTGTAGTATTTCACCGAAGAGTATTCCCATGGGTGTCGTATTTATCCAAAAGGAATGCAATGGAGTAAAGTAAACACTACTTTTATGATCAAGCTATGGAATACTAATCAAATATAAGACAAGGGTAAGTTGATAATATGGGTAGTGTGACACACACCTAAGCAATCTATTCTAAGGGTAAATGGGTTCCAATGGAGATTAGACTAATAGTTGTGGAGTTACTCCTACAATGCTTTTAATATACATATACATAGCCTAGGTTAGATACTAATGAGCATGTCAATGGTGAATACTTATGCTAAATTGTTCAACAAATCAGGCACAGGTTTACTCCTAGCAATACTAAGATGACTCCTGCCAAGAGCCTGTGGCATAGCGAACGTGGAGGATTACAAAGGACAGATAGGGCTCTCACCACTATTGCCTACCTCTTCAATCTATAGGTCTATGAGACATTCAACGTTACTTAACTATCCTAGCACCATGCTAGCATATTAAGTAAATACCTTAAGAGTCATGACACAAGCCATCTTAAGGCAATGACTAACCTAAACATCGTTGGACTAATGTTGAGACATATCATAAGTTATTCATGTCAACATAATCATATCATACCTAATTAGACTATAGTGGGCTTTGTAGTATTTATGACGATAGATTAAGAGTTATATGGCATAATCATAAAGACTAGTCCTACCACATACATGGCTTCCACAATCAAATAAAAAACGCTTCATCCAAGTATATGAATAAAAGAAGATTAAAGATAATATCTTTATTATGCATAAATTCACAAATATAAGAAAAGATACATGAGCCATACCTTTCCCAATTTAGACTTGGGACTATAGGCTCTCCTCCCTATAACCTAACTCCACTAAGGAACTAGGAGACTGGTGTATACAATAGAATGATTCTCAAGTGGTGTGTGTTGAAGTGAGGGGTGAGGGGTCCTATTTATAGGTGGAGAAGGGTCGGTTCATGCCACCAGATGTGCACAAATCAGTCTTCATCGTTATCAGGGCACCACAGGGAGTCAACACCTTGAAGTTGACCGTGTTTGGCGCGAAGACCTAGTCGGTCAAACCACCAGGTCGACTGACATGGTCTTGGCTCCAAACAGCTTGTGCTTTCTCCAGGTGGCTTCCAGGTAGGTCCCATTGACTGATATAGTGTGTACACCGTTGGATGGCCTCGGATACTTCTGTTTGTGAGCCATTTGATCCATGTGGTGCAACATGTCAGCGCTTTATTGGTTGGTATGATATTTTATAGGATCCATCCCCTTGTTTCACTTCAATACTACATAAAATACCTGCATGCACCAATTTCTCCAAGGACAACTGAAAATAGGTTAAATCGAAAGTGATGTGTGCAAGAAATGATATTTTCTTCACATAACTGAGTTATATTGACGGGTGAAATTGGTATATAACAGCCGTCAACAAACTCCCCCAACCTTATCCCTTGCTCGTCCTGAGCAAAGTCAAGACTTTAAGTTGATGATCAGGAGTTTCTACAATGTTCTACTTTCAAAAGTACCATGTGCACAACAAAATACTCTACTTAGTATTGCGAAAATTGGCATGGTACTTCATCCATCTTAAGTCATTATGGGGCTTATGCCATCTCCTATTCAAGGGTGGTTGAAAGATAGGACAGCAAATGGAGCACACATACCCTAGAAATCAAGTTCCACTCAAATTCTGGAGAGTTTAATTTGGATTATATGTACCTCAATTTGATTCTCCTAGTCTCTCCTTTATGTGTAGAGGAAATATGTCCTCACCAAGGCATTTTTCCTAAATTTATCCAACCACTAAATAAGGCTTGTATGTGGAGCTTGGTATGGAATATAGTAGGCATATTTGCGACGCATAATATTGCTGAGTCAAAAAAGCAAGCCTTAGGAGAAATCAATTCAAAACTATTTCATCCAAGACTTGTGCGTGTGTGATGGAGTGGAAGTGGATGTGGATATTAATGACTCCTATTTATGTAGACTCTCTTACTTTGCAGGGATGAAACATGGCTACTTTTTCTTTTTATTTTTTTCTCTTTTTTTATGCTTATGATGTAAGTATGCATTTTTTTTCTTTTTATTGGAGTCATGTCTTCTACTCCCTTTTTACGCAATAAATTTGGAGTGAGTACAAAGCATGAAAGGTATGGAGTTCTCTTTTTATTGTGGAGTGGTGGTATGATGGGAATTTGCTTACTTCTAGTGTAGAAGTATAACATATGCAAGTGAAGTCTTGAATTCAAAAAGTAATGAATGAAATCTCACATAGGTCTATACTAGTTTGACAAAGCTTAGTGTGAAGACAAATAACATATGCATATGGTCTATCAATGTAATGTATCATATGGCTTTGGTAGGTATTTCCAATCAAATGAGAGTAACTTAAATCTTTTTAGAATTTTCTCTGGAAATCTAAGTTTCACTTTCAAACTAGGAATAGCAGCCCTATAACTATATCATATCTCACAACAACTTAGAATTGGATTAAGATTTTGCTACCCACAATTTCTAAATCAAGGCATAAGTAATTCTAGCCAATGAAAGTAATATTTTGGCGAGTAGTAAGTTGTAAACTAGGGACTTAGGAAAATTAAAACAGAGCAACTATTCATCATTTCATCTATGTGAATTCCAAGTCATTCTTACCGCACATCTTTTATTTTACTAACCTAACCTACACTACATTATTATTAATCTCTTTTTTTAGATGCAAATGTGGATGATGGGTGAATGGAAAATAAATATGCAGGGGGTGTGATATAAGTTACCTCAAGTGGGGTCCTGCCCCAAGCTTGTTCTTGTTCAAGGTCCGTGATAGGGTTTGAAACCCTACCAACAGATGTAGGCCATGAGGTTTGTCTAACCTTGTTGCAGCATGGCTTTGACATTGGCGGGGTTGAGTGTTGATGTTGGGTTGCCTTCCATTGATTCCACGAGTGTGGTCGAGGAGAGTGTTGTCGATGTCGTGCATCCACACTTCAAGCTTTTCATAGGTTGGATGTACCTTGTTATTCCTTGGCTAAGGTAGTGATAACCATTCGCGGAAAGGCATGACGTGCACTCAACATAAGTTGAGTGTGTTCCATCATTCTTTGACTAAGGTGTATCATACCTTCTTACCATAAAGGATTAACTTGTACCCCTCATGCATTGGGTATGATCCGTCATTCCTTGGCTAAGATAATGATATCCATTAGCCACAAAGGAGTGACATGTACCCTACATATGTTGAGTATGATCCGTTATTCCTTGGCTAAGGTACAACATACCTATAACCACAAAGGGATGACGTGCACTCAACATGGGTTGAGTGTGATCCGTTGTTCCTTGGCTAAGGTATAAAATACCTTATGGCCACATAGGCCCTGTTTGGCATAGATTCTACTGCAGCTTCTTCATAAAAATAAGCTGAGTGTGTGCCAAACAGGAAACTTCTATAACAACTTATTAGTTCAGCTGCTTCTCAGAATGAACTAAGGCTCTGTTTCGCACAACTGGAACTTGTTACAAAAGTAGCTTGTTTGAAAAGCTGGTGGAAAGCAACTTCTGCTTATGTTCTGCTTTTAGTTCATTCTAAGAAGCAGCTGAACTAATAAGCTGTTACAGAAGTTTCCTGTTTGGCACACCCTCAACTTATTTTTATGAAGAATCTGCAGCAGAAGCTGTGCCAAACAAGGCCTAAAAGCAGAACATAAGCTGCTTTCCACCAGCTTTTCAAACAAGCTGCTTTTGTAACAAGTTCCAGTTGTGTCAAACAGGGTCATAGAAACAACTTGCACTCAATATATATTGGATGTGATCTTGTTATTCCTTGGTTAAGGTACATCATACCTTTTAGCCACAAAGGAATAACTTACACCCAATGATGGTGCAATTCTCTTGAGCTTGAATGAGTGCTTAGAATAGTTGAGAGCATAATGCTCTCACATATTCGTAGCAGCCCATTGGTTGCTCACGAAGGGTTTTCATATCAAATCTCCGTCCTCGTATAGTTATGGTTGACCTTCGGGCTTAATTTTCCATAGGCAACAACCATCCTAATTTACTCCTTGGCCAAGAGATGTTGAAATGGAATCCTGTTAGGGTTTCCAACTATCGTATCTTTGAATGCCTACATAGATATTACTCCTGCAAACATCCCCTCTATGATAGAGAGGGATAGTTAGCTCTCGATACTTCTACAAATGAATTTTTGGGTTCAGTAACCGAATCTTTATTTGTACGTACTGGGAAGAATATAATGAAGATGCATTGGGTCCAATTTCAAGTGTATTCATGAAAAATGTATGAATCATTGATAGGAGTGGGGCTTTATGGATAAATCACTTTGCACATTTTCTAATGCTCCTACTCATACCAATAAAAGTGGTATAAATACACTATATGGATCCTTTCATCTTGCAAAATTTCTAACCATCATAGCTTTTTACACAAGAGCAAATGTTTATCATTTAGGTCATGGCAAACAAGATTCTCAATTTTATCCTTTTGAACATTTTTTATTTTCTTGCCTAGGAATTTGAATTTTAGTGATCCATGCATGAATAAATTTCAAATCAATATTATGGACATCACTATTCCTAAGTTGCTACATACCAATTCAACCATTAAATCATTCCATAATCATTACATAGGCAGAATATGTTTAACTCAATTTTAGCAATGCTTATCAAATTCTAGGTACTTTGTTTAAATTTGTTCCTGAGTCAGGTGACATTCCTTTTTTGAGGAATAAGAAAGAGCAATGCCAACACTTGCTCTCGTGAGGATGCATAAGAATTGAATGATGATAAGGTGTAAACCTTTCTTACCAATGTAAGAAAAAATCATTCAATCCTAATGCAATTCAAACAAAGGAAAATTTGAACTTGTACCTCAATTGAAGAGTAGTCTTGGTTGAAGGTCATTGTGTGAGAAACTCACGACCATGGATTTTGGTGTATCCTTCATGTTCAATGTCTCTTGCCAAGTTGAGGTTGGAGATGAACGAGCTTCATCTTGTTCCTACGTTCAAACACCATCTTGAGCATTCCTCCACAATGAACTCAAAATGAGAATGATAGAGGGATATGCGCTTGACGAGGCCTTCCAACCTCTTTACAAATTTTGTCCTAGCTGCAGTAAAATCAAGAACAAACAAAACAACTCGAAAATAGTTTGCGTTAGCTAAAGAGCATGTTGTACCCTTTGTCTAATTGTTTTGTCGAACCTGAAACAACTTGCAAGTGCAATGAATTTTGAGGCAAATATTTTTGGTTTGAATTAGGAAGATGAGTTCAAGTGGTTACGCCTAGGGTTCATATCCAAACAAATTTATTTCTTAATTCAAAATTTTAGTTTTATGTTGTTTAGAAAATATACTTTCCAACATGCACGTGTGGAAATGCAAATGCAAAGATTGATGGGAAATTCAAATATGAAATCGGGGAATTAAATATGAGATAACTATCAATTAACCTATTGGCAAGGACTCACTAAATTTTTGAGTCCGTCAAGTTTAGCGCGATGATTTGTTGTCCAATCCCAGAGTTGAAGATGTGGACAACTTCTCCTGCTTGACATGCCAAATCTCCTTTTGCATGTTAGTTGGACATATGGGCCATATGATGGCCCTAGCCTCTCTGTCGTCTTGATGTAGACTTTGTTGATGTAGCGACAGCTTCTCCCTCTTGAAGATATTCTCTTATGAGCGTGGTGAGGCTTGTCCTTCTTTTTGGGGTGCCACTTCGACCATCTTTATATCCCTTAAGGTTAACCAATACTTTGATCATGGATCAAAAGCTTCCTTGGGCATGATGACATGTGGACCCCACAATCAAACAAGAAACTCTTCATCCACAATGTCACTTGCCCTAAGTTGCATGGGCTTGGTCGAAGGGTAGGCATCCCAACAAGTAATTGTGGGACATCTTGGATCTTGAATGCTCTTTAATTTTCTTGTCCTTGGCCAAGGGCTTCATGTGGATGTTGTCTTGATTTCTTGCTTTGCTATGGACAAGATAAGGTAGGCTAGTTGAACTTAGATCTCTTAAAATCCGCATAGCCTCCTTGACTGCATGGGTGATGTTGATGCCACCCTTTACCTCCTTGTTGGTGATAGCCATTGAAGTTGTGTTTGGAAGGAAGAGTCTCCATGGGTATTAGGGGAATGATTCCCCAAGTGGCCCATGTTGATATGTGAATATCCATGGCTTGGATCATCCAAACACTTCTACATTGGCTTGATCTTCATGATACTTCAATGGGAGGTGTACTTACTTAGCTAGCATGTCCACCTTGTTAAGTGATGTCCATGCCAAGCTAAAGGGAATAGAGAACTCTTCGATCCACCCCTTGTGTAGAGATCACATTCTCATCCATGATCAATGAGAATAGGACTCCTTCAGCTCCAGCACAAAGGTGGTCATGGATTGATGGACCAACCCATGACATGAATGTTGGATGAGAAGCCAACTATCCACCCCATGATGAAGGCAAACTAAGAAGTGTAGGATAGAAGAGCACATGTAAAGCTACCAGAGGGGGGGAGAATGATAGATTAAAACTATTCAGCGGAAGCAACGAAAACACCACTCGGAAGAAAACAGATCTGTTAAAGAAACCATGTGTGCGACTAATCTAAACGTGTTCAACTATGACAAATCTAGTATAGATTGTAGATAATACGGTCACGAAGACACCACAATAAGAATCATGAAAATCCATCGAGAGAAACTCAAGTTACGATCGAAAGATCGAACAAAGGTCACTCTGTGCTAACCAAGAAAAACAATTCTGGAATACTGCAAAGAAACTCGTGTAGATCAAAAACCACAAATCCAATGACCGTTAAATTTTGACATGTGATAGAAAATTAAGTTGTGAAGACAACTCAAAAAGAATCACATCAATAGGATCTATAAAACTCGAGTAATGATAAAAACCACTGAACCAAGGTAGTGTTGTGCAGAAACTCAACGAGAAATACTTGACAGAAACAAGTCGGACGAATAAGGCACAAAAGATCCTTTAAACTACAATCTTTGTTCAATAGAACACAAGAGGAACAGTCTCAAAGTCATGCACCACGAGCTCTGGCCTCCCTTGCTTATATAACCAGCCCTTAGGCCAACTCAACTCAAACTAGGACTCTAATCCTACTCAATTCACGAATCGAAACTTTCCATAACTGCTTAGGACTCTTCTATACGCAAATAGAAGCAATCTTAAGACTTCCAAACACTTTAAGAATGTATCCCACATTCCTAAAACTACTCAAATTCGTGACCCACACAAAATCCTATCATAACCAACTCAAAACTTTCCATATTTGAGTCAAACACGACTCAGTCGCAGCCTGAGTCCATAACCTAGTCGGTTGGACCTTTCCGACCAATTTTTTACGTCCACATCTCTTCATCACGCCTCGGAACCATGTAGCCACGTCCATTCACTCCTTGCACACGTGCAAACATCTTCTAATGACGTCCACAATACCTTCATATGCATTGTTCTTGATTCAAACATGTTGTGCGACCTCCCGATCAACTCAACCACAATTCCTCCTGAACTTGGTTGTTGAACCTCATCTTTTCCCTAAGACTAGTTCAATGGATCTCGTCACCATCCATGTCTTGAACTCCAGAAACACCTGCACATGAATAAACAACCAATACTTCCGACCACAAGTTCTCGACTTGACTCTCGTTAGTTCTGAAACTACAACATCTTACGTGAGCACCTCACATAAGCATGTTGCAAACCGTAGCAAAATGATATCAACCATAACAACTAAAAACACACCAAAAACTTAGTAAAAGAATATTAAGTAAACTTTCCATAAGTGTAAAGCAAGTTAGAAACATTGCAAGATAAAAGCAGAACAATTGCAATCAAACTCCGAACCTTACCAAAGCTACCCGGTCCTTGAGTCGAAGCTTAATAAAAAGATGTTTTGAGAGTATTTAAAACTTTTATCATCAAAGTCAATGTATTCATCACACATAGGTCTCACAATCCCCCCTTGATGAATGCATTGGCAACACCACTTAAAATCCGAATATTGGCTTATTTACATGAAAAGTTTTAAAAACAATTTCTCCCCCTTTTTTGAAAATCAAATTAGATACAAATAAATTCCCCCCCCCCAATACATACTTTTCCCCGTGAGAAGAATCGTGCCAAAAACACTTGTGAATATGTGCAAGGTGTGATCAATTTTTTCCCCTTTGACAATGTATTCAGCAAGTTACAAAAAACAAATTTTAATTGTTATGAGCGTATTATAACATATACATATAAAACAAAGCTCATCCAAGTCATACTATCAAGTAACTTACACTATCACATCAATGAAATATATAAAGTAGTGTAAGTCATGCTAGAGATTAAGTGTAATTTTTAATTTAAGCAAGTCATGATCTCATAAACTTAACTATTTCAAGACCTGAAAGTATGACACTTGTTGCTGCATTTTATTATTTTTCAAAGTACAAATTTTGATCATATGATATTTGCAAGAGATTATATGTGCATCTGCGTTATTCTAACCAACCAAGCCAAGCCTATTTCATTTGACAATCAGAAGCTTAAGGACATGGTTTTAGTCATACACAACTTCTTCCAAGTTCATATCTAAGTGCAATGATAAGCCATCTCAAAATAAGAAGTGCGATGCATGCAGCATGCTTATTCTCTTGATCTTTTCTCAATTTTTCATTTGATCATAAAAACTCAACATGTGAGTTGATTACTTGATTAATTCTTTATGATTAAAAGCACTTGTGAGCATGCAACAAGTTCAAAACAGCAAGAAAGTTTGATCATGACCAGATTTAGTGTAAGTAAATATTTCAATTACTCGTCATGGCAAAAACTACAAAGTGTATAATACGAGTAATGTATTAAGAACTTTTAGCATGTAAAAGGAATCGCAAAGTCATATATGTATGAAATACTATGCTCATATTATTTTAATTTCAGATTCACACATAGACTTCCCAAGTTTCAAAACTCCCCCTCAATGTAAGCCATGAGGATGCATAACCCCTATTTTACTAAAAATGTAACAAAAACGAGTGAAATCCAAAGGTTTTGTAAAAATGTCAGCCAATTGTTGTTCAATATCTACATGGTGACGCACAATGTTTCCTTTTTCAATATTATCACGGAGAAAGTGATACCTAATGTCAATGTGCTTTGTTCTTGAATGTTGCACGGGGTTTTAGCAGTGCAAATAGCACTAGTGTTGTTACAAAACAGTGGAACACTATCTAGATCAACCCCATAGTCCTTAAGTGTTTGAACAATAAAAAGAAATTTGTGAACAAGCGCTAGCAGCAGCTATATATTCAGATTCAGCTCTGATTGTGCAACTGAACTTTGTTTTCTAGAGGACCAAGCCACAAGTGAATTACTAAGAAAGTGACAAGCACCCGAAGTACTGTTCCTATCAATCCTACAACCTCCAAAATCAGCATCGGAAAAAACTTTCAAAATAATGGTTGAGGAAGAAGGAAGAAAAATGCCAAATTCTTGAGTTCCATGTAAGTACCTGAGAATTCTTTTGACGGCTCGACAATGTGAAGCACGTGGGGAGGCTTAAAACCATGCACAAAGACACACGCTGAATTGTATGTCCGATCTTGATGCCGTGAGGTATAAAAGTGATCCGATCATGCTTATATATTCTTTTGATCCACGGGTTCACCATCTTCATCATGTTCAAGTGTTGTTGCTGTTTCCATTGGTGTCCGAAGAGGCTTGCTTTTGTCCATGTTAAAGTGCCTTAGAAGGTCTTTTGTATACTTTCTTTGATGTACAAAGGTACCCTCCTTGGTTTGCTTGATTTATAGCCCCAAAAAGTACGTGACTTCTCCCATCATACTCATTTCAAATTCTGAACTCATCATAGCTGAAAACTTGGACACAAGATCATGAGAAGCACAACCAAAGATAATATCATCCACATACACTTGAACAAATAATGAGTCATTGTCATGCTTAAGCACAAAAAGAGTTTTATCAAACTTGCCCATGGTAAACCCCTTTTCAAGTAAGAATGTTTTTAACCTATCATACCATGCTCTAGGAGCTTGTTTAAGATCGTACAAGGCTTTGGACAGTTTGTAAACATGATTAGGAAAATCTGGATTTTCAAAACCTAGTGGTCATTTGACATAAACCTCCTCATCTATGTAGCCATTAAGAAAAGCACTTTTAACATCTATTTGATATAGCTTAAAACCTTTAGACGTAAGAAAAGCTAACAAAATTTTATGGCTTCTAATCTAGCAACAGGAGCAAAAGTTTCATCAAAATCTAGACCTTCAACTTGAGTGAAACCTTGAGCAACCAACCTAGCCTTATTCCTAACCACAACCCCACTTTGTTTATTTATGAACACCCATTTAGTTCCAATTCAAATGTGACCTTGAGATGGAGGTACAAGTTTCCAAACATTATTTCTTTCAAAATTTTCTAACTCTTCTTGCATGGCAATAATCCAAGATTCATTAGTGAGTGCGTGTGATATATCTTTGGGTTCAAAAGTAGCAACAAGAGCAGAATGAGCATGAGAGTTTGGAACACAAAACCTAGACCGTGTGACTCATTCGTGCAAGCTTCCAATAATTTGTTGTGGAGGATGACTTTTGAGAACCCAAAGGGGAGTCGACACTTCACAAACTTCTTCTTCTTCGTGTTCATCAAAAATCCATGAGCTTGTGACTTGAGGAGGATCTGGACCAGCAATGGTGGTCATCGGTGCTGGTTGTGAATCAAAATCAGGAGCTGGAACAATGTCATTAGCTGCTGAATTTTTGGGCAGCAGCTCCACCTCTTCCTCATCTTCAACGAAAATGCTTTCCCCTTGCGGATATGGTTCCGGACCCGCAATGTTTAAGCTAGTACCTAGGCTAGCTTCATCAAAAGACACCTCACATGTCTCCACAATTTTGTTAGTGTCAAGTAAAATCACACGATAGCCTCTAGTATGAGATGGATAACCAAGAAACATGCCATCAATGGATCTAGGTTCAAATTTATCAAGATTAACATGTTTATTAACAAAGCATTTGCAACCAAAGACCCAAAAGTGTGTAACACTAGACCTATGTTCAAACCGGAGCTCATATGGTGTTTTACCTAGCTTAGCGCGCAAGAAAACACGATTTGAGATATAACAAGCGGTTGCAGTCGCATCAGCCCAAAATTTCCTAGGAGTTTCATATTTATCAAGCATAGTCCTAGCCATTTCAACTAAGTTTATGTTCTTTCTTTCTACAACACTGTTTTGTTGAGGTACATATGGTGAATAAAATTGATGATCTATTCCATTTTCAGCACAAAAGTGATCAAAAGATTGATTTTTAAATTTGGTTCCATTATCACTTCTAATTGCTTTTAAAGATCCTGGATGATCAATTGATAATCTAAGAAATAAAGTTCTAAAGTTACTAAAAGCTTCATTATTAAATGTCATAAAGTAAATCCAAGAGTATCTAGAATAATCATCAACAATAACAAGAACATACCATTTTCCTCCGAAGGATTGAACACGTGAAGGTCCTACGGTGTCAAGGTGCAAAAGTTGACCCGGTTCAGTTGTCATGATCATTGTGGGAGAAGTATGTGAACCTGCAACCATCTTAACATGTCTACAAGAAGAGCGCATAATTTCTTTGCCCCCTTTAAGCTTAGGCAGCCCACGTATGCGATCAAGAGCACTAACACGCGTTAGATGATCAAAGCCTATGTGACCAAGTCTACGATGCCAAAAATATAAGTCCTTTGAATTATTAGCATCTAGACACCTATGCTTAGAGGAAGACATATCAAAATCAGCTTTAAAAACTCTTCAAAATCGAGACATATTAAAAATAAGCTCACTATTTGAATTTACAACTTTGCAGCAATTTTTAGTGAAAATAATTTCTAGGTTTTCATCTAGCAGTTGTGAAACAGAAAGCAAGTTGTATTTCAAATTTTTAACAAGTGCCACATCCTTCAAAGTGTAGTGATCATTTACTCTAACCGAACCCTAAGCAATTATAGGAGTTGAAGAATTATCGGCAAAAGTAACATTCTTTACACGTGACACAAAAGAGAGGGAGGAGAACCATTCTTTGTTACCGGTCATGTGGTGTGAGCAAACTGAATCCACAATCCAAATGTTCTCCTTCCTCAAGCGTGTAAACTACATAGAAGCACAATACGTAGATGACTCAATACTGGGGTTAGTTAAAAGGCATTTAGGAATCTAGTACTGAGTCACACGACGTCCAGCAGGAATAACACGCGAAAGCTGAGATAAAACAGCAGGTTTATGAGCCAAAGCTTGAGGATTTTTTGTCTCCAACCACTGTCCTACGAGATGTTACATGTGTAGCACGAAAAACAGTAGGTTTGGAAGCAAACTTTGCATGTTTTCGACTCATTACAGCAGATTGCATTTTCCTATCATTCGGTTTAGCAAGTGCAGAAAATTTTGCATGAAAGTTATGAGATCTAGCAATCATTCTTTCCTTTTTCTGTTGTTTAGCTAGTCTATAACAAAAGTCTATGACATGACCATCTCTACCACTGTAGGTACAATGAAATTTAACTTTGTGTTTATGTCTAGATGAGCAAGCAACATTTTTATTTGAAAACGAATGAGACAATACTCCTGCAGATTTGAAAACCACTTCTTTTTGTTAGAAACTGTTTGAATCAATCCACTTCCTAATGACTTTACAATTTTAGGTGGATGTGCCTTAGCATGAGTATGAGAATCAAAACCTAAACCCGTTTTATCATTGCAAGACTTGGAAGAATTCAACAGCAAGTTTAAATTCTTATTCTCATTAAAAAACCTATCTAATGTCTTATGCATGTTATCAAGTTTCTTAGACAAGTCTAGGCAGTTTTGACATGAAGTTTTTCCTTTTAGTTTACAATTGGAACAATATTTAACTTCATTAGAATGTAAAGCATTGTTCAATATATAAATTTCATTCATAGCATCTTGTAGTTTCTTATCAAGATCATCGCAAGTATAACAATACAAATCAATTGTAGAACAACAAGCATCTTTCAAGTTTTTATCATTAAGTACAGCAAGCTTTTTGTTCTTTTCAATTTCTAACTCAAGTTTATCAAGTTTGGAGGTGTGCGAACTTCTTAATGAGGACAATTGTTCATATATTAAATCACATGAGGAACAAGAATCATCACTAGGAATCAAGGATTTTAAACAATTAATTTCAGATTCTAGTGACTCAATTTTAACAGCATTGTCCCTAAGCTTTTTGTGCTTTTTCTTAACAATAACAGTGGCACGAGAAAAGCATCACAAATTTCTTCGTAAGTAGGACATACCTATTTGTTGTCACTGTTGTGTTCTGCATCCTCCATACTTGATCTCGACTTGCCCGTCATGAAGCACAAGTTTGTCAAATCATCTTCATCTTCTTCACTTCCAATGTCCACATCGCTTGAGCCAAGTTCTTGAAGTGCGGAGATAAAACTGCTCACCAATTGACGTTCTGTAAAACCCTTCTTTTTCTTTGTATCGTTTGTAGAGGAGTGCTTCATCCTTGTTTGCTTTTCATCCCGGGAAGTAGGACCTGAAAGGTTAGGGCAATCTGAACGAAAATGTCCTGTCTTACCACATTCGAAACATCGTTGAGGTTCGAAGCTTCCTCTCCTTCTAGTTCTCATATTTTGCAATGCTTTTGAGTACCTAGTAGAGAGAAGTACTAGTTCCTTCTCTAGAAACTTCTCAATCTGTTCAAGGGTTAGAGAGGACAACAAAGCAAGTATACCACAAGATGAAGATTGGTCGGAGCTAGGCATATCACGTTGAGAAACAAATGCAAGAGACTTGTTGGGGTTCTTACGTGAGATTATGTCAATTTCACGAGTTTTCAATTTAGAATACATTACATCTAAAGTAAGTGTACTCATGACAGTAGATGCACGAATAAATGTGACTTTCATCTCCCAAATTAACATGTCTAATGCACTTAGTAATTGCCTAGCATTTTCAACATCTGAAAAATTAACATTGACACTACGCAAGGTGCTGAGAATTTTGTTAAAACGAGCAAAGAGATCGTAACTTGACTCACCGGGTTGCATCTCAAAACGCATGTATTCCTTTTTGAACATATCTTGTTTTACATCCATGATCATGTTAGATCCTTCGTGGTAGTCGCAATGTGCTTTCCAAACATAGTATGCAGATCCTAGGTGTGCAACGCAGTTGAAGTCGCTTTGAGTTAATCCTTGTATGATCAAGTTCCGAGCCTTGTTGTTGTTGTTGTCGACATCTCTCAGATTTGTAGTTGTAACTTGATCGTTTGACGACACTTCGTAAGGCTTGTACACCTTCTCCCATATTGCGAAGCCTTGTGCCTGGATGAAGGCTTCCATACGTGCCTTCCAAACCTGAAAATCAATATCACTAAAGACAAATGGTTTTGCGGAGTATTTCTCCATGATGATTAGTCAAAAACACGTGCAAATCACAAATATTAGAGAATTGTGGCTTTGATACCAATTTTAAGATCGAAGAGCACGTGTAAAGCTACTAGAGAGGGGGTGAATGGTAGATTAAAACTATTCAGCGGAAGCAACGAAAACACCACTCGGCAGAAAACATATCTGTTAAAGAAACTGTGTGTGCGACTAATCTAAACATGTTCAATCGTGGCAAATCTCGTATAGATTGTAGAGAATCAAGTCACAAAGACGTCACAACAAGAATCACGAAAATCTGTCAAGAGAAACCCAAGTTACGATCGAAAGATCGAACAAAGGTCACTTTGTCCTACCCGAGAAAAACAGTTCTGGAATACTGCAAAGAAACTCTTGTAGATCAGAAACCACAAATCCAATGACCGTGAAATTTGACAGATGATAGAAAATTAAGTTGTGAAGACAACCCAAAAAGAATCACATCAATCGGATCTATAAAACTCAAGTTATGATAAAACCACCGAACCATGGTAGTGCTGTGCAGAAACTCGACGAGAAAGACTTGACAGAAACATGTCGGATGAACACAACACAAAAGTTCCTTTAATCTATGATCTTTATTCAATAGAACACAGGAGTAATAGTCCCAAAGTCATGCACCACGAGCTCTGGCCTCCCAACCAGCCCTTAGGCCAACTCAACTCAAACTAGGACTCTAATCCTACTCAATTCACGAATCAAAACTTTCCATAACTGCTTAGAACTCTTCTATACGCAGATAGAAGCAATTTTAAGACTTCCAAACACCTTAGGAACGTATGCCACATTCCTAAAACAACTCAAATTCGTGACCCACATGAAATCCTATCATAACCAACTCAAAACTTTCCATATTTGAGTCAAACACGACTTAGCCGCAACCTGAGTCCATAACCTAGTCAGTTGGACCTTTCCGACCATTTTTTTACATCCACATCTCTTCATCATGCCTCGGAACCATGTAGCCATGTACGTGCACTCCTTTCACACGTGCAAACATCTTCCAACGACGTCCACGATACCTTCATATGCATTGTTCTTGATTCAAAATATTGTACGACCTCCCGATCAACTCAGCCACAATTCCTCCCGAACTTGGTTGTTGAACCTCATCTTTTCCCTAAGACTAGTTCAATGGATACCATCACCATTCATCTCTTGAACTCAAGCAACACCTGCACATAAATAAACAACCAATACTTCCAAGCACAAGTCCTCAACTTTACTCTCGTTAGTTCTGAAACAACAACATCTTACGTGAGCACCTCACATAAGCACGTTGCAAACCATAGCAAAATGATATTAACCATAACCACCAAAAACACACCAAAAATTTAGTAAAAGAATACTAAGCAAACTTTCCATAAATGTAAAGCAAGTTATAAACATTGCAAGATAAAAGTAGAACAATTGCAATCAAGCTCTGAACCTTGCCAAAGCTACCCGGTCCTTGAGTTGGAGCTTAATAAAAAGATGCTTTGGGAGTATTCAAAACTTTTATCGTCAAAGCCAATGTATTCAGCATACATAGGTCTCAAAAGAGGAATTCTTGGAGCCTCCCCCAAGCTTGGGGATGGACAACATTGGCTTCTATTAGAAGCTAAAATTCTTCCGCAAAAGGAAATGGTGTTGTCTAGCGGATATCTGTTGAGGTATGTCATGAATCATACTGCAATTGAGCACTTGCGCCCTTGTTGGCCATCCCATAAAATGTGTTAGCCACCACTACCCTTTTTTCACCACAAAAGGAGAAAACAAACAAGGATAATCCTGTCAAATAACTATTAGTACCTATAGCTTAATAACAAGTGATAGCTATCCTTCATTTCCTTGCCTTCCCTGGCAATGGCGCCATAAATGCTTGTTGATAGCTACTAAGAAACATTAACAAATCATCCTCGACAACAGTGCCACAAATGCTTGTTGACAGCTACTAAGAAACACTAACAAATCATCCACGACAACGGCGCAAGAAATGCTTGTTGACAGCTACTAAGAAATACTAACAAATCATCCGAGGCAACAGCGCCAGAAATGCTTGTTGATGTTTCTTAACATCACAGATCATCTCTAGTAAGAGATGAGGTCCGCAAGCGCACAGAAACTATCGTGTAGCATTTCACCCAAGATTATTTCAAAGGGTATCATATTTATCCCAAAGGAAGGCAATGGAGTAAAGTCAAAAACTACTCTTATGTTAAAGCTATGGGATACTAATCAACTATTAAGACAGGGGTAAGTTGATAATATGGATAGCATGACACACAACTAAGCAATCTATTCTAAGGGGTAAATGGGTCCTAATGGAGATTAGACTAAGGTTTGGGCAGTTACTCCTACAATGCTTCTAATATACATATACATAATCTAGGTTACATACTAATGAGCATGTCAATGGTGAATACTTATGCTAAGTTGTTCAACAAATCGGACACAGGTTTACCCCTAGCAATACTAGGACGACTCCCGCTAAGAGCATGTGGCATAGCCGAACGTGGAGGATTACAAAGGATATATAGGGTTGTCATCACCTACTGCCTACCTCTTCAATTTGTGGGTCTACGAGACATCCAACGTTACTTAACTATTCTAGCACCATGCTATCATATTATGCTCTCCTCCCTATAACCTAACTCCACTAAGGAACTAGGAGACTGGTGTATACAATAGAATGATGCTCAAGTGGTGTGTGTTGAAGTGAGGGGTGAGGGGTCCTATTTATAGGTGGAGAAGGGTCAATTCTTGCCACCAGATGTGCACAAATCAGTCTTTATCGTTATCAGGGCACCACAGGGAGTCGACACGTGGAAGTTGACCGCGTTTGGCGCCAAGACCTAGTCGGTCGACGAGGTCAGCCGACCTGGTCTTGGCTCCAAACGGCCTGTGCTTTATATAGGTGACTTCCAGGTGGGTCCCATTGACTGAAATAGGGTGTACACTGTTCGGTGGCCTCAGATACTTCTTTTTGTGGTCCATTTGATCCATGTGACACCACATGTCAGCGCTTGATTGGCTGGGATGATATTTTGTAGGAACCATCCCTTGTTTCACTTCAATTCTGTATAAAATACATGCATGCACCAATTGCTCCAAGGACAAGTGGAAATAGGTTAAACACAAAGGTGATGTGTGCAAGAAATGATATTTCCTTCACATAATTGATTTATATTGACGGGTGAATTTGGTATATAACAGCCGTCAACATGCATCACAAAGATATACAGAAAATTACCACGGCACAAACTAGTAAACAAGTACTTTTAATACATTATTCAAATGGTTCTCAAATTACAAACTCTAATGGTCATTATTATTATTACTACTACTACTAATACTTCAGCGGAAATAATTTAGACTAAGCAAACTAAACAAATGGGCATTGCGCGGCTCTAAGCATAACCACATGCAAGTCGACGATAGCACACAACCTAGAACTCCGCATTATCCTCAGCGTACTCCCAAACATCACCTAAAACTGTTGGTGGGGGAATTGAAAGGGTGAGCACATGTTGTACTTAGCAAATGTGGAAAAATAATGACATGTAGCTTAAACAAGAAATGATAATGAATAATGGCTATTTGCTGAAAAGTACATTTAAATCATGTAAAAGCATACTAAGATGTCTAGTGTAGTTAATCCCATCATAGCCCAAATAATTATCATAATATGAATAAATAATTATCATAATATATTGCATCCACCAATAATTATCCATCCGTATACCAATTTCTCATTTTCCTCAATAACCATGTCCATTTATCACAACCCAAACCATGACCGTAACCAATACCAAACAATCCCAATTCCCAAGTTCCACTCTAATCATGGAAGTTGTACAGGTGCTCATAACCAGGAGCACGCATATTATGATAGTTTTTAACACTCTGCAGAGGTTGTATCACTTTGCACACAAGTTTGTGATTTTGTCACCCGTCGGTGACTAAAGAAAACCTCCATTATGCCAAAACACTACCATATGTTTATAGCCAAGAGACCACAAAATAGCCTTTACAAAGGGACTACCAGCATATTCAGCCCACTAAGGTTTCACCAGTGGTGATGCCTCCAACTGAGCACATCCAACCAAGGGCCCCCTCTTGTGCCTTTTAGATCCCAGGGTAATCCCGCCACTATTAAAAACCCAATCGACTCCCATTCCCTACTCCCCCAAATGATCTGAACAATGCTGGAAATACACCAAATTAGTTGCCTAAGCCACACCCATACTTGGCCTTGTGGTGGCACTGTTGTTCTGGCTTATTCATGCATGAACCGGTCATTAGATCCAAGGCAAGCGAAACCACCATATCTTCCAACCCAATCCACAACTCATGCTTGCTTAGATCCCCCAAGTCCTATTTTACCAATTAATAATGTTCATCAATTCACATCATTCATAAGTTCATTAATTCATAATTGAGACATTTGGTTGTTTTCCCATCCTAATTAAATAGAGCGAAGTGAAAAGTAAAATATCCTTCCTGACTCTCTGATGAACCCAAACAGGTACGGTGGATGCCCTATATTTCAATCAGAGATGTTGATGGTGAACGAATTTGGTGGAGGTCGACGTTGGCTGCCCGACTACCACAACCAGAATGGTGTGGCGCCTTGAGCGATAGTTACACCGTCTTCTGATAACTACGATTTTGGTGGAGGTCGACATTGTGCTACCCGACTACAAAAACCACAAGGGTGTTGCGCCTTAGCGATAGTTACACCGACTCCTGTTGTTGCTATTCTTGCCATGCCAAGAACATCCTTGAACCTACAAGCAATCGAAGAACAAGCAAGAACAAGATAACAAGCAAATGCTCACGGGTGTGAGAAGTTGGGGTTCTGATTCAAGTAATTGGAAGGTCTCGTCGAATCTTGTGTTACAAGGAAGTAGCAATGGCTAAACTTACAGAAAAAACCCAAGTTCTTCCTATGGCTGCTAGTTGCTTATATAGAGGAGGAAGACTAGAACTCAGGATGCAGTCACGAGTCTTGTTCAGCCTTTTCTGGGCAGCTCAAGCGTCATCTGCGTTTGATTCTTGATCCAATGGAAAGTAGACGAAGAGAACTTTCCAGCAAGTACCTATTTGCAGTAAACAACCTTGGGAGTTGAAAGTTATGCCCTTTTAGGGTGTGTTTGGTTCAGTTGTGGATTCCTGAAAATCTGATTCTAGCTGTGAGCTGTGAGAAAGCTGCTGTGAGCTGTCAGCTGTGAGGAAGCTGAAATCTATTTGGTTGTAAACAACTGTCAGCTCTGGATTCTGTAAGAAATATTTGTTATATCTCTATGGATTCGTAATTTTGTGTTGATAAATAATATAAGTATAAAATTGATGTAATATAAATATTACAAAATCTGTATGGATCACGCAAAAACTAAATGCAAAGGTTGTATGCTTCAAATCATGATATGCGTCATTTACAAAATTTATACTATCTAATACAAACTAACCAGAGCATTAGCTATGTTGTCACGAATGTTGTTCATCGTAGTCTCATTTTGCTCATCAGAAATGTCATCATCTTGCGAGTTTGTCGCTTGTTGTACCACTTCAGGCATATAATCCTCATCTTCATCACACCTCTCAAACTCCTTATCCGTTAATGCACTATCACGAATAAAATTGTGCAATGCCATGCAAGCAATAATCACATGCTTTTGTGTACGCAGTGGAAAACTAGGCATCGCCTTCAATATACGCCACTTTTGCTTGAGGACGCCGAATGCACGTTCAATGGCAACGAAGGGATGAATGTAAAAAATTAAAGATCTCATACTTCCCTTGTGGAACACGCTGACTACGAATACGAAATTCAGGTAGATGATATGTACTTCCTTTAAAAGGAGCAAGGTATCCCGCTTGGTTTGGATAACCAGAATCAACAAGATAATATTTACCTAGAAATTTAAAATAAAATTAAAATCAATATAAGTATTATAGTAGAAGAGAACTACCAAGATGACCAATGTATTACCTGGAGGGGGTTTTGGGAATTGATGACCAAAATTTGTTAATGCATGATTGAGAATTCTTGTATCATGTGCAGATCCCGGCCAACCAGCAACCACAAAGATGAACCTCATATCAAAGTCACATATTGCAAGCACATTTTGAGATGTGTACCCATGTCTACACGTGTGGTTTACAACATCTTCTTTAGGCACTCGAACCGGAATATGTGATCCATCTATAGCACCAATAGCACCCTTGAAATGCGGCCAAAAACGATTTTCCTTCACTTTGTCATTCTCTGTACTAAAAGTAGGCTCTTGCGGTTTGATGTTATCTTTAGATAATTTTCTCAAACACAGCAACACTTCCTTAAACTTCATGTGCACAGTCCATAAAGACCTAACAAAGCGATTTTCAGCTCGAGAGAATGATTGAGGTCCGCCAACAATCCATAAAAACATGGCTAACGACTTCACGGATGTAACATTACTTGTTGACTTTAGATCATAGTTAGAGACAAGCAAATCATGAAGCGACATAAAGGCCTCTGGAGTCATTCTAAACATCTTGTAAAAATATCTCGGGCGTGCAAAGCACTCCATGACCCATTCAATTCCAGATTGTTGAGGATCCCTATATTTACCTTTTTTCAAGTACTCAAATTGACAGCCACATATACAATGCAAGGATTCAATTATCAAGCATAAGAATAATCACAGTTTATACCTCAATTGAAGAACGCTCTGCGCTACAAAGAGGACTCGCAACTCGGCCACAAATTATCCAAGTTCTGCAAGAAAGATAAGGAACACACGAATCAGCCACAAACTGTTGTGTAGAATGTTCGTTCACTTACAATAAAAAAGCAGCAGATGATGAGCTGACGGGTGAATCAATAACAGGCAAAATAACAGTCACGGTTAATACAAAATTTCTTCACTCCATGAACTCACTAGATGAATCAACAATCGATCAAAACCATAGAAGCTACTTGTGCAGATACCATCAGTAATGGTTTCAGACTGCATCGTGTGAGCAAATTGTTGGGTGGAGCATGTTGGGTAATCCGCATAGAGTGATTAGCACTGTTGTATGCTATGGCCTTGTCACTAATTTGACACCTAGTCCTGTATGCAGTACCACAGTGCCCAAGTATCGGTGGCAGCAGAAAAGCATCGAAGACAAGAACACGGAGCTGGAGTCATAGCACGGCTGCTGACGGCGAGCTCCTATGGCTGCTCCCCAGGTGCGCGCACGCGTTTCACGTCTGCTGCATCGACACCTGGCTCTGCGCCCACGTCAACTGCCCGCTCTGCTGCTCCCAAGTTCAGGTTGTTCTGGACGCTGCCCCAGACGCAGCAGGAGGACAAGCTGCGAGCACCAACGTAGCAACAGAACTCGAGCGGCCGGATTGACAGGCACATGTGAGCAAGCAGCGAGAGCTGCGTCTACAAACGATCAGAACGACGACGGCCGGTCGCTCTCGCCGGAGCAACAACCACACCGATCTGCAGGGAAGGAAAAAAAAGAGTACAGGCGGGAAGCGGAAGAAAGAACGAAGCTCACCGGATCCAGACTGTAACACCCATTATTTTAAAGAAAAAAATTGTTGTAAAATGAATTATTCATGAGATAAAAACATTTTTCTTGGAAATAAAATTCATATATGACAAGATGCATCATATTTGAATGTTTGTGTGAATTTTTTTTTTGAAAATTCAAATTCGCTAGTAATTTGGGTTACAAATTCAAAACATAAAAGGAAAGAAAAAGGAACAAAAAAGAAAAAGAAAAAGAAAAGAAAATGCAAAACCTGTCCCTGGGCCGAATTTTCCCCCGGCCCAACTCTCTCCACCCTCCCGAGCCGGCCCGCGCCTCCTCTCCCCTCTCTCTCTCTGTCAGCCGGGCCCCGCGCGCCAGCCTCTCCCTGTGCCCGCACCCTCTCTCTTCTCTCGCTGCAAGCCGGCCCCACCCCCTCTTCGTCTACCTCGCGCCCGCGCCGTAACGCCCACACGCGATAACACCGCGCCGCCCCACTCATCCCCCTTTCAATGTCGACCGTTTTCATCTCAATCAAGGGGCGCGTCGTGCCCATCATGGCCGCCTGCAGTTTCTACTTCGAACCCCTATAAAATCCCGACCATTCCCCTCAATTTCCTCACCCCGGCGATCGAAACCCTAGCTTCGACAAGCTCGGTAATGGCGCCACTGTTCCCGACTTTCCACCCACATATACTCCTCGGGAGTTTGCCTAACACCTTTCCCGTGTTGTTAGGAGTCTGCCGGACATCACTGTTAAGGTGGAACGTCGCTGCGTCACCGATTCCATCGTCGCCGACGAGCTCCTCCGCCGTCCATTGTCGCCAACCACCCTCCGTCCAATTTCTGGCTGTGCAACAACCTCTGGTGAGACCCCCGTGCCCTCCTCATTGTTTTGCGCTAGTCAGATGTGCCCCGAAGCGTCTGTAGCGCATTTTCGTTCAACTCCGGCGAGGTCGCCGCTGCACTCGCGTCGCCGCCGCCGCGCGCCGCCCCTGTGCCGTCGCTCCCGCCTCTCGGGGTGACGTGGCCCCCTCCCGCCCGTTCATTTTGAACGGGCGACCGAGATTAAAACCGAGCGTACCGCTTCGGTTAATAAAATCTGAGCCATCCAATTTAAAATCAACGGCCCGCGTTCAAATTAGTTTTCCCGCCACCGGAATTTCACTCAGGCCCCTGGAAACTTGCGGGCTACCCCCTGGGTTCCTTGGGAATTCAAATCTAACCCCATAGAATTGTCAAACTAGCCCCTGGACATTTTGGAAATTAGAAAAATACTGGTAAATTGAATAAAAAGTAATTTAAAGCCCCTGGAATATTATAAAATAGCAAATAAATTCTGGAAAATTGTAGAATAATCCCTAAACTTACAAAAAATTATTTTTAGCCACTGGTTCAGTTCTGTTTTTATAGAAAAACCCCTGTTAGTTCTATAAATTAAATAAAAGCCCTTAAAATTGTAAAGAATAATTATAAAAACATATTTTTATATGTTTAAAGTGTTTACATTTCTGTATTACTTTTATTAATCCATTTTAATTTGCTGAATTAGTCATAAAATACTTTCTAAGCACATCTAATTCATGAAAGTTGATTTGCACATAGAAATAATTAATAAAAATAGTGTAAAAACTATAAAATGTATAAATATTGATATAGAACTGTTTTAAGCTTATTTTGAAGGATAAAAATTTCTAGAAAATTATAATAGGTTTCTAATAAATGTAAAAATGGTACAAAAATTGTTAAAAATATGCTTTGCTTAATATATTTTATTTAAAACTCTAAATACTCATCAATTGGTTTATGCCTATAATTGAAATCAACTTAAAAATCACATTTTGTGTAGGAATTTATGTTTATTTGTAATGGTTGCATTTTATTGTGTTCTTATTGTATGTTATTTTGCGTGCATCGTTGTAATTTAGAGTCGGGGTCAGAAACCACCCTTAACCTACAAGAGCAGCAGTTTCCCGACGACCCTGAGGCACAGTTTGGAGGCAAGTTCCTTGACCATCTTGCACCCTTTTTGCTAAGTTTTAGTTAGTTGCATGCTAAATTAAAATATGAATCCTATGTTATGTTCACCTAGAATTTCCACAATATTCCTTGTCAACTTGGTTTGGGTGCTCTATAATTATTTAGAATACGCTTAGCCATGCTTAATTGAAATATGATCTATTTATATACAAGTTTACATTTGAAGTACTTTGATTCATGAATTTATGGAAATATTGGAATTTAGTAGATAGGAATCTGATAGGGGGTTTTGTATGGATTGGTGCATGCCTGCACAAGACCTTGGTTTGGGGCTTGACACCTATCAGATTCTAAGGAACGGTTTATGGAAGAAGTTGCTAAGCCTTTTAGTATCACCACAGAATTGTATATGGGATAACTTGGTTTAGTAATTTGGTCTCTCCCGATGTAGCACAGGTAATTGAACGGGCAAGGAATGGGTTTTGTCTTGGGATCCGCATGGCTCAAGAGGGGGCTTCTCCTGGCGGAGGAAAAATAGACTCCAGGTGCCAGAGCGGTGAAACCTTAGAGTATCCATTGCAAGTCGGGAGAACCATCGGAAACACCTCGTAGTGATCTCCTGGCCACACACCTACAGAAGTGTGTATTGTGGTTAGCTACCACGGGCATCAGGGAGGTTTACCTTAGTCCACCCGGCAACAGGGGACGAAATCATGAACTGTGGGTAAAGGATACACACTCTGCAGAGTTTTATCAAACTGTCTAGACAGCCGTGCTCACGGACACGAGCGGCTTGGAAACCAAATTCATAATTAGCACATGGTTACTAAATGGATGGTTTGGGTTTCGTCTCACCTGAATTAATTTTGGGATAATGGTTGGGATTTCACCTAGATGTAGTTGCTTAATCACAATTAAGAGTATGATGTAACTGCTATAGTGCTTTACCTATTAATTCCCTACCTTGTTGTGAACAACACATGTCATAACTTCCTAACTTGCGAGTATCGTTGGTACTCAAACTTGTTAGTTGCATATCCCCCCCCCCCCCCCCCCCCCCCCCCCCCGCAGTCTACGAAGACGCAGAGGTGGAGAACCAAGACTTCTACGGAGACCCCGAAGAGATGTTCTAGGCTGGCGCTCCCCCGTGCTACGCCTGTGTTTGGAGCCCTTGTTATGTTTTTCCGCTGCTTGTGTACTTTTATTTTAGACCTGGATGGTCATTTATGTAATAAGGTGATGTACTCGAACATTGTATTATATTTGGTATTTCACTTTCGTCTACACATGTATGAGTTGAACTGATCCTGGCATACATGTGGAAAGCATCTGGTTGTCTTCTTATTACCAGGTGCGACAAAGTGGTATCAGAGCCGTGTTGCCCGTAGGACGCAAGCCTAGATAAAAAAGGACGATTTAAGGACTTTACTATTTTCAAATATTATTAATTGTAAAATTTCTTTGTATTCTTTACCTTGCACTTATTTCACTTACTCTTTAATTTGTTTTATTACTGACACTCTCCTGTTTCAGAATCTTAGATGGCCAACGTCAGGAGAACCGCTCGCATGTCAACTAGAGGCTATGTTCCCAACCGAAGGATTGCTGCTCGCCGTACCCCACTCAATGATCCTCGACGTGCGGTGGTGATTCGTACTGAAGGGAGAGCTGCAGGACGACTCCGACGTCGACTTCAAGCCATACTGCTCGACGCCGGCTACAGACACGAGAGACTGGCACTCACCTACCACTCCATCGGGATGCAGCGTCCCTACCGGATCGAGTGGTCATGCAAGCTATTTGTCTACTATGGGGATGAACTACTCGAGGTGCACCGTACCCCTGCTGCAAGGAGCTACTGACGACATGCTGAGCAGGATGTCTGCTGGGAGGCCATCACCTATTGGAGCCACACTTACCGCTACCAGCTGCTGAACTCGGTGCACGCCTACACTCCCCAACGTCCAAGCGGCACTGGCAACTTCGTCACTAGATTCGTGGAGGGGCCCTTGAACCTTTCACAGACTCACCAAACAGTTGGTGATGTGGAGCGCCTCAGCATTCGTCTCCACAAGGCTCAGCAAGAAATACAGGATGTCCGTGACCTTGCAGCACATTATGAAAGGCAAGTGAGGAGGTACCGTCGGATCACCGACGAGGACCCCGATGGGTATGCATCTGACACCTCCACCTGGATTCCGGACTCTCCTGACCGCTGTGTCGGACGTGGCGACACTAACTCACTGGACCAGTCTTCAGACGAGGAGCCCGATTCAGGGGAGCCTTCTGTGCCGCAGTAGCCTTCCAACTCTCCTCCGCATGGCAACGAGTCTCATGGAAGCAACTCGGGATATGACAGAGATGATGATGAAGACCCGGACGAGGAGGAGGATCCCGAGGAGCGGGAGTAGACTTCGACCCATCTCTACAACTCAAAATTTAGACATTTACCCACCATTTGAAATAAGAGCGATGTAGTGACGATCTATGTAATCTTTAGTTGTATGATTTTTCTTTGAGAACTTGATTATCCATGTTTGTGTTTGCTTAATGAAAGTGATCTTTATTTCTCTATCTCCTTATTGATGCATATAGTGGGAAAGACGTATAGAATAGTTTCTCTCTTATCTTTTTATTCTAAAGCAACACCCCAATCTCAGATGGCAGGAAGAGGAAGAGGACGTGGACGTGGTGTGTCACCCAATCAGGATAATGAAGTCCCACTGCCTCAATGGAATGGAAGAGGTGCTCGTGGGGCACCAGCTGCAAACCAAATGCAGCATATGATGGCTATGCAACTTCAAATGATGCAAAACTTGACACAAATTTTGAACAACATGCAACAGGCTCATCAAGCACCACGCCCCCTCCACCACCACCACCCCCACCTCCAATATTTTGCTTAAGAGACTTCATGAACACTCAACCCCCACGCTTCTCCAACGCCACGGAACCTATGGATGCAAATGATTGGATCAATACTATTGAAAGTAAACTAAGGATTGTATAATGTGAAGGAAGGGAAAGGGTGTTATTGGCATCACACCAACTCCATGGACCTGCGACTGATTGGTGGACCGCTTTTACTGCGGCCCATGGCAACCCAGACAACATTACCTGGGAAGAGTTTAGAGAAAGCTTCCGCAATCATCATGTACCTGCAGGAGAAATTCAAGCCAAGCGTATGGAGTTCCTAGCACTGAAGCAGGGGAACATGAACATAAGGGGATATTTGAACAAGTTTACACAACTATCTCGGTACGCCCCTGGAGATGTTGACACTGATGCCAAGAAACAATTCTGTTTCAAAGAGGGACTGGACAAAGAGATACAGTTGATGATGTATTCCAGTGACTATGCTAGTTTCCAACATCTGGTGGATAAAGCTTTCATGGTAGAAAGAAAGAAGAAGAAGTGCGAAGGAGAAGACCGCAAAAGGAAGATGATGATGGGGCAGTCTTCAAGCAGCAATCGTCCTCGCTTTAACCCACAGCAATCGGGACACCTGAGTCGTCCCATGGGCAATAATCAAGGTCAGCGGTACACTAACAACTCTTCATTCAGACCTCAAGCTCAGTATGCGCGCCCATAGTACCAGCAGATGCCACCACAACGCCCTCAAATGTATCAACAACGTCCTATGACTTCAAACCCTCGACAACTGGGCAACCACAGCAAAATCAACAAAGAAACAAGGCTCAAGACACCAGTACTCGGGGAGCTTGCTATATATGTGGTGACAAGGGACACTACTCCAACAACTGCCCGAAAAAGCATTCGCAGCAGAACCAGTCCAGAGGAAGGGTCAATCATGTTGTTCTGGAGGAAGCTCAAGACGCATATGATGTGGTGATTGGTACGTTCTCTGCTGATTCCCATCCTTCTACAGTATTGTTTAACTCTGGTGCAACACATTCGTTCATAGCAAAAGAGTTTATAAGAAGACATGGAATGACTGTTACATTAATGACTCAAGTATTAGTAGTCAACTCTCCTGGAGGAGAGATACTGACGAGGCAAGTATGCCCTAATGTAAGCATAAGCATTAGGGGGTAGCATTCTTAGCAAACCTTATAGTGCTGGAGTCACAAGGAATAGACATTATTCTCGGAATGGATTGGTTAACCAAGTACAAAGGAGTAATCCATTGTACCACGAGAACAGTATGTTTGACTCATACGGATGGCACAAACGTGGAGTTTCGTCCTGATCAAGCACCAGTTAGAAAATACGACTCAACCAGGTTGAAGGAGTACAAGAGATCAAAGTTGTTTGTGACTTTCCGGATGTGTTTCCTGATGAACTACCGGGTATAGCCCCTGACAGAGAAATTGAATTCATCATTGAATTAGTACCTGGTACAGCACCAATTTACAAGCGACCATACATGATGGATGCTAAACAATTGGCAGA
The DNA here is from genome assembly GCA_036927565.1 of Tuctoria greenei. Classification (NCBI taxonomy): domain Eukaryota; kingdom Viridiplantae; phylum Streptophyta; class Magnoliopsida; order Poales; family Poaceae; genus Tuctoria; species Tuctoria greenei. Next base: position 90,792,298 of record JAYESD010000005.1, on the reverse strand, counting down.
ATTGAAGGATCATATCAATGAGTTGTTAGCAAAAGGATACATTCGTCCTAGTTCCTCACCTTGGGGAGCTCCAGTGATATTTGTGCCCAAGAAAGATGGCACACAGAGATTATGTGTGGATTATCGTGCACTCAACGTAGTAACTATCAAGAACAAATATCCTTTACCAAGGATTGAGGATTTGTTTGACCAGTTGAGAGGTGCATGTGTGTTCTCGAAGATTAATCTACGATCAGGGTATCACCAATTGAAGATACGACCCTCGGACATACCAAAGACGACATTTGTTTTAAGATATGGATTATATGAGTATACAGTCATGTCTTTTGGCTTAACTAATGACCCGGCTTATTTCATGTACCTTATGAATAAGGTATTTATGAAGTATCTGGATAAGTTTGTCGTGGTGTTTATTGACAACATTTTGATATTCTCCAAAAGTGAAGAGGAACATGAGGAGCACCTAAGATTGGCTTTACAGAAACTTCGGGAACATCAGTTGTATGCAAAGCTAAGTAAGTGTGAGTTCTGGTTAAAGGAAGTGTCATTTCTGGGACGTGTTATATCACAGGGAGGAATAGCAGTAGACCCAGTAAAGTGAAAAATGTTCTGAATTGGAAAACACCAGAAAATGTTGGGGAAATCAGGAGTTTCTTGGGCATGGCTGGCTATTATCGTCGGTTCATCGAAGGATTCTCAAAAATACCTCATTCGTTAACCAAGTTACTTGAGAAGGGAGTTGTGTACAAATGGACACCAGTGTGAAGCCAGTTTTACAGAGCTAAAGAAAAGGTTGACTACTGCTCCAGTGTTGATTATGTCGGATATGCAGAAAGAATTTGCAGTTTATTGTGATGCATCTGGACAAGGACTGGGATGTGTATTAATGCAAGAGGGACATGTAGTGGCTTATGCTTCACGTCAACTCAGAAAGCATGAAAGAAATTACCCTACTCATGACTTGGAGTTAGCAGCAGTGGTTCATGCATTGAAGTTTGGAGACATTATCTGATAGGAAAAAGAACTGAAATTTATACGGACCACAAGAGTTTGAAGTATATCTTCACCCAGCTAGATCTAAATCTCAGACAATGCAGATGGTTGGAACTTATCAATGATTTTGATGTCGGAATCAATTATCATCCTGGGAAAGCTAATGTGGTCGCAGATGCATTAAGCAGATCAGCTCAATGCAATAGCTTGGCACTACAAGGTCAACAACCACAGTTATATGAGGAATTCGCAAGGCTAAACCTTAGTATCGTGTCTAATACTGAGGTAGTGACTATGGAAATAGATTCTACTTTGGAGAAGGATATTCGTGAAGGGCAAAAGAATGATAAGTGGATTCAGAAGATTAAGCAACAAATGAATGAAGGAAAAGCACCAGACTTTAAAGATGATGAACAGGAAACTCTATGGCTAGGGAAGAAAATATGTGTAACTGATATCAAGGAGATTCGAGAGCTGATACTGAGAGAAGCCCATGATTCGTCATATTCTATTCACCCGGGAAGCACAAAGATGTATCATGATCTAAAGGATCGATATTGGTGGCATGGAATGAAATGTGATGTGGCGGAGTATGTAGCTCTGTGTGACACATGTCAGAAGGTCAAAGCAGAACATCAAAGACCAGCAGGGTTACTCCAACCAATTAAAGTTCCTGAGTGGAAATGGGAAGAAATAAGTATGGACTTTATTGTGGGATTGCCAAGAACTCAGTCAGGATACGACTCTATATGGGTCATTGTGGACCGTTTGACCAAGGTGGCTCACTTTATCCAAGTAAAAGAAAGCTATTCTGGTTCAAGATTGGCGGAACTATATATGGCAAGAATTGTATGCCTGCATGGAGTGCCGAAGAAAATAATATCGGATAGGGGTACTCAGTTCACTTCCAGATTTTGGCTGAAGTTGCATGAGTCTATGGATACCCGACTCAATTTTAGCTCGGCATATCATCCGCAAACTGACGGTCAAACAGAGCGTACTGACCAAATTCTTGAAGACATGTTGAGAGCATGTGCTTTGAAAAACAGTAGGAGTTGGGATAAGAACCTACCATATGCCGAGTTCTCTTATAACAACAGTTATGAAGCCAGTTTGAAGATGTCCCCGTTTGAAGCTTTGTACGGACGAAAGTGCAGAACACCATTGTTCTGGAATCAAACTGGAGAAAGCAAAGTATTTGGGCCTGAAGTATTAAGAGAAGCTGAGAGACAAGTACAAGAAATCCGTAAGAATTTGAAGACGGCTCAGTCAAGGCAAAAGAGTTATGCAGATACTCGACGACTTGATCTGTCATTTGAGATTGGTGATTTTGTGTATCTCAAGGTGTCACCCGTGAGGGGGTTAAGACGATTCAAGGTGAAGGGCAAGTTATCGCCCTGATATATTGGTCCCTTCAAAATACTGGAGAAAAGAGGAGAAGTAGCCTATCGGCTCGAGCTACCATCTCATTTATCAGATGTGCACGATGTATTCCACGTGTCACAATTAAAGAAATGCTTAAGAGTACCATAAGAACAATTGCCATTGGAAGTAGTAGACGTGCAAGAGGACTTGACCTATGCAGAACAACCAGTTAAGATTCTCGAGACGTCATAACGAGTTACGAGGAATAAAGTTACTCGGATGTGCAAAGTCCAATGGAAACATCACTCAGAAGAAGAGGCAACATGGGAAAGAGAGGAAGACCTCAAGGCGGAGTTTCCCAGTCTATTCTCTTAGGACGTCCAAATCTCGAGGGCGAGATTTCTTTTTAGGGGGTAGAATTGTAACACCCATTATTTTAAAGAAAAAAATTATTGTAAAATGAATTATTCATGAGATAAAAACATTTTTCTTGGAAATAAAATTCATATATGACAAGATGCATCATATTTGAATGTTTGTGTGAATTTTTTTTTGAAAATTCAAATTCGCTAGAAATTTGGGTTACAAATTCAAAACATAAAAGGAAAGAAAAAGAAAACAGAAAAGAAAAAGAAAAAGAAAAGAAAATGCAAAACCTGTCCCTAGGCCGAATTTTCCCCCGGCCCAACTCTCTCCACCCTCCCGCGCCGGCCCGCGCCTCCTCTCCCCTCTCTCTCTCTCTCTCTGTCAGCCAGGCCCCGCGCGCCAGCCTCTCCCTACGCCCGCACCCTCTCTCTTCTCTCGCTGCAAGCCGGCCCCACCCCCTCTTCGTCTACCTCGCGCCCGCACCGTAACGACCACACGCGATAACACTGCGCCGCCCCACTCACCCCCCTTTCAATATCCACCGTTTTCATCTCAATCAAGGGGCGCGTCGTGCCCATCATGGCCGCCTGCAGTTTCTACTCCGAACCCCTATAAAAGCCTGACCATTCCCCTCAATTTCCTCACCCCGGCGATCGAAACCCTAGCTTCGACAAGCTCGGTAATGGCGCCACTGCTCCCGACTTTCCACCCACTTCTACTCCTCGGGAGTTTGCCTAACACCTTTCCCGTGTTGTTAGGAGTCTGCCGGACATCACCGTTGGGGTGGAACGTTGCTGCGTCACCGATTCCATCATCGCCGACGAGCTCCTCCGCCGTCCATCGTCGACGACCACCCTCCGTCCAATTTCCGGCCGTGCGACAACCGCTGGTGAGACCCCCGTGCCCTCCTCATCGTTTTGCGCTAGTCAGATGTGCCCCAAAGCGTCTGTAGCGTATTTTCGTTCAACTCCGGCGAGGTCGCCGCTGCACTCGCGTCGCTGCCGCCGCGCCTCGCCCCTGTGCCGTCACTCCCGCCTCTCGGGGTGACGTGGCCCCCTCCCGGCCGTTCATTTTGAACGGGCGGCCGAGATTAAAACGGAGCGTACCGCTTTGGTTAATAAAATCTGAGCCATCCAATTTAAAATCAACGGCCCACGTTCAAATTAGTTTTCCCGCCGCCAGAATTTCACTCAGGCCCCTGGAAACTTGCGGGCAACCCCCTGGGTTCCTCGGGAATTCAAATCTAACCCCTTGAATTGTCAGACTAGCCCCTGGACTTTCCGGAAATTAGAAAAATACTGGTAAATTGAATAAAAAGTAATTTAAAGCCCCTGGAATATTATAAAATAGCAAATAAATTCTGGAAAATTGTAGAATAATCCCTAAACTTACTAAAAATTATTTTTAGCCACTGGTTCAGTTCTATTTTTACAGAAAAACCCCTGTTAGTTCTATAAATTAAATAAAAGCCCTTAAAACTGTAAAGAATAATTATAAAAACATATTTTTATATGTTTAAAGTATTTACATTTCTCTATTACTTTTATTAATCCATTTTAATTTGCTGAATTAGTCATAAAATACTTTCTAAGCACATCTAATTCATGAAAGCTGATTTGCACATAGAAATAATTAATAAAAATAGTGTAAAAACTATAAAATGTATAAATATTGATATAGAACTGTTTTAAGCTTATTTTGAAGGATAAGAATTTCTAGAAAATTATAATAGGTTTCTAATAAATGTAAAAATGGTACAAAAATTGTTAAAAATATGCTTTGCTTAATATATTTTATTTAAAACTCTAAATACTCATTAATTGGTTTATGCCTATAATTGAAATCAACTTAAAAATCACATTTTGCGTAGGAATTTATGTTTATTTGTAATGTTTGCATTTTATTGTGTTCTTATTGTATGTTATTTTTTGTGCATCGTCGTAATTTAGAGTCGGGGTCAGAAACCACCCTTAACCTACAAGAGCAGCATTTTCCCGACGACCACGAGGCACAGTTTGGAGGCAAGTTCCTTGACCATCTTGCACCCTTTTTGCTAAGTTTTAGTTAGTTGCATGCTAAATTAAAATATGAATCCTATGTTATGTTCTCCTAGAATTTCCACAATATTCCTTGTCAACATGGTTTGGGTGCTCTATAATTATTTAGAATACGGTTAGCCATGCTTAATTGAAATATGATCTATTTATATACAAGTTTACATTTGAAGTACTTTGACTCATGAATTTATGGAAATATTAGAATTTAGTAGATAGGAATCTGATAGGGGGTTTTGTATGGATTGGTGCATGCGTGCACAAGACCTTGGTTTGGGGCTTGACACCTATCTGATTCTAAGGACCGGTTTATGGAAGAAGTTGCTAAGCCTTTTAGTATCACCACAGAATTGTATATGGGACAACTTGGTCAAGTAATTTGGTCTCTCCCGATGTAGCACAGGTAATTGAACGGGCGGGGAATGGGTTTTGTCTTGGGATCCGCAAGGCTCAAGAGGGGGCTTCTCCTGGCGGAGGAAAAATAGACTCCAGGTGCCGGAGCGGTGAAACCTTAGAGTACCCATTGCAAGTCGGGAGAGCCATCGGAAACACCTCGTAGTGATATCCTAGCCACACATCTACGGAAGTGTGTATTGTGGTTAGCTACCACGGGCATCAGGGAGGTTTACCTTAGTCCACCCGGCAACAGGGGACGAAATCACGAACTGTGGGTAAAGGATACACACTCTGCAGAGTTTTGTCAAACTGTCTAGACAACCGTGCTCACGGACACGAGCGGCTTGGAAACCAAATTCATAATTAGCACATGGTTACTAAATGGATGGTTTGGGTTTCGTCTCACCTGAATTAATTTTGGGATAATGGTTGGGATTTCACCTAGATGTAGGTGCTTAATAACAATTAAGAGTATGATGTAACTGCTATAGTGCTTTACCTATTAATTGCCTACCTTGTTGTGAACCACACATGTCATAACTTCCCAACTTGAGAGTACCGTTGGTACTCAAACTTGTTAGTTGCATATTCCCCCCCCCCCCCCCCCCGGTCTACGAAGACGCAGAGGTGGAGAACCAGGACTTCTACAGAGACCCCGAAGAGACGTTCTAGGCTAGCACTCCCCTGTGCTACGCCTGTGTTTGGAGCCCTTGTTATGTTTTTCCGCTGCTTGTGTACTTTTATTTTAGACCTAGATAGTCATTTATGTAATAAGGTGATGTACTCGAACATGGTATTATATTTTGTATTTCACTTTCGTCTACACATGTATGAGTTGAACTGATCCTGGCATACATGTGGAAAGCATCTGGTTGTCTTCTTATTAACAGGTGTGACAGAGACGTAGAAGTGTCGCTGGTGGAGGCACCGGCGGTGGAGGCGCCGCCTCCCGTCAATCCTAGGTGACGGGAACGACAATGGGATAGATGCGTTAGGTAGGAGGAGTCGGGTAGGAGGAAAACATAAAACATAACGATCTGTTTTGTAACCAGTGGCATTGGTGGGTAATTTTTTTCAAAAAGTTGGAAGAGGAATCTGGGAAATCAGGGGGGCAGCAGATTTTCATTTGCACTATGGGAATCAACAGATTTTTGGGAATCTCATTTTGTAGAAAAGTCCTTTGGTTCAGATTAATGATTTTTGGTACATAATCTCTCTGGTGCAGCCCAACCAAAGGGACCCTTAAGCTGGTACTTGCTGCAGTTTTGAGGACCCCTCGGGTGGAGCAGTCTTCATTGCATTAATCCCTCCATTCCTCGTAGCTGGATCAATTTCCAAGCACCTGATAATTAAGTTCAGGTACACGAGTGCGTGTCATTGGACCTTGATTAGCCGCAAGTGGTGAATGGGCTGCTGTTGTGGTTGTATCAATGGTAGGGATGTCCACATCATCCTCCCCTTCTTGCAATTGAGTCATGCTCGACTCAAATATGTCTTCCTCGCCCACATATGGTTTCATATCTACAATATTAAAAGATGAAGTACCCCCAAAATGTGCAGGCAACTCAATTTCATATGCATTATCATTTATTGTTCAAAGCACTTTCAAGGGTGTCATTGGACCTTGATTAAGTTGACGTGCACGAGCGCGTGTCATTGGACCTTGATTAGTTGCAAGTGGTGAATAGGCTGCTGTTGTGGTTGTATCAACGGTAGCGATGTCCTCATCATCCTCCCCTTCTTGCAATTGAGTCATCCTCGACTCAAATGTGTCTTCCTTGCCCACATATGGTTTAAAATCTGCAATATTAAAAGAGGAAGTAACCCCAAAATGTGCAGGCAAATCAATTTCATATGCATTATCATTAAATTTTCGAAGCACTTTGAAGGGTCCAACAGCTCTAGGTAGCAATTTAGATTTTCTCAAATCAAGAAATCTATCCTTTCTCAAATGCACCCAAACCAAATCACCAGGTTCAAAAGTAACATGCTTTCTACCCTTGCTACGGCTTGTTGATACTTAGCGTTCATGCTCTCAATGTTTGCTTTAGTTTGCTCATGCATTTTAAGAATTAATTCAGCATGGCGAGAAGCATCAAAGTTCAATTTCTCTGAAGGTGGTAGAGCCAAAAGATCAATGGGAGCACAAGGGATAAAACCATATCAAATCTGAAAAGGGCACGATTTAGTAGTAGAATGTAGTGAACGATTGTAAGCAAATTCAATATGAGGCAAACATTCTTCCCATAATTTGATATTATGTTTCAGAACAGCCCTAAGCATGGTAGATAAACTACGGTTCACTACTTCGGTCCGTCCATCAGTTTGAGGGTGACAAGTGGTAGAAAAGAGCATTTTTGTCCCCAACTTAGCCCATAAGGTTTTCCAAAAATGACTAAGAAATTTGGCATCTCTATTTGAAACAATAGTGTTTGGGACCCCATGCAAATGAACAATTTCTCGAAAGAACAAATCAGCAATATGGGTAGCATCTTTAGTTTTGTGGCATGGTATGAAATGTGCCGTTTTAGAAAATTTGTCCATAACAACAAAAATACTATCCCTCCCCTTCTTTGTTCTAGGCAATCCTAAAACAAAATCTATAGAAACATCCTCCCATGGAGCACTAGGAACAGGGAGAGACATGTATAAACCATGTGGATTAAGACGGGACTTAGCTTTTTGATAGGTTGTGCAACGAGCAACAAACCGCTCCACATCTCTTCTCAACTTTGACCAAAAGAAATGGCTTGCTAGGATGTCTTCCGTCTTCTTGACACCAAAGTGTCCCATCAACCCTCCACCATGTGCTTCCTGCAATAATAAGATACGCACAGAACCAGCTGGAATGCACAATTTGTTAGCTTGAAACACAAAACCATTAATGAGAACAAACTTGTTCCATGTTTTTCCTTCTTTACATTGCAGCAGCACAGCTTTGAAATCAGCATCAAAAGCATATTGCTCTTTAATTGTTTCCAAGCCAAAAATCTTAAAATCAAGTTGGGCAACATATTATAATGGCGAGATAAGGCATCCGCAATGATATTATCTTTTCCTTTCTTGTGTTTGATGACATAAGGGAAGGACTCAATTAATTCTACCCACTTGGCATGCCTACAGTTCAGATCAGTTTGACTCTTAATGTGCTTCAAAGATTCATCATCAGAATGTATAACAAATTCTTTAGGCCATAAATAATATTGCCATGTGTTGCAAAGTTCATACTAGTGCATATAATTCTTTATCGTAAGTGGAATAGTCCAGACTAGGCCCATTCTGTTTCTCACTAAAATAAGCAATAGGTTTCCCCACTTGCAACAAGACACCTCCCAATTCAATACCACTAGCATCACATTCCAATTCAAAAGTCTTACTGAAATCTGGTAATTGGAGAAGGGGTGTATGAGTTAACCTATTCTTCAAAGTTTCAAATGCAGCCGCTTGCGCCTTGACCCATGTGAATGGAGCACTCTTCTTTGTAAGCTCATGCAGTGGGCTGCTATGATGCTGAAGTCCTTCACAAAATAACGATAGAATCCAGCAAGTCCGAGAAAGCTTTGTACATGTGTGACCGTGGTAGGAGTCGGCCAGCTGTGTATCGCCTCCACCTTGGCTTGATCGACTCAATTCCTTGTGGTGTCACAACATAGCCAAGGGACTCTATCTGTGCAAAAGGTGCACTTGTCAAATTTACCAAATAAGCGTGCCTCACATAAAGCATTGAAAACAGCACGGAGATGATCAAGATGCTCTTCTAGAGATGTGCTATAGATCAAGATGTCATCAAAATATACTACCACAAATCTTCCAATGAAAGCACGTAAACCTCATTCATTAATCTCATGAATGTGCTAGGTGCATTAGTGAGACCAAAAGGCATGACTAACCACTCATACAAACCAAACTTGGTTTTAAACGCTGTTTTCCATTCATCACCTAGCTTCATGTGAATTTGGTGGTATCCACTACGCAAGTCAATTTTAGAGAAAATCATCGAGCCACTAAGTTCATCAAGCATATCATCTAACCTAGGAATAGGATGACGATATCTAATGGTAATGTTATTAATTGCTGGACAATCTACACACATGCGGCATGATCCATCTTTCTTTAGGACCAAAAAAATAGAAACAGAGCAAGGACTAAGGGACTCACACACATAACCTTTGTCGAGTAATTTCTATACTTGTCACTTAATCTCCTTAGTCTCCTCCGGGTTGGTCCTGTATGGTGCTCGGTTTGGCAAAGAAGCCCCAGGGATGAGGTCAATCTGATGCTCAATCCCCCTCAATGGTGGCAGTCCGGCTATCACCTCTTGTGCAAACACATCAGCGTATTCTTGCAAAAGGTTAGTGACAGCAGGGGGCAAAGCACATGGTATGTCATGAAGTGAGAACAAAGCTTCTTTGCAAGCAAACACATATCAGATTGCAGAATTATTTTTTAATTCAAACAAATCAGATAGGAAGCAAGAAAACAAGCACTCTTCAATTTTATTTCATTCTTCTTCACATGAGCAGATTTGGAATTGTCAGTCTTAGGTTGTATCAATTCCTTCGCAACATTTGAATTTTCATTTTGAGTAGATTTCTTATTTTTCTCTTTACAAGCTCTAGCAATATCATCCTTCAAAATAGCATCGGGAGACATAGGGTGCAAAACAAGCTTCTTCTCATTATGCATGAGAGAGTATTGATTTGATTTACCATGATGTAATGTATCTTTACCAAATTGCCAAGATCGACCAAATAGCATAGAGCAAGCTTGCATAGGTACCACATCACAATCAATGTAATCATGGTAGGAACCAATTGTAAATTCAACACGAACCAAACATGTTACCTTAAGCTTACCACTGTCGTTGAACCATCAGATGTAGTAAGGATGTGGATGTGGAAGTGTTGTCATCCCAAGCTTCTCTGTCATGGCAGCACTTGCTAAATTGTTGCAGCTTCCTCCATCAATAATAATGCGACATGATCGTTCTAAAACTACACACTTAGTTTGGAATAGATTGTGTCGCTGGTTCTGTTCAGCTTTGATCATTTGGGCAAGACACGCCTCACAACAAGACTCTCATAGTGGTTAGCATGAGCAGCCCCAATGTGCTCTTCATCATATTCTTCTTTCCTGCATCTTGTGCAGCAAGCATGGCATATGTTTCATCATCTAAATCACTAGCGGATGAGTTTTCTCGTACAATTAGCACATGCTTGCTTGGGCAGTCCCTTCGTTGGTGCCCAAAACCCTTGCACTGGAGGCATTGAATGTCTTTTGGTCTCCCGGTGGAAGCAATGGAAGAAGAAGTATTGGCTGCAACTTCGGTGGATCCTTTTGTTGTCTCGATAGCACGCGAAAGTGGTGATTTTTATGTAGTCCTGGGCAACCGATTGGAAGCATCGTCCAACGAATCATGCTTAAGACCAACAACACTTGATCGGGACTGCCATGAGGTAGTTTGACCTGCAGAAATGTTAGTTCTTGTGTGTCGTACCTGCACTTCTCTTTTAGCCTTACAAGTAAGGTGGAATAATCGAGTGACGTTAGTGTATCCCTTATAAGCCAATATGTCCTGAATTTCTCTTGTTAAATGAAGAGCCAGCCATTGCAGCCTCTTCATTTTCAACTTGGCCACATTGCATCATGTCTATCTGGAGTTCTTGATAGTATTCTTCAACAGATTCGTTGCCTTGCCTAAGTTGTTGTAATTTATGCAACAGGTCACGAGCATGATAGGAAGGAACAAAACGACGATGCATGGTTCGTTTCTAGCCATTCCAAGTTTGTGGTATGGTAGCTGGATTTTTAGTTTAATACTCAGGCCACCAAACAAAAGCAAAGTCAGTAAATTCACTAGTGGCAGCTCTAACCTTTTTATCATTAGGGAAATCATGGCATGCAAATTTTTGATCTACTGATAATTCCTAAGACAGATATGCATCCGGATCATATTTCCCATAAAAGGGTGGTATGGAAAATTCAATGCTGCATAGGGAATCATCATTGTCACGTACCTCATGTCGTAGGTGATGAGGACATCACAACAGCAGAGACGCGCATTGAACTGCAAGGACCAATCACAAGAGCACGGGCACGGTTATTAAATCAGCAGGTGAATTCGTTCTTAACTTCTTTTGTATGTGAGTTTGAGAATAGATTGCTATGTGATGATTTAATTGTTATTAGGAATAATGGAGAAGATCAACAAGTGAAGGAAGGAGGCCTTGGGAGCGTGGACAACCACCTGGGACGTCCACAAGTAGATGGAAATAGTTTACAACTCGGACTCGAGTTCAACTCGGAGTCCAGGAGCAGTCCACCTTAAAACAGACGCCCAGGAGGCATACGGACTCCGTTTTCGACGTTCTACATATGCACGGAAAGAGGAGAAGATAAACTTTCCAATGGTTCTGGTCCCACCTCAAAATTCCTCAGGAGTCATTGGGAATCGTCGAAACAAGTCGAGTCCATATTTCTGTCCGGTGCTGCGCCACTGAATCGGGCCTTTGGGCCTTGTATCCCGTAAGAGTCCATTAGGGATGCGTCTAATCGTGTTTTGGTCGAACCCTAGCCTATAAATACTGCAGCCGCCGATCATATTCGGTGGGTTTTGCATAGATTAATAATATCGCTGTTCTACAGTTTGTGAAACCCCAACTTCGCGATTTCAGATCGTGTCTACCTTGTTCTTGCTTGTGTTCTCGGTTGCACTTGCAGGGATTAGCCTTCTTGGCGAGGTCAAGCGTGTGCAGCACGGTTGATAACCAACGGAGCCGTGGTGTAGTGATTGCAGGGGTACTCGAACCGCTCGAGTGCCGCGGATCATCAACGTCGAGTTCTCCACTCCAATCGACATACCTTTCGGAAGATCGGGCCTAACTTACTCATCAGTAGGGCTCGACCACCCATGCCACGATATCGCGACGTGGCTGCCGTTGATACCTGAAAGGTCCATATAAAGCTCGGTATCCGCTGAATACTCCGCCTCGTCATATCTTGCAGCGCTGCCAATGGAGTCGCGACTGTCATCAACACGTCTTTGCCTCTCTTTGCGTTCAACCTGTTTCATCCTCTCCAATCGCTCAATGATTGCTGCAAGAGAAGTGTTAATAGCCCAGCAGTGCTTTCTAATGTGGTCAGCTTGGTGTTGGTGCAAATTTGTATTGACTCTAATGGACCAATGCGCTCATTGGTGACTTGAATATCCTCATTGAGGGCATCCGTGTGCATCTTTACTTGGTGTTCGAAATGCTGAATGACGCCCCTCGTACGTGGTGAATGTGGAGGTGTCTCATTCACATCGGCTGACATGGTTAGTACAGAAAAGAAATACAACAGCAAGCAGATTAATCCTAGCAGTTGCTAAGAGGTGGTAGGACACAATCACTTCCTCACTAGCAAGAAATCAAGCTCTTACAAGTTCTTACCACGCGATGCAGGGGGTGCCGACAAATAGCAAGAACAACAACAAACGGTGGCTGCCAGCACAATTCTATGGTGTTGTAGATGATTTTGTGGAGTTGTAGATGGCTGCTAGAAATGAGTTGCACAAAGGAAAAGCTAGTACCACATTAGTCACAACAAGTTGAATAAACGTTTCATGATTGTACTGTGCTGGTCCTAGTCTAAACCGTGATAGAGACACGAGCCGTTACTCCACGTGTTGTTAAATTTACTGTAGTAGAAAAGTTCGGACAGCACGAACGTTGTGTTTTAACAAAACGTTCAAAACAGAAAGTTGAACTCCGAAACTTGAAACAAATGTTACACAAACTGTTTCATTTTTTTGTACTGAGAAACTTTTTCTAGAAATTTAATCAGTGCAGCTTTTCTTTCTTTGCATGTGCCTTTTTCTTGTTGATCTGTGCAGCTTTTCTTTTGTACTTTCCTTTTTCTCAACTTTGGGTAGGTAATGAAAATGGACTAAGAACAAAGTGGCACGAACTCAAAACTCTAGCGGTGAAAAACTTAGGACCAGCAACTCAACACAAAAAGGCAATCGTGAATTGAGCAAGTCGAGAGCTAAGTAGCCAAGCAGAAGGCTCAAAGTGTTTTCAGGATTTTTAGAGCGAACTTTTGTGGGCAAAAGTGGATTGTAGGTAAATGAAGAACAAGAAGGAAATCTCTCACCGAGCAACCTGAAATCTGATACCATTTGATGACTCCAAACGGGTACGGGGGATGCCCTATCTTTCGATGAGAGATGTTGGTGGTGAACGAATTTGGTGGAGGTCGACGTTTGCTGCCTGACTACCACAACCAGAATGGTGTGGCACCTTGAGCGATAGTTACACCGTCTCCTGATAACTACAATTTAAGTGGAGGTCGACATTGTGCTACCCGAATACAACAACCACAAGGGTGTTGCGCCTTAGCGTAGTTACACCAGCTCCTGTTATTGTTGTTCTTGTCATGCCAAGAATAGCTTCGAACCTGCAAGCAATCGAAGAACAAGCAATAACAAGATAACAAGCAAATACTCACGGGTGTGATAAGTTGGGGTTCTGATTCAAGTAACCGGAAGGTCTCATCGACACTTGCATTACAAGGAAGTAGCAGTGGCTAAACTTACAGAAAACAAAACTCAAGTTCTTCCTATGGCTGCTAGTTCCTTATATAGAGGAGGAAGACTAGAACTCGGGATTGAGTCACGAGTCTTGTTTGGTCTTTTCCGGACAGCTCAAGCGTCATCTTCCTTTGATTCTTGATCCAATGGAAAGTAGACGAAGGGACCTTTCCAGCAAGTACTTATTTGCATTAAACAACCTTGGGAGTTGAAAGTTATGCCCCTTTTAAGCTGGTACTTGCTGCAGTTACGAGGACCCCTCGGAAGGAGCAGTCTTCATTGCATTAATCCCTCCATTCCTCCTAGATGGATCAATTCCCAAGCACCTGATAATTAAGTTTATGTGCACGAGCGCGTGTCATTGGAACTTGATTAGCTGCAAGTGGTGAATGGGCTGCTGTTGTGGTTGTATCAATGGTAGCGATGTCCTCATCACTCTCTACAATATATTCCAAGCGACAAGGATGGTCAAACAAGACTAGTAAACACCTACCATGGGCTTTCCACCAATTTGACACAAGCATGCAGTTCTGTAAACAAAACATTTAAAATAGGATCAAAATGTTCAAGGACACTTGTCTTGCTCTTGAGATTGGTTTGAATCAAAAGCTTCAAAGCTCTGATGTTGGAGGTCCTCAGCAGCACCCTCTAGAGCAAAACCTTCTATCCCATGCAACAAACCTACATAACTAGCATTACAATCAATAAATGCTTATATATTACTCAATATGTCATGATATTTATGAATGTTGCAATTATGCGGTAATGCATGTTATTATTATCTATCATTGCTTACTAACTAGTTACTCTTAAGTTTTACATGTTACAACAAGTTTCAAGTCATTTTGGAGAAAATTAATGAAGTTCCAGGAATTTTCAGAACTGAAGAACCAGACTAGTCCGCACCTTGGTCGGATATGTCCGTTCTAGAACAGAAGGGAGATCAGTCTAGTCCGCACAATACTGGACAAGTTCGTTATGACTAGGGTTTTGGCGAATTTTCAACTAGAGCATAGTTTGATTAATCATGGAACCATATTTTATGTAGAAAAGATGGATCTAAGGTATTTACCGTGAATCCTTGGGTTTAGGGGTTTACGATTCGATGGAACTCAAGAACTTGATGTCTTGATCCAAAGAAGCCGAAGAATAGGAGGGAAAATGGTTACGACGAAGTATTGATGAAGATCGCTACAACAATGACGATCTCGCTTGATCCTTCTCCTTCCTCCTCTTTCTTCTCCATGCGGTGGAGCTTCTTGATGGCGGCTCTCATGAACTAGGGTTAAGGGTTTCTTCTAATGTGGCAAAGAGATGAAAGGGTGGGTGTTTGGGTGTTTATATAATGTGGAGGTGGTAGGGTTTGGGTGGAACTTGAGTAGATGGCGGTGGGGGCCTTGGTGGGGTCCCACCTGGGCTTTGTAGGGGTCGCACACGACGTTCTTGGGCCCAATTAAGATAATTACCCAAAAGACCGTTGTTGAGGAAAAACAGAATCCGAGTCGAAACCCTACACACCGGACTAGTCCGCTCAAGGGCCGGAAAAGTCCGATCGGGTACAACGAATAGAACGGGCAAGTCTGGTGCATATTCGGACAAGTAGGAAAAGTTCCAGAAAGCAAAATGGACAAGTCCGGTACTAGGACCAGACAAGTCCGAGCGTTTTTCCAGTTTTCAAAAACTGAACCAAAATGAGAAATTACCGGACAAATCCGAAGGGTTCTAGTGACGAAAATCGGACTAGTCCGTAAAAGGGAACGGACAAGTCCGGACAACAACAGAAGCATTTTTGGACTAATCCATGGAAAATAGCGGATAAGACTGAAAAACAACATAGAATACATCAGACTAGTCTGGGGTCCAATCCGGACAAGTCCGCATTGATACAGGTTTTTAATTGTTGTTTTAGTTCTAATTTATTTTAATCTTGTTCCTATTTGTTGCTTAATGTTAGACATGTATAACAATGTATGCAATGCATGATGGATGAAAATGAGGGTGTTACAGGTTTACACCTTCTCATCATTCAATTCTTATGCATCCTCACGAGAGTAAGTGTTGACATTGCTCTTTTTTTATTCTTCAAAAAAGGAATGTTACCTTACATAGGAATAAATTTAAACAAGTACCTAGAATTTCATAAGCATTGCTAAAATTGACTTAGACATTTTCTTCCTAGGTAATTCTTATGGAATTACTTAATGGTTGAATTGGTATGTAGCAACCTAGGAATAGTGATGTCCATAATATTGATATGAAATCATTCATGCATGGATCACTAAATTTCATATCCTAGGCAATAAATTAAAAATGTTCAGGAGGATAAAATTGAGACTCTTGTTTGCCATGATCCAAATGATACCATATGCTCTTGTGTAAAAAACTATGGTGGTTAGAAAATTTACAAGGTGAAGGGATCCATATAGTGTATTTATATAACTTGCATTGCTATGAATAGGAGCTTTAGAAATGTGCAAATGATTTATCTGTAAAGCCCCACTCCTATCAATGAATAATACATTGTTCATGAATACACTTGAAAGTGGACCCAATACATCTTTGGTCTTGTTCTTCCCCGTATGTACAAATGAAGATTTGGTTACCTAGACCGAAAATTCATTTGTACAAGTGTCTGGAGCTAACCATCCCTCTCTATCATAGAGGAGAAGTTTGCAAGAGTAATATTACTATGCAGGCATTCAAAGATCCAATTGTTGGAAATCCTGAGAGGATTCTGTTTCAACATCTCTTGTCCAAAGAGTAAATTTAGATGGTTGCTACCTATTGGAAATTAAGCCCGAAGGTCAACCATAACTATATGGAAACCCTCCATGAGCAAACAATGGGCTGCTATGAATATGTGAGAGCATTATGCTCTCAAGTATTCTGAACACTCATTCAAGCTCAAGGGAATTGCCACCATCATTGGGTGTAAGTTATTCCTTTATGGCTAAAAGATATGATGCACCTTAACCAAGGAATGACAATATCACATCCAATGTATATCGGGTGCAAGTTGTTCCTATGTGGCTAGAAGGTATTTTATACCTTGGCCAAGGAACAATGGATCACACTCAACCCATGTTGAGTGCACGTCATCCCTTTGTGGTTATAGGTATGTTGTACCTTAGCCAAGGAATAACGGATCATACTCAACACATGTTTGGTACAAGTCACTCCTTTGTGGCTAAAGGTTATCATTACCTTAGCAAAGAAATGAGGATCACACCCAATGCATGAGAGTACAAGTTATTCCTTATTGCAAGAAGGTATGATACACCTTAGCCAAAAAATGACGGAACACACTCAACCATGTTGAGTGCGCGTAATTCCTTTGTAGCTAGGTTATCATTACATTAGCCAAGGAATAACAAGGTACGTCCAACCTATGGAAACCTTGAGATTTGGATGAGCGACATCGACAACACCCTCCTCGACCACACTCATGGAACCCATGGAAGGCAACCCAACATCGACACTCAACCCTCTAATGCCAAAAGTGCATCTAGGAATTCCCTTGTGGGTTTTGGACAATTGAGGACAAACAAATGAGATCGTAATGAATTCATTGAGATGAATGCAGGTCAACAAAGATTAGATATTATGGTGCAACCAAAAAGGTGAAAAATGTGAGAAACGAAGAAGCCAAAATGATCAACGGAAGCGCAAAGTAGACATAATTGTATAGGATGTGTGTGAGAGACACATCCCAAGAGCTCATGTCTTTGCATAGAGGGTAAGGGCTAAAATCAATCTAAGTAGTTCAGTGAGCATTGGACAAGTCCATTCGTTAAGCGAACTAGTCCGTTTAATTTTCTGATGTCATAGTTCACTGAGCAGCGGACAATTCTGGACACTAACTGGACAAGTCCATTAAACTCTCTGATGTTTTGATTCACCTTGCACCAGACAGGTCCGAACACCAACCGAACAAGTCTGTTCAACTTTCCGATGTTTCATTCAAACAAGTTGGAAAAACACAATTCACATTGCATCAGACAAGTCCATCATATTGTGGACTGGTCCGATCAACTTTCTCTAATCTCAATTGACTAGTCCGATGAACTCTCTGTTCCAATATGGACATGTCCGGTATACCTCACACAAATTAGGGTTTTTAGTGTGATGCACATTCTACGCGAATTTTACATAGCACACCGAACAAGTCCGGTCACCAGAGCGGACTAGTCCGGCCGTCGGGATCCCTAAGGGTAATATTTTTTGAAACAATATAAATAGGTGATCCATGACCCCACAAACATAAGAACCATACACAATTGTCAAAAACATAAACCCTAGCGCCGCCACTCATCCCAAGAGCACAAAAACACATCTCCCCATACATCTAATGGCCAAAAGAGTTAAATCTTTGGGTACCTAGATTTGGGATAGGGAGGTAATCGTCTACACATCGTTGAGCTCTTGGGGTTTGATCTCTTATACAATTGTGCATTACTTGTAATGTTTTTGAGTGTATTTGATCATCTTTCTTGCTGTAATTTTGTGGGAGCCCTAAGCGTGTGAGGTTGCCCCACCAACTTGGTGATTACTCGTGATAGTGGAACTCAAGTCGGCCTTGTGTTGTGACTTGACTAGGGAAAAGGGTTCGAAGAGACCCGACTCTTTGTGGGCTTCCTCAATGAGGAGTAGATCTCTTTGGTGAGATTGAACCTCGGTAAAAATCCTTGTCTCACATGTTCCATTCTTTTACTTTTGCAATTACCTTCATATGGGGTATAAAGTTGATCTACCTTGAAATTCGTGTTAACTTTGTATTCCACGTGCAAGTTTTCTATCCTAATTGCTCACTCAAGTTGTTAGGGTAGTTAATTTTATTCTGCTGCTGCAACATTTGTGATATCTCCATAAATATTTAATCTTTTCATAGCACATCAGTCACACCGAACTAGTCCGTATATCTCATCGATAAAGTATGGTCCCTCCTGTATTTGACGAATTTGTTAAGTGCTGCAAGAAAAGTTTTTTCAATGCCTATTCACCCCCCTCTAGGCCATATTCACTTGGTATCAGAGCAAGGTTCTCCATTTACGAGACTCACCGCTCAGAGAGATCAATGGCCATGAACAAGAACAACGAGATCTTGGAGATGCTCGTTATTGGAGACGAACAAGACTTTTAGGCATTTGATGTGCTTAAGGAGCACGAACACGATGATGAGGAAGTACGTGAACTCAAGGCACTTCTCAGGAAGAAGCTCCTAAGCTAGGAGGGCAAGAAGGAGGATGAAAAGCCGAAAGGGAGTAGTCAGCAAGACTACTCCTGCTATTCTTTCAATTATGAGAAGCTTAACAATTACAATCATTATCTTCCTATTCTCATAGGAAGACCTCCACAGTTTGATGGCAATGATTACTCAATGTGGAAATATAATATGAAGATGCATCTAATCTCACTTAATGCAAGTCTTTGGCATATAGTGTGTACATGTATAGATATCCCAAACACAGATGATGAACTCACCCCGGAGCAAGAACAAGCAATTCACCGCAATGCACAAGCCGTTGCGGTGATCACTTCATCCTTGAGCTGAGAAGAGTTCACCAAGGTGGATGGACTTGAATTTCTCGAAGACATTTGGGATACTCTTAAGTTGCTTATGAAGGGAATCTTTCCATCTGCGAAGTGAAGATTGAGATGCTTGAGGGAGAATTGGGAAGATTTACCATAGAAGACGGTGAATCCCCTCAAGAGATGTGCAACCGATTGAAGACACTGATCAACAAGATCCGTGCTTATGGAAGCAAGAAGTGGACTGATCATGAGGTTGTGAAGAGAATGATAAGAGCCTTTATGCCTCGGAATGTCACCTGGTGTTCCATGATAAGAGAAAGCCCAGAGTTTCACAAAATGGCCCCCGAAGAAGTCCTTGGCAAAATTATCAATCATGAAATGATGGAGAAAGAAGCCAAATATGTCAAAGACTTAGCTGAACTTACCTCATCCAAGAAAAAAGTGGTTGCCCTCTAGGCAACTTGCAAGCCCAAAGGAAAGGAGACTCGTGAGACTCATGAAGAAGAAGACACTAATGATGTAAGCATGGATACGGATGATGAAGAGATGGTACTCTTCATGAAAAGATTCAAGCGCATGATGAGAAGAAGAAGAGGTAGCAACTCTAGTGAAGGAAGGAACTAGGAAAAAGGAAAATCCAAGACTCGACGTACTTGCTACAACTGTGATGAATATGGACACTTTATGGTTGACTATACATATGATGAGAATAAGAGGAAGAAAGAAGTGAAGTCGCAAGAGAAGAAAGCTTTCAAGAAAAAAGAAGCAGGTACATCAAGCGCACATCAGCAAGGAGTTGGACTCAAACGACGAGTCCTCCTCGAATGATGAAGATGAGATGGCAACAATTGCCATCAAGAAGCCAACCAAGAAGTCTACACTCTTCCCAAACATGGGAGGATGAAAGACTAACAACCATACTTGCCTCATGGCTAAGGAAGGCAAGAAAAAGGTTTGATTTACACCCCCTCCTTGCATTCCTCTAATGATGATTTTGATAGCTCTAGTGAAAATAAGGAAATGCTTAAATGATTGAGATATGCTCATCCGTGGAAGGAAGAGATATAAGAGGTTGAAAAGCATCTTGAGCTTGAAAAGGAGAAAAGCAAGGCACTTGAGCTTGAGCTAGCTTTGAGTAAGGAGGTTGAAAAGCATCTTGAGCTTGAAAAGGAGAAAAGCAAGGCACTTGAGCTTAATCTAGCTTTGAGTAAGGAAACTTACTCAAAACTAGAAGACTCACACACTGCAGTGAAGGACAAACTTGCTAACTTGACGAAAGTTAACAAAATCCTTGAAGTACAAGTTGAGTCACTCAAGCAAAGTGAGGCTTCCTCCTCGAAAAGCTCACCTTCTCAAGATGTCATGTTGACAACAACTAAAACTTGTACCTGCTCTAGTAGGAAGACTAATGTTAATGACAAATCTGCTGCTTCAAATACTAATATCCACCCCAATGTGGCATCTTTGACAGGGAAAAGATAAAATATGCACGGAGTGCATACATTATCACAAGACCTCCTAATGTCAAAGATGGTCTTGGGTACACAAAAAATAAAAAGCTGCCTACTAGTGTTCAGATTAAGGATCATATTACATTTGCTAAAGAAAAATCACATGAATCTGAAGTGCAAACATTGTTTCATACTTTTGATGCTTCATATGTACTTATGAGAAATAAATATGGACATGTTTATGCAAAATATGCAGGGCCACGCGACAAGAACCCAAAGACTTGTGTGTGGGTGCCCAAGACACTTGTGACTAACCTCCGAGGACCCAAGCAAGCTTGGGTACCTAAAACCAAGAAGTAATTTTTGTTTTGCAGGCCTACTCCCCCGGAGGATCCAAATGGATGCTGGACAGTGGATGCACCAATCACATGATCGGAGAGAGGAGTATGTTCGTAGAGTATGAGTGAAACGCAAATCCAAGTGAAGGAATCTATTTTGAAGACAACAACCAAGGAAAAGTCCTTGGCAGCGGTAAAATTGAAATTTCCTCTCAACACACTCTTTTAAATGTTTTACATGTTGACTCTTTATATTACAATCTTTTGTCCATATCTCAACTATGTGACATAGGATACAACTGTTTATTCACTAATGAGGGTGTTACAGTTTTTAGAAGAAGCGAACTCAATTGCATTCAAGAGAATGTTGAAGGGAAAGCTTTATCTTGTTGACTTCAAAAAAGATAAAACATGACTCAACACTTGCTTGGTTGCAAAAAATTAACATGGGATGGTTGTGGCCTAGACGGTTAGCCCATGTTGGGATGAGGAATCTGCAGAATCTTCTAAAGGGTGATCACATCCGAAGTTTAAAAGATGTTGTGTTTGAGAAAGACGGGCCGTGAAGCGTATGCCAGGTGGGAAAACAAGTTGGAGCACCACACCCTTCCAAGAACATGATGACCACATCAAGACAGCTGAAACTTCTTCACATGGACCTCTTCGGTCTAATTGCTTATATCAGCAACAACGGTAACAAATATGGATTAGTAATTATTGATGAATTTTCTAGATTTACCTTGGTATTTTTCTTGTATGATAAATCAGAAACCCAGGGGATCCTCAAGAAATTTTTGAAAAGAGCGCAGAATGAATTCTCCTTAACTGTTAGAAACATTAGAAGTGACAATGGAACGGAGATCAAAATACTCAAGCTGAGGAGTACCTAGATGAAGAATGAAAAAAACATGAGTTTTGGGCACCCAACTCCCCTCAACAAAATGGGGTGGCCGAAAGGAAGAACAAGACGCTCATCAAGATGGCAAGGACAATGCTGGATGAATACAAGACTTCAGACCAGTTTTTGGCTGAAGCGGTAAACACCGCTTGTCATGCCACAAACCGGCTATATCTTCACTGACTTCTGAAGAAAATGCCATATGAGCTCCTCACTGGTAACAAACCCAACGTTACATATTTCAGAGTATTTGTAAGCAAACGCTATATCCTGAATAGGAAATCGAGGACTTCGAAGTTCGCTACAAAATCTGATGAAGGGTTCTTGCTTGGTTATGATTCAAACGCTTACGCCTATCATGTCTTCAACAAAGTCTCTAGCATTGTTGAAGTAGCACGTGACATAGTGTTCGATGAAACTAATAGCTCCCAAGTGGAGCAAGTTGATAAGTGTGTGCTAGATCAAGAAGAAGCCCCGTGTCAAGCCTTGAGGAGGACGACACTTGGTTATATTCGACCGCAAGAGCAATAACAAGACCCAAGTGCCCAATATGGACCTCAACAAGAGAGCAATGATCAAGGCGGAGCTTCGGCACAAGATCAACATCAGCTGAATCAAGCAGATCCACATATGCATGAAAGCAATGACCTAGGGGGAGGCATTGACAATGATGATAATGAAGAACAAGTGACCTCACAAGTGCCTCACCAAGAGTACATCAGAATATACAAAGAGAATGCAAAGGGAGTAACCACTAGATCTCGTATTGCTAATTTTTGTGAACATTACTCTTTTGGCTTGTTTATGGAACCATGCAGGGTTCATGAAGCACTAAAATATCCAGATTGGATGATTGCAATGCAAGAGGAGCTGAACAACTTCAAGAGAAATGAAGTATGGGAGTTGGTGGAAAGACCAAAGGCAAACATCGTAGGCACCAATTGGGTCTTTCGGAACAAGCAAGATGAAAATGGAGTTGTAAAAAGAAACAAGGCACAACTTGTGTAAAAAGGTTACTCACAAGTTGAAGGTTTGGATTTCAACAAAACTTTTGGTCCCGTAGCTAGACTTGAGTCCATTCGTATTTTATTAGCCTATGCTACTCACCACAATTTTAAGTTGTCTCAAATGGATGTCAAAAGCGCATTCCTCAATGGTCTTATCAAGGAGGAAGTATACGTGGAGCAACCACCAGGATTTGAAGACTAAAATTACCCCAACCATGTGTACAAACTGCGTAAGGCTCTCTATGACCTCAAACAAGCTCCCTGAGCTTGGTATGAGTGACTTAGGGATTTTTCACATTCAAAATGGTTTTAGAATAGGAAAAGATGATTATACTTTGTTTACAAAACATTTTGATGGTTATCTATTCATATGTCAAATTTATGTTGATGACATCATTTTTGGTTCTACTAATAAATCCTTTTGTGAAGAATTTAGTAAAATTATGACAGACAGATTTGAGATGTCAATGACAGGCGAATTGAAGTTCTTTTTGGGATTCCAAGTGAAGCAATTGAGAGAAGGAACCTTCATCTGCCAAACCATGTACACGCATGACATCCTCAAAAAGTTCAATATGGACAAAGCCAAGCCCATCAAGGCTCCGATGGCAACTAATGGATATCTTGTGACACCCGAATATGAAAAACGAACCAAGTGCAGTGTGTGTGTGCCCAGGATGTTACTTCACACATACACATCAACATCACAAATGATAATCAGAATTTAACCTTGTCACAAATAATAAATATACCTTGATTATATTGAAGCGGAAAATAATCTAGCGTAGGTGACTCCAACTCCACAGGCAATCGACGGTAGTACGCACGCCTAGTACTCCATGACGACCTCCAAAATATTTCTTGTAGCTGAATTAATGTGGGAATAGCAAGGGTGAGCACATGTCGTACTCAACAAGTGTGGGAAAGTATGACATGTAGCTAAAAACAAGGATGACAATAAATGGCTAATTGTTGTAAAGTACATTGAAGACTAAAAAGCATCCTGCAATGTCTGTGAATTAATCCCATCATAATCCAAGTAATTATCATAACATGTACCCAACATTCTCATTTACCATCATAATTCATTTATATCCAGTCATCAATTAATATCGTCACCATATGTCAATTTCATCTCTCATAACCGACCAACTCATATAACCAATCCCATACCGAAGCATCCAAAATCCCAAGTCCAATTCTAATCATGTAGGTCATCCAGGTGCTCGTGACTGGGAGCACGACTATCACGATAGCTTTACTCTCTGCAGAGGTTGTACCACTTTACCCACAAGTTCGTAATTTCATCACCTTTCGGTGACTAAGGAACCTCCATCATGCCCATGACCCGTCGATTATATTACACACTTCCAACGGTGTGTGGCCAAGAGATCACAAAATAGACTTTACAAAGGGACTACCAGCATATTCAGACCTACTAAGGTTTCACCAGTGGTGATGCCTCCAAATGAGCACATCCAACCAAGGGCCCCCCTCTTGTGTCGTTCGGATCCCAGTGCATTCCCGCCACTAATGCAAACCCAACTGACTCCCTTTCCCCACTCCCCCAAATGATCTGAATCATACTGGCAATACACCTAATTAATTGGCTAAGCCGCACCCATACTTGGCCTTGTGGTGGCACTGTTGTCCTGGCTTATTCTCGCATGAACCGGTCCTTAGATCTAAAGCAAGCAAACCACCATATCATCCAACCCAATCCACAAACCATGCTTGCTTAGATCTCCTAATCCCATGTTACCAGTTAACCATGTTCATCAATTCTTATCATCCATAAGTTTATTAATTCATAATTAAGCCATTTGGTTATTTCCCAATCCCAATTAACTTTAAGCGGAGTAAAAAGGTAAAATACCCTTCCCGACTCTCTACATCATATTCTAAGAGACAAGGGTGGTTATACAAGTCTAGTAAACACCTATTCATGGGTTTCCCATTAATTTGACACAAGCATGCAGTTTTGCAAACAAAACAATTAAAAACATGATCAAAATGATGGAGGACACATGCCGTAATATTCTGTAATTTTATGGCTCAAGCAACTCAAAGTTTTGCGCATGAAGATCTTTGGATAATCGCTTCTCGATCATAACCTCTTAAGCGAATCGTTTACTTGCAATCAAGCACATATACAAACCAACAACAATGCAATCTATAATATGCACATATATTAATCAATATGTCATGATGTATATGCATGAGGTAATTTATGTTGTAATACATGCTATTAATTCACTACTATTGTTTAATAATTAGGTTTAACTAGTTCTCAAGTGCTTATGTGAGTTTTGCGTCAAAATTAGTTGTTCTTGTGAGCTGAAATTTGAATATCGGACTAGTCTGTAGTGCACCGGAGTAGTGCACACGGGACCAGACTAGTTCGTTGCGATACAACAAGACACAATAAAATAAGTTTGGACATGATGTGACTCGAGAAGTAGATTAATTCTTTTTGTTAATGTCTAAGTGATAGAGACTACCGTGATGCGTGCATCTCCGGCGTCTAGGCTCCATTGATGAAGAAGATGATGGTGCAATGTCGTTGAAGGAACAACAGTGATATAAACGAATAAGACGATGCAGCGATCTGTGATCTCCCACGAAAAACGACGATGTTGCGATGATCTCCAGCGGACGGGGCCTCTTTTCTTTTTCCTTCTATTCTTCTCCCCTTTCTCCTGGCGGCTGGCGCTTTTCTTCTCTGGCCTGACTGCGCTAGGGCTTCGGCCTTCTCTTTTTCTTCTCCGGATAGCTGCGTGCGTGCAAGGGCGACAATATTTTACATGGGCAAGAGTGGCGTGCACCAGCGCTTGGTTTTTATAGGCAGCGGGGATGTGACCACGGCAGAGTCCTAATGAGACTCGGTACTGGCGTGAGCGAGCAGGACTTCTGGCCAGCAGTACGGTTTTGTTTCGTTTTGTTCTATTCTATTTTCTTTTCTCTTTTTTTTTTCCTACTGCGACAGTGCGTCCATCCCTTTTGTGTGGCCAGTGCTGTTGGTGTTGACTTTGTTTTTTTCCTCTGTGCGGCCAGGTTTTCTAGTCAGCAAGTGTGTGTGGCCAGGGTTTGATCAGGGGGTCCGCCCCTTGTTGACTTCTTAATTTTTTGTTTTATTTGATATTATTTATTCATTTTCTTTAACTAATTGTTATTTATTATTTCTTTCTTTTTATTTATATATATCTAGTTTGATGAATTCTTAAAATGCGTCAAATCTAGAGAACCAGACTAGTCCGTTTAATACCAGACTAGTCCGTTCTGGTTACAGAGAGTTACCGGACAAGTCTGGTGTAGTGTCGTACAAGTCCGGGGTTGTACAGTAAGGGACTTCGGACTAGTCTGTTGTTGTAACGGATAAGTCTGT